>CM064918.1:33987929-35187929 GCA_032727855.1 Quercus ilex subsp. ballota
AAACCATATCAACACAGGATAAAAACTATAATAAACACAACAAAGTATGTAGCAACTATAAAAACTCTAAAAACTCCCCCTTTCAGTATGCACACTCCTTTTCATTCTTAAGCTTCTCTCCCCCTTACTGTGCTGCTCTCCCCCTTTTTGGCACGAATAGCTAAAGGCTGTCTTCCAGGTTCTGTTGTATGTTATCTAATTGTAACTCAATGGTTCCGAGACGCATTTGAGTTTGACTGTGAAAGGTGTTGAGAAGCCATTCTAAATCAGAAATCCGATGAAGCACATTTTTGATGAAGTAAATTTTCTTGGGAATTTGAAATCCAGGAGGAACAGACGGGGTGCTGGTTGATTGTACAGGAGTAACTGTAGCATGAGCAGATGGAGATGCATGTGTGGATGGCTCACTCTTAGGTTTCTTGGAGGAGTGACTCTTGCTTGCTTGAAGAGTGTGTATGGATATTGGTCGAGAACGAGGTAGAAATTTCTCATCTGGTGAAGGACTAACACCTTCACGAAGGATAATCTTCATGATTAGACTACATAATGGACGAATCGTTCATGTTGCTGATCGAGCTGCTGTTTTCCCAATGATCTGGAATATGTGAGCACAAATGTCAATCGGGACACCGGAAATAAGGTCACACAGGAATTTAGCCCTTCCAAGACTGATGAAGGCAGTGTTTGACAGTGGGTAGAGATTGGAAAACATGATAAGCTTTAGAGTTGTCAATTCAGGCGAAAACAATGCAGTGCTTATAGATGATCATGTGCTTCCCACTTCATGTTCATTCCCAAGAACTTGAAGGATGTCTTGTGCCTGAAGTTCTCTGTCATCGTATGGAGTTCGATCCACATTTTTTGGTCTGGTGATGCGAAGAACCTTAGCAATGTAGTTTGCATTCATGGAAAATTCTGCTCCTCGTACCTAGCATTTCAACTCGACCCCTGTGTATCTGGCATTTGAGAAGAATTCCTTGACCAATTCTTCAATTGGATCCTCAAAATTTCCAAATAGGTCAGCCCAATCTCTTTCTTCAAAAATCTTAGGGATAAATGTTGTCCCTAAGATATCAAACTTGACAACTCTTTACACAGTGGCAAAAGCCTCTTTGAAAGTGTCTGTGTACGTCTTTGAGTCAATAGGTGTCCTGAATCTCTCAATGGAAGAGTCCCTAGATGACTTAGATGACCGTCGTGTTCGTTTAGCAACCGAGGTTGACGGGTCATCGGTTACAATATTTTTGCCTTTGGAGGAACAACGAGTTAACTGAAAAACATCAAACACACAGCAGAGAACCAAATGCAATGCCACAGGATACATACATTAGTAAGATTAGATTCAGATATAAGAGTGTGAAAAAAATTTCACAGAATCACAGAAACATGAACTAGTTTAACACCAAGAAGACATAAGCAACACAAACAAAAGAAATAGGCAAACAGATATGATGAATAACAGTAACAACTTAGAGTCAAATGGGCAATGTGTATCACAAATTCACAAATGACAAAATGCCAAGAACATGATATGAATGGAGCAACACATTCATGAACCACAATATATAGCATAGTCTCTCAATAGACAGAAACATGAAAACACACATGTAGAATGAGAAACAAAGCAAAGGCAAGACAAGAACATCAAAACTCAAAACTCACAAACCCCCCAAACAAAGTTCGAACCCATTAAATCTCAACAAAACAGAAACACTTCACACAACAGAAAAAAATACTTGAACCAAGTACAATGAAGTAAGATAGAAATAACCCATACCTTTTTCTTGGTGTTTGATAAAGACATGATGCAAAAATGGAAACCTTTTCAGAGAGACACGGAGTGTTTGAGAGAGAGAAATGGGGAAGACAATGAACAGTCACTGAAATTCGAGGGAAAAAATGAAAAACAATTTTAAAAACTGTCTTTAAAACGCAAAACACGCGTTTTTCGCGACTGGATTAAGTCGCCAGTCAGTCGCCAGGGTAAGCCGCAAAACACTGTGAAACCAAGATTTTCAAAAAATCTTCTAAGTGTTTTTCGTGACTGGAAGGTCTACCCGCGAGATAGTCGTGAGATGAGTCGCGAAAATCTTTGAGTGTCCCTCGCGACTGGACCTTCCACCCGCGAACAAGTCGCCACACTGAGCCGCAAAAATCATAAAAACCCAAATTTAAAAAAAAAATTTCTAAGTATTTTTCACGACTGAGCCCTTGACTCACCAGTGAGCCGCGAAAGATTTCGGAGTGAGCTCGTGACTAGAACATGCGACTGGACCTACTCGCGACTGAGTCACCAAAACAGGGCAACACTGTTTTTGAAATTTTTGACATTTTAGTAAAAACAAAATACTTTCCAAAAACAAACTAAAACACTCAAAAATCTTTTTGTGTTTGATCAACAAAGATTGAGTATGTGAAAACACATTTAAACAAGTACAATCACAAAAATGAATATGGCATTCATTGAACATAGACTTGTGTGTTGTGTATGGGTATCAAAAATGAGATAGTACTTAGTCCAATGTGAAGCTTCAATGATCAATTCAATCAAGGCATACACAACTAGCACTAGATGATGTGATCCATCTCAATTATAGAAGAATGCATATATGAACTCCCACATAAACTTGAGTACATTTCATTGAAACTTTTCATTTGGCTCCATTTTCAACATATCATTTGATCTTTTTGAATAAACAAATCTCATTGTGAGATTGATGCTTGAAGTTTTTAATATTTCAATTTGATGAGTTAGCCTTTGGCTTTTTGGGCATCATACATTTTATTTTGGTCGCTTTCCCTTTTTCCTAGTCAAATACTAGTATGTGCGACAGGCTTTTGCAGCTCAATATCTCTTTTCATTTGGAGATTTACATTTGGTGAGCTCTTTGAGTAAAGCAAAAAAAAATAAAAGTGGGAAGATATATAGGCACAAGTCTATGCATGTCTCAAGATCAACAAAACCATTCACTAATCATTCATGACAAGGTTGAAGATCTATTTACAACAATCACATAGATTTTAGAATTTCTTCCACAATGATATGAGTGCATAAGAGACAAGCTAAGCTCGTTAAATGCACAAAGCCATTAGTACAAAGGTACAAGGCAAAACATGCTTAGAGACAAAACTCAACAAAACCAATCAAACTTTTTAGGATTTTCTACTTTTTATGTGTTTTTGGATTTTTGACACAAAAGCAGTAAAAGATTGATCAAAAGCAACATAAATAATAATGTAAAAACATTTTGAGGAAAAAAACCAAATAAACAAAAATTCAACACACACAAACAAAAAACATACAACCAAGCATAATCACAAATATAGGAAGTATTAATGCATGGACATGTTGTAATGCTTATACATGAGTACCCTTCGTCACCCACACGTCACGTGCGTTTGGGGTGATATCCTTGACGGATTGGGTACGAGAGTTAGGACTTTCAAACCTTCTTGTGAAGCTTTCCAAGCAATTGGTGAAGGGACCAATCATTTTCATAACGTCCATCATTCCTGGATCACGGTTTTGACTTCTTGGTTGCTCACCACCCCAAGACCTCTCATCATTTCTTCTTCCTCTTGATCGAGGAGCGCTTGCATTGTTCAATGCTCTCAGCTTGTGACAGTTGGGTCTAATATGTCCTTGCAATCCACAATAGTGACAAAGATAGTTCATTCTAGGACCCTGTTGTGATCTTGGAAGTGATCTTGCTCTAACTCCAAATCTGGCTTCTGATTGATTACGGGACTTGTTAAACTCCCGTTGATCATTCACATTCTTCTTCCTCTCAGTCTTAACTTTCTCAGGAATAGGCTTATCCACAGCCGTCTCTTTGGCCTTCACAAACTTCACTTCTTTGGTAACATTGGCTGATGAGCTACTCCCTCCGGTATATCCAACCCGGACTTGTCTGAGGCATGTTTTTGAGATGAAATAACATCATCTAGCTTCTTGAAGGAGACCCTATCTATCTTGACATGAGCTTGCACTACCTCTTACTCAAGAAATATTACTTTTGTGTAAACTTCTGATAGCTCACCATTAAGTGCTTCAATCTCACACTTTGCCTCATTGTATCATACCAGCAGACTTTTGTAATCTTCCTTAGCTCTCTTCATCTTCTTCACAGCCGCCTTTGCCACCTTTGTATACTCACCCGATTTCTCAAGAAGTAAGGCATAATTTTCTTGAAGACCAGATGTATCTTCATCTTTTTCAGCCTCTGATTCTTCAACAACCCCAATAAACTCCAAATCAGAATGTTCGCCAAGCTCCTTCACAAGTGAACCCAAATCATCCGAGGATTCCACATTTGCAATGGTCATGAATGCGGAGTAATTTCCTTCTCCGTCATAGCTATCTTCAGAGTTAGAGTTTGATGAATCAATATCACTCAAGGTAGTAGCATAAACCTTTCCTTTTGACTTCAAATAATTGGGACATTCCTTTTTGAAGTGTCCATGTCCATTACACTCGAAACATGTGATTCCTTGAGAGGATTGGGAATCTCTATCATCTTTCCTTCGGAATTCTTTCTTCTCCCTCCTGGAACTCTTAAATTTTCCTTTGTCACCAAATTTCCCACCATTCTTGAGTTTCAAGAATTTCCGGAAGTTCTTTACAAGGTACGCCACATCTTTATCTACTGCATCCTCTTCCGAAGGGTCATGAGATGCCATTCTCTCATCAATTGTTTTAAGAGCAAGATATTTGCTCTTCTTCTATGTGGGCAGTGACAATTCATACGTCTGCAATGAACCGACCAGTTCTTGAACTTTACTGTCGTCAAGATCCTTGCTCTCTTCAATGGCCATTACTTTGGCACGAAAACTTTCTGGTAAGGACCGAAGGATCTTCCTTAGAACTTTAGAATCCTCCGTCTTTTCCCCCAACTTAAATTTGCCGACGACCACCTCGTTCAGCTTACTATAAAATGAATCAAAGGACTCATCCTCACTCATCTTTAGCTCCTCAAAGCAAGTGGTCAACATCTGTAGTTTGGTGTCTTTCACCTTCTTAGTCCCTTCATAAGTTGTCTCCAGAATTTCTCATGCTTTCTTAGCAATGGTGATATGTGAAATCCTGTGAAATTCTTCTGGAGAGACACCACAGAAAATGGCATTCAAGGCTTTGCTATTTGCATTAGCTGCTGCGAGAGCTGCCTTATCCCAAGTGGATTTGGCAGCCTCCGGTCTAGTCCAACCAACTTCAACTGCATCCCACACAGAATCATCTATAGAACACAAAAACGCCCTCATTCGGACTTTCCAAAAAGCATAATTATTACCATAAAAAAATGGTGGTACATTGAGAGATTGAGACCTATCCATCTCAACAAGGGGTCAAGGATCACACTCAGGTATTAAAACCATAGCAAGTATACCCGCTCTGATACCAATTGAATGTTCAAATAGCATTGAAAACACTATGAACATTTAAACTCCCAATTACAAAATAACCAATTCAAGCTTTATATCAAACAATGTATATGCGGAAAATGATAACAAGCTTATAACAGAATTGATAAACAATCTAAACCATAAATAATCACAATCACAGCAGTAATTAAATGGTAAAGATAAAGGGAAGAGAGATGCAAACACAAAGACAACACGCAATGTGTTATCGAAGAGGAAACCGAAGCACTCGGCGTAAAACCTCTCCGCCGCCCTCCAAGCGGTCAATAATCCACTAGAAAATGTAGTTGGGATACATGAACAGCAATAGACCCTCCAAGCCTAATCTACCCAGGTACCTAAGCCCTCCAAGCTTCCTGCTCCAACGAGATTGCGCCGAACCTTTTCCTTTTAGCTTATCGGATTCCGCTACTAAACCATAGCATCAACCAATGAATATTGGTTCCTTCCAAACTGCTTCCCTTAGCACCAAATGAACCTTCTCACAGACGTGGGTGTGATGAGAAAAAGATTTGATCAATGGCCTCTCAAGAATGTATCAACGGAGAGGAAGAGAGTAGAGGAATTTGAAGAGTCTCTTAGTAAAGATTGGGGATGAGGCAATCTTGTTTTTCTCTAGGGTTTCTCTCACAAAATTCTCTCTGGAAGCTCTCTACATTTCGTGGGTATAAGGGTCTATATATAGTGGTGTGTGTTTGGAATACGAAGAGTCAGTTTTTTCCAAATAGGGCTGATTGGTGGCTTAGCCTCGCGACTGGTCTAAGTCACAAGTTCAAGCCACGAGATAACGATCTGGCCAGCCTGGGACTTTTGTCCTGTAGTATGATAGCTGGCGTGACCCTTCACCTCCCTGCATGCTTCTCACGTGTGCAGCAGTTGGCGGCTTGCAAGCCGCGAGTCAGTCGCGAGTCCTAGCCGCGAGTCCCTACTTCTTGGCACAAAGTTGAGCAATTCTTCACACTCTCTTCACACATTACCCTTACATGAATCCCACCTAAATACAGGGTTACTAAGTGCTAAATTACAAGCAAATTGGCACCAAACAAAGCTAACAAGATGGTTGATAAAACTCAACCTTACACCTCTAATAGGTGGCAATCCACTAGGAACATCATTAGGAAACACATCCTTATATTCCTGCAACAAAGAGACAACAACACTAGGCAAAGATTCGTCAAGTTCATTAGCATTAAAACATACCTCTTTGTACAAAAGTACAAATATATGCTGGTTTGTATAAAAAGCACTCTTGACATCACTCGCCTTAGCATAAAAACTCCCTTGTTTTTTTGTTTTTCTCTCCTTTTTTTTTCACTCTCTATTGGGTTTTCACTCTCTTTTTTGTTTTCACTCTCTTTTTTCTGTTCACTTTCCTTTTTCCTTTCACTTTCTTTCTCATCATCTTTTTTTGAACTCTCAGCCTCACAATTTTTCTTCATGTCATTCTCTTTTTTTAATTTCATTTGATCTTCATACACTTGTATTGGAGTCAACGGTACAAGAGTAATGGTCTTATTGTCTTTTACAAAAGAATACCTATTCTTGAACCCGTCATGATTGACCTTTCTGTCAAACTGCCAAGGCCTGCCCAATAAAATGTGACCCGCATGCATTGGAACAACATCACAAAGTACTTTATCTTTGTACCTCCCAATTGAAAAAGAAATCAGTACTTGCCTATTTACCTTAACCTCTCCACAATCATTCAACCACTGCAACTTATATGGTCTAGGGTGTTTCAAGGTAGGTAAATTCAATTTTTCCACTAAAGTAGTGCTAGCCACATTAGTACAGCTTCCCTCATCAATGATCATACTACATACCTTATTGTTGATGTGGCATCTAGTATGAAAAATATTCTCCCTTTGTTGTTCCATATCATCCTCTTTGACTTGGGCACTTAAAGCACGCCTAGCCACAAGTGACTCACCCTCCACTGGATACTCCACATTATCGTCACAAGCATCCTCAAGTGATGGAATCTGATCATCATTTCCCTCACTTTCAGTTTCCACCTCTCCATCAATACGTGCGATCATGGTCCTTTTATTTGGGCATTGTAAAGCTATATGACCTACTCCCAAACAACGGAAACACTTAATACCACGATTACGAGTTTGGGATTCATTTTTACCTTTGTTGACATTGGGAGCTTCATCTCTCCTTTTTTGTGGTTTGATTTTGGACTTGAAAATAGCCTCCTCGTCTTTCCTCCCATTTGACCTCCATGAATTAGAGGAGCCCGGATTTTGAAATGTCCGAGTTCCTTTCCTTTTAAGCTGGCGTTCGACCTTTATTGCCATGTGCACCATGTCCTCCAACTCCACGTAGTGCTGCAACTCCACCACGTTGGCAATGTCCCGATTCAGCCCATTCAGAAACCTTGCCATAGTAGCTTCTCTATCCTCCTCTACATTAGCCCAAATCATGGCAGTCGCCATCTCCTTGTGATAGTCATCCATGCTCCTATAGCCTTGAGTAAGACTTTGTAATTTATGATACAAGTCCCTATAGTAGTGACTAGGGACAAACTGCCTCCTCATGGTGGCCTTAATTTCGTCCCATGTCTCAATAAGCCTCTCATAGTTTCTCCTTCTGTTCATCACAAGTTGATCTCACCATATAATAGCATAGTTAGTAAACTCAATCACAACTAGTTTTACCTTTTTCTCCTCGGAGTAGTTGTGGCACTCAAAGATGAATTCCACCTTCTCCCACTCCAAGTACACTTCTAGATCATTTTTCCCTTAGAACGATGGTATCTTCATTTTGATGTTTCCTAGGCTTCTATCAGTCCTATCTTGCCATCTTGGATCTCTTCAGAAACCTGTACCACGCCTTTCTCCCCTTGGCGCAAACCTGCCCTCATTGTTCAATGAAGCTTGATCCTCTTCATCTTCAAACTCATCCTCATGGTAGTCATCAGAATCGTCCATGTGCGCACGCCTTCCCTGCCTTCTAGCATTAGGGGCTCTTTGGGGACGCTCCTCACACAAAGAAGCAATAACAGCGTCTTGCCTATCCATCTGATCCCGAATATCATTAAACACCACGTTCATACGTTCAAATTGCTGTTGCATAGCCTGCAACATGATGGATGACTCCTCCCCTCCTCTGTTTGATGCTTCGCCCCTGGAAGACATAATTTTGAAACTACAAAGAAATGTTAGAAATAATTCCTCATAACACTCCCTCACGTGTTTACACTCAAATTATGTCACTCACACTCGTGTTTCACTCTTAAATTTGCTTTTTCCCGATATTAGTCTCACACTCTCTTGCCTTTTTCCACTCGTAGCTTTTCCTTTTCAGTTCTGCTTAAACTAATAAACTTGGTCAAGAAATTCGACTTGTAGTATTTAAACTAATACCAATGGCAAGAAAATATGACAGAAACACTAAATCAAAGGAAGAGGACAAAAGAAAATAATATTTTGGTCTGAGAGAATTGAAACTACAAACAAAATTTTTTTTTTTTTTCTGTTTCTTTTCTGAAGTCTCTTTTTTTTTTTTTTTTTTTTTTTTTTGGGAGCTTGGTGCACGATTTTAACCTAGTGCACGTCACAAAATAAGACCAAGGAATAAAGAACACAAAAGGAACAAGACAGGATGATAACAGGAAACAAAAGATAAAGGGAAAGAAAACTAATTTTAGAACCTGTGCTCTGATACCAAATGATGCGAACCTCAATCGACACACTTTGAGACCCAACAAAAATATTGGAATACTTGCCCAAGAAAACTAAAATTCAGATTTTTGATAGAAACCTTGACCCAACGTTTATAATCGAAACGCGAACCAAAGGTATAAGTGTAACACCTTGACCCAATGATTAAAATTGAATCACGAACCAAAGGTATAAAGTTTGAACGCCATAAGAAAGAATCCCTGATAAGTTCACAATTCTTGAAGAACCCAAAGAAGAGCAAAGCCTCACTTTTTTTTTTTATTATTCAATAATTATCTCTATTACAATGAGTGCATGTTATTTATAAGACATGACTGGAAATAGAAAATATAAATTAAAAAAAAAAAAAAAACCCGTACTAAATAATAAAACCCTAAATAAAAGTTTATTTGGTCTAAAATTAGCAGATCCAAAATAGGAAAAATAGCTTAAAACGTTCTAAATAATAAAAGCCTAAAATTAAGGTAGATCTGGTCCAAAATTAGATGCTCCAGACTAGGAAAAATATCTATTAACTGATATGGAGCTGGAAAAATCAATTAGCCATTAATTCACGCCATAAATCACGCCCAATTAAGCCAAATTAGCCCTCAATAGCTTGGATTAAATTTATTACGCCTTTATCTTCCTTTGGGCCAAGCTTGGAATGTCCTCCGTTAGAATCAGCCCAAATATCTTGAATCAGCCCATTAAGTGCTTCTTTGATCTTCTTGGATCTTGCTTTAGTAATAGGCACAACTGGAACATGCAATGGATCCTTGAATGCTTGTTGATTCTCATCAAGCATCCAAGTAACACTATAAAAGGGACAAAGCATTAGCCAAGAAAAGCATTCAGCAAGAAGCACCCAGCATATTAGAAAAGATACTAGAAAGAGGGCTGTGAGCTTAAAATAGAGTGAAGAGTGAGGTACTATAAGGGGATCCTAAAGCAAAGACTTAAGGATACACTTGGATTCAAAGGGATTCAAATTTCACAAGTCTCGGAAGCCCAAAGAGTGCTATCTAAGTTTGTGATTTTTGAACTTTATTGAGCCTTGTGATATATCCCAACAAAGTAGGACCCAATGTATTCAAATACTTAATATAATGAAGCATAATCTCACTCTATTTGAGGATAACTGACATTCTTTTACTTGCACTTTTTTAGTTCATTTGCTATTCTTTAGTTATTCACTTAACCAATATATGTGTGTGTGTGTGTTCATGTATTGTGCACAGATTGGCTTGTAAAACGATCCAACAAAGCAGTGGTGAGTCAAGCCCAGTCCACTAACCATTAATACCATCTTTTAAGGCTCAGGATTCTCCCTGCCCCCCCCCCCCCCCCCCCCCAAGACCATTGGGTCTGGGCACTATACAAAGCAGGAACTCACACTATTTTATCAATAAAATTATTTTTCACTTTCACTAGTTTCCAACTTTTTTTTCCTACTATTCCATTTATGTACTCTTTTTCTTTTTCTATTTTTAAATAATTTTTTCCTCTCTCCATTTCTCTCACAACTCTCCCTCTTCTTCACCAACCACCCACATAAATTGTCACTGCATCACCCAAAGCTACAATTAATAACCTATCATCCACTACAACCACACACTGTTGCCAAATGCCACTAGTAGACCCCGCACGAGTCTGAGCTTATGTGTAAGGTAAGTGTTAGAATAATAATTAAATGGTTAAATAAAGAATTTATATAAACAGTCGAATACCAATGTGCATTGTTCAAACACACTAAACTAGCAAATCTAAACAAATAAGTGCAATTGTCATGAAAACCCAATGGTTGCTTGAGAACTCGTGGAATGATCATTTGTACGTGTTGTGAAGTGAACCTAGTTGACTAATGAAGGTGGAGTGGTCACTTTCTAGTAAATGAGATCTTGAACGGCATGTCTTAAAGTGAGACACTTATTGGTCAAATGACTTCCTTGATAATATTCAATGTGCCCCTGGGGTTGTAGCTTCATTGTGCCGCATTGGGTGACCAACTGACAATAAGCACTTCAAAATTCAAGTAAGAGAGGGGAAAAGAGAATTTATGGAGAGTGAGCTTCTGATGTTTATTGTTTAGTGCATCCTTGATTGATGTGGCCTTCAATGCAACCTTTAGGACAACGGAGTACGACCATGGTATGGCGAGTACACTACTCCTATGATTGGCAAGTCTTCAAGTAAAAGCGTCATGAGGTGAAGTTACCATAATTTCCTTGCTCATTTATCACTGCCCGCACTAATTGTATCGAGGAGGTACGAGGAATAAAAATAATAACTGTGTCCCCATTGATGGTATGGACTGTCGATTTCTTAGGAGTAGGGTCACCCTCATCCTTAAGGTAGTCTATCCACCTCAAAAATATTATTCTCTTTTATGAATTAAATTCACAACTTTCTCTTTTAATGTTTGAAAGATATCTCTTAACTACAAAGCTTATATTAGAAAACATCTTAGTTTTTGCTTTCATGGATGCAACTAAGGAGATTCTATGCCTTAATGGAGTTGTTTTAAGTACAAAGCTTACATTTCAAAGCACGAAGTTACAAGGGGCCTTTAAGATAGGGTTCTAAAAGAACGGAATAATGTAATTTTCGCTGGATATCTGATACAGTATGCACCAGAAGAAACTATTAAGATATCTTTATAAAATATCATACGGTAACGTCTCATTTATGTGCCTCTGCTACAAACACCAGTGAAATCATTGTATCTATAGAATGGCCTGACTTTGAAATTATTCAGATTTCTCTTTTCTTTTTTCTTTTTTCTTTTTTATGTGGGTAATATCCATCCTTTATTCCCTAATTAGAAAGCTTATAATTAGTACTTAAGAAAATCATGTATCAATTTTTTTGCCGCTTGCTCAATAAAATTTGTCTGATATTTTCTGCAATGGTATAAAATAAGGGTTTGGCTTACCCACAGTACTTTTTTTTGAAACAAAAGTAAGAGAAATATTATTAAGAAAAACCAAAACTAAAAAAACACCACAAGTTCAAGACAGATCCGAATGGAAAACATCTTCCACAAACTAAATAAAATGTAGAGATTATAACCCACTACCACTTCTCATTGTATATTTAAAACAAAAGGATATGTTCAGTTTAAAAAGTACTGAATGTAAGCCAAACCTATAAAAAAATTGTTGCTTTTTGGAAGTTAAAGATAAAATGTTAGGCCCATTATGTATAAGTTTGCGAATAGTGAACAAAAGCTAAGTCTAGAATGACTTTTTAAGAGAATTTGATGCTCAAAAATTATTCTCAAACTAGTTAAAGAAGGTAGGTTCCAATTAGTCTAATGGTTGAATAAAAGATTTGGGGTTCAATCCTTACCTACACCAAAAACCGATTGGTGTTTTGGTCTGGTAATAAAGAACTATCATCAGGAGCGGACGTCATAGGTTGAAATTCACACACACACACACACACACAAAAACCAGCTAAAGAAGAATCAAGTTTTTGAAATATTCTTGACACTTAGTTTAACAAATGTCAATTGATTGAGACAAACTCGACACTTGTCTCAACACCTGTCAATTTGAGAATGACACGGTCTTTTGTTTGTAACCATACCCTACGTTATTTAGTTCCCACACTTTTATTTTTTATTTTTTTTTAATTTAGAGGTACTAGTGTATGATTTGATTAATCATGAAATGATCTTGCAAGCATATTTGAGTAATTAATCAACTGGCAAGGAAATTCTAATTAAGGCAGTTGCACAAGCAATTCCCACGTATGTGATGAGTTGTTTCTGGCTACCCACCTCTCTTTGCAAGGAACTAGAGATCATGATAAGGAAATTTTGGTGGGGTGGTAATGATAGGAGGCACAAGATCCATTGGGTAAATTGGGAGAGACTTTGTAAACCCAAATTTGGAGGCGGTATGGGCTTTAGAAACATTAAAAAGTTCAATGAAGCTCTCCTAGCAAAACAATATTGGAGACTATTAAACAATAGCAGCACTTTGGCTTACAAAGTATTCCAACACCGCTTTTTTCCGGATGGGAATATTCTCAATCTAAATGATTGAGCTAAGGGGTCATATGCTTGGAATAGTATAAAGGGCGTTAAACATATAAAAGAGATGGGCAACAAGTGGCGGATTGGGAGAGGTAATAACGTGAAATTATGGGGAGACCCATGGCTGCCAAACTCACACACACACAAAGTCCAATTTAGTCAATTACCTCATGATGCTAAAGTTGAAGAGCTCATTGATTGGGAAAACATGAGATGGAGAAATGATTTAATTGACCAAATTTTCTGCAAGAGGAAGCTACTCTTATTAAAAAAATCTCATTGAGTGATCGAAATCCACCTGACCGTTTGATATGGGCTGAATCGAAGGATGGCAAATACACAGTCTGTAGTGCCTATCAAATGGTACTTGCAAGGGAGGAAGCTAATCAACCAAGTAGCTCACGCATCAAAGAGAATACTATTTGACGTAAGATATGGAAGCTGAACATCCCTCCAAAGATCAAGCAGTTCCTATGGAGAGCACTAATTAACACACTTCCCACAAAGTTGAACTTAAAGAATCGAGGAGTACAAGTTTGGGAAGTTTGTGATAGATGTGGTGCAAACAAAGAGGACACAAACCATATCCTATGGCTCTGTCCTTTAGCAAGGGTTGTGTGGGAAAGTAGCCCAATTTGGAGCTTGTTTTGCAATTCACAGCACCAGAATTTCGAGGAGGTGACAAATTTTATTTTCCAATTAGATCAACCCGAGTTACAGGAACTATTCACAATCCTAGCTTGGTCTTTATGGTTTTGCCGAAACAAAATAAGAGTGAATGAGCTTGATAAAGTCCCTCATGATGTGGTTACCTGGGCCAACAACTTCAGACTTGAATTTCAATCCACGAAGGAAGGAATGAAAGCTGCTAGACCAAAGGAAAATTTGAAATGGGTACCACCCCCCCAAGGCTGGTTCAAAGCTAATGTTGATGGAGCTATCTTCAAAGAGACTAATAAAGCAGGCATAGGTGTGGTGGTGCATGATAGTCAAGGATGGATGCTGGCTGCTTTGTCGAAGAAAGTGGAAGGTGTGCAAGATGCAGAGGTCATTGAGGCATTGGCTATCCAGCGGGCTATTAGGTTTGCAATTGAAACTAGCTTTAATTGTGTTATAATTGAGAGTGACCCACTTTCGGTGGTTAAAGCTATCCAAGATACTGCCGAATCTACTTGTCATATTGGGCACATCATAGATGTCGTGAAACATTTGTCAAAGGCCATGAAAAGCTGTGAATTCCATCACACAAAGAGGGAGGCAAACCAAGTTGCTCACACTCTGCCCGCAATGCTATTAATTTTGACACAGAGATGGCTTGGCTTGAAGAGATTCCTCCTTGCGTGTTTGATGTAATCCAAATCGATGCTGTGTAATTGTTGGGTATTTGCTTGTTTCTTTTTTGTTTGGTCTATGGATCTGGTTCTCAAAAAAAAAAAAAAAAACAATCAACTAGGTTCAAATTTGTTAATTAGCAATAAGCGGACCAAATTTTCCAAAAAAAAAAATCTGGGTGGTTAAGGGATTGACAGTTACATATATCTTTATGATTCATAATTACATAGTTGCTACTGAATGGTTTCTTCTCATCGTGTTTAAACTATAACTATAAGCCAAGGGACCTATTGAAGGGTGTCCCACGTTGTTAAGCAAGGAGTTGGATGTAAGCCTTATAATTATAAGTCCCTTAATTATTTTAGGAATTTTGGTTTGAGATTGGGGTTTTGCTCTTATACTTCTTTTTTGAGAAACAAACTAAATTGTGACACACATACACATTTTAATTACACTCTCTGATTAGGCTCAAACATATTACTTAATCCAAAATATCATTACAAAAATTGCCTAAAAAGGGCCTAACTTTTGCTCGTATACTTCTATTTCACCAAAAAAGAGGGAAAAAAAGGAAAAAATTTACATCTCTCATTTATCGTCTGCATTCCATTTATTTTGTTGTTGTTGTACTTTTTTTTTTTAAGTAGTTATTTTTAGTTAAACCAAATGGTAAAGGTTTGGTGAACTACCATTTATCGTCTGCATTCCATTTCTTTTTCAAAAATTCTTTCTGAAATATTGAAACACCCCTTTGAAGACATTTTGTTATATATAGAATTTCAGTAATTGGAAAGATAAGTTAGGGCAGAAAGAAAAAAAGATGCATGGTACAATTTCTTAAAAGAAATCAAAATACTATAAAAATTTTCAAAAATTTTCAAAAATTATATTTTAAACTCTGTAATTTTAAAAGTGACAATTTAAACCTTAAAATTTTAAAAGTAATATTAAATGCTATAATTTCAAAAGTAACCAATTAAATTTCATTCCATTTAAGAGGAATGTCAATGTTTTGGAGTTTAATATGAGCTAAAAGTTTAATTTGTTACTTTTTAAAACATTATAGTATATTTAAAAAAAATTTTAAAAACTATAAGTTTTATTTTTGTTTTGAAATTTAGGGTGTACTTTATTATTTTTGAAATTATATGGTTTAATTTGTTACATCTCCTCAATTATATAGTTTAAAATATAATTTTCCCTAAAAACTTTTTCTTTCGGTTGTTAAACTTTGAATGCTTGTTCATAGACATGGCAAAACGGGCGGGGCGGGGCGGGTTCGGGTCGGGTCAAACAGGTTGTGGGTCAAACGAGTTGCGGGTCAAGTCGGGTCGCGGGACAGGTTAAGTTGACCCGTATTTTTCAAACAAGTTTTTTTTTTTTTGGAAATAGATGCAATTTGTCAATTGTTTCTGAGTTTCTTAACTGTGATTAGATTCTCATTGGTGATACTGTTACCACTTACCAATTACCACTAAACATTTTATACCTAAATTTGGTGCAACTCTTGTTCCAGCTTTCTAGAAGTTAATCTTGATATAATTTTTGATCTGTTTAAAGTAGGAAGAGAAAATGAAGGTGGCAAGTAAATAATGACAAACTATAATGGAGTACATAACATATTAAGTGAAAAAGAATAAGTAAATATCTTATAAGAATTACACCTCAATCTCAATCTACTCAACGTTGGTAGACGTGGCAAAACGGGCGGGTCGGGTCGGGTCAATCGGGTCACTAGTCAAAACAGGTCACGGGTCAAAACGGGTCATTTTTAAACGGGTCAAACGGGTTGCAAGTCAAACGGGTCGGGTTAAACGGGTCTGACCCGTTTTGCCATGTCTACTTGTTCATTAATTTCTTTTCTCAATTTACTCTATTATAATCAAATAATCTATTTAAATTTCATGTTTTTGGATTACTATTATAAGTTACATTTTTTTTAGTTTTTGGCCAATATATATTGATTATTTTTGTTTATATCTCTTAATTATTGTTAGGTATTTCAAAATAAACTATAAATTATCTTTTATTTTATATTTTGCGTGACGATTAATTTTATGTTTAATTAAGTAATTATTTTATTACTTGTATTAATATTGATTAATATATTAAGAACCATTTTTGTTTTTAGTTCTACAACTGCTTAGCTCTACAACTGCTTGAGTTTCCTTAAAGGAGAACATGGGGTTTAACTTACAAAAGATACTAATTTGGAGATTAGGCAGATAAAAAGAATTAGGAGATTAGGAAATAATTTTGGAGGCACCGATTCTTTGAGTTTTTAAACCACCACCCACCCCCTCCTCCCGGATCGAAATGGAGAGTGTCCAGTTAAGGGCTGAGATTTAATTAAAATCAATCTATGGACTGAAAAATGCCATGTCATTTAAAAGACACTATCCTAACATTTCACGGAGAGCCATGGGCAAACAAACGTTAGTTTCACTGTGATCTTTCTTTTGACTCCTGGCTCTCTCACTCATCTCAGTTTCTTTCTCACTCTCAACAAAGTCCAGCCATGGCCGACCTCTCCTTGCACGCACATCACCTCCATTGACAGATCTTATGACCGGAATCACCCTGAATAACTAGTGAGGAAGTTTTGATATGAGCTTTCTAAACCCCACCAAAAAAAAAAAAAAAAAAAAATTCTGAGTAGTTCAAAATTTGATATCTGATATATGGTTTTGTTCTTTCTTTTCTTGTTTTCTTTGTCAAAGAGCATCCTTATGTTTCATTTAGAGCACTAAAGATTATCCCTTACTTTGACTGAATTTTTTTCCTTTCCTTGCTATAGATCTGTGGTAACTGTAGTAGGTGTATACGAGCTTCTCTCATCTTGGTTTCTCTCTCTTTTTACCCTTGGATCTCATTTTATTTTAGTTTTGATCAGTTTGATGACTGTGTTTTCTTGTTGAGTGTAAAGCTTGATGATTTTGCTTGAATTTGAAATTTGGGGTTCCATAAACCATGGAATTTGAGAAATCCACGTTCGCGTCTGCCTTTGCTGCGACAACACTGCCTGAAACCACCATCGATGCGTTCAGGTTTGTCTCTCAACCCTTCTTTGTCCTCTTAAACCTCTCAATCTCTCTACCTTTTATATCAAACCTGCTTCCAAAAAATTTTCTGTGATTTTTTGGATTAATTTTTTGCTTTTGGAATTGCAAAAAAGTAACTTCTTTGGCTTTGTCTTGGTTTTGATAGTTGTTTTTGCATTCATTCATGGAACTGGGTTTGAAATTATGGTAAAATTTTAATTTTAATTTTTTTTTTTTTGGTTTATCTATGTGGGTCTATATCTTCTACTGGGAGTGCAATGTTTATTGAGTTTTTCAATTTTTTGAGTTATATGTGAGGTCTGGTAAACTGAGTGCGGTTTAGATTTGCTAAGAAATTGTTTGATGAAATATCTGTGTGAGTTGTATATTTTAATGCATGAGTTTTTTGTTTGAGATTTTGAGCAACTACTAAGATATTGTGACTAAAACCAAACTCCCTATTAATCTAGTGAAATGGTTGGATTGGGTATACTAGGGATTGATGGATTCAATTTATTTAAGTGTGATATGAGTATCTAATATAAATATTGTCATTGACATTGGTTCCAGATTGTGAATGACTTTCAGTTTTGGAATGTTAATGTTTAGATGTTATAATGTAGGAAAATTTTGGTTATAATGGTAAAAGTAGAATCTTTATCTTTAATCTACTTTTTACTCTTTCCAATTATTTTTTATTTCTTATTCTTTCCTCCTTTGTTATTTGTAAGTAAACTGGAGTTGCTTTTGTGATTGTGCAAAAGGATCAACTTGGCTTGGTGAAATTTTATGTCTACTGCCGTTTTTAGTACTATTATCTAGTAAGGGATTGGGGTCCTGCTGATGGTTGATGGGTAAAATGGCTTAAACATTGCAGTTTGGTTTTTTCGGAACCATCATTTTATTCTGCTAAGCAATCAAGTTGCTAGCTAGTTTTAATTTATGTGAGTAGTTATGGATATGTGCTTTTAGAGCAGTCCATCTAGCTTTGGTCCTACATGCCTATAGTAATTGACTTTGTTTCCCAATCTCTCTAAAGTACTGGAAGAAAGTTGGCTTTTTTACCTCTAGTGAATGGGTCCAATGGGAGACTATTTTTATAGCTTATAGATTCTGTCTTGTGGTTTGCTTATTTATATGTATTGAATTGCTCCTGCTTGTATAAATTGGATTCATTATAATGGTAGTTCAAGCCAAAGTAAAAGCAAACATGTTTGGTCATCTTACTAATGGTATTTAGTATTGTACGGTATTACTGAATTTCATTGATCATAATTTTGAGATTGTTCTGCAGAAAACATATGTTTTCTCATTGTATCATTTCCAAGCAATTTAGCAATAAAAGGTAGTGAAATTCTTATCTAGGTGCCTTTTATTTTTATTGGGTTTTCATTGTTTATTTTTGTAAAATTTTAAGAAAAAAAATTATTGATCTTAAATACAAATCCAAATCCAAATGCAAATTTAAGTATCCAAACAATAAAATTTTAAATGATGAATTTCAAATCCTTCATTCTATAAAAAAGAACCCAAACAAGGAATTTTAAAATCAATGGATTTGAAATTAAGGCATTTGAAATCAATTGATTTAAAATCCAAATCCAAATCCAAATCTTGTCATCCAAACACAACCTAGGGGAAAACATGATTGATTTGAATGCTTAACGTAAGTTTGGTAGCCATCAGGATGATAATTGCAATTTGAAATGAGTTTTCATGGTTATCGCTAGATGATGGTTTTAGATGATGAGAGCTGCCAGTCATTGTTTAAGCCAATAATAGGTAAGCTGCACCAAGTGCCCAGTTCCAAGAGCGCCCACCTGATACACAGCTTCTCGAGGTTTGTTTTTGCATCTCTTATTATCATTATATTGCCATGGTATATGTTGTCCTCGTTTTTCTCTGCCTAACATTTTCCAGTAAGTTCTATTATGAGCACTAAATTGATAAATCCTTGTTCATTTATGCAACATTCTTAAAAATAAATAAATAAATCTTAGTTTCTCTCTCTCTCTCTGAAATAGTGATTAAAAAAATGGAAGGAATGAAAAATGAAAACCACTTTATAGAGCTTAAATCTCAGAATTAATAATTATGTAACTCTCTATGTTCTTCTAACTGTGTATTCTACCATTGTGGATGTTAGATCAGAATAAGTGTAATTATTCAAGTTTTTTGTCTTTTATGATGATGTATTATGATTCTAAACTGTGGATGTTGGATTTGCAATTTATTATTTGTGGAGTGATACATTTAGCTTAATCTGCAGGCTTTGGTGTTAATGAGGAAAGGAGTAGAAATTAGTTGAAAATATGTGTGTGGAAACTGGTACAGAGTGCTTTGAAACTTGTGTTTAATGTTTGGTGCAGGAAATTTTGCTGCATAATTGAGAAATTCTTATTTGTTAGCACAAATATACATAAAAGATATGGAAGTCCCAAAATATCCTCATGGTAGGAACCAAAACACTATTTGATTGACTTGACCCAAAATCTACCTGGTATTAGATTGCTTATAATACTCTAATGTCATTGCCCAAATTCCAATATATAGGTGGAATTTGTCTAAGTTAAAGATTAAAATTTTTTTTGTCTTCAGGATGATGAAGATCAAGATGGTGGAGATATCTAACATGCCTTCTTTCTTATTTTCTCCTTTCTGTAGGGCATCATTTTGGTATAATTGTTGGGGAGTCAAGCTATCAGAAATTGTCCGAATCTGCAAAATCTTCTCAAAAAGTAGATCTTCAAGGATGCAAGACTTTCTTCTTCTTTTTCTTGACCAATTTTCTATGAGAATCATGTATTATAGTGGTGAAAGTTGTTTATTGTAAACAATCATGTTGTTATGGTTTCAATAGAACTCTTGTTATCATGGATTCATGGTCTTGTGATCAAAATGTTCATTTTAATAAAATTTTGTTCATTTTTGGATCACTCACTGCCCTGGTAGATTTTCAATGAAGATTCTTAAATTCAAAATTTCCTTTGTACTAGTGTAACATTTGAATGAGTTTATTAGCAAAAAATTTGATATTTAATCAAACTAATAATGTCATTGATTTTATTTCATAGCTTATGTAACTTACCCCTAATACAATGTGACAAACTTCAATGTTTAAAATTCTTATTAAGCTATGAAGCATAATCTTGTTTCAATTTGTTCAAACTTCAAACTATAATCACAAGGTGACAAAGTTCACCACTCAACCTAGCACATTGCTCTTCAATCATCTCGTGCTTAACATACTGCTAAAATCCATATTAATCATGGTAGCGGTAAGACTTGAATATGTAATCTTTCAATATAATCTGATGTTGGAAAAAATCGTCCACTACAAGAATTAACGTACAAATACATGGTCTCTCTCTTTTTCCCTCTTAAATGATCAAATGAGCAAGTATTTGTAACTCAGTAGGAATTATTATACGTATTTGATTTGAAGATTGCTCTCTTTGTTGAAAACGTGAACCTTGAATGGTTTCATGTTGAATTTCTTTTGCAACTCTTGTATAAGTGATAAGAGGTACTTATCTTATGTATTTAACAAGCAAGATTTCTGGTAGTAACTTCTGTTGTTTCCATTCATAAATCAGATTTGGAGGATTTTTCTTTTTATGGTCATCTTGTGCCTCAAAACAAGCTATGAACCTGAAATGTATCTTAATTCCATATATTCAAATGTACAAAGTATACTCAAAACACTAGTACACCATTACCAAACCAATTGGTATATAAACAACCATTAGAGCATTTGTTCACAACTTGTGTCAAAGATTGTAAAAACATGATTCTAAATTAGAAAAACAATATCCTAAGCTAGAAAAATGGCTTGACTATGTGCACCATCCTATACACTCCACTTAAGACTAATTTCACAGATATTTGGCTCAACTGGCAGAGAGTAGAGTTCAACTGCAAACAGGCAGTCATGCAACAAGATGGATCTGATCAATACCAAGAGGATTCCTCAAATAATCAATTCCTGCAAACACAAAACGAAACCATGAAAAGAGATGATACCTGTAAGCCTTATTATTTGACAAGTGAATCAAGTGATACAAACTGTATTAGTAAACCGTTTATATACAAGCATCATACTTTTTTTTTTTGGATAAATATATACAAGTAGCATACATAGACTCCCTCTAAATAATTATAAACTAAAAACTTCCTTCAGAAACAGAAGCAGCAGCGAGTTAAACTCAGCTGTATTACTCAATCACAAAGATTTCTGCTATTAATCAATATTTCACAACAATTTCAAAATTTTAACTGTAAAGTAAAAACAACAAAAGCATAAACTACAACAAGCATTAAGCAAATGAATTCACTATCATTTGAGTTCATACAAAGCAATCAAATCAAAATTCACAACAAACCCATATCCATAACACACTTTTGTTTTCTCACAGCTCAAACCCCCAAATTACCATTTACAACAAAACACTACATCACAACAATAACAAAGTTTCAAAAATAGCCAAAGCCCAGAACCCTAATCAGCAAAAAGTTCCAAAATTTGAATCAAACTACTACATCACAAGCTTCCCGAAGCCAATCCGTACAAACCACCACCACCACCCAGATACACAACACAACAATAACAAGCAGAACAACAAAGCTCGCAGATCTGAGTATAATCAGAGCCTGGAAAAGGGTCAAAAAAAATCAGAGAGTTGTTAATAAAGGGGATTTACTAGAAACCGATTCAAAATCTTTCTCGGATTCTCGAGAAACAAACACCCCTCCTCCCCTCCCCCCTCAATTCGATTGGGTTCGGTGAGAAAGAGAAACCTAAGAGAGAGAGAGACAGAGACAGAGAGACAGAGGTGGATGGCTGAAATATAGTTGATGTACAACTGTGTGTGGGTATGGTGAACTGGAGAAGCTTGACCAATGACCATCGCTGGGTTTGATGGGAGGGAAAGAGAAACGGAGAGGAGAGGGATAGAGAGTTAGAGAAGAAAACCTAGATATTCGAGGTGATTACGGTCATAAGATCTGTCAATGAAGGTGATGTGCGTGCAAGGAGAGGTCGACCATGGCTAGACTTTGTTGAGAGTGAGAAAGAAACTGTGATGAGGGAGAGAGCCAAGAGTGAAAAGAAAGAACACAATGAAAATAAGGTTTGTTTGCCCATAGCTCTCCGTGAAATGTTAGGTTAGTGTCTTTTAAATGACGTGGCATATTTCAAACCATAGATTGATTTTAATTAAATCTCAGCCCTTAACTGGACACTCTCCATTTCAAAGAGAAATAGAGAGGATCCGGATCCCCCCAAAAAAAAAAAAACCCTTACAAAAGAGGAGGAATAAGGTTACGTCATTGAATACATCCTTATGGCATCATGTGAAGCATTATAAATTAGAGACATAAAATAAAAACAAAATCCTCATTCTACTCTCTCTCTCTCTCCCTCTCCCTCTCGATGTTATATACAGTTACATTAAATTTGACATGGTTTTATTAGTTCAGTACGGTCAAAAGAAAAAGCGTATCCAACTTTGACCAATGCATGTGTTTTCTTTTGATGGAACTTTTCTGTGTAGTTTTAATCATTATTTCTTTTCTTTTTTTTTGAATATTTAAACAATCTCACCTTTAATTTTACAATAATTTTTTATAGGTCTGGTTAATGTGTGCTAATTCATTTACTTTTGAAAATATTTTTTCGAAAATTGAAAAAATTGTTAATACTTTTTTAATTTTTGAAGAAAAAAATTTCATAAATAAAAATTATTGTGTGCCCTAAGGGCACACATTAACAAAATCCATTTCCTATTAGGAGAAGATTTTGACATTTACGATCAGTTAACCTACAAATGATCATATAGTTCACATGCAAAAAAAAAAAAAAAAAATCATATAGTTTTCACATGAGCTCATGTTGTTATGGCAATTCACAAGGTTGCCCAAGAGACCTTTTTTATTTTCCAAATGACAACGTGGACATTGGCTACCAATTAAGTTCCAGAATGTTACATTAAAATTAAAATTTAAAACAGAGAGCATAACGTTGTGGAATATTTTGTAGTTCTAGCCGATTAAACTTTGACATGTTTATACTTGAAATAACCATGGTTTTTCAGATCTGAACCGTTCAAAGAACTATAAAGGGATATATTAAAAGTTTTTAAAGTCGGACCGAGGTCGAACTATGATAATGTCATAATTAATTTAATAATTATTTAAAATATATATTAAATTAGTAAAAATATAAAAATTGACTAAAATAGTCCAAATAAATACAAAGCTCTATCTTTCAAATGTATTTTTCGTAACTTTCATAAAACAAATAAGAAATATTAATTCCTAAGCAAACATAAATTGATTTTGAGCTTTTTTAGTGAGGGATATGAAATATTTTGGTACAGATCAATATCAATATACTGTTTCAAAATTACTATATATATATATATATATTTAATCATCTTAGGGTGAGTTTAGTTGAGTTTTTTTGTAACTGTGCTTTTTGATAAAATGGTGTTTTAAAAAAGTGGGGAATGAAATTAGTCTTTTCTTAAAAGCAAAGTATTTAATAAAAACTGTTAAAAAGTACTTTATGAAAAACTTGAGTGTTTATCTAGCACTTATCAAAATTGCAATTTAAGATATAAATTGCCAAAAGGATAGACTCCAATTCCTTTCAATGTACAGACTATATATATAGTTACACACGCACATATATATATATATATATATATATATCAACCATGCACATGAGTATTTCATAACCATACTCAATGGGAGAAATTAAAAAAAAAAAAAAAAAAGCTTAGTTATACAATTTTAATATACTAAATTATTTTTTATATTAAAATTTTATAACTAAGCTTCTTTTCTTTTTTTTTGTTTCTCCCATTGAGTATGGTTATGAAATACTCATGTGCATGGATGTAACGTGGCAATAAAGGACCGCATTCAAGAGGTTTCTTAAAAAAAAATTTAAAAAAAAAAAACTCTTTCCACCAAACGCCACCTCTCATTCTGTGTGTGTTGACTTGTTTCAGATACCATGGTGAATTGGTGATTCAAATTTTTTTGCTGAGGATTCATTTCTTCAAATCAAAATGGGTGAGATTGAAGGTAGGAGAGAAAGAAGAAAGTTTTGTATAAGGATTTTCTCTGTGTGTGTGTGTGTGTTTGGATTATGAGATTTCATGGTCATCAAATTACTTTAACTTTCTCTTAGAGAAAGTTCTCAAGAACATGAGGGAGAGGTAGTAGAGATGCCACTGGTGTCCGGCGAAGTGCAAGATCGAGACAAGCTGGCAAAGTGTAAGGCGGCGTGGCGAGTCCAACAACACAGTGATTTTCTGAGAATGAGTTGTGTTTTATGGTTGCATTCTTATTTGTACAAATTACAATGTTCACGTACCAATTATCTGTTTAAGCTAATAAACTGTCTTTACGAGATTCAGGTCTGTTTGGACCTGTTTATTTTGTTAAAATTAAAAATTTTTTGTTGAAAATACTATAAATAAAAGTAAAAGTTAGTTGAAATAATATAGTGGTAACCATAAATAGTACCAAAAATAAACTGAATAGTAAATTAAATTGGCAAAAATAATCTTGCCAAACAGACACTTAGGGCCTGTTTGGGATTTGCTTATTTTGCTGAAAGTACGGTAGATAAAAGTAAAAGTTAGTTAAAATAGTACAATAAGATCTATGAATAATACAAAAAAGTACAGTGAAACACATGAATAGTAGCAAAAATAAATTGAATAGTAAAATAAGTTAGCAATTTCATTCATACCAAATGCAAACTTAATAAAAAAGTAAGAGAAACATTACGGGTCTATTTGGATACTCCTTATTTTATTGAAACTGAACACTTATTACTGAAAGTACTGTAAATAAAGGTAAAAGTTATTTGAAATAGTATAGTGGAACCCATGAATAGTACCAAAAAGTACAGTATGGCTCATAAATAATAGCAAAAATAAATGAAATAATTTATAATTTTATTACTTCCCAAATGCGTACTAAGATTTGCATGAAAATTATAAATTATTTTACTATTCAGTTTATTTTTATTACTCACTCCGTCCCAATTTGTTTGTCCTATTTGAAAAATCAAATTTTTTAAGGGAACGTCACTTATTATATTATCTGCCTTATAAAAATGTATAAATTTACAAAACTACCCTTAAATAAATTTATCAGCTTTTTATTTTTAAATGAGTTATTCTTAATGAGGCAACTAAAAATGTGTCCCAATTGGATTGATTTTTTAAAACTATTTGTTAGATTTCTTTTTAAATAGTTTTGAAAATAAAATATGGGTATAATAAGAACATTAGTAAATTAATGACTTTTATATTTAGAAACAGGATAATATTTTGAAACATTTCAAAAAAGAATAAAAGACAAACAAACTGAGACGGAGGAAATACTATTTATGAATCTTACTGCACTTTTTGATACTATTTATGGGTCTTACTATATTATTTTAACTTACTTTTATTTTTATTATAGTGCTTTTAATAATAAAATTTCAGCGACATTCAGATTGACCTTAGAGCATCCACATCAGTGGATGAAAAATCATGTAAAATAGAAAAAGATCTCATTTTTACACATTTTGCCTCAAAAATACACTACATCAGTGCTTCTAAAAATGTGTATATCTTTACACGGGCTACAGTAACTGTGTAATTTTACACAGTTACTGTAGCTCGTGTAAAGATTATTTTATTAATTTCCGTTCGCTCCTTTTTTTCTCTCTCTTCTCCGTGCTCAACAAACTCAGTAGCTTCACAACTTCTCATCTTCTTCTTTTTCCTCAGATGCACACAAACACACCCACACATAAACACATCCACACAGACAAATCAACACAGAGATTCACTTGCTAAAAAAAAAAAAAAAACACGAGATACACAAACACACCCACACACAAACAAACCCACGCAGACAAACAACAAAGAGACAGATCGGAGCCTGATCAGAGCTTGACTAGAATGATTGGAGCTCGTTGATGTGTGGATCGGAGCTAGGTGAGATCGGAGCTGTGAGGGAGAGTTGATGTGTGGGTATGGAGATGGGTGAGATCAAAGCTGTGAGGGAGAGTGATGTGTGGGTATGGAGATCGGTAGAGAGATGGGTATAAAGAGAGAGCAAGAAATCAGAAAAAATGAGTAGAGAGAGAGACCACGCGTATGTAAAGTGGTAGTTGAGAGAAATAATAAAATAAATGGATAACATTGATTATTTAAATAAAAGAAGGGATAGAATAGATAAACTGATGTGGGTGTTTTGTAAAAGTGGATGTGTAAAATAGAAAAAGTAGGTTTTTAATGTAAAATTAGGTGTGTATAATGCATGAGCTGATGTGGATGCTCTTAAACAGGCAAGAATTTCCCATGAGATTTTTTTTTTTTTTTTGAAGCTTCAACAGTGGCGGATATTGACTCAACTTTTTTGTGAGCCCCAATAAAACTTCCACATTTTTAATGAATATTTAAGAATAAATAAATAACAAAATCTAGAAGAGTGGGAGGCAGTTGGAACCTGAGAGCATTGGTGGCCTCTCATTTGAAATGTAATAGTACAAAATCAAAGTCCATGAAAATGTTCACCTCAAAAAAAAAAATGAAAATGTTATGCAGCTCACAGTTAATTGCTCAAGAAAATATTAGGTTTTTTTTAGTAATATTGTTTAAGTTTTGTGAAAATACTTCTGTGAAAATATGTATAGAAATACATGTGTCGTGGTATTTAGGGTTCGTTTGGTACATGTGTTTAAAAATTGAAAATTATTTAAAAATTTTTGTGAAAATACGTGTGGGTGAAAAAGTGTGTGGAAATGCGTAAAATATTATTTAAAAACTGAAAATTGTTGTTTGGAAATACTCACCAAACACCTCCTTAACCTTACGTTGTTTAAACACGGTTCTCAAATGTACCTTAACGTCTATAGCTCACATTAGAACATTGAGCAAACCAATGAGAGAGAGAGAAAGAAGAAAATAGTAAGAAACAATAGAATGCAGAAAGAGCGAGAGAGAAGAAGAAGAAGAAGATTAAAAAGAAACAGCAGAAACAATGAAAGAGGGAGAGAGACAAAGAAGAAGAAGAAGAAGCGGTTGAAGTTTCTACTTAAGCTGGTTTTTGGAATTAAAAAACCTCTTTAGTGAACGGTTCACGGTTAGCTTGGTTAGAGCGGTTCGAGTTTCAAAACCATGGTGATAACTAGGAGTGGCAATTCATGTTCGCGTGTCGAGTTCATGTCGTGTCAAGTCATGAGTATTCGAATACATAGGTCAACACTAACCCGACATGTTTATTAAACGAGTCAAGATTACTCAACCCTAACACGACCCATTTATTAAACGGATTAGTCGTGTTGATTTGTTTATCAGATTTTATCAAAATGAAAAAAAAAAAAAATTTATGAAAAAACAAACAAATAAATATTTTTAATATAAAATTCAGAATTAACGAATAGCTACATTACAAATAATCATTCAAAACTAAAACATATCTCAATATCACAAATAATCAATCACAATATGTCAAAGAAAATAAATCACAACAACTAATAAGTTTATATACCTAGAGTTTGAAGGGTATATTAGTAAAATGTCATTTAACTAAACGGGTCAGACGGGTTAAACAGGTTCTATGTGTTCAACACTAACCCAACCCGTTTATTAAATGGGTCAGCCGTGTCAACCTGAATATGACACGAACCCGTTAAGCCTTAATTCATAACCTACTAATTTTGTGTCGTGTTGAATAGGATTCGCGGCTCGTGTCAAATTTTGCCACCCCTAGTGATAACTTTGTAAAGCCCACAGTTTTTTGACTCGTACTGTTTGATCATCACCCTCTTTTAAGTTTTCTGGTGTCACTGCTAATAAGTTGATGTAGCACCAGAGAGAGAGAGAGAGAGGGGTACTGGGTTGATTGGGAAGCAAGAAAAGGGTCATTTAATGAAGGAGACCGCGTTATAAGGGCAACAACAACAAGAAAGCTGGAGTGTCAGTTTGGCGTGCATGACTGAGCAAGTGTAAATGGTGAGTGTTAATGCTCTTAAAATTGAACGAGTACCATCTTAATTTCAAGGGAAAATTATTGAAAAAAGAGAGTAGGGTGAGTTTAAAAAGGAAAAATATATATATATATATATTGTGCTCAAAAAGAAAGTGGTAGATTTCACCAAAAAAAGGAAGTGGTTGATAGTGTTGGGACTAACAAGAAAGAAAGAAAAGAATAGTACTGATGATGAAACATTTCGTAACAGCTTGGCTTTTACTTTTAATCTGAGTCTGTGGTTTCTACTTGGGGTTTGTATGCAGAAACTGTGAGAACCAGCTCATTTTCTGATAGGCTCTTTTGGGTTTATTTGGCTCCTTTTGCTTTTGGTTTTACTTGTGTGGTGGGGGTTACTCCTCAAAAAGTCACTCCAGACTTTAAAGTAGTTTACTTCTCATGCATATAGGCCTCAAAGGTTGTGTCACTGTTCCACTGAACTCTTTCTGAGCCTTGACGCAAAAAGATTGGAACTCTAGCTAGTGTAAGATTTGGGCAACCTCTCTTTACAACTCTCTCTCTCTCTCCTGGCCTTTCTCCCTCATTCTTTTAACTTTCTTTGATTGGTTTACCAACTAATAAAAAAAAGAAAAAGAAAGAAAGGAAAAAGACTCAAACTTGGCGTGAGTTAAGTTTAATTAGGCATTATTGCATGTAATTGGTTACTAGTACTCTATACATACAGCTTTGTGAATTTGATATATGGGTCTTGGGTTTTGTTGGGGTTTACACGGAGAGTGGCTTTTGGGGCTTTGTCTTTCTGTTTCCATCCTGATATTAGGCATATTTTTCTTCATTGTGGGGTTTTAGATTCTTACCATTATTGACACCATAAACATGATCTTCAGCTTCAATATTTTACTAGATTTTCTGTGATATATTCTGATGGATTCCTCAGATTTTTCAGTTAAATTTTGTAGGTGAATTTGTTGCTGGTAATTAATGTTTAGTTGTTCATTACAATAATCAACTTTCTTTTAATTTTTAATTTTTTTTCTCTGATCTCTCACTCTCTCTCATATATTTATTCCCATTCTGTGCAAAAATAAAGAGAGATGCTTGTTGTCTACCGTTTTGGTGGTTTCTTCAACTGATACCGAGATGCTGTTTTCTGTTGCAGGTTTTTTGTTTTTCAAACTTCAACGGTTAAATAATTCATACACAAAAGTTGATTTGTATATTGTTGTGTTTGGAACTGGAAGCTTTAAAGGTCACAAAAGGGTCTAGCGGTATGAATCCTTTAAAAAAATGGAAAAACAAATGTAACAAAGTGATCAGCAAGTGAAGGGAAAAAATAATATATATATATATATATATATATATATACACATAAAGAGAAAGAGTGAGGTGGAGTCAGATTTGTGCTTGTGGGTGTTACTGATTTGAGAAATATTTTAGTCTTAATAGTCTGTTGGTTATGTCTCCTTGGCTAACTGGGTGCGCCCGGGCTCCGTGGGCTTTGCCGCCGACCAAGGAAACAGCCTCTTATTTGGCTCTCTTGGCATTGAAGAGAACCTTTTGTTAAAAAATTGTATAAACCCCATCTTGTGTTTCCCTTTATCTCTTTCTCTCTCTTACTCAGACTCACTTCTTTCTTTTGCCTCGGTTGTTGTCAAAGATTCTTCACTCTCATAGTCATACTCATACCCCCACAAGCATATATCCTCACCCCTCTTTGAGATCCTTCTTTGGAGACCAGGGAACTTACTTGGGTTGGGTTGCATTCACAAATCTGGTCCCCACACCCTGGGAGTATTCCTTTCTATTTCTGGGACTTCTTCTCCATTGGGGGGGTTGGGGGGGGGGGGGGGGGGTGTTATTTTTGTTCACTTATTAGAATGTGTGGTGGTGACTCTGAGGTATCTGATTTAGGCATTTAGTACTACAAGTTGAGTATCGAAGAAGGTTAGTTTTAAAGGTATAAGGGGGCCGGCGGTGAAGCAAGCTGATCTTTTTTTTTTTTAGCTTTCAAAGATGAAGTTTATGAAGCTTGGATCAAAGCCAGATTCCTTTCAGACTGATGGGAACAATGTCAGGTGAGAGATCATTTGGAGCTTTATTTCTTTTCTTTTGAAAAACATGGTTGCTGATGCTGCTCTTTTACGTTTGATGCATTTCAGTTTGTCTTGCAAAAGCCGGTTATGGATGATTTTGGCTCTTTCAATTGTCTCTCTCTTCATTAAGATTTCTCTTTATATGACCTCTTTTGTATTAGATTTACTATTATTCTTTAGTAGATTTGCAGCTGAGCACATACCGTACTGTAGCAGTTTAATGGAAAAGTTTAAATTTTGAGTTATATTCACAGATGCATATTACTATGTAGATACACTCTGCCCAGGTAAATAGTTGTTTTGAGTTTTATTTCCTGCTCCCAATGGAGGAACTGCTGACATATTCATTGCCTAATTGAAATTAGGGCTTATTTATAAATAAATGTTGTTGGGTTTGAAAGTTCCTGTTAGTTTATTTTTGTTCTTTTTGAGCTTGCCCATTTTATGGTCCACATTTGTACTCATTTCCTGTACTTTTGATATTGACGTTGAATTTTGATGATTTATTTCACTTTGGCATTTGAGGTTTGAAGAATGGTGCCCTATTTTCTTATTTCTAACTTCTAACTACATTAGGTCATAAGAAAATTCACTGCTTTTTTAAATTTTAAATTTTTATAGTTGTGCTAAATTTTCTTCGGAAGATCTTGATTTCACATTTTGGATTGTTTGCTGCAGGTATTGTAGTATTATTTTTCCAGTACCTCCTCAGTTGGCATTATTGACAATTGAATGTGATGGGGTTTTCTTAGAATATTATTGTATTAATCCAGTGAATAAATAGTTTTTGAGTAATTCATCAAATATATATATATATATATATATATTTATTTATTTATTTGGAACTTTGGGTTTATCAATCAAACAAATTTGAGGAGTTTGGATCTGATCCTTGGTATAATTATTAGCAAATTGGTGTCACATGTGCATATATTAGGAACAGCTATCCAACTTGAGTTAAGATAGTATGATTGAAGTCTTTCCCTTCTCAGGAATGCTGTGGGGAAAATGTGACCCTTGTGACTGCAAACCTCATATTCTTTTAATAGACCACAGATGGTAACTATGAGGTTAAACTAGGTACTTTAATTTAACTTTCATACAGATAACTTGAGCTTGGTGCATTTGAAACCACATAAGTCTAGCAATATCACTTTTTGGAAAGTATTTGAAGTTTCACTCTGAATTCCTATCACTTTATGATTATAGTCTTGCACTATCTCGGTATTGGGTCTATTTTGGTATGTTTCCTCTAGTGAAGTGGATCCCTTGTATTAGTTTAATGCTTGTCCAGTTGGCTGGTCAAATGAGAGGTACCCCGTTTAGTATAATTTCTTCAATTGAAATTGCAGGGTATTTGACTTTCATGCAAGATTTAAAATAGATGAATTTCTTCTAGTAGTTATCCATTCATTGCTGGACTAACATGTTTGATTATATAGTTGATGTTAAAGCAATGATATGTTTGGCAAGAACAAGACCTTGAGAGTTTTTACATGGAAATGCGAAAAAGTTTGAATGAGTTGTTATTCCTTGCTTATTAGTGAACTTTCCCATGTAGGTAACATATAAAGATAGTGTAGGTAGGTCTGTTGATGAGTTCAGATATTCTTCATCCTTTAGAACAATACCTTTGTTCATGTTTAAAGTTTTTTTCTTTTTTTGTCTTTATAGTTCTCAGTTCATGACGAGGAGCATAACCATGTGCAGGTATGTGGCAAGTGAGCTGGCAACGGACATCATTCTTATTGTAGGGGATGTAAAATTTTATCTTCACAAGGTACAATATTCTTTGGCCGAGTAATTGGATATGTAAAAGATAATTTTTTTCAATGTTGTTGTTGTTGTTTTTTTTTTTTTTTAATAATTTCTTGCTCTTGCACCTGTATCACTGTCCTTGATTTGTAGAATTTTTATGATTAATAAAGGGACCCTAGCTAATTATGCAACATTAGTAATCTATTTACACTGGTTGATCCTTATACAAGAATCTGCTACAGTTGTTTCTATTTTTAAATTTTAGTTCCACTTCCCTTTCCTTCTTTGGAAAAAGTACAAGCCTGTTTGCTTATATATAAAAGGCTCTAAACTAATTCCAGCATCAGAGTTCTCACATGCTTGTGGAGCAGGGCTTAAATTTTAAGTGTGATAAACTATTTTGTTTAATGAAAATACTAATATCTAATTTATTACTGGATAAAGATTATTAAAATAGTACTAGAATCCATGTGAATATGTTGTGCAAAATCTTTATTGTCTGATTCCAAATTACGAATTATCTGTTATGCAGTTTCCTCTACTGTCAAAGAGTTCCCGATTGCAGAAGTTGGTTGTTACCACTAATGAAGAGAACACAGATGAAGTTCAAATTTCTGACATTCCTGGTGGTCCTGCAGCCTTTGAGATATGTGTGAAGTTTTGTTATGGCATGACTGTTACCCTCAATGCTTACAATGTTTTTGCAGCTCGATGTGCAGCTGAGTACCTAGAAATGCATGAGGCCATTGAGAAAGGGAACCTCATTTACAAGATTGATGTCTTTCTTACTTCTAGCGTTTTCCGCAGCTGGAAAGATTCAATCATTGTTCTTCAGACTACAAAGTCTCTCTTACCATTATCTGAGGATTTGAAGGTGGTTAGCAATTGCATTGATTCTATAGCTACCAAGGCCTGTGTTGATGTTTCCAAGGTTGACTGGTCCTATACCTATAACCGAAAGAAGCTCCCAGAGGAAAATGGGAATGATCCAAACTGGAATGGCGTTAGAAACCGTCTGGTGCCTAAGGACTGGTGGGTTGAGGATTTGTGTGAACTTGAAAATGATCTTTATAAGCGAGTTCTAATGATTATTAAAGCAAAAAGGATAGTTTCTAATGATGTGATTGGAGCAGCCTTAAAAGCGTATGCTTACAGAAGGTTGCCAGGTTTCAGCAAGGGTATGATTCAGTCTGGAGATATGATAAAGCATGAGTCAATAGTGGATACAATAGTGTGGCTATTGCCTGTAGAGAAAGGCTGTGTCTCTTGTAGCTTCCTCCTAAAGTTGTTGAAAGCCTCCATTTTGATGGATTCAGGAGAAATGGCTAAGGATGAGCTGATAAGGAGAATAGGACAGCAACTGGAGGAGGCTTCTGTAAATGATCTTTTGATACGAGCATCAGAAGAGGAAACAACAATGTATGATGTTAGTACAGTGCAGAAAATAGTTCAAGAGTTCCTACTGCAAGATCAGAATGCTGAGATTGAATCATTAGAAGATAGCCATGAACTTCAGGAGACAAGGAAGCCGGGGATTTTATCAGATGCTTCCAAGCTGATGGTGGCAAAACTGATTGATGGATACCTTGCCGAAATTTCTAAGGATGCCAACCTACCTTTGTCAAATTTTGTTGATCTTGCTGAGATGGTGTCTGATATCTCTCAGCCGGCTCATGATGGGCTTTACCGCGCCATTGACATGTATCTAAAGGTAAGCGTAAATTTTAACAGTGAACATACATTAAGTGGAAAATTTCATGTTGTAAAACATGCTATGCATTTTAGTGTATTAGTGTTTCACACTAGAAATTTGTTATATAGTAAAGCACTGCTCAATTCTCACTGATGTTGAATTGATGTGTAACCCGGATGTTTTTGTTACAAAAATACTAAATAAAGTTGTATTCTTCACTGTGCCTTAATGCAGGAGCACCCTGGGATCAGCAAGAGTGAGAGGAAGAGGATATGCAAGCTGATGGACTGCAAGAAGCTCTCAGTTGATGCATGCATGCATGCTGTGCAAAATGAGAGACTCCCATTGCGTGTAGTTGTGCAAGTACTCTTTTTTGAGCAGGTTAGGGCGGCTGCATCATCAGGCAGCAGCACCCCTGACCTACCCAAAGGCATTAAGGAACTTAATAGTGGCTCTCACGGGAGCTCAAGGTCAGCTACAACTAACACAGAAGAAGACTGGGATGCAGTGGCCACAGCTGAGGAGCTCAAGGCCCTTAAAGGGGAGCTAGCTTCTTTAAGGTTGGCTAATGGAGTGGGAGGTAGTGAAAGAAATGGAAATGGAGATGGTAAAAGTAATGTGGACAAAGCTGCCATAAGTAAAATGAAAGGGCTGCTCAAGTCAAAGAAGATCTTTACAAAGCTTTGGTCTAGCAAAGGGGGGCAGGGTGAGAATAGTGGCTCTGATTCATCAGATAGTCTTGGTTCTGCCAACCCTGAAGAAGTTAAATCAACCCCTTCCAGAAATAGGAGGCATTCTGTGTCTTAGTTGCGAACTACATAAATAGTGTTGGTGGGTTCTTTCGGCCTTTTTGCTTTCTTTAATGACATTAGAAACTTCACTAGTGGTGCTTATCGTTTTAATTTAGCAAAAATGAAGCGCATATAGTTTTCGGACTAAGAGTTTAGAGTTGTTTTGCTGAAAATCTTGTCACTTGATTGAATAAAAAGAGAAGGGTAATTGTATATAAGACAAATGCCCAAAGAGGTAGAGCTCTTGCCATTCATGGTGTCTGTCCGTCCGTCTTAATAGGATACATGCTATTACATGAACAAAAATCCTCTTTTATAGCTTATGTTTTTTCAGCATTTTGAATATGGGTTGTTTGGAAGGGACCGTACCTCGAAAAAATAACATTAAAAAAAATTGTATTTGGAAAAAGTGTGGTTTCAAAAGGGGATACCGAATGGGTCTCTGTTTTTGCCGGTTAAATTTTGTGAAGAAAAGAAAATGATAATTTGTTAGATTTTGATTGGTGGAATATAGAATAGATCGTACACATTGCACTAAAGATATATATATATATATATATATATTTTTTTTTTCTATGACTCGTCAAGGGCACTTATCTCTTTTAGCTTCATGAGCACTTTGGCGACATATACTATACATTCATGACATTCTAACTTTAGAACACTACATGAGTTTTGAAGAAGGTTTGCAAACCAATGAAAACATCATGTGGATCAGATGAAAAGATGCGGGTCCAATTTAAAATAACCTGTATACATAACAAAGGAAAAGGGGGAAGGATCCATCTCCATTGAAAGACAAAAACACTTTACAAGAACATAAAAAGCCCATACAAGTTACAATTCAAGTAACTCGAAGAACACACCCAAATTCATGATATGCTAAAGTGTCATTTTGTAATTGGCATATTTAAATAATTTTTTAGCAAGTACCCGTCATGTTCCAAAATCTAATTATAAGTTGATATTGAAGCATTTTGTGAACTTGGGTTTAGAGTGAACTGGGATAGTGTGATAGTGTGAATCACACTATCCGAACTCAAATTTACTGTGTGAGTTTTAATTGAGTCACTCAAATTTTAGAACTCTCTAGGGTCCACAAAAATGGAAAGGCCAGGTTGGGATTTGGTCCAATCACCAACAGGCCCATCACTATAATGCCCCGCAAGTCTTTTGATGCACCATACATCTTCGGCGCAAGATAGGATCTTCCAATGTGGTATTGCTAACCTCAACGGGTCCCCACTTGCCACCTCAGTCACCAGCACCCGACAACCATTAGCTTTTGCCAAGTTATGCGTGTGGCCACACAAGGCCTTCATCAAAACCCCTGCGCGTGGACCTTCACCTCCTAACCCATACATAAAAAGCAACCCAAATGGCCTAAACACATCAGGAACCGAAGGCACTTCCAACCACGGTAACGCCTTGTCCACCACGCGTGTAGCCTTAGCTGCCAAGCGCCGTGCACGTGACGCGCCTTTTATTTCTAACGTAAAAACCTCCTTACAATTCCAAACACTCATAATTGCCCATGACTCGGGCGGGTCACATAAGAACTCGTTCCAACCCGGCCATGACTCAGCCGAGAACGACCCTCTTGGGATAGCTAGGTAAGTACCCAGATTGAGTTTATTATTGAGAATCCTATCAATGTCTCTGGGGAAGAACTCGGTGGTGGAGAATCGGTGGCGATAGAGCCTCTCTGAGTCAGATGGGGTGAGTTTGATTATTGTAACTCGGCTAGGGAGCTTGACTCGGTGAGCAAACACAGGTTGGACCAAAATTGATAGGGTTCGAAACTTAGTGTAATCACATTTTTGCGTGAAAAGATTAAGGGAGGGTTTGTTATCATTATCAGTGGCTATGTATGAGTACTCAACTCCATTTTTAATGAACCACTGCTCCATTTCCTTAACCAGCTTCAACCCAATACCTTTTCTCCTGTGACATGAACAAAGATACCGAAAAAATTAATAATATGATGCAAAGAATTATAAATAAAAAAACATCATACCTAGATTGAAAAAAGTGGTAATAAGCCCAATTTGTTACACTAATTTTTTTGTTATTTTTTTATTTATTTTTCAAACATGTGAAAGAAATATTTTAATTTCTTTCCTAGAAATCTATGCATAAAAGAGCAAAGGAAAGTGTGTGCGCAATTTGGTATTATGGAAGTACCTGTGAGAAGGAGAAACTCGGAGACCTAGAATGTAGGCGAGTTTGGTGCAAATGGGGCTGAGTTTTGGAGTGTCTATATTGTTGTTCTTACACTTATTGCCATTTCTGGTGAGCTTTTTGGAACAAGTGACGGTTTTGATGCAACCCCTAATCATTCCAACAATCTCTTTCTCCGAATTATCACCCACCATCTCAGCTACCTGATGATCATATAGTTATTTGAAGATAGATATAGAAGAAAAAGAAAAAGAAAAAAGACCCATCTCGAAAACAAAATGGGAAAAGTATTAAGTAATGGGAGAGATGGTAGAAATGGAGAGAAAATCAAGGGGTGCAATACAAAAAAAAAAATATATATATATATATATATATACATATATATACCAGCATGAGGAAAGAAGGTGAGTGGCGGATTCTGGAAATAGGGTCACCTAAAAGATTGGTGAAGAGAGACATTTGGCCTGTTGGACCAACCTCACACCTTCTCTCTATGTCTTCAACACTTGGAATGTCCTTGTTTGCTTTGAACTCTCTCACTTCTATTACTTTATTCTCCTCCATTCACTACCCAAAGACAAAAATCACTCACAAGAAACAAAAGCTATTGAAGTACTAGAATTATAAAAACAGATTTTTTTTTTTTTTTTTAGTTTGTTTAGTACTGAATACTAGGTGAACAAATAGGATCGATTTTATAGCTAGTGTGCGAGTGCTCATGGACTCCCAAAGACATTGAACCGTTGCGGCTACTAAATTAATGCTGATCGATTCCACTTCTTCTCTGTTATAATTTCTTGGTACGGATGTTAATGATTGGTGAGAGAGAAAGAAAGGGTTTTATTAATGGGTCATGCTAACGAGTGTTCTAAAGGCACTCATTAATAATCTATTTTAGGAAAGTTTTAATACCATTTTTATGGGAAATGAAAAAAGTTGTCAAAATATTAATTACTTTTTTTTTCTCATAAAAACTTTCTTTAAATGGATTATTAATCAGTACCCTAAAGACACTCATTAGCATTTCTCTTTTAACGGTGTCTACCTTTAATATACATATTTCTAGCTCATAACCTTCAACACACATATTTGATTATTCCAAAACAAACATACACACATAATTTGAACCAATTTATTTACTCAGAACGATATGGTCATGGTATAAAAAAGCATATTCCTAAGTAATGAAACACAAAGCTATCCTTTGTATTATTAGTTGAGCATTATTGTGTAAAATAGACTAAGGGTAATCTATCTTCACCTTAAGATAGTTTAATAGTGGAACCAAGCATGCCACTTTTGGGCATAATAATCTTGTCCAGGAGAATTATCAGTTAAGAGGCGAATAATTTAGAGACAAGTGTCGAGAGAGAGAGTGAGTGGCGATGGCGGCTGTGGCTGCGTAAACCTTTCCCATTTTAATTAATTTCTTGAGGAAGATGCGCAGCAATCATTCTCTCCCACACCCACACCCACACTAGGGAATCAATATTAAGCTTTTATGACTTCCTTTCCTTCTTCTTGATATGTGTGACGTGTAACTCTCCCTCCCCTTCAAATACTTTCTGCTATTTCTCTCTCGTCATACTTATTCTCCTGCGTAAGGTCCTAGTTTTTCTCTTCCTTTTTGGGTTTGATTTCATTTTTCTCATACATCGATGGGGCCTTTCCAGATCCTAGTTTCTACTGCTCATTCTCCCACTAATGATTTTATCCATTTATCAAACTTTTGCATCTATATTTTAAACTCATTCGTACCATTTTTTAAGCTATAATATATATATATTGAAGTATTTCAATTATTAAATAAAATTTTAAACTTAGGATTTCATTAAGATTTCAGATTTAGAACCTGGGATCTTGTAGACTAGCTCCCAATCATTTTAGGGTCTTGTTAATAAATGTTTTCAAGACAATTGTTAATAAACCATTTTAGAAAAGTTTTGATACAACTTTCACGGAAAATATAAAAAGTTGTTAAATTCTTTTTTCCCAATAAAAAATCTCTAAAAATATTTTTTAAACCAATGCCCTTAGGGCAAATGTTAACTTCCCCCATCTTTTTATCATCGATCTTTAAAATTATTAGATTTTTAATATTTTATTTTATTTATTTAGGTACACTGGTATAAAAGGATTTTTTTTTTAATAATTCAATATAGTTAGAAGAATGGAGATTTGAACCATGAATGTAATATTCAAGAAGTGACAACCAGTTGAGTTACGAGACTCTCTTAACCACATGTGTAAAGAAATTCAAGTATGATTACTACTTAAATCTTCTAAATTTATTATAAGAATAAACCAAGACCCCAACCTTCTTGGGAAAGGTGTTTCTATCTTTTCTTTCAAGACACCCATCATTTTAAGTATTTTTAGATTATTAGTCTTAAATTTAGGAAAATAATAATAATAATAATAATAATAATCCATAGGTAGACTTAGATTCCTACATTACTATTAATTATATTTAGTAGTTTTGTAATGTTATGATCTTTGATTTGATGATTCGATGTTACAATAAGAACATTCGCATTAGCTTGTGTAAAAATATTTTTTGTTTATTTTAACATAAGAACTTACATTTCTATTTTACATAACTACTTGTCAAAAATAATTACATCAAATTGTCTATTTTAGTAGGTTCTAGTTAGTTTAACTGGTAAAGTCTCTTATGGTTGAAACTCTTTATAAAAAAAAAAATATTGTCTATTTTACATTCCATTTCATTAAAAAATTCTATCTCTCTCTTTGTATATATCAAATTTTTCATTGGAAAGTACATATATAGCTTCAAAATAGACACGATTTTTATCCAATTTAGATTTGGAATGAGTGAATGCCTAGTTGAAGTTGACACAAAATGGTTGAATATGAGAAGTGTGAAATCTCGATTATTTTTCAATCAACTCTTAATTGATCGAGAATTGGACATACGATTATGTGTTTTAATTAAATTGAGTTTCTTTGTTTCAAAATCATATTGAAGTCTAATATATAAAGGCTTATTTTCTCATGACTTTCTAGAGGAGCTAGAGAAGAAGAAAAAGAGAGCAAAACAAAGAGAAAATCAAAACCTCCATCCTATAGTGAACCTGCAAGTACAAAAAGAGATATTCCTTCAATCGGATAGTATCAGTTGGTGTGATCAAATTTGAAACTAGAGAGCCAAAAAACCTAATGCTAATACAGTATTCAAATCTTCAATTAAGGTCCTTGGATTGGGTCAAAGAATCTAGTCATGATCAAGAAAGAAGGTTCGTGAAAGGGTTTCATGTACAAGGAGTTCTGAAGTTCTAGAGCTGGTGTGTGGTCAAGTATTTCTTCCTATAGTGAATTGTTTTATACTTTTATTGGGGTAGAGGTACCTCGTAGTGGTTTTTCTTTTGGAGTCGTTATTCACTGATTTTCCATTTCATCACTATGTTGCGGTGTCTCATATTTTTATTACCTTTATAATTTTGCTTTTATATTTTGTGACTCATTGTTTTGTGGTTGTTGATATTTTATACTTGGAAAAAGTTAATGAATGCTTTAATGACATTGGCTTAAAAAATTATTTTCAAAAACTTTTTATGGGAGGAGAAAAAGTAATTAATTTTTTTAATAACTTTTTATATTTTTCATAAAAGTGAAATTAAAACTTTTTTTAAATGGCCCATTAACAAATACCTAAAGGCACTTGTTAACAAGACTCTTGATACTTTTGGTCACATAATTGACTATTTGAACTTAGGGTTTAGGGTCCTTGGATTGGGTCAAAGAATCTAGTTGTGATCAAGAAAGAAGGTTCATGAAAGGGGTTCATGTACAAGGAGTTCTGAAGTTCTAGAGCTGGTGTGGGGTCAAGTATTTCTTCCTATAGTGAATTGTTTTATACTTTTATTGGAGTAGAGGTACCTCGTAGTGGTTTTTCTTTTGGAGTCATTATTCATTGATTTTCCATTTCATCACTATATCGCGGTGTCTCATGTTTTTATTACTTTTATAATTTTGCTTTATATTTTGTGACTCATTGTTTTGTGGCTGTTGATATTTTATACTTGGAAAAAGTTAACAAATGCTTCAATGACATTGATTTAAAAAATATTTTTAAAAACTTTTTATGGGAAGAGAAAAAAGTAATTAATTTTTTTAATAACTTTTTATATTTTTCATAAAAGTGAAATTAAAACTTTTTTAAAATTGTCCATTAACAAATACCTAAAGGCACCTGTTAACAAGACTCTTGCTACTTTTGGTCACATAATTCACTAATTGAACTTTTTTTTTTTAAAGGAATCGGCTAATTGAACTTAGTTATTAAATCTACTGCATAATTATCTTTCGGCTCTAAACAAGATTCTTTTCACTAGTCTTTTGGCAATCCACTTAGTAAGACAAGGATTGAGCATATGTTGACCTTTACTAAACACGTGTGTGTATTGAGGGATACAGAATTGCAATTAAGGGTCCGTTTGTTTTGGCTTCAAATGGTTTCAGAAAATCATTTTTTGTAAAATAGGTTGTTTGGTTGTGCATGGAAAATTGCATTTTCCGAAAAACCATTTCCTTTGACCGTAAAAAGATGGCTTTGACCCGGAAATGAATTTCCATTTCTATTTTCACTTCAAATCATTTCCGGACCAAGCCTCATACGCGCAGAGAGAGAGAGAGAGAGAGAAACGGTGAACCAAACACAGCCAAGCCCAAGCCCAAGCCGAGGACGGAGAGAGCTATTGCTGGTGAAGCCCAGATCCAGTCCTCGACCCACGGCCCCGCCGATCTGATCGCACCGCTCAAACCCATCGTCGGTCTGATCTCGCCTTCGAGATCACGCCGTCAAGATTGTGCCTACGAGATCGCGCTGAGATTGCGTCGTCCTCCTCTGGGTCAGATCATCGCCTTCGAGATCGTCACGTCAAGATTGCGCCTTTGATTTTTGAGCTGGGTCTAATCGTCGGCCACCGCGCCTCAACCCGTCAGATAAGAGAGATGAGCTCTGATCATCAACTTTTCTGAGATGAGCTCCGATTTTGAGTTTTGTGTGAGAGAGTTTTCTGCGTGTGAACTGTGACCGAATGCTGTTGTTTTGATTTTTGTTTTTTTAAGTTTATATATTGAAATTTCTTATTATAAAATTTGTTTGGTAGCTAAGAAAATAGATGAGAAAATGTGAAAAACTAGAATTTTCAAAACACAACCAAACACTAGAAAATATTTTCCAAAGCATTTTTTGAAATGCAACCAAACACTTGAAAATATTTTCCTTTCCCAAAAATAGCATTTCCGGAAAATAAAATATTTTCCGGAAAATATTTTACATGAACCAAACACAGCCTAATATTATCAAATGACAATAGGATGCATCCACTTATTTACCAAACCCTATAAGCTATAACCTCTAAAGCTAAACCTTAAACTCTTAACGCTAAACCCTAACCCCTAAAACCTCAAACCTCTAAATTTCTAAAACCCCAAGACCCAAAACCCCCTCTTAAAAGCTCCAAATCTCTAAAAGTTCAAACGGAAAAGATAATGGAAGGTCTAAGGGAATTAGTTTAGGAAATATTTATAGAAACTTTTCATGGAAAAAGAAAAAGTATTTAATTTTTTCGCAACTTTTTATATTTCTCATAAAATTTGTATCAAAATTTTCCTCAATTGGTCCATTAACCCATTTACCATACCCAAGTTCTAAAATTAAAAAAAAAAAAAAAAATTACAAATCCCTAAACCCCAAAGTCTAAAATCTAAAACCCAAAAAACTTAAGCCCTTAACACAATTTTTTTTTTCCACATTAAGATGTGGAATTTTTGTGTTCCTATTGGAGCTCAATATTCTGTGTAGACAATATTCCTTGATTAATGAGATTTTGGCTAAGTTGATAAATGATTACGGAGCATGAAAAAGGTGCAGATAAAATTAGATATTGCAATTACCTATCCTGTGGTAGAGAATACATGCAAATTAGGTTTACATGTTGTAATTGTCATAATTTCTTTCATTTGAGTAGGGGTGGTAAAATTGGACACGACCCACGAATCCAACACGACACGACACAAAATTAGCAAGTTATGGGTTAAGGCTTAATGGGTTCTTGTTATATTCAATTTGACATGACTGACCTATTTAATAAACAGATTGGATTAGTGTTCAACACATAGAACCCGTTTGACCTATCTGACATGTTTAATTAAATGACATTTTACCAATATACCTTCAAACTCTAGGTATATAAACTTATTAGTTATTGTGGTTTATTTTCTTTGATATATTGTGATTGATTATTTATGATATTGGAATATGCTTTAGTTTTGAATGATTAATTTGTAATGCAGTTACTTGTTAGTTCTGAATTATATATTAAAAATATTTATTTATTTGATTTTCCATAATTTTTTTTTCATTTTGATAAAATCTAATAAACAGGTCGACATGACTAGCCCATTTAATCAATGGGTCAAGTTAGAGTTGAAGAATCTTGACTCATTTAATAAACAACTCGGATTAGTGTTGACCTATATAATCGAATACTCATGAGTTAACATGACATGAACCCGACACGCAAATACGAATTGCCACCCTTACATTTGAGATCAACCGAATATAAGTGGGAGTCACGGGTACATCAATGCAAAAGCGTTATTGCACATCATCTGATGATAACGTTCAAAGTTGATATATTGGGATGTAAAAAGACATATGATGCTTAAAAATTTGAAATTTGAGGATATTTATAGTGGGGAATACTAAAAAGGAGAAAATCGATCTAATGTTGGGGTTGATCTGTTTAATAAACACATAAACTAATGAGTGATGTTTATTACACACAACCGTACACACAAGACACAATTTACAATAAAATTATGACTTCAAGTATACCGTTGTGTGCAAGAGTGTGTACAACAACAATTACCCGAAACCATTATCTCAAACCTTGACAATTGACATTAACAATCCCTGTTAGTCACTTAAGTGAGCCACTTAGCTATATCTAAACCTTCTAAAACCACTGCTTCCAAAGATTTCCTAATGCCACTGTGGGCTTTGGCCACGTGGTTAGCTTAGTTTTATCATTTTTTTTGGGTTTGAAAGGCATTTGGGCCCTCATTAATTGGAGGAACGCAAATGTTTGTTAGGTTTTCCTGCAATAACCACTCAGTGGTGAGGGGTGAACATCGTTGGGTTCACGCTTGTACTAAATACTTGAAAGAGCCAATGTCAAGAAACACAAGTTATATATTTGTCTGGTTTTCTAATCTAATGGTACCCAGTACCCACTCAGTGGTGGGAGTGAATGTTGCTAGCCTCACACTTGCCTTAGCTGCACTTCTAAACTTGAAGTAGCATTGGCTTTGGTGTTAAGTGGGTTGCACCTAAGTTAGGGTTGACTGAGTTGGTATTACTGGCTCCAGGCTCCCTTCCAAAAAATAAAAAATAAAAAAAATTGGTGATAATAGTACAGTGGAACCCATAAATAGTATTAAAAAGTGCAGTAGGACCCATAAATAGTGGAAAAAATAAACTGAATAGTAAAATAAGTTGACAAAAATAATTTTTGCCAAACAAATACTGAGTACTTTAATGGATGCCTCTTTCTAGGACGGAAGAAAATTCATGGTGTTTACTGATTCAATATTTATATAAAAACCTGTTGGGGTCACAATGCCAATCAGGACTGCAGATCTATTTTCCCTACAATTTCACTGTCCAAGAGGGGGGAAGAAGAAAGTGAATTAATATGACAACTAGAGTTAAACTCACTTACGACAAAAGTTATTTTAATTTGGAATTTTTTTCTAATAGAATTTTCGGTTAAAAAGGCCACTGAGTGAAAGGAAATAAACTTATCTATTTCATTTTGCTTCGACAATAAAGTTTTTTGAAAAATAAGTCATTTTTCAATTTTTTTTGTTTAAATATCTCTCTATTTTTTTTTTTTTAATTTAGTAGCAACCTTGAAAATGAGCTTGGGATAAAGTTGTTTTCCAAAAAATTTTAATAGAAAACCTCCTCTAAAAAATAAGTCATGAGATTTTTATTGACCAAAAATGATTTTCATTTAACCCATTTTTTTATGCTACCAAACACAAGAAAATGCAAAAATAAAAAATAAAAGGGTAAATTTCACTAACTAGCCCTGAGGTTTGACCAAATACCAAGGAGATCCAAAAGATATCAAAACTGACCATTTTAGTCCTTAAGTTCAAACAGACTCTAACATCGTTATTTATTTTAGTTTCTCTCTCTCACCCTCAAACCTTTCTTCTCTCTCCTCGCTCTTTCTTCTCACTCTCTTTCTAGCTCCCTCATCTTCCACTCTTAGACCACTCTTTCTTCTCACTCTCTCTCTAGCTCCCTCATCCCTTTTCCACTCTCAGACCTCTCTTCTCTTCTTGTGGTCTTTGTGGCGGCGCCATGGTGTTGGGAAGTGGTGTTCATGGTTTTCGGTGTGGATCTGTGTTGGCTCTCGTGGTCTTTGTGACAGCATCATGCTATGGGTTAGCAGTAGTTCGTGGGTTTTGATGTGGATTGGCGTTGGACGGTTTGGGTTATTTATGGGTCGGCAATGGAGGTTTGTGGATTTTGGTTTGGGTTGGCAGTGCAGCGGAGGCTTGTGGATTTTGGTTTAGATCGGTTATGGATTGGCGTTGGAGGTTTGTGAATTTTGGTTTAGATCGGCGGTGGAGGTTTGTGGATTTTGGTTTGGATTGGTGGTGGTGGGTTTGCTTTGGTTTTTTTTTTTTTTTTTTGAGCAATGAGTTTGAGTTGGTTTGAGCAAAGGTTTTGTGGGTTCTTATGAATGGTTATGTTAAGTGTAATATGGGTTCTGAGGCTTTGAGGGATATGTTGGTGAGTGGAGTTGAGCTTGATGAATTTTGTGTAAACTGTGCTTACTGCTTGTGCTCAAATTGGGGCGGTTTTGCAAGGGAAATAGATTCATGAGTATGTTAGGAAGAGGATTGGGATGGAGACAGATGTGTTTGTGGGGACCGCGCTTATTGATATGTATGCTAAGTGTGGGTGTATAGACATGGCTGAAGAAGTCTTTGAGGGGATGCCTAAAAGGAATGTGTTTTCATGGGCAGCCATGATTGAAGGATTGGCAGTACATGGGTACGCAAGGAAGGAAATTCATTGTTTGGATAGGATACAGGTGGATGATGGGATAGGATTTTTTTTCAAAATAACACTCATTTTCAAACAATTTTGTTAGTTAGCATAATTTCCAAACTATTTAGAAAACTAACATCTCGAGTCTCTTAGACTTGAGTTCACTATAGCAACTCAAGGCTAAAAGAGTCGATATCCATGAGGTGGCGTGGAACTCTAGTCTCTAAGACTCAAGTTCCTGCTTTGCACCCAAAAAAAAAAAAAAAATGAAGATAAACGGAGGAACGAAACCTAGAAATCACAAAAAAGAAGAAATAAGAGAGATAAAACCCAAATAGAAATCCACAAAGACAGAAACCAAGAAGAATAAACCCAAATCACAAAGACAAAAACAACAAACCAAAGAGATCAAACCTAGCCGGCTATGATTGAACCTAGGTGGCGAAGGCTCTAGGCAAAGGTTTTCCTTTAATTCCTTCAATTTCTTCTCTGGGTCTTTGGGTTTGTTGATGTTTTGTTAGGGTTTGTTGATGTTTCTCTCTAGGTCTTTGGCTGGGTTTCTTGGTACTTGTTGTTGCTTTTCTCTCTAGGTCTTTGGGTTTCTTGATTCTTGATGTTTGTTTGTGTTTGTGTTTTTGTTTTTTTGGTTGTTTGTAGAAACTCATAAAATTTTTTTCAAGGCGAGAAAAGGAAGAGACTAGAAGAAGAAGAAGAAGAAGAAACTCACATTTATTGATTTTTGGTTTTCTTTTGTAGAGACTTGAGTTCCAAGTGAATTTTCATAGAAATAGAGTCTTTGATACTCGAGTTGATACAATGAACTCGAGTCTATGAGACTCAAGATGTTAGTTTCTTAAATAGATTGAAAACAATGCTAACTAACGAAATTGTTTGTTAGTTTCTTAAATAGATTGAAAACGATGCTAACTAACGAAATTGTTTGAAAATTGGTATTATTTTGAAAAAAAAAATCTTAATGGGATAAGGCTTGATGGTGATGGGGTTGTCCTTCTAGTGGCATGTACACATGCAGGAATCTAAGAGGAAGGCCAATTGCTGTTGGATGACATGGAAAATCGATATGGTATTAGACCATAACATAAGCATTATAACTGAGGTTAACGGTGTTAGAATTTGTTCGGACTAAAGGACTGAAATGGCCAATTTTGAAATCTTTTGGACCTCCTTTGTATTTGGCCAAACCTCAAGGGTAGTTAGTGAAATTTACCCTATATATATATATATATATATATATATATAAAACCATCTTCATACAAAATTTTTCATTGAAAAGAAAAAGAAAAGAGAAAACAAATCACCAAAAACAAATCTATTTACAATTTGTTTGATTATAAAAGGAAATTACAAGAAATATAAAGAAAACAAGATATTAATAAATTTTTCATTTAAACATATGTTTATTTTCACATCTTAGAGTCCTTCTATAGATACCACAAATTCACAATATTTAAAAAAAAAATTACAAATTATGGTGGGTTCATGTGTAAGGTGGTGGACTAATTTAAGAATGTTGTGAAAAAAATTATTTTCAAAAGAAAAAATTTGTAGATAGGAGAGATAAGTATTGCTATAGTTTATTCACACTTCCTCTTATTTATTTATTTTTCTTTAGAGGTACACCAAACTTATTAAGGCTAATGCATTTCTTTCCCTCCATAATTAAAGCCGAAAGGGATTGGCTGTTCATGATACAAAAATCGGTTGTCTCATTTGAAAATAATTTTTCTTCCAGAAATCACAAGCAAGTGAACCCAATCAAGTCCTCAAGCCACATAAATGACTCAAAGCTAAAAGTTACAAGAGAAATTGTTTTTATTAAAAACACTCTATTTGAACTCAATAACTAGTCCTTAGAATTACTCTTCCTTTCTTTCTTAACTTTTTTTAAGAGGATCATTTAACTTTTTTTTTTTGGTTGAAACTAGAGGGTCATTTAACTTTAAGCCACTGTTTTTTGGGTAATCATTGGGATAACCAGTTAATTAGGTTTTTAGGGGGTTAGATCGTTTTTTGTTGGGGTCTCATATATATATATACACACACACACACACCACAAAGGGTAAGTTATAGCTTATTTACGCAAAGACAACTAAGCCGACTAAGGCTATATGATTACATTGAAAACAGAAAAATAGAAAAGCCATTTGGTTACAGATTGGTTACAAGATTGGATATTCCTAATACAAGATTACTAAGGGATTCGTATTAGAATGAGATATGTTGAACCAAGCCTACCTCTGAATGGAACTTAAGCTTCTTTATATAGACTGGGAAAGGCTTAGGATCCTCTAGAAAGAGCTCTGAAGATTCCTGAAATTTTGAGGGGGTAATTTTTTTTTCCCTTGGGTGAAAACCTTTTCCACCGAAAGTAGATGGAACCCTCGAAAGCGCAGCGAAGCTACATGACTTTTCATTTTTGTCTTTTTGTGTCAACTGGTACTATTTTTGTCTTCTAGTGTCGGCTGGTACTGTTCATGAATAGTAACTTTTCTACTAGTACTGTTCTAAATAGTGATCGAATCTGGAGTCGTTTGGAGCTATTCTGAGTAGTGACTGGAGCTACTTGAATAATCTAGGGACTGTCCAAATTATGGCCCTCATAGGGATCTTGAGAATCCTGGAAAGGGTCAAATGGTTGGTGACTAGTAGATGCTTCAGAAGAGGCAGGAGAAGTCTTTTCTTCTTCTTCTAACTGAAAATCTTGGAGGAGCAACTGGTTGGATAGATCTTTTAATTCTTTGCTAGATTTTCCGGCGATTGAGACAGATTCTACGCTAGACTGGGACATTGTCTTCTGGGTAATGGCTCTGTGGACTGGAGGAGAGAAATCCTTATTTATCTGATTGATGACTGGATCAATTTTGAGGCTATCCCACCATTTTACTGAGAACTCTCTATTTAATAGATTGTTGCTGATTGCATAGGACCACATGCTGATCCAATGGATTTTATACATGATGGTCATATGCAAGATTGCTGGAAACTGGGAATTGTGATTGTTAACTTGGAATCTTGAGCTGAAATATCTGAAGGCATCTTGGAGAGGTTTTGGGAAGATCTGAGGAATTGATCCAAACATTTCCCACCACTTAAGGAACCAAGTCAGTATTTGGTTGTTTAAATTTCTGTCGAACATTAAGAATCATGAATGATCAAAGTTCTTATTTTAATAAAATAAAATCTTTTCAAAGGCGTCAATATAGTCATAGTAACTATATTGAATTCCTGTGCCTTCTATTGTTCTGTGCAGGGAGGGGTGTTAGCCCCATTCTTTGCAACTGACAAACTTGGTGATGATGAATTTGTGGTAGAGGACGACTGAGGTTTCCAATTTTGACTTGATGTCTTCTATTTAAGCAGAGTTTTCCTGGGGTGAGGATGCTCTTATAGAACTTGATGGATTTTTCTGGGACCTTTGGAAGAAAATGCCAATTTGGTGGCAAAACTTCCATTGCTAGGGCTAATGGATCTCTTATATGGATCATGTGTGGTTTAATATAAAAGATGTACTGGATGTAAGGTTTCTTAATGTAAGGAGATTTATTCTTTCTGCTGAATGGTTGGGATGATCTTTGGGACTGTAAGGGGCCAAAGGGATCATCTACTGTGTATGGAGTTATTGCCCTAGGTGCTGGGGATACTAAGGCATAACTAAAGATAGGCTGGGTTTGGAGTGGCCTTTCATAGTTTGGTTTCAGGATTGTAGAAACCACATAGTGATTGGCCAAGGAAATTGGGGAAATCTGGCTAGGGTTCTTTGCCTGACTATTATTGTTGGGAGGTGATTGTTTAGGTGGCTTTAGGGGTTGGGGCTGCTGTGTTGGCTTTTTCCTGAAATACCTAATCTTATAAATATATATATATATATATATATATATAATAATAATAATAATAATAAATTCCCACTTGCAAATATTTTAAAGCCACAAAAAACAGTATCTCAATAATTAAAGAATCACATTAGGTAAGATTAGCAAAAAAAAAGTTGGATACTAGAATTTAGGATTTTAAAGATTCTAACACATTACCTATAGGAATATTAACTTGAAATGATTCGTAATCACCACTACTTAAGTACTCAAATTTAACATCAAAATTGAATACAAGAGATGTTTCCACTCGATTGTTTTAAGTTTCTCCTTGAACCTGCTAGACTGTATACACTCTAAATCTAGCTAAATCACTACAAAAAAATCGGCCTGTCCCTGCGTTTTTTTCCTAGCGTTTTTACAAAACGCCGTAATAGATAAGCCTGTATCAGCGCTTAAAACCGGCGCTTTACAAAGCGCTGCAATAGGAGGCCTATAGCGGCGTTTTTCTAAAACGCTGGTATAGGAAGCCCAAAAACGCTGGGATAGGGTTACTGATTTCCCTTATGGGAAAGACCTATCCCGGCGCTTTTGAAAGCGCTGGGACAAGCCTCTCTTCGTAAGGGAATGGAGGGACCTGTCCCAGCGCTTTTAAAAGCGCTGGGACAGGTCCCTCCAATTCCTTAAGGAGAAAGGCCTGTCCCAGCGCTTTCAAAAGTACCGGGACAGGTCTTTTCCCATAAGGGAATTGGAGGGACCTGTCCCAGCGCTTTTAAAAGCGCTGGGACAGGTCCCTCCATTCCCTTATGGGAAAAGACCTATCCCGGCGCTTCTAAAAGCGCTAGGACAGTTCCCTCCATTCCCTTATGGGAAAAGACCTATCCCGGCGCTTTTGAAAGCGCTGGGACAGGCCTCTTTCCGTAAGGAAATGAAGGGACCTGTCCTAGTGCTTTTAAAAGCGCTGGGACAGGTCTCTCCATTCCCTTACGGAGAAAGAGCTATCCCAACGCTCCAAAAGCGCTAGGATAGGTCACCTAGGAAAAGACCAAAAGACCCCAAACCTAAGAAATGACCAAAATACCCTCAAAACCATAAAATTACCAAAATACCCCTGAAATTCAAAAAATGACCAAAATACCCCCTAAAACCTAGAAAATGACCAAAATACCCCCTGAAACCTAAAAAATGACCAAAATACCCATGAAACTTAAAAAATAGCCAAAACAACCCCGAAACCTAAAAATTGTGGAAAATAATCCTGAAACTTTAAAATGACCAAAATACCCCCTATACCTAAAAAATGACTAGAATACCCCTGAAACCTAAAAAATGATCAAAATAAGGACTATATTATTATTATTATTATTATTATTATTATAACGACTATATATATTATTATAGGTAAAATACATTAATAAAATATATGTTGCCTTAGTGGTAAGCACGTGTGTGTTTGAACTTCATGTCCCAGGTTCGAACCTTCAGAACGACTTTTTTTTTTTTTCATTTTTTAAGTTTCTATTATCAAACTGACCGATATGTATTAAATATAACTATGTACAAAATATTTCAAGATGTGCACCACTAGTCTAGTGGTAAGACATGCGTGTGACTATACTTGGCCCAAGTTCGAACCTTGCTAAAAACATTTTAACATCTTAATTTTTTCTCTCCTACAAAATTACGTCGTTTTATACATCAACTTAAAACATTAAAAAAAAAAAAGAAAAAAAAAAAAAAACCCTACTCTCTACATTTCACTTCAGCCGCCTCACGCCCTCACCCTCGTTCTTTTTTTTTCCTCCGAGTTCCAGCTTCCATGCCTCCCTCTTCTATACTTGGCCCACTTCATCATGCTTTAAAAAAAAAAAAAACGAAGATTAATGAAAATCTGAGAATGTTTATAGTGTGGATTTTATTAATTTTTGTGTTTTTTTTTGTGTGTGTGTGTTTTTTTTTTAATTTTTAACTGCGATTGGCATGAAAGTTGGCATGCATGTTAAAAATCAAATGGTAAATTACATCCGATTGGCATGAAAATTGGCATGTATGTTAAGAACATATAGAACATGTGATCTAACGGTTGGATTTTCAAAATATGAATTAAATAATAAGTTATTGGCTGGTGTAACATTTTTTAGAGTTACATCAAGTGTAACTTGAACCCAACCCTATATTTCTTAATTCAATGTGAATTGTGATAAATCTACCGTTAGATTACATTATCTTCATATATTTTTCACGCTTACAAAATTTCAAGGTGATCAAAGATTAATAGCCATGTCATCAATCAATTATTTAAATTCAAGTTTTTGTTGTTTAAAATAACGCATAAAAGATGAGTTTAAAGATCAAATGGTAAATTATATCCGATTGGCATGAAAATTGGCATGCATCTTAAGAACATATAGAAAATGTGAATCAATGGTTGGATTTTCAAAATATGAATTCAACATTAAGTTATTGGTTGGTGTAATATTTTTTAGAGTTACATCAGGTGTAACTTGAACCCAACCCTATTTTTCTTAATTCAATGTGAATTTTGACAAATCTACCGTTAGATTACATTATCTTCATATATTTATCATGCTTACAAAATTTCAAGGTGATCAAAGATTAATAGCCATGTTATCAATCAATTGTTTAAATTCAAGTTTTTGTAATTTAAAATAATACATAAAAGATGAGTTTAAAGATCAAATGGTAAATTACACCCGATTGACATGAGAATTGGCCTGCATGTTAAGAACATATAGAACTGGTAATCCAACGGTTGGATTTTCAAAATATGAATTCAATAATAAGTTATTGGTTGGTGTAACATTCAATAATAAGTTATTGACCGCTCCTTTCTCTAAATTCGACCGTTTGATTGTGACCATAATTTACCAGAATTAACCTTTCATTACACTTTTCAAATCCAACGGTTAGATTTCAAATCTAAGAATGGCATGTGATGGACATGTGCTGTGTACTTGTATGATTGTGTTCTCTTAATTTGACCATCCAATTAGTCATATTATTTTTTTTTAAAGTTTTTTGTTTTTAAGTTTTATTTCACAACTCATTAATAAAATGACGAAGTGACTTCACCAAATTGCAGAATTTGTTTTTAATTTTTTTTAAAATAAATATAATTTTTTCGTTTTTATCTTTTTCTCCTATAATTTCTAAGTTGATAAAAATATTAATTTAACTACAATCCAAACTCTTCATCTAATCATTTTTTTCATTTAAATTATATTATCACGTGTAATTATATGTCGTAACATTAATATGTTCTATCTTTCTAACAAGTCAAACTTAAACTCAAATTCATCATTATCATTAATATTTAAATAAAATTATCATTTTATTAAAATATCAAAACCTAAACCTCTGAAACTCTCACAATTTTTCACATAATCATTTTAATTTTTTAAACTAAATAGTGTGAGAGTTTTAATAAGAGTCTCTCTCTCTTTTTTCCTTAATCTTAAAGTTTGTTTGTTTGTTTGTTTGTTTGTTTTTTTTTTTTAATTTAATTTAATTTTTTTTAAAACCTAAAGTGAGTCCTTTAAAAAAAAAAAATTCTTATGTGTGGTCTTTTTAAAAACTAAAAAGTGTTCTTTTTTCCTTCATCCTAAAGTTTTTTTTTTTTTTTTTTTTTTACATGAGTCTTTCTTTTTTCTTTTTCTTTGTATTGAAACCTAAAGTGAGTCCTTTTTTTATATATAAAAAGAATCTAATGTGAGGTCTAATTAAAAAAAATTATAATTATTATTTTAATCCGAATTCTAAAGTAATTCAAAATTTTCAGTTTTATATCATATATAGATAATTATAATGAACAACTAAAAAGTATGTTGCCTTAGTGGTTAACACGCTTGCCATGCATATTTTTCCCGTCCATGGTTCTAACCTCCATGATAGCCTTTTTTTTTCCTTTTCATTTCTAAAGTTACTATTATCAAAACTACGTCGTTTTGGTTCTATTCAAAACTAAACATAAAAAACCCTACACCTCTTTCTCATTCAGCCGCCCTCCTCATTCCCCATCCCCTCTCTCCCTCTTCACTCATCTCTTTCTAGGATTCTCTTTCTCTACCAGAGGCTTCAAATCTGTACGGGTTTGTGTTTGGGCATTTCATGCTTTTAATGCTTACTAAAATCGCATTTCTGTGTACAATGAAGCTATCAAAATCGCATAGCGAACAATAATCGTTTTTTTGAAATCGAAAGTCGAAACCCTAGGGTTTATGGTTATGAAAATGCCTTTTTTTTTTTTTTTTTGTTCTTGTAATTTTTTTACTTTTGGTTCTTTTTTGGTCTGCTTCGTTCTGATTTATTTATTGTTTGACTTAATTTTAGGGTTTGAAATGGAGGCAAAAAACAAAACGAAGGACGACGGCTCTGCAGAGTCACCGACTTCGGTGCTTGAAGAAGAGGTTTTTTTTTTTTTGCTTTGTTTGTTTCTCAGGATTATGAGGGAAAGTGAAGGCTATGAAAGCAAAAGGGGAACAGGATAAAAAAAATTGAAAAAGAAATAGCTTAAAGAAATTACACTTTTTTTTGTTAGGTCCATTTTCTGTATCTATGTATAGCTTATGAGAAACAAATGGAACTCTATTGTTATTTGAGGTTGGGATTTTTTGTTTAAAAGGTTGTGTTTGTGTGGCTTGGCGTTTTCTCTCTTTGGTCTATTAGTTGAGTCCTAGTCAGAGGAATAAAAAGTTTATACCAATTCAAAAAAAAAAAAAAAATCAATGAAATGAAATTTGATGGAAAAACTTAATAGAATAACAACAAAATATAGGAATAAATTGGAGCCACCAAAAAAAGTCAAAAAGCTTTCAGGTTATGATATTGTGGTGCATCAGGTCAGATACACCAAACCCCCTACGCCCAACACACATACACATGTTACTGATAACTCAAACCACAGCAAAGCAAATGATTTATCTAGGAACCTTATGGAGGTTTCTAATATTCAGCCTTATTGTCTCATTCTAAATAATTACATCAAAATATAAGAAACTTTTCTTAAGCAGAAATATTGTGATTACCCAATACATCTCAGAAGTTTATCTCCATGCTGAAATGTAATGTTCTTTACATTCTTTTGGTTAACTTTCATTAGAAAAAATTAGAAGGCTCACCCCCATTCTTTGGGTTAACCACACATTGGGACTGACACTAGCCCCACAGTACTCACTATTTGGAATTACCATGTTGCATTGTTGGGCACTTCATGTTGACGCCAAATGATTCAAATCCTTGTACACATACATAAAACTGATACTAAGACTAGCAACGCATGCCAATAACATTGACACTTATCCAAAGAGCAATTCAGCAATAGCCAAGACTACTGCTCACATTGATTGTGCAATGTACATCACATTTCTAGTTTTAGTCATCTCGAAATCTTAGTAAAGCTAAAACCAAATATTTGCAGGATGAATTGAGTCCTTGACTCTCTGTCTCTCTCTCTGAGAAATTTTTTTTGCTTTGTTATTGCGAAATTTTTTGTGCTTCGTATTCTTCTTTCTTTTTCTTTTTTGTGGTCTCCCAGCCTATCCAAAAAGACCCCAAATGAGAAATATTTTTTTGTTTATTATTTTAAATTTTCCTGGGTGACCAAACTGTTTGTTTCAATTAGGTTAGGTGTACTGACTTTATTTTTTTTTTTGGTTCATTTTTTTTTTTCTTTCTATGTTTGTTGATGTTTCAGTTTGCATTATGCTAATGTTTCTTTGGGGAATCCAAGTTTATCATTCTTGGTGGCGTTAGACACAGGTAGTGATTTGTTCTAGATACCATGTGATTGTCAGAAAAATGGTTGCATAAAGGCCTTACAGTCATCATTTGGAGCGGTATGTTTACTTTTTTACTTTGAATTTTCTGTTTCTTTGTTATTGGTTTTATTACTTCCAATTGATACGGCTATATGGGTTCCTTTTTCTTCCTTTGCTATTGCTGTCATATTTGCTTAAAAACTTGTTAGAAAATTGGCTTGAATAGAGTGCATTAATTGCACATAGATTTGGCATCATATAGGAATATAACCCAACTTATTAAAAGATGAATCTGTCTTATATGGCTAGGAAAGTCTCAGTCAACTTGGATTGTAGAATTTTTTTTTCTTTTTTATTTTTTAACTATGGAATTCTACTTGAAAAGGTACTATAGTTAATAGCATAAATCAACAAAGTCATTAATCTCTAATTCTTAGATTAATTATTTTAATTAAAACTATTATTTCAGAACTTGATTTATCTAAATATTTTAACTTTTTATTAGATATGATACGATTTGAAACTAACAGCTTTTTTTATTTGATGATTGCTCTTTACTATCAAATGAAGATCCCAATGAGTTTTTTTCTTTAAAAAAAATGACAATAAGAGATTTCACTAATTAAACTAAAAGCAAGCCACTCTAAAATATATTAATTATTGATTATTTTGAGCTCTCTATATTGAAAATAGGAGGTCAAAGAGAATAGTACCATGTCATGTCTTTAATGGGTCTTTAAAATGGTTTATCGATTCCAGGCCCTAAAAATGACGTAGATTTGTTTACTAAAAATTGTGCCTCAGGATTTTTGAGTTCTTTTTGGCTAATTTATAGATTGAATCACAAGAATGTTGGTTTAACTGCATAATGTATATTCATCATATGGCTGATAATGATGTACACTGATGTATATTGTTACTAATCCTCAAACGATCAAAGATTATATATATTTTTTTAGTTGTTTCATAATGCTAGGACCTATACATAAACGATAGAACTCAAGCCTCTTTGTTTGTTAACAGATTGAAAATAATTCGTGGCCATGTTACAGAGTAAGAATAGTCTGTCCATTGTTATTATCTTATGGAGTCTTGGAACTGAAATTTGTTTAATTGTTCTTGAAGATGTTAAAGAAAGAGGAATGCATCAACTCCATGTTTAGCTCATACCATGCTTGATGCTTGTTCCTTTGCTATTTAGATTTGCATACTGCATGCACATCCTGTGTCTGTGGTCTATTTTTATTTTTAATTTCAGTAAAAGTTTTACTTTAAAAATTAAATAAATTAAAGCCCTTGACTGATCCTTGGAAGGAATTTAAAGAGGTTGGACGTATAAATTCAATCATTAGTGGAGAAGTATAAATGTGGAATTGAACCTTTTTAGGCAGACTTGTATTTCTGAGTCTATTTTAGGGGGGAAAAAACACATTGCGGTTTCAAAATAAATATCACTCATCTATTAAACGTCCAAATTTATCTTTATATTTTTGCATTCTTTGAAATATAGTTGTTTTTTCATTTGTTGTTTTGCAACTCCTGTGATTCTCTGTGCATGTTAAAATTCTATTACTTATATGTATATAGAACTGTTTTTTTTCTTCTGCTGTACTTGGCAGTTTAAGTAGCCAAGTTTGATTAGGTTGATAAATTCTCTTTTTCTCCTGGTTTCATCATTCTCTTTTGCAATCATGAGAACTTAAAAAACTTTTGGCTTGTTTAATTTCTTTTGAAATATATAGTTCTTTCATTTGTTGTTCTGCAACTTCTGCAATTCACATGTTAAAAATCTATTCTTTGTTTGTCTACAGGAACTAGGTTTTTTTAATTTTTTGTGTTTGTGCTTAGCAGGTTTAATAAACCGAACTTTTCTTTTGGTGATAAGCTCTGTTTTCTGCCCACTTTCATTATTCTCTCTTGCAATCATAAGAATTATAAATTTTTTGTATTGTTTTAATTATTTCTGATACTTGTGCTTGTAAATTCTTTTCTTAGGCTTTGGTTTCCTTGATAGCCATAAATTCATGTCTCACCTAGGGAGGGCTTTGAAATTTCCCTTGCAATTCTTCTTGTTTCTTTGTCTTCTCTTGTTTAAATTTTGGTCATTCAGTTCAAATGTGGTAATGCCTATTAATGTTGAGGGACTGGTAGATTAACAAAGTTTTTGACCTTAAAATGGTTGCCAGGGAAAATAATACAGCTTTTTTGGTTCATTCTATAACACATGAGTTAGGCTTTCTAGGAATGACTTGGTGCATGGTTTCTTTTTAAGGCATTTGTTGAGGGACAGGTAGATTAAGAATGGTCCAGGTATGACTTCATTCCATTTATTTAATAGATTTGGGTGCGTGGTTTATTTATTTTTTTAAAGGTGTTTATTGCAGCAAGCTTCTGTAGATCAATTTTTTTTTTCTACAATTCTATAGATCAATTTGTTTCTTCTATTGGAGCATAATACGTGAAGTTTCCTTTCCCTTATTGTTGGCTGGCCGGTAATTATGGGTCTAAAATTTAAAACTTTTTTCTTGTTCTCTTGATTTCACTTTTTGCGCATACATTGTTTAATATATTGTTCCCTCAAAAGGAATCCTTGTTCCTTGTTGCACCAAACTTCTGTAGAGATCGATTGATGCTGAATGTGTTTTAATTTGGGGCCATTTTATGTTTGCAAGGTCATCGCTTATTTGAATGTGGTAATTTCTCTTATTGGTATGGTGCAGGTAGATTGATGTTGATCTTGTGGTTGCCCAGGTTGAGTTCTTCATGTTATTGGTTTGTCCTGTGATTGGCATGACTTAGGCTTTTTGTGAATCAAATTCTTTTAACTTACACATTTGGTCTTATCATTATTATTTGTAAAAATTCTGTGAATCAAATTCTTTTAATCTATGTATTTGGTTTTTGCATTATTATTTGTAAAAATATGAATTGTGGTTCATTACAGGTGTTATAAAATATGTATTATAGGTATATTTCAGGTGCTATAAAATTTAAAAATTTTTTTTTTAAAAAAAAGGACCTATACCAACGTTTTTGAAAGCGCTGGCATAGGTCCTTTTAAATTATATTGATTCAAGACCTATGCCAGCGCTTTTGAAAACGCTGGTATAGGCCTTTTAATTTTTATTCATTCATGCCCTATACCAGCGCTTTCAAAAGCGCTGGCATAGGTAGTACCTATTCCAGCGCTTTCAAAGGTACTGGCATAGGTTATATTCACATTTTCATAAAGGCTGTCCCAACACAAGTAAAAACGCCGGAACAGGGTCTGAAAGCGCCAGGACCTATCCCAGCGCTTTTGAAAAGCGCTGGTACAGGTCCGCACGACCCTATCCCGACATTCAAAAACCAGCGGTTTGAAGCGCCGGGAAAAAAAAACGCTAGGATAGGAATTTTGACCTTATCCAAGTGCTTTTTGGGGCTATCCCAGCGGTTTTGAAAACGCTGGGATAGCCCCTTTTTTTGTAGTGAATATTAAACTATAAGATTATTCCTTTAATTTTATTTTAAATATGAGACAAACTCAAGTTTATCATCGAATTAGATTACATATCTAAGTTTGATTCATTTTTTATCAAAGAAATTTGAACTTGTTGACAAGCTACTTGATTAAAGTTGTTCTTGCTCTATATATCAAAACCATCACGAGTAGTATTTTTAAACAAATATATGCTAATTGTTAAAACGTAATCATCAGTGAAATAATATTATTTAAGTTAATCAGATTGAATGATTGTCATCTATAAACTTATAAAAATTAGATTAACTAACCTTGTAATATTAAAAATTATCTATAAATTTTGCTAAGATCTTTGTAACTTAACTGGTTTACGCCTCCTAGTATTTTTAACGAAAACATCTGACCACATATACTAGTTACCCTTTATTATTAGACTAAGATACTAATTGATTTTTAGTGTAGATTGGTTCAAACCCTAAATCTTTTGTCTAATGACAAAAGAGTAAATTGAAACCCACAACCCCAATTGTTGATATACAACTTACAGCCCTACTTAAGCTAAGCCTGATATAAAAGCCAAATAGTAAAACATCTAGCCATTTGGATAACCAAGCCTGGCCCAAGATAGTTTGAGGCCTAAGGCTAAAATTTTAAAGCAGCTTTTTTATATCAAATATCACTTAAATAATATTTAGTTTATTTTTTTATTATATATTTTTTATTTCAAAACTATTATTAATTCTTACTTATTAATATGACTAATTCATCCAAAGGGAGCTAATGATATTTATTATATAAGTTTTACAAACTGGCATATAACCAATAAAAAAAATGTTATTCCATAAATAAAAAAACGTTATTCAAATATTCATTTATTATATTATTTAAGTGACACCGATCATATTATATTCACTTAATGGTGATTGAGTTGTATTTCTATTAATTTTTTTTTTTTTAAGAAATGCTAAACTTACTACAAATTTTATTAAAAAAGCTTACAAAATTCTTAACTCCTCATTTCCTGAACCTGGAGGCTATGGCGATCAACAAATGGGTTCAAGATCCGAAATCAAAGTGACCACATGGTGGTTTTTTGTGTTCAATAATCTTAAAGATATAGATAGAATCCTTCAAAACCAACCATGGAGCTTCAACAAACACCTTGTGATGCTGCAGAGATATAATTCAGATAGTCTGGTTCGAGATTTGGATTTCTCAAAAACATTATTTTGGGTGCAGGTTCATGATATCCCAATTTGCTATTTGACAAAGGAAGTAGCTGAAAATATCTGTGAAACTATTGGGGAAGTCCACAAATCGGCGGGGGCAGTAACTGATGAGGGTGGTCATTTCATTCGGGTGAGAGTAGTGGTTGATATAACCTTGCCATTGTGTCGAGGGAGGGTGATTACGCTGGAGAGTGGAGCTAAGAGTTGGGTTCGTTTCAAGTATGAGCATCTTCCAAACCTCTGCTTTTGGTGCGGGTGGCTTGATCATAGTGATAAAAATTGTGAATTGTGGTTATGAAGCAAAGGCACTCTTACTTCGGATCAATAACAATTCAATTCTGACCTAAAGGCAGCCCTATACATGTCAACTGGACGGGATGTTATTGTGGTGCCTGGTTTTTACAAGAACCAATCTCCTTTCACGCGAAAAGCTTACCAAACGACAAAGATGAGGGCGGAGGCTACGGTGGCAGAAAAGGTGACTAGCCAACTGGAAATGGCTCAAGCAAATATGGAAATTGAAGTGAGTGATTGCATTATTGCCAATGAAGTGTCAGTTACAAAAGAAGGAAAATGAGTTAAGTCCGAAGGCAGGCAATGAGGAGAATTTATTTGATATTCAAATAAAGGAGATAGATACAAAATTGGCAAAGTTTGATGTGGATCCAAATTCTATGGAGTGCACTTTAAAGTCTTTTAAGCCAAATAATAATTCCATCCCAAAACGGATTATTCCCAAGATTAGCAGAGGTTCACGCAAGTTAGCTAAAAGATCCTCAATTGAACAAATTAAAGCAGACTTAAATGCAAACTCAGAAAATTCGAGTAACCCTATTCCTACAGGTACTCAAAGAACATGGAAAAGATTAGTCCACTGTGAGAGACTGCGCCCCCAGCCCCCTTTTTTATAGGAATGTTGAGCCAAACCCACATGAATGGGTGGAATCGTGTTATTGCCTCTCAAAATGGAGGTTTGACTAGTTATATTTTTTCCCTTTAGATTAAGGGTTTTACAATGGAGTCACCACTTATTTAATTGTTGGAATAAATAAGAAAACCATAATTGAAAAATTCATCATTTTATTAATTTGAAATTGAATTTATATTGAACATAGGAAATTACATGGCTTTGGTCTTAGATACAATCTAAGATAAAGTACATGGCTTTGTTTCTTAGTTACAATCTAGAAATTGAAAATTACAAGGATAAGCATTTGATCTACTAACCCTTGATCTAAGTTCGGAGGCTATGTTACAAGGTGAGAAGGTGTTAGGCACCCCCCTTGCCCGGTGAAACCGGTCTTCTAGACTATGGTGGCCAACATTCATATCACATCATCCAATATGTTATCAATCAATTTGCATGTTGAATTTGAAGTGTGTGCATCTGATAAGCCCTAATTCAATTTATTAAGCATTTCATTTGAATTGAAAAATAAATTCTAGTGAATGTGTGTGGATGGTGATAACCTAGATTCAAGGATTTGAAAGAATTATTAAACAAACATGTTTTTCATATTTTTGATGTGGATTTAAGATTAAAACTAGTGATATGGATGAACATGTGATGAACAACTAAGAACATGTGAAGAACACATAAGAACAATTAATAACATTCAAACGTATTCAAGAGAATTTAAATAATCACTATCATGCTTTAATCCTAAATTCTCATCATGGCAACACAATAAACAAGTTAGGGAAAGAGATTATACATTCATGCAAGATCCATACGGTGGAGGAGGAGACTCTTGATGGAGGTCTTAAGGGTGAAAAAAAAAAAGAAGGACTAGGAGAGGGAGAGTAAGTCTCACTCAATACCTTGAGTCTCAGGAAGACCAAGATATGACAAGACTACTCTACTTCACTAGAACTCAAAAGAGGAGAAGAGATGAGATTTTTTCGTGTCCTCTGGAATGAAGGGGAGGGAGGGTTTATATAGTAGTGGTGGAGGAAATATGAATGGAAGACCATTTAATGAGGGTTGACAAGGATCATGAACCTAGACTTCATTTTAGCCTTGGGGAAAATTTGGTGCATTAAATGGAGAGATTGGTGGGAGTGTGAAGCAAGCCAAAATTCGGTTTTCCCATAGCTGCTGTAACAGCCTATAGGGCCGATTTCGAAAAATCATATCTGACTCAATTCTGATCGGAATTGTCTCGTTCTTGTACTCAAATTGAAGCCCCGGATGTCTAGTTTCTGAAAAAATTAACCTCATTCATAGATTCAAAATATTCTAAGAGATATCGATGAAATGGTGAGCAGAGGTCATTTGTTAGAAAATGGTTTCAGCACAATTAACATTAATAGGTCTCAAATTAGCTCCCAATTAACATTAAATGGCTCCAATCACTCCAATTTCAGACTTAATTAGTCTCAAATTTACTCTAATTAAAAGATAATTGCACAAATTACTCATTGAATAATTAATGTTTAACTATCTAATTAATTAGGTGTATGCAACCTCACCATAAAATGTAGTCCTAACCAATCAAATTATGACACATCATTGATGTTAAATTGATTACACTTATAACCAATTGAAATCCATTGTTCATAATCACATATAGTCGGACTCAATTTGTGATAGTGCATCTCAGTCATTAAAACTTGATTTGAAGATAACTTTCAATCTGGTGGTCCGATTAGGACTTATGACCAGTCGATTTGATCGTTACAACATCAAGATCATTTTAGTGAAATGAGATTAAGGATCTAATGGCCAGAATCAAGATGCATATTTCCAAGATAAAAGTACCATTTTACCCTCTATGTGAAGTTAAATGCGGGTTGCAAAATGGGGTGTCAACATCCGCGAGAAAGCAAAAGAGACTAAGGCAGAGAGCAAACCAATATGTGGGAAGAGAGGTGGGGTGGCTCAACTCGAGTTACCTTCAAAGCACAGAAAGGTTTCTAAAGATGATGGTAGTTTATCAAATTCAATGGTGGAGGCTGAGAGTCAGCCCCGCCAGTCACAATAAGTGTCTTAGTCTAGAACTATCGTGGGCTTAGGAACCTATGTACAGAGACCGAGCTCGCAGATATGGTGCGGGCAAAACATCCCTCTATCGTATTTATAGCTGAAGCATGGGCAAATGAAACAAGGCTAACAATTGTGTTGAAGAAGATAAGGTGCGAGAATATATTCAGTGCCCCAAGAACAAATAAGGGAGATGGTTAAGTGTTGTTCTAGAGAACGACTATTGATGCAACTGTGGAGGGTTCAGGCACAAATTTTAGTGATGCAACGTTTCAAGAAGAAGATAAGCAGGGATTGGAGCGATTATCTGAGATTGACAAGGTAAGGGCTTGGCACAATGGTCGATAATCATCCCTCTCCCCCTAACTATCGTAGAGCTTGAAACTTTGACTGCATCGAAAGCTTTATAGTGTGCTGCTGATCTGAGTTCGAATGATGTCATCCTAGAGGGAGATTTAGAGATTGTTATAAACGCTTTGAATGAAGATCCTCACTCTTTGGCATCCTTTGGTTTACCGATTCAAGATGTTAAATGTTTTGCAAATTTATTTCATTGTATTAGGTTTTCACATGTTTGTAGAGAAGGAAACAGTGTAGCCCACAACCTAGCTTGACATGCACGACATGTCACTGGTTTTCAAGTGTGGATGGAAGATGCTCCATCGCATACCATTGCTACTTATCAGTATAGGACCTGTGTAATAAAACTTGTAATATACTAGCATAACTCTAATATTTTAGGCCTCCTTAAGAGTGAGAAAAAAAATATACACCTAACTCATATTTTTTCCTTAATTTAAAATTAAAAAACAAAACAAAACCTTTTTCTTTGAACCCCAGTACATTCAAAACAAAACCTTGGTAGCACAAAACCTTTATCTTTGGGAAGTTGTGTTTGTGGCTTGTGGACCCACAGGTTGGACTTTAGGATTCTAGATAAGGTAGGCTGGAGCTTTTAATTTTATTTGGGCCAAGTTTATGTTTTGAGGATTGTGGGACAGTGGGAGGTTTTTTTTTTTCATTGCTGGTTTTGTTTGTGGTGGTGGAGAGGGTTGAGGATGATCAATGTTGGAGGATGAGAACCAAAAGAAAAGAGGAAATGCCAAGGTCAGGCTATCGGAATGGGGTTTTCCTAAGACCTTGGGGGCCTCTCAAAATGATTTGATGATTGATTTTCTTGTTTTTAATGAATAGAAGAAAAATAGATATTTATATAGGACTCTCTTAGGGTTTAAGACTGTAGATAAGAATAGATGACTACTCACAAATAAGAATGTTGACACCACTCGATTTTCAACCATGACCAATCAAATTAAAGGGAATTTCATGGTCTTAAATATGGCACCAAAATTAATCTAATCATATGGTTAGATTTCAATTAAAGCTTAATTAAATTTAGCCAACAACATAAAAATTGATGAAAAAAAGATGTTGGGTCTAACTATTAAAATCATGAAATTCTTTATTTTTAGGCTAAATCTTCTATCAAAATTTAGAGTCAAACAAAATATACAATATAAAAATTAAAAAAAAAAAAATAAAAACTTATGGAAATTTAGGAAGATTGGTTTGTAGAACAAAAGAGAGACTTCCTTCATATATCATTGGGCTCAAGGAAAAGGATTGCAAATGGGTTCAGACTTCAATGTACTTGCAAAACTCATGAGTCCAATATAATGAGTTATGCAAACAAGCCAAGAGCACACAGAAAACTCACTCAAAGGCAATCTGACATGCACAAATCTTAGCCAAAAAAAAAAAGCAGCTCATCATAATGTAAATTTGAATTATTATGCCAGTTAGCATTAATATTAATGCTAAACTGGCATAATGATTCAAATTTAGTAGCTTCCGAGCGTGTCAGTCCTTTAAAGGAAACAAACCAAGTATCATTACTTATCAGTTATCCCAATCAACATAAAACCAAACTATTAAAATTAGTGATTCTCTTAAAAATTCAACAACTAAAGAGAGAGTGGGGTAATTATATTCAATCTATTGTAACCTGTTTTTATTGTGGGATTTCATTGTAAGGGTTATGTGATAGAGAGAGTGGTGTGAAAACTCAAGCATTTGAAGATTGAAGAAGGTTTCGCGGGTATCTCGCGACTTAGCATCCCGCGAAGTATATCATGTGCCCTACACATGCTGGAATGCGAAGAGTTAGGCCAGATGGAGACAGTTGTATCCCATGAGTATCTCGTGGGTAAGGCCTTCCCGCGAGACACCCGTGAGGCATTCTGTTCTGCTAACTTGTCTAGTTTGATACACACTATCTGTGCCTACACTATTTATACCCACATTACCCACAAATGTAAAGGAGAGCTTCTGAGAGAAAACCCTAGCCAAACACCTTGAGAGTTAGATATTGTTATACCCACAATCCTCTACACATTTGTTTTGGGAATTTCCTCATCTCCTACCTCTCCATTTCCATACCATTAAGAGGTTAATAGCCCAAACACTTACCACACCCTTTCAGAGTGTCAAGTGAAGTTTTGGTGCTGCTAGGAAGCATTGGAAGAAGCCAAGGATGGCAGATGCAACATGGAACTTGTTGCGGGATCCGGAGAGCTAGACAAGACACAGTTCCGAGAAGCGTTGTTGAAGTAGGAGCTTGGAGGGCTTAGGTACATCGGGTAGATTAGGCTTGGAGGGTCTCTTACTAACCCATGTATCCCAACTGATTTTCTAGTGGATCGATTTCCGCTTAAAAGGCAGCGGAGAGGTTTTTCACCGAGTTTTTCGGTTTCCTCTTCGATAACATATCTCGGTGTTATCTGTGTTTGCATCTCTCTTCCCTACTCTTGTTCATTTCATTTTTACTGCTGTGTTGCTTTAAATGTGGATTAGAGTAGTTGTGTTGCTTATACGCTTGTGTTTACACTATTCCGCACTTTGTATTAAGTTAGTGTAAAATCAACCAAGCCGTAATTTTAATTTTTTCGACACATTTTCGAGCTTTCAATTGGTATTAGAGTGGGTACACTCGCTGTGGTGTAACTACCTGAGTGTGATCTTTGACCCCGTTTGAGATGGACCGATCTCAATCTTTAAATGTTCCACCATATTTTGATAGTAATAATTATGCTTTTTGGAAAGTCCGAATGAGGGCATTCTTGTGTTCCATTGATGATACTATTTGGGATGCGGTTGAAATAGGTTGGACTAGACCGGAAGCCGTTAAATCCACTTGGGATAAAGCAGCTCTTGCGACAGCTAACGCTAACAGTAAAGCTTTGAATGCTATATTTTGTGGTGTGTCTCCAGACGAATTTCATAGGATCTCTCACATGACAGTAGCCAAGGAAGCTTTGGAGATATTGGAGACTACGTTTGAAGGAAAAAAGAAAGTGAAGGACACAAAGCTTCAGATGCTTACCACAAAATTCGAAGAGCTTAAGATAGGAGATGATGAGTCCTTTGATTCAATTTATGGAAAGCTCAACGAAATTGTAATTGCTAAGCTCAATCTTGGTGAGAAGATTGAAGATGCTAAGGTGGTGAGAAAAATTTTGAGGTCCCTACCGAAGAGCTTCCAAGCGAAAGTCACAACCATAAAGGAAAGCAAAGATTTGGATGAAATTAAGATCCAAGAGCTTATTGGGTCTCTTCAAACGAATGAGCTTGGACTGCCCTCCTATAAGACAAGTAAATCACTTGCTCTTAAAACCATCACCGAAAGAATGGATGATTCCTCCAAAGAAGATGGTGTGGAAAAGGATGTAGCACTCCTTGCAAAGAACTTCCGAAAATTTCTGAAGATGAAGAACAGTGGGAAACCATTCAGCAGAAGGAAGTTCTCATCCTCGAAAAGTGATAGGAAAGAGTTTAAGAAGAAAGATGGAAAGGATTCCCAGTCTCCTCAAGGCATTGTTTGTTATGAATGCAATGGCCATGGACATCTCAAGAAGGAGTGTCCCAATTATCTAAGAGGAAAGGGCAAGGCATATGCTACAACTCTGAGTGATTTAGATTCATCCAACTCTGATTCAGAAGAGAGCTGTGATGGAGAAGGAAACTACTCCGCCTTTATGACTATTGCTCATGTTGAGTCCTCGGAGGACTTGAGTCTACTAGTGCAAGAACTTGGGAAGCATAGTGATGAGGAATCCATAAGAATTGTAGAAGAATCAGATGCTAAAAAAGATGAAGATTCAACCGGTCTTCAAGAAAACTACAATTCTCTACTTGAAAAGTTAGGAGAATATACAAGGGTGGCCAAGGCAACCGTAAAGAAGATGGAAAAGGCAGAAGAGGACTATAAAAGTCTTCTAGTGCGTTATAAAGAGGCCAAGTGTGAAATTGAGACGCTGAATGGTGAGCTGACTGAAGCCTATTCAAAAATCAGATTTCTTGAGCTAGAAGTAGTGCAAGCCAATGCCAAGATAGAGAGAGTATCCACGAAGAAGTTAGATGATGTTATTTCATCTCAAAAACATTTCTCTGACAAGTCCGGGTTGGGATATACTGGAGGGAGTAGCTCATCGGCCAATGCCACCAAAGATGTGAAATTTGTGAAAGCCAGAGAGCCGGTTGTAGCTGTCCCTATTCCTGAGAAAATAAAGGATGAAAAGAAGAAGAATGTAGCTGACCAACGGGTGTTGAATAAGCCCCGTAATCAAACTGTGGTCAAGCCTAAGGATCAAGGGAAATCACCTCCAAACTTGCAAAAAGGTCCAAGAATTCAATATTTCTGTCATTTCTGTGGATTTCAAGGACACACAAGACCAAATTGCCAGAAGCTGAAGGCCTTGAAGAATGCAAGTGTTCAGAGGTCAAAAAGCCCTAGAAATGACAAAAAAAATTGGGCTGGTGATCAGTCAAGAGGTCAAAATGGTGACTCCGGCATGATGGACGTGATGAAAATGATCGGTGCCTTCACCACTTGCCTGAAGAACTTCACTAGACGGTTTGAAAGTCCTAACTCTCGTACCCAATCCTTTAAGGATATCACCCCAAACGCACGTGCCGTGTCGGTGAGAAGGGGTACTCATGCATAAGCATTTTGATATGTCCATGCATTAATTCTTTCAATGTTTAGGGACATTTGCTCATGCATATCTACATGCTTGATTTGATTTGTATCATTTCTTCTGGTTTTAGCATGTTTCTTTTACAAGCTTTTGCTTTGTTTTTGTTTTTGTTCTGTTTTTGGGTGTGTTCAAAAATTCAAAAACCCATAAAAAGTTAAAAAATCTCCAAAAGTTTGATCACTTGTTTTGGGCATATCTCATGTGAGTTTGGCCTAGTACCTTCGTACTAATGGCGTAGTGCATTTACGAGCTTAGCTTGTTTTTATATTCACATTTATCTGTGTGGGAGATATCTTGAAAACTATGTGTGATTGTTGTAAATAGATCTTCAAGCTTATCATGAATGATTGGTCAATAGTCTTGATGGTCTTGATACTTGCATAGATTTGTGCCTATATATCTTCCCACTTTATTTTTATGTTTTTGCAAAAGAGCTTACCAAATGTAAATCTCCAAATGAAAAGAGATATTGAGCTGCAAAAGCCTGTCACACATACTAGTATTTGACTAGAAAAAAGGGAAAGCGACTTTTGTTTTGAAATATATGGTGCTCAAAAAGCCAAAGGCTATTTCTCAATGTTGAAATATCAAAAATTTCAAGCACCAATCTCAAAAAGAGATGTGTTATCCAAAAAGGATCAAATGTTATGATTTTTGCAGAAGCCAAATGAAAAGCTTCTAAGTTGTGTAATCAATTTGTGGGAGGTCATATATATTCATTTCTATAATTGAGAAAGACCACTTGACCTAGTATCAGTTGTGTATGACTTGATTGAATTGATCATTGAAGCTTCACTCTGGTCTAAGGACTATTTCACACTTGATACTCACCCACAACACACAAGACTTTGATTCAATGAATGCTTATCTCATTTGTGTGATTGTACACCTTCAAATGTGATGTGTATGCTCAAATACTTGATGATTAAACCCAAAAAGATTTTTGAGTGTTTTATTTGTTTTTGAAAGTGATTTTATACTTTCGTGTTCTTTGTTTTTGTTCAAAATGCACTTTTGTGTTTTTCTTCAAAAACTGGTTCAGAGGGTGTTTCGCGAGAAGCTCGCGACTTAGAGCTTCCCGCGAAATGAGCTTGAGGGAAATAAATGTTTCATCTTTTTACACAGAAACTCTCGCGACTGTCTCGCGACTATTTCGCAACCAACATTGTAATTGCGACTGTCTCGTGACTATTTCGTTGGCCAAAATTGTTTTTCCAAAATTAGACAGAAGCTATCGCGATTGTCTCGCGACTTAAAGCTTCTCGCGAAAGTTTTTGTGCATCAGGTGTCCTTCTCACGATTGCGTCGCTACTACCTAACGCGTGAAAAACACTTGTTTTCAGTTTTTATGTAGCAGATGTGACAGTTTTTCAAAACTTTCTCATTTCCCTTGCATAGCTCTATCGAACCATTTTCAACCTAAATCACTATTTCATTCAAACACCATCATTTTCAAGAAAAATTTCTGCTCAATCCTTTCAAGGTATGTATTTCTTACACTATTGTCATCTTTTATTTTCGGATTATGCAGATTTTGGGATTAGGGTTTTGAAAATTGGGATTTTCAAAAATTGGGTTGGGTTTCTTTTTTCTGTGAATTTTTTTAAAATTCTTTGTTTGGGCTGAGTCCCTTTTGCTGTTTGTGCATCTGTGTTGGCCCTTTGTGGCAATTTTAACATATATTGAGGCAAATTTTCATTGTGTTCATGCATTTTTTATATTTGTTTTGCACTGTTGCATGTCATGTGTTTGACAGATTGTTTAAGTGACATTTCTGTGTTGTATTGGACTCAACTGAGTTCCAATCTTTGGTGTTGGTCTTGTTTGAACCTATGAATCATATTTTGATCACTGTGTGTGTTTTACACACTTTGTTTAGTTTGTGCCTCAATGCCATGCCATGTACATCCTAGGCACCCTCTAGACACACCATCATGCATCAGCACATGCACTATCATGCATCAGCACATGCATTATCATGCATCAGCACACGCACACATGCTGCACACACATGCACACCTACTTGTCTTCATGCATTGTGTCTTTGTGTTCTTGGTTTGATTGTTTTAGCATGTTGTTTTGAGTTAGTTGTACTTTGTTTTAGGTTATTTTACCTTGCTTTGAACTTGAATCTAATCAAGTTTCTTGTGTTTTGTTTTGTGTTTTTGCACATGTTTCTGTCTGCTCTGTGTTCATTTGTGCAGATGTCTCCTTTTAAAAGCTTCGTAGTGAAAGGAGGCAGCAGCAAAGGGAAAGAGCCAATCATTAATGTTGATGAACCGTCACCAAGGTAAAAAAGGCCTCGTTTCTCAATAGAAGTCTATGACCCGATCTATTCAGATCCTATGCTGCATTTCAGAACTATAGGAACTATTTTCGAGACACTCCTTTGCTAGTTGAAAGGGTCGTTGATCAGCCATCTCTCAGTGACACAAATATACCCATATGGTTTGCCACGAAAGATTGGAACTTTCTGCTCTCAACTCTCGAGGATGCATACGAGAACATGGTTAAGGAATTCTATGCCAATGCCATTGTTGACGGAGAAGAGATAAAATGTTGGGTTAGAGGAAAAAGTTTCTCTGTCACACCAGTGTACTTGGCAGAAATTCTACACATTAACCGACCAATACTCCCTATACCGCCGGTATATGATGAGCTAAATCCAGATAAAGAGTTTCTTAAAAAGACTTTAGGAGCTCATTTGGAATTCTCCTCCAATAAGAAGTCAATCAATGTGGCATCCCTTTCTCCCGAATTAAGACTTCTCTCAATGATCATGTGTAGCAACCTCTATCCTTTGTCAAGCACCGGATATATGAATCTTGGTCGAGCATTATTCTTGAATGATCTGATCACTGACGAAGAGATTGATGTGTGCTCTCATATTTTCCACATCTTGGCAAAAACGGTTGACCAGACTGCTTCAAGGAATTGTATTCCTTTCTGTCGCCTCATCTCAAGGATTTTGAAACTCAAAGGTGTGCACCCTTCGGAAGATGAGCGCCCATACCCAAGACCAAGTCCAATTACCATTTGTACTCTCCATGCAAGTATGAGTCACACCAAAAAGAATGTCAAGCAAGAAAGCCATGCAACTCCGAGGAGCTCGAGCTCTACACCCCATGCCTATGATGAACAGTTTGACAACATTACCACTGCTCTTCAAGAGATCAATACCAAGATATCCGGACTAGCATCTATCATGTACTCTCTCCACAATCGTTTTGATTCAAAGATCTCATCTCTCCAAACTCAACTGGACGAAATTCAACGGAAGCTAGAAGAAAATGACTAGCTATTCCATGACAAAAAGAGGGAGATGGTATCATTGATAGGGGGAGTATGGTGACCATTGATAGTTGGAGTATGGTGATAGGGGGAGTAGAAGCTAGAAGAAGAAGTTCATATTTAGTTTACAGTTTTTACTGTTACTGCTTTTGTTTAAAGCTCAAATACTCTGCTCTTATATTTCTGTTTAATTTTAGTATTTTGTGTTTATCTCTATGCTTTGTAGCATTTTTTTGTACTTTTAAGATATTGCTATTATGTCTTAAGTACCCCACTCTTATGCCCTAGTAGGATCTTTTATCCTAGATGCAAGTACTTCGTGTATTTTGCATTGGTTGAGTGTTGGACATGCAATTGATCCTAGCGATTGTTCTTTATTGCATTGCGTGTCCGGATGAGCATTTACATGCTAAATGTTCATTGTAGTCATTCTTTAATGACTGTTTTTGTTTGATTAAGATATGCTTACATGTTATGATGTGCTTACTAACTTGATCGCACTTTACTTGCTCATGTACGTACCTTGTGTTTAACTTGTCATAAGCTTAATGAAAGTTTTGTTTGTGTGCAAGTGTTTCAGGTAACAAGTGTACACTTGCAAGTGCTTCATAGCTTCTAGATTAGGTGTGAGTGAGTTTTGCCACTGTTCCCAAACTCACGCTTAAGTCTAGAGTCTGTTTTAGGGGTTTTGTTACGGAATAGCCAAAGGGGGAGATTGTAAAGTTGTTATTTATAACTATATGTTTTGTTGACTTATATTCTATGCCAAATTTGATTTTAATTATATTCAATCTGTTGTACCCTGTTTTTATTGTGGGATTTCATTGTAAGGGTTGTGTGATAGAGAGAGTGGTGTGAAGACTCAAGCATTTGAAGACTGAAGAAGGTTTCGCGGGTATCTCGCGACTTAGCATCCTGTGAAGTATATCATGTGCCCTGCACATGCTGGAATGCGAAGAGTCAGGCCAAATGGAGATAGCTATATCTTGCGAGTATCTCAAGGGTAAGGCCTTCCTACGAGACACCCGCGAGGCATTCTGTTCTGCCAGCCTGTCTAGTCTGATACACACTATCTATGCCTACACTATTTATACCCACATCACCCATAAATGTAAAGGAGAGCTTCTGAGAGAAAACCCTAGCCAAACACCTTGAGAGTTAGAGATTATTATATTCACAATCCTCTACACATTTGTTTTGGGAATTTCCTCATCTCCTACCTCTCCATTTCCATACCATTGAGAGGTTGATAGCCCAAACACTTACCACACCCTTTCAGAGTGTCAAGTAAAGTTTTGGTGCTGCTGGGAAGCATTGGAAGAAGTCAAGGATGGCAGATGCAACATGAAGCTTGTTGCGGGATCCGGAGAGGTAGACAAGACACAGTTCCGAGAAGCCTTGTTGGAGTAGAAGCTTGGAGGGCTTAGATACATCGGGTAGATTAGGCTAGGAGGGTCTCTTGCTAACCCATGTATCCCAACTGATTTTCTAGTGGATCGATTTCCGCTTGGAGGGCGGCGGAGAGGTTTTTCACCGAGTTCTTTGGTTTCCTCTTTGATAACACGTCTCAGTGTTATCTATGTTTGCATCTCTCTTCCCTACTCTTGTTCATTTCATTTTTACTGTTATGTTGCTTTAAATATGGATTAGAGTAGTTGTGTTGCTTATACACTTGTGTTTACACTATTCTGCACTTAGTATTAAGTTAGTGTAAAATCAACCAAGCCGTAACTTTAATTTGGGGGTCTATACAGCTCTTGTGTTCTTGACACATTTTTGAGCTTTCAAAGATAAAGACAGACCCAGAAAGATGTACATTTATTTCGAGTGTTTATTACAATGGGCAGGCCAGAATTTACTGTTACAAGATACAAAGTTTTTTCAAAGAAAATAGATTCATCAAATCCCAAAAGTTTGATAGGAAGTCTAATAAATAATGAGGAAAGGACAAAGGGATCCATTGTTTTTTTATTCTTTCTTTGAAAAACAAACACACTTAAAAGGAAAATGAAATATGATTCTAACATAAAGGCATACTGCAAATTTCACTCAAAATCATAATAACTTAAAAAAAAAAGGTATGGCAAATTATACTATGCAGTATGCACAAAATTGATAAATTATTTTTGTATGTTATATATATATATATATATATATATATTAACATTAAGAGTTCATTCCGAAGAACAAAAAATAAGATAAGATCTACACCATTGGTTCTGTAGCAGTTATTTCTTATTATCTAAGTTTTCAGTTTTCATTCACTTAACATTTAGTAAGTAATCTGAGCGTCCAAAAATAATCTTAACATAAAATAAGAGGAAGAAACGGAGAAAATGATCAATCTAACTTAAAATGGACCATTTTTTTTTCTTGATCTACATCGATTAAATATTTTTAAAGCTATGTCTAGTGTTAGTCATTGAAAATTTTAAATGGAGTTGCACTTTATATGCTGTTACATATATTTAGGAAATAAGTCAAACAATTTTTTTCTACTAAAATGAAATTGAGAAGATGTTCCAAGAAGAAGAAAAAAAAGTTCAAGCTTCTTCAAAGTTTATATTGTGCAATTATATGAGAAATTTAGTATTGATGTTGCATAGATTTTTGATAATTTGATAGTTATAGTGGGAGTGTGAGATTTAAATTCTAAATATCTTTATTGAAAAAAAAAAATGCTCATTAAACTATAAGAGTTTGAGTAGATGTGGTGTAGGTATATGATTGAAACCAGAAGTTGATAATTTGATAGTTATAATGGGAGTTAGATTTAAACTCTGGATATCTTTATTGAATTTATCAAGAAATGCTCCTTATAGATATAAGTGAAACTAAAAGTGGATGATACTATAGTGGCCTTCCCATTTCCCAAACTCAAATTTGTCTTTCTAATCCATGGAAGAGACACTTGAGAAGTTTGATTTGTGTTGCAGAAGAGAGAAAGCCAAAAGTGTCCCTCTTGAGCTTAATGTGTACGGCCAAACCAACTTATTGGGAGGACCCCATTGATATATAATTCTATATACCTTTAGAAGATATGCCAATTTGACAAAATATATATGGATGCATGAAGCCAAAAGTGAGCTGTGAAAGTTAACCTCGTGCCAATGTTCATGAATGAGAATCTCATTCTCCACAAACTTAAGTTTTTGTTGGAACCTACACTAATACATTATTTAATTAGTTTGTGGATGCATACATATATTGTGGTGGTCCATATATAGGATAAAGATGCCACGTCCTCGAGTTGCGACCATAACATCTCATCAATGGCTCCGCCTCATCACCATCGTCATGTTTGTCCTCATCATCATGCTGTCATAACTTTAGTCTTTTTTTTTTTTTCTTTTTTCTTTTTTCTTTTTTTTTGCACTTTGTAAGTGTAGCCACTTACTCTAATTAAGGTTGAATTTTTTATTTCTTATTTTTAACTAGATATTACAATGGAATAAAAGATTTGAATCTTGAATGTCTCTATTAGAAATACTAAAATATCTCAATTGCATTATAAGATTGTTGGCATAATTATTGAATCATGTATATTGAACCACCTAAGATCTAACTATACATAGATTTTTGCTGACAATTTTTTTTTTTTTTTTGAGATATGTTAACAAGTGTTCTAAAGATGTAGGAAAACTTCTATCTTCTTATCTTAAAAAAAAAAAATTGATAGAATAAGGTATGTATATGCTGTAGACAGGGACAAACCCAGGTAGAGGGCTAAGGGGGCCTCGGCCCCCCCTGGGCCCAAAAAAAAAAAATTAGCAAGTAAAATTTTTCAAAAAAAAAAAAAAAAGGAGGCTTGGGCCCCCTTGAGTTTTTAGCTCGAGCCCCTCTAATTTTTAGCTCGGGCCCCCTCGGCCCCTCCCAAAAATCATGAACCCCATTATCCGGCCAGCCCAGGAGCCCATGATGACCCATGTAAATCTAAAAAAATAATAATAATAAAAATCTCAGCAGTCCAAAACCAAAATCATGAACCCCATCATCCGGCCAGCTCAGGAGCCTATGATGACCCATGTAAATCTAAAAAAAAAAAAAAAACTTAGCTCAGCAGTCCAAAACCAAACGGAGAAAGCAAAAAACGAAGGAAAAAAGAAGAAGAAAGGAAAGTGAGGGAGACAGAGTGATAGAGAGGCGAGACCGCCGCGCTCAGACCGGAGAGAGACAGAGAGATAGAGAGCCGTGTCGCCATGATGGAGAGAGGCAGAGAGATAGAGTCATAGAGAGCTGTGTCGCCGACTCGCCGTGACGCTGTGACGCTTGTGAGACCGCTCAGACCAGAGACCCATCTCGATCTTGGCATCTTGCTACCCAGTCCAGTACCTACACCGGCGAGAACCCACACGAGACCCACTTGCCGCCGCCGCCACCCATAGAGACCCATCACAGGTATTTATCTTTTCCTGCAAAGTTCAAAACCTAATAAAATGTTTGTGATTTGAGAATTTGAGATTCACTGAAAGTCTGAAACTGTGCTTGTGCTTGATTGTGAATTGAATCTGTGCTGCGGCTGCTTGTGGTTTTTTTTTTTTTTTGGCTTTGTGACTCTGTCACTCTGTGTTTGTGACTTTGCATTATATAGATAAGAGAGAGAGAGAGAGAGAGTAGAGTTTGTAGTTGTAGAAATAGTTTTTTCTTTGTTGACTGGTAGTTTGGCATAATAGGGACAAGTGGAGTTGGGCAACGGACAAGTGACAGAAAAAAAAGGGTAAAGTTAAGAAAAGTTTTTGTTTGTTGTGTCGGTAGGGTAGTGGGATTCATTGGGCATTTGGGTTAGTGGGTCAGAATTAGAAAGATGGAGATAGTCAGACAACACAAAGACACAAAGACATAAATAAAGGTAGAGACAACCCAAAGACATAAATAAAGGCAGACCAAACACAAAGACATAAATAAAGGCAGACCAAACACAAAAAGAAAAAAACAAATCATATAATATAGAAAATTGTCACACAAATTTAAGAAAATAATAGTGATTCTTATTTTATTTTTATTTTATTTGTAGATCATGAAAAAATCAACTACAATGCTTGATTTTTTTCAAAAGAAAATGTTCAAATTCTTCCGAAGTCAATGTGGGATTGCCAACAACTAATGTTGCTATTCCAATTCCAGAAAATGTGGATGCTTCAATTCTAGAAAATGTGGATGCTCCAATTCTAGAAAATGTGCATTTCCCAATTCCGAAAAATGTTGATGTTCCAATCTCTCAAACACAATTTCAAAGAGTCGATCTTGATTCTTTGGATTATGATCCCAGAACACGCAAACAAATATGGGAATATCATGTTAATCAACGTGATGAAATTCGACAGGCTTACATTAAAAAAGGTCTGCACCAACTTCCTCTAAAGACATAAAAAAAAGTGGAAAGCACAATCGTAGCTTTCAAGCTTCTTGGTTTGGATATTATTCAACATGACTTGAATATTCTCCTACGACAGATGCAGCTTATTGTCTACCATGCTTTGTCTTTAATAATCCAAATGGGGTTGTAGGACAAAATACATTCACTATTGGTGGATTTAGAAATTGGAAAAAGGTTGGGGGCAAAGATTGTTATTTTCTAAGTCATATAGGAAAAGATCCTAACTCAGCTCATAGAGTTGCCGAGCAAAAGTGTAAAGATTTGATGAACCAATGGCAGCATTTACAAAGGATAGTTGATCATTTCACTACTGAACAAATTGCAAATAATCGGTTGCAATTGAAGGCCACAGTTTTTATTGTTCGATATCTTGCCTTTCAAGCTATAGCTTTTAGAGGTCGAGATGAAAGTTGTAGTTCATTAAATCATGGGAACTTTTTTGAATCATTGGGTATTGTGAGTTTTTGGAATGAGAAGGTTGCTAAAATAATAGAAAACGCTCCCAAAAATGCAACCTACACATCACCTAGGATTCAAAAGGAAATTCTACATATTTTCTCAGCCAAAGTGAAGGCCATTCGGGAAGAAATTGGTGATGCAAAGTTTTTCATAATGGTTGATGAAACTCATGATGAGTCCATGAGATAGCAAATGGCTGTGGTTTTTAGATATGTTGATGCAGAAGGCTTTTTCAAAGAACGTTTTTTTGGGCTTATTCATGTTGCTGACACTGCGGCTTTGACTTTAAAGAAGGGGATATATTCTTTGTTATCTCAACATTACTTAGATATACAAAATATTCGAGGACAAGGATATGATTGAGCAAGCAACATGCAAGGTATGTGGAATGGATTACAAGCTTTGATTTTGAATGATTGCCCATATGCTTACTACATCCATTATTTTGCACATCGCTTACAATTGGCATTAGTAAAAGCATCAAAACAAGTTAATGCCATTAGTCATTTTTTTCTTGCATTGCTTTTTCTGATCAAAATTGTTAATGCTTCATGCAAGCGCAATGAGCAATTGAAAGTTGCCAATGCTAATGAAATAACACGTTTGATTGATCTTGAAGAGCTTGAGACTGGAAGTGGACTTAATCAAATTGGAACTTTACAACGACCTGTAGAAACATGTTGGAGTTCACATTTTAGATCAGTTTCTAGCTTATTAAGGATGTTTACTTCAACTATTGAAGTTTTACAAAATATAATTGATGATGCAATTAATGGAGAACATCGAGCAAAAGCAGAGTCAGCTTATGAGGGTTTAACTTCATTTGAATTTGTCTTCATCTTGCATCTTGAGAAGGAAACTATGGAGATCACTGATAAACTTTGTCAAGCTTTGCAAAGCCAATCTCAAGATATTTTAAATGCCATGCATTTAGTTTCATCTACTAAAACACTTATCCAAAAATTTAGAGATGATGGATGGGATGGCTTACTCACCACTGTGATATCATTTTGTGAGAAGCATTGCATTGATGTCCTGGATATGAATGCTCATTATGTTCATGCTCATTATGTTCTGAGGCGAGGTCGAGCTCATAATCAGCAAGATAATGTTACAATTAAGCATCATTATCGAGTAAATATTTTTTATGCTACAATAGATTCTCAACTACAGGAACTAAATTATCGGTTTAATGAAGATGCAATGGAGTTACTTAGACTTAGCTTAGCTTTAGAACGTCGAGAGGCATTAAAATCTTTTAGAAGTAGTGATCTTTGTTTGTTGGTAGAGAATTTCTATCCACAAGATTTCACAGATTATGACAAACAAGTATTGAAGAATGAGCTTTATCATTTTGAGCATAATGTAGTCCAGGATCCAGAGTTCAAAGAATTGAAAAGTTTATCTTAGTTGTCTCAATGGTTAGTGAGAACTAGAAATTCAGAACACTACAAACTTGTTTATAGAATGGTGAGACTTGTGCTTACTCTTCCAGTTTCTACTACTACTACAGAGCGAGCATTTTCAGCTATGAAAATTGTCAAAACTAACTTTCGAAACAAAATGGAAAATGATTTTTTGACGGACTCTTTAATATTATACATTGAAAAGGATATAGCTTTGACATTTAATTTGGATTCAATCGTAGATGATTTTGAAGATTTGAAAGAGCGTCGAATTCCCTTTTCATAGATGATTGTATAAAGAAACAATAGTGTTTCGTGTCTTTTGTTTTTGTTAGTAGATGATTGTATCTTAATATATTAAGAAACAATGATTTTTTGGTATTTGTCTTGGTTGATAGTTTATTAATATAATATGAATGCGTATTTGATTTTTTTTTTTTCGCTTATTTCCGCCCCCCTCAACTTAAAATCCTGCGTCCATCCCTGGCTGTAGAAGATATATATATATATATATACACACACATACATATATATACACATACATAAATATCAAGAATAGAACAGGGAGTATAATAAATTGTGCGTGTAACTCAGTCATATCGTAAACCCATATCATCTAACATTCCTTCAACAGAAAGACGCAGTGCAGTGTGCATATATCGCAAAGTTTATACTACATGCAAGATGGTATAATAATAAGGGGAAAAAAATTAATTTAATTATTTTTACGCAAGCCAGAGAAGAATTAAATTAATGTATAATTAAAGAGAACTGAACACGTGGTAATTTGAAATTGGGTGAGGATGAGGCATTCAATTAATTTTGAGCCTTTTTCCATTATTCTGCCTAGCTAGGCTATTAATTAGACACATGTGCCAGCCTGAGACACTTCTTAAAAGAATGATTATACAAGCTAGAATCAAATTTGTATTTTGTTTAACATTCGATCTACAACCAGACCTCTATGTGATCTAATTACATATATATATATGTAGCATTTTTGTTCACTTTATGGCATGCTTTGATTATTGAGTTCCTCCCATTAGTTCAACAATTTGAGCTACAGATTGAGATTCTTCCATTACTGAAAAAAAAATGTGATAAAATATAGAGAACAAAAAAAAGTAGGTATATCCTTGTTACCAAAAGAAATCATGCACGTTTCTACCAATTTATTTATAGCCTTATTATACGTTAATGACAGGCTGACCCACACTTTCATATGCTCCAAAAATGGAGTTAATTTAATCATTAAAAAAAATGAAGATTAAAGCTTTATATATAGGAATAACCAAGATTATTGAAGAGTGTTTCAAAAAATCCACAGCCAAAAACAAAAGAGAAAGAAAATAGAAAAAGATATGGCCGTAGTGTACACATTCATGCATGAGAAATTATTCCAACGGTGGAGCAACCGTCACAGTTTACGGAGACACGAAGCCGCCTCTTACCCACTTCTTTGAAACCCTACCATTGTCTTTGTAACCCCACCAAAATTAACCGTGGTTAGCTAAAACTAACCATGGTTAAGTTAACCATTTTGTCCAATAATTAATTCCACCACTTTACTCCCTCCCACCCACATGCATATATGTCTGTATATGACTCTCTCACATTTTATTTTTATCTTCCTCAAAAACCCAAGTTTTCCTCTACCATCACCAACATCTCTCTTTAGCTATATCTTTTTTCTCTTGATTCTCAACCTTAGTTAAAGCTAAAAGTGAATGTCCTAAAGATGAGTTGCAGTGGCTGCAGGGTTCTTCGAAAGGGTTGCAGTGATAATTGCATGCTTCAACAATGCCTAAAATGGATAGACAACCCACAAGCTCAAGCTCATGCCACCCTCTTCGTCGCCAAGTTCTTCGGCCGCGCCTGCCTCATGTCCTTCATAAGGCAGGCGCGGCCTTATGAACACTTATATAAGTTCGTCGCCAACTTATATAAGTGTCGGTTTTTTTTTTTTTTTTAATCAGTGTACGTAATTCAATGAGTTTTAAATCTTACATGTTACCTTTTGTCTAAATTTTTCTTCTCTTTTCTTTTTTGTTAGCTTTGTTTCAGTCTTTGTTATTTGAAGCGGTGGGAAAGACGGTGAATCCGGTGAACGGAGTGGTGGGGCTTCTTTGGACTGGAAATTGGAACGTGTGTCGGGCGGCTGTGGAGACGGTGCTCCGAGGCGGTGTGTTACAAGCCCAGCCGGAGTTTCTTGGGGGACAAGTTAGTATGCTAGAGTTAGCTAACCCTTCAAAAGCAAAAACTGCAAACAATTGTGTTAGTACTCCACAAGATCCTTGCTTATTGGGGTCTAATAAGAAGGGGGCTACTGACAAAGTGGAAAACTTGCAACAACTGGATCTTGATCTTTGCTTGACAGCAGGCTTGCAGAGGAGAACGGAAATAGACGGCGGAAGGAGGAGGAAAAGTGCCGCAACGCCATCAACAGAGGAGTCTGAAATGACTTCATTGGGTAGTAGTAATTCTTGTGGTACAGAGGGAGGTGATCAAAGAAAAATTCTTAGATTATTTGTTTGAGAAGAGATACGTACAAGCAATAGGAATATTTTGGTGATACTTTTTATTTTTATTTTGTATCAGTTATAACAATAGGAAGGAGAAGATTTGAATTGTTGATGTTTATGTTGAAAATATTATGAAATACAAGTTCAACTACAATGTTCTGAAATCTTGTTAATATATATTTTAAATTTAAGTATAAACTTTGTACTTGAGCTTTCCTTGCATCAAAGTCCGGTGAGTTTGGGGAATTCTCTCACTTTTTAGAGGAATTATGAGTTTTTAATATAATATTAGAGATCGAGAAAAAAAATAAATAAAATAGAGGCTTTTTAATGCACTCTTCGTCTGATTTTGTCTAAAGCTTTACAATTCTGGCAGCATGTGCGGAAAATTGGGAATTTGACCACTAAAATTTTAAAAAAATATTTGTCATCACAATTGATAAGGTATGAATATAGAAGTGGAAAATCGCACCGGGGTATAACCTTTTTCAATAGAAGTTAATAATTTTTTATTAGATTAATATTTTGAAAATTTCTTTGTTAAATTATACATATTTTTAATACAAAATTTATTATAATAGTGTGTTTGTCAAAAAAAATAAATAAATAAAAAGATATTAAATTGTGTATCATTGAAGAAAGTTATACAAAGTATAGTTTGGCATCTATTAATTAATTTGTTCCTTCATTGAATGATAAATAAGTTGTTTCTTTTGCAAAGATCCTTGTAGTTCTATTGACATCTCTAAATATTTTCAATGGATATATTCAAGATTTAAATCTATTTTCCAATTGTAACATTGAATTATAAATTAATAATAATAATCTATATATCTATTCCTATATATATATATATATATATATAATAATAGGTAAAGGTGAGAGAAAATCTAATTAGATTTCAAATTGGAATTAAATTAGAGTCTAACTTTACGCCATATGTCTCATCTAATCTAAGTTTTTAAATTTTTGTGCTAAGTCAGTTAATTCAATATAAAAATTAGATTTCAATTAGAGTTTAATTTTGTGCCATGTGTCCCATCTAATCCAAGTTTTTTAATTTTTGTGTCAAATGAGTTAATTTAGTGTAAAAAACGAGGAGTCCAATATAAGTAAACCATAAAAAAATATAATTTTTGAAGATTTTATATTTATGAGCATTTTTTTTTTTTTTTTGTATAACTAAAAACAATTCAAGTTTATAAGTCACACAAACACACACACACACACACACACACACACATATATATTAATAGCCAAAGTTAAGAGAAAATTCAATTAAATTTTAAACTGGAGTCTAATTTTGCGGCACGTGTCTCACCTAATTTTTAAATTTGTGTTTCAAGTGAATTATTAGGTGCAATTCAATTAGATTCTAAATTGAATTTTAATTGGAGTTCAATTTTGCACATGTGTTCCATCTAATTTTTTAATTTTTGTGGCTAGTAAATTATTGAATGCGAAAACAGAAGAGTCTAGATGTAATTAGATTCTATATTATATATATGTAATTGTGATTGTTTTTTAATGTATCCGTGCATATGCACAGGGTTACACACTAGTCATATACTATATATAATAGCAGAAGCTGAGAGAAAGTTGATTTCTATAATTAAGTAGGTGCTGACACGTTTAAATAAAAAAGCGATACATTATATTAGTTGACAATGCTACAACACCGTTTAAAAGCCTCTGGGTATAAAAGGAAAACTAACCGGTTAAAATTAAATTAAAAGGGCTTACAATACTCCCAAAAAAACCTTGCGATACTGAGAACGGAGAAGGAGAGAGAGATCGAGAGATCAAAAACTAAAACCCGAAACTCTCTCTCTCTCTTCTCACGAACCCTAATCTTTTTCTTCAAGATGAAGAAGAGCCGTACAGAGGAAGGGAAAAACTTGTGATCCATTGAAGATTCGTACGGCCGGCCATCGCCATACAGCGGAGAATCGTGCGATTAAAGGTTTCTCTTCTTTCTTTTTTTCGTCTCCTTTTGGATTTTTTTTCTTCGTTTTGAATTTTCTATTCTGATCTGTGTGTATATGGATTTGCACCGGAGAGGTGGAAGTGAGGGTGAATTTGAACTTTCAATCGGGGACTTTCTCCTTCCCTCTCTGTATCGCTAGGTTTTTTTAGTTGCAAGCCTTTTTTTTATTTTGCTTAAACCGTTTTTAATAAAAAAAAAATTTATATATATACACACACACACACACACAAAGCCCATATGTTCTGTTTTTAATTTTAGACAGTGGGGGTTTTTTTTTTTTTTTTTTTGAGAGATCCATTTGGGCATCATTTATGATTCACGTATTTTGGTTTGATTGGTTATGATTTAGGTTTTTTGGTTAGGAGTAGTTTTGTTTAATTTATGTAAATAGACGGGTTAGAATTGGTTTAATCTCTTACTCTATTGTCTTCTTTAGGTTTGCTGTCAATTTAGGGATTTGAGATACTAGGGTTTTTTTGTTGCAAGCCTTTTGTTTATTTTGCTTTAACCGTTTTTAATAAAAAAAAATTTATATATATATATATACACACACAGCCCATATGTTCTGTTTTTAATTTTAGGCAGTGGGGTTTTTTTTTTTTTTTGAGAGATTCATTTGGGCATTATTTATGATTCAGGTATTTTGGTTTGATTGGTTATGATTTAGGTTTTTTGGTTAGGAGTAGTTTTGTTTAATTTATGTAAATAGACGGGTTAGAATTGGTTTAATCTCTTACTCTATTGTCTTCTTTAGGTTTGCTGTCAATTTAGGGATTTGAGATACTAGGGTTTTTTTGTTGCAAGCCTTTTGTTTATTTTGCTTTAACCGTTTTTAATAAAAAAAATTTATATATATATATATATATATACACACACAGCCCATATGTTCTGTTTTTAATTTTAGGCAGTGGGGTTTTTTTTTTTTTTTGAGAGATTCATTTGGGCATTATTTATGATTCAGGTATTTTGGTTTGATTGGTTATGATTTAGGTTTTTTGGTTAGGAGTAGTTTGTTTAATTTATGTAAATATATGGGTTAGAATTGGTTTAATCTCTTCCTCTATTGTCTTCTTTAGGTTTGCTGTCAATTTAGGGATTTGAGATACGGAGATAGAGTTCGGCGCAACTCCGTGACTAACATAATCGGAACGAAACACAGATCGACAAAAGGTACGTATCAATTCTCTGTGTTCGAATATGAACTTAAATTCGGATGTTCATTCTCATTCTTTAGATGTTTTATTGTGAATATTATTTCTTACGGCATGATCTACATTCAGAAATGCATAATAGTGAATGCTTTTCAAACTTGACAGAACCAAATCACAAATGCATCCTATATAGATCCCTATCACTTTTTTAATCTCTGTGCTTCTGAACGTTCATTTATTTAATTAATGACTCTTCAAGCTCTTTGAATTGCTGCCTCTCCTCTCTTTTTACTGTTTTCTCTACCAGAAAATGAAAAACTCATTTCTTTTTTACTGTTTTCTCTACCAGAAAATGAAAATCCCTTTTCTTCTTTGATATCTAAAATTTCAAATACAATTATAAATAATTTTTAAAAGTATTAATAAATATATTTTTTAACAACTTAAAACCGTTTCACACCACTTAATAAAATTCTAAATTGCCACATCCTCAAACGAATGGCACCTCTGTCAGTTTTTTGATTTGTCCATAGATCTTTATTTTTATAGTTTGCAATGCTGATTTTCTTTTTATTTATCTCATACTTCGTTTTACATTTTGTTCATTTACTCTATTCCTGTTTCAATTGGCTTTGATTTGCATGTTTTAGCCAGCTTCTATATTTACAAATTGATTTCTTCAGTCAATTCTCTCTTCTACTTAATTTACATCCTTACCACTGCCTTTTGTTATTCGAATTTGAATAAAAATCCGGATGTTTATTCTGTCTCTTTCAATGTTTTGGCCTCGGATTAAAATTTTTGTTTTTCCTACTTTTACTAATATTATAATCTTTTCCAAATTGGAATTATTATATTCTTTGATTATTTACTACCTTCTTTGAAATTGAAAATTATAGGTAATACTAAACAAAGGTGCACAAAGTCATCAGAGACAATCTAAGTCATTTTTTGTTCTGCATTCATAGGGATAGGTAGTTGGTAAAAGAAAAAACGGCCAAATAAAACCTCTCCCTCCTTCCAATTGTTAATTTGACACCCATTTCGTTTCACTTCTTTTCTGTAGCACCTATACCCAAGGTCAGCATTTTGTTACTTGATGTGTTATACACTTTATTTTGATGCTTTCTTTTTTATTTATTGTAATCCTTTTTTTTTTTTTTGGAGTGGCATCATGGGGTTTAGTCCTTGAATATGTGTAGGAAAAAATATGTTCGTCGTTCAATAATGGTTGATTTCTTAGCATTTAATTTTTTTCAATGTTTGTAGGTTTTGCTGTTTTGGGCTGCTCTGAATAAGTATATGATTCATAAAGTATTTCATGTTCACATAATTTTTTATATGTGCGTGCATCCAGCCTTTGGTGTTAGTTTTTGAGTTTTTATTGAAAATTTTGCTTTGCAACCCAATGAAAAGATAAAAAGAAGGTAGTGGGCTGATTTTATATTGATAAGTAAATACTGTTTTGCTGCATTACTAAATCAAGATTTAAGGTTTGGCTACCTTTTTCCCTAATTTCCTTCTTCTTTTTCCCAATTTCTTGAGCTCTGTTTTTTTTAGTTTCTTAAACTGATTATGTTCTGTCGATGGCTACATGCTAAAGGATTACTAATCAAAGTTTTTTTTTTTTTTTTCTTTTCCGGAGTGACATGATTTGGAGGTAACAATAGATGAAGCTTTGCCTTTGTTGTTTTCCTTCTTGACATTTAATTTTACTATTATTTTTTTATTGGTATATATCCCTGATTTACTAGAATGCTTATTTTGTTTTTGTTTTATTTTTTTGGAGCATCTTACTCTTTCCTTTTGCTTTAATAATAATTTCTCATATATTTCAAAATCGTTCTATTAGACTTTGTTTCTTTTAATTTCTGTACTACTTAGGCTAATAGACTTAGTTTATTGGCAGGTTTTCTTAAATGTTGTTGTGGTTAGCTTTGTTTATTTTCTTAATTCATTTGTTTTTATTGTGTATGTCTTTGTGTTTTGGATTGAGTGCTTATAGGTGCTTTAATTTTATTCATTTATTTTATGAATAGAAGATTACATAATAATGGGTGAAAAGCTTCATGAATTCCATAACTTGGATGTGTGCATAATCTAAGTTATTTCTGTGTAATTTTGAAGCAAATCCTAAAAAATTTGAGGAACTTCAGTGTAATTAATCTTGATTCTTGCTATCTTATTGAGTGCTTATGTTTAGGTGCTTTTGTTTCTTTATGATTTGGCTTTCATGAAAGTGTTAAGAAAAAGTTCAAGAGGAAGGATTATTTGATTAAATGAAGGGTTTGCAACAGCCAAATCATGATCCATATAAAACTTAATTTGTCTAAAATTTCCAATTATTAACTCCGGCTCTTATATATAACTAGCTTATAACCCGCACAATGTGCGTGATACTTTTATTTATTACAAAAGATAAACCATAGGTGAAAATTTAAAATTTTCATAATTAGTTGGAGGACACTTCTTATTCCTTCAGTTCCACACTGTAGAATACATTCAAAGATTATGTGTGCAGCAGCCAATGTGGCATGACCACAAAACTGAAGCTGCAAAGGGATATCTAACATTTGCAGTGTTAATTACTCTCTAATCAATATTTAATTTTAGTATAAAACTTCATAAATTAACTGTGACTAAGATTACCAATTGAAAATCAGTCTTATAAACAAAGATTGGCTATATCAATGACATATATTAGTACTTTATTAATTTGTTTTAGATATGATCAGACGTCAAAAGGATACTAATGAGGTCGAGAATTTCACCAGTGAGCCACACGATACCTATGTGCTCGAACGTGAACCTGCACAACACAAAGAAGAAAGCCTCACAAAGAGCGTCGGTGTGGTGCCGGCCAAATACTCTCCGAAGGTTAAGTCAGTAGTATTCTCACAACTCTAGAGTGCTAGAGAGGGTAAATTACGCGTACCTTGATTTGTGAGAGTATTGGCGCTTTTATAGTAGTCGAAAGTTGACCTCTTCTACTTGGAGTCGAAGTCTTTCCTTGTAGAGATTCTCTTAAGGAGTCCCAAACGTGATGGACAAGTCTCCTTCCTTATGGAGAAGATTCGCCATTAATGCATGCGGCAAACAGAGTCCTGTTCGCATTAGGACTTCATTATGTGGCGTGTGCCGCAAGTATTCTCATCTAGGGTTTCTTGGAGATAACAAAAATCAGATCTCTCTTAGGCCTTGAACCCCTCCATAAGGAGTCCACCCAGTATTTGAGCCCGTCCAGTATTTGAGCCCGTCCATCGACCATACTTTGGATCCGTCAACTTATTTTCACCTCTTCAGTTGGCCCCTTACACCATGGGTCCGTCGTTGCAGAGGAAACGAACACGTGGGGTGACGACTAAATTATTGGGATAACGGTTTATAAATAGAGATGACGGTCCAAAAATTGGAGTGACGGCACTATAGTTGGTTTTACGGTCAAAAATAGAGATGACGGTGATCGCTCTAACTTCACGAGCTACATACATCCGGACAGACTGTCAGGGACACATTTATTACCCATAACACATGTCGTGCTGCTATAGGCTGTTGTATTTGATCGAGGCGTCGCTTCGCCTTCCGTGCATTTCCTATTATAAATACCACCTCCTTCCCCTCTTATTTTCCTATTTTACGAAGAAGCTTGTTGTCAGAGAGAGACCGTCATACTTGTCAGAGACTTGACCATCATACTTGCCAGAGATTAGACCGTCCAATTACTTCGTCCGTCGTCTGTAATTTGGTAAGTAATTTTTTATCTGTCTTCTTTTTTGCTTATATTTACCTTTGGGCTTCATTACGTTATTATATATCTTTTCATTTCGACTATATGCCCCCGTCGTTCTTTCCAAACCGTCAGAGTCTTAGGTTTTGTCCTTATATGTAGGCTATGTCTAGTGCATCAAGTAACCAGTCGGTCGTCCGTGACGGGGCGGACTATGAAGGGGTATACCCGTCGGGTCACAAAGACCTAGACGATGTGAGCGAGAGGAGTTCTTCCTCATCTTCCTCGTCCTCAACAAATGAGGACATGGAAATGGTCGAGATAGACGAGGATTCCGCCGATGACAAAGATCAAGTAATTGCATCCGTCGTAGGGGCTGATGGACTTAGGGAGTTCATCATGTTTCCGGAATGGACGGTGAATGCCTTTACATCTACCATCAAGGAAACTCATTTTAGCACCCTTAGAGCCCATTATCAAATACCCGATCACATCCTCATCCGTCTACCCTTCAAGTCAGAAAAATGTTATTATAAAGGAGTAGATGATGTAGGAATATACGAGCAAATGCTCAAAGCAGGCCTTAGATTCCCACTAAGTTCCTTGCACCGCGAACTCCTCAAATACTTAGGTTTATTCGTCAGTCAGATATCTCCAAATGCCTGGAGGGTTTTTATAGCAATGGAAGTCCTGTACGGGGCCATGACGGGCGGTAGAAGACGGTTAACAATAAGGGAATTCCTCCATTGCTACCATCCTGATGAGATAGACAAATCTCGGGGGATGTATAGTTTTGTTCCTAGGAGCCATGTCTTGAAAGTGATTTATGAGACCCCAGACTCGAATAGAGATTGGAAGAGCCGTTATTTTTTCATTGAGGGTGACGGTTGGATGTGTCATCCAGGGGAAACAGATCACATGCCCGTCGACAAAACTTGGGGAATATTAAACCAATCTGGTATGAATCCGTCATATAACCCTTATTCAAAGTTCATATAACACTACGCTCTAACAATCCGTCTTCTTTTATACAGTCCGACGGCGCCCTCAAGTGACACTCGAGGAATTCAACTTCCTTGAGAAAATTTTCGCGAAGACCAAACCGGAGGAACGCACCTAGGCCAAGCTCGTCAACCTAAACACCATACACTAGTACTGTGACGGACCCGAGCCAACTCCAGCTGCCATCAAGTACGAAGAGCGCACCCGTCAACGTAAGCCCGTCACACTCCTTGGTTTGATTCCATTTTATTTAATTACTTGACACTCGTCTGCCTCTTCAGAAATGGACGACACTAAAAGGAGAGTGGCTATCAGACTTCAAGCTGCTAAGAACAAGGAAGCTGGCGGGGACCCTACCGGAACGGGCACCAGTAAGCAAGCTATTAAGAGAAAACAACCGTCCAAGGGTGACCGTGCACCCAAAAAGCCTAAGGTTCCTTTGGATCCTGTTATTGGCTTGTTGGCCGAGGGGGATAAGACGGTCACACCTGTAAAGCATGGGGTTGGTAAGGGCCTAATGACCGGTTCCGTCGGGAAGCCAGAAGAAGCCACCCGTTCTGCTCCGTGAGGATTCCAAGTACGCCCTCAAGAGGCTTTCGTCCATCATAACGACGAAGGACTACGAGGACTTGTGTAATCATTCGACGGAGGCAATGGGAGAGACGGCGCTTTTTAGTATTGCTCAGGTAAATTATCCGTCGCCGTGTATTCCGTCTATACCCTTTCTTCTTCTTTTTTTTTTTTTTTTTTTTTTTTTTGACTCATGTTTTCTTTTCAGGCCATGATTATGACGAAGGGGATCATGGGACGATGTCTCAACCACGAGATGACCCTAGCCCGTGTTCGTGATAAGGCCAAGGTGATGGAGGACGAACTACTCGAGTTGAAGGCCTGGAAGGTCGTCCAGGATAAAAAAACTCAAAATGGCTGAAACAGCAAGGGACGAATATATCAAGCTGACGGAGGACCTGAAGAAAGCCTTGGAGGAAAAAGACAAGGAAGTCCGTCAAGCTAAGGAGATCGCGATACGGGAGTACCGGGACTCTGAAGCCCTTATAACCGAGTTTAGCCTTGCATACAACGACAGTTTTGATGACGCGGTCTGTCAGGTGAAGGCTTTGAATCCAGAGATGGACTTGTCAACCGTCAATATTAATGCCCCAGAACAAACATCCGTCCAGCCCGCCCAATCAGATGATACGGACGACCTGTTTAGTGAGAACCCTGCTAACCGTGAAGCTTTTAGGGGTCCAAGGGATAATCAGTTGGTCGTGGACCCGACGGTGGTGGATCAGACGGTGGTTGTCCAGATGTCAGGTGATCCCAAGGATGATCAAGCCCGTCGTACCGAGGAAAAAGACATTCCTACTGCAGATTTATAATTTGTAATAGTTTAGTTAGGTTTTTTTTTTTTTTTTTTTTTTTTGAGAAGAATGTGGAGAACAACTTCATGATTCCCTGTCATGATGTAAACATTCCCCTTAAGGGTTCTAATTTATTTTAAGCACTATTAGATCCGTTGACCTTTTTTGGTGTTTATAGAATATATCTGTTTGTTTTATTTAATCCTGACGACGATTTTGCTCATCCTAATTTATATTTCCGTTCAACTTGTGAACTTTGTTTACTTCCATCCATCTTGCAGACTTTGAATTTTTATTGTTTGGGATTATCCGTCCACCTTGTGGACTCGGTTAATGTCCGTCCATCTTGTGGATGTATTTTATATCCGTCCAGCTTGTGGACTTTGGATTTTCACCCCATTGGGATGATCCATCCACCTTGTGGACTTGGTTCAAATCCGTCCATATTGTGGACTTAATTCATATCCGTCCAGCTTGGATTTTCACCCCGTTGGGATTTTTCGTCTATCTTGTGGACTTGGTTAATGTCCGTCCACCTTGTGGACTAAATTTATATCCGTCCAGTTTGTGGACTTTGGATTTTTATCCCTTTGGGATGATCCGTCCACCTTGTGGACTTTGTTGAAGTCCGTCCATCTTGTGGACTTAATTTATATCCGTCCAGCTTGTGGACTTTAGATTTTTATCCTTTTGGGATTATCCGTCCATCTTGTGGACTTAATTTATATCCGTCCAGCTTGTGGACTTTGGATTTTTATCCCTTTGGGATGACCCGTCCATCTTGTGGACTTAATTTATATCCGTCCAGCTTGTGGACTTTGGATTTTTATCCCTTTGGGATTATCCGTCCATCTTGTGGACTTAATTTATATCTGTCCAGATTGTGGATTTTGGATTTTTATCCCTTTGAGATGTCCCGTCTACCTTATGGACATGGATTTTATCCGTCTTGACATTTTTTACCCACTTGGGGTGACTCGTCCATCCTATGGACTAAGTTTTATTCGTCATCTATGGGACTTAACATTTCTCACCCTCTTGGGATGACTCGTCCATCCTGTGGACTGAGTTTTAGTAGGAACATCATAGTCGTGTCTAAATATTTCTTCTTATTGAAAATAAAGCATGTAGAAAAAGTACCTGCCCTTCTAGGGCTTAAAAAGGCACTTGCAGGAGTAATTGTTTGAAAGTAAAACTAGCGATAACAAAACCAAATAGTAGAAAAAGATTGTTTGAAGTAAAAACTTAACGATAAACTTGTAAACTGGGAAAGTTACTAAAACTTTATGATAAACTTGGAAACTGTGAAGCGTTGATGCTCTTCACGTCGTCTCTACTGGTAGTATCTCCGCAGGTGCTCCGTATTCCACGGGTGCTGCAGCTTCCGTCCGTCCATGGTTTCGAGGTGGTAGGTCCCTTTCCTTTGCCATGATGTGATCTTGTATGGTCCTTCCCAGTTGGGGCCGAGCTTTCCATGCGAAGGATCTCTGGCAGTGCCTATGACCTTCCGTAGTACAAGATCCCTAATCTGGAAATCTCTATGCCTGACGTTGGAGTTGTAGTATTTTGCCATAAGGTTTTGGTATCGTGCCATCCTCTATTCTGCTACTACACGAACTTCATCTACCAGGTCTAGCTGAAGGCGCAAGGATTCTTCGTTCTTATCTTTGTCGTAGTTCTCCACCCAATAGCTCGTAAGTCCTACTTCTGCCGGGATGACAGCTTCGCTCCCATATGCCAACCGAAACGGTGACTCTCCCATAGGTGTTCTTGATGTAGTACGATAAGCCCATAAGACGCTTGGCAGTTCCTCAGGCCAGATGCCTTTTGCCCCTTCAAGGCGGGTCTTGATGATCTTTAGCAAGGACCGGTTTGTGACTTCTACTTGCCCATTGGCCTGTGGGTGTGCTGGTGATGAGTAATGATTCTTGATTCCTAGCTCTGAGCAGAAGTCTCTGAATGCGCTATTGTCGAACTGCTTTCCGTTGTCCGAGACGAGGACCCTGGGTATCCCGTACCTGCAAATGATATTCCTCCATACGAAACCTCGGATGTTCTTTTCCGTGATGGTGGCTAAGGCTTCAGCTTCTACCCATTTCGTGAAATAATCGATACCAACTACCAAGAACTTCAACTGCCTTATAGCCGTCGGGAAGGGGCCCATGATGTCTAGTCCCCATTGGGCAAATGGCCAAGGGGCCGTCATGGGCGTGAGCTCTTCGGATGGTTGCCTGATTAGATTACTGAACCTTTGGCATTTGTCGCAGGTCTTGACATAAGCCTGGGCATCCTTTAACATAGTAAGCCAATAGTAACCGGCTCGGATCAACTTGTGAGCTAATGACCTTGCACCTGAGTGATTTCCACAGATACCTTCGTGAACCTCCCTCATCACGTAGTTTGCCTCCTCATTGCTCAAACACCTTAGGTACGGTCGGGAGAATCCTCTCTTGTATAAGACATCTTTTATCAACACAAATCGTGAGGCCTGTACCTTCAACTTTCTAGCTGCGTCTTTTTCGTCTGGTAGGGTACCTGATCTTAGGTATGCTATTAAAGGTGTAGTCTAATTGTTCTCAGAACTGACGTCGAGTACATTCTTTCCGTCATCGATTAGCGAGGAGAGTTGTACAAACGACAATACCTGTTTGGGAACAACCATGACTTCTACCGAGGCTGCTTTTGCCAGACGGTCGGCGCATTCGTTTTCTTCTCTTGGGATTTGGACGAATCTTACAACGAGGTTGCCGATCCGATTGTTTACTTCTTCCAGGTATTTCTTCATTCTCTCATTCTTGCACTCGTAGCTACCGTTGATCTGTCGTATTACCACCTGGGAGTCGCAGTGCATGACTATGTTTTCTGCACCTGCTGCTTTAACGAGGTCTAGACCAGCTACTAGTGCTTCATATTCGGCTTCGTTGTTAGTTGTGGGGAAGTCGAATCGGATCATGCACTTGATTTTATGCCCTTCCGGGGTTTGGATGACAATACCTGCTCCTCCTGCCTTTTTGTTTGCCAATCCGTCCGTGTGGATGCTCCACTGCGCAGCTTCTTCTGCCCCCCCTGCCCTCTGATAGTGTGAACTCTACGATGAAGTCGCCACGGCTTGGCCTTTGATCGTAGTTCGTGGGCGGTATTGTATGTTAAATTCGCTCATCTCAATTGCCCACAAAGCCATCCGTCCGGCTGTGTCGGGGCTACCCAAAGCTCTTCTCAACGGTTGATTCGTCAGGACTATGATAGTGTAGGCTTGGAAATACGGCTTTAGCTTTCTTGCTGCAGTTACCAATGCAAATGCCAACTTCTCCATTTGTGGATACCTCTCTTCTGCTCCTCTAAATGCTCGACTTACAAAATAGACGGGTCTCTAAGATCCGTGTTCCTCTCTTACCAATGCCGCGCTGACTGCCGCTTGTGAAACAGCTAGGTAAAGGTAAAGTTCTTCTCCAGGTCTGGAAGGACTGAGCAATGGTGGGGATGTGAGGTATTTCTTTAACTCTTCAAAAGCCTTCTGGCATTCCTCCATCCACTCGAATGATTTTCGTAGAGTTTTGAAGAATGGAAGACACTTGTCTGTCGCTTTCCAGACAAACCTATTCAGGGCGGCAATTTTGTCGTTCAGTCTTTGCACGTCCTTAACCGTCTTTGGCGGTTCCAACTCCACGATGGCCCGAACTTTTTCTGGATTGACTTCTATTCCTCTATGGGATACCATGAATCCCAAAAACTTCCCTGCCGTTACACCAAACGCGCACTTGTTCGGGTTGAGCTTCATATCATACGAGCGGAGGGTGTCGAAAGTCTCTTGGAGGTCCTTTAGGTGATCACTTTCGAGCGGGCTTTTTACAAGCATGTTGTCGACATAAACCTGCACGTTCCGGCCGATCTGGTGTGCGAACATTTTGTTCATCAGTCTCTAGTACGTGGCGCCTGCATTCTTAAGTCCAAACGGCATCACTTTGTAGCAAAAGAGCCCTTGGCTCGTGACAAAGGAGGTTTTCTCCTGATCAGCTTCATCCATCTTAATTTGATTGTAGCCCGAGAAAGCATCCATGAAACTCAAAAGCTGGTGTCTCGCCGTCGAATCTACTAATGTGTCTATCCGGGATAGCGGGTAGCTGTCCTTCGGGCATGCTTTGTTGAGGTCCGTGAAATCAACGCACATTCGCCACTTCCCGTTAGCTTTCTTAACCATTACTACATTTGCTAACCAGTCGGGATAGTACACCTCTCGAATGAAGTTTGCTTCCAGCAGCTTCTTCACCTCTTATGCAATTGCTTCGACTCGCTCCTGAACGAATACTCGCTTTTTCTGTCGAACAGGCAAGTATGATGGGTTTACGTTCAACCTGTGAACTATGATTGAGCTTTCGATTCCGGGCATGTCCTCGTGGCTCCAGGCAAACACGTCTTGATTCATTCGGAGGAACGTTATGAGGGCTTGGCGGGTTGGATGGCTGGCTAGTGTGCCAATCCTGGTCGTCCTTTCAGGTCTCGATTCATCAAGAATTATCTCTTCTAGCCCCTCTACTGGCTCTGCTATCGTCCGTGCCTCTTCTATGCTCATTGTTTGCTGCTGTCCTTCCGTCTCAAGCATGGCAATGTAGCATTCACGGGCAGCCACCTGGTTCCCACGTAACTCGCCAATCCCGTGCTCTGTAGGGAACTTGATCATTAGGTGGTAAGTTGAAGTTGCGGCCTTCCACGCATTCAGGGTCGGTCGTCCAATGATAGCGTTGTATGCGGATGAGCAATCAACTACAAGGAACGTCACGTCCTGTGTGATTTGTCGTGGATAATGTCCGACTGTCACTGAAATCGTTACCACCCCTAATGGAAACACTCTCATTCCTCCGAAGCCAACCAGCAGATTGCTTGTTGGTATCAGCCGTTCCCTATCAATTTTCATTTGTTGGAACGCCGGGTAATAAAGGATGTCTGCTGAGCTGCCGTTGTCTACCAATACTCTATGCATGTTATACTTGCCTACTCGGAGGGTGACAACCAACGCATCATCATGCGGATGGTGGAGACGTCGTGCGTCTTCTTCTGAAAATCCAATGATTGGACTATCTTTCCGCGCCATCTTTGGTGCTGAGCCCGTTAGCTGGACATTTTGAACCATTCGGAGGTGGGTCTTTCGGGCCTTCTTGGATGACCCAGCAATTGATGTTCCCCCTAAGATCATCCTTATGTCTCCGATCGGGGGTCTAAGACGCTCATTATCTCTTCGGGGTTGCTGCTCCTGAGGCGGCGGATCCATTCTTTCTTTCCTGACGAACTTCTGTAACTTCCCCTATCTGATTAGGCCCTCTATCTGTTGCTTTAAGTCATAGCAGTCTGCTGTGTCGTGGCCGTAATCGCGGTGGAAACGGCAGTATTTTTCTCTTGATCTTTTGCTGGGATCTGATTTCAGTTTCCCAGGGAAGGTTAGAGCCCCCTCGTCCTTGATTTGCATTAGGACTTGATCTATCGGAGCCGTCAATGGCGTGAAGCTCGTGAACCTCCCTCCGGGTGGCTTAGTGCGTCGCTCAACTCTTCGGTCGTCTATTCTTGTCCTCTTTGATCCTTGGTCTCTTCTTCCTTCTTCCTGTCGTTCCCTCTTCCTTGGCTTATCCTCCCGAGCCTACAATGCGTCTTCTGCGTTCATGTATTTGGTTGCCCTGTAGAGTACTTCTGACATGGTTTTAGGGTCATTCTTGTATAAAGAGAACAGAAATTTGCCCTTCCGTAGCCCGTTCGTGAAGGCTACTACCAGTATTTTGTCATCGGCTTCGTCTATTGAGAGCGCTTCCTTATTAAAGCGCGTTATATAGGCCCTCAGCGTCTCGTCCTCCCGTTGCTTAATACTCATCAGGCAAGCTGTGGACTTCTTGTATCTGTGCCCTTTAATGAAGTGCGTGGTGAACTGAGCACTCAGCTCCTTGAAGGTGCTGATGGAGTTTGGCGTCAGTCGGCTGAACCATATCCTTGCGGGGCCTTTGAGTGTTGTGGGGAAGGCCCTGCACATGATCTCGTCAGCTATCCCCTGGAGGTGCACTAGGGTCTTGAATGTTTCTAGATGGTCCAGAGGATCCTTTACTCCGTCGTAGCTATCTATATGAGGCATGCAGAATTTATGGGGTAGGGGGAAGGCGTTCTCGGCCGCAGTGAAAGGCCAGTCAGTGCGGTTGACTAAATCATCCAGATCGCTGGAAACTCGCCCCTTGAGCGCGTTCATCATCAACTCCATCTGTTCCCTCATCGCCTACATCTCTGCGGCAATCTGTGGTGGTGTCGTATTCGTGAGGGATGGCATGCTCAAGTTCTACCTTTCTGGTCTGCTTGGGGCATGGCTGCCTTCAGGTTTCTCTTGGTTTTTCCTTGCAGCGCTAGTCCCTTCCTCCTCTTCTTGCTGGTCATTCTGTTCCGCGTTCTTCTGGCGCAGCTGTTCTTCTAAATCGTTGTTTTGTTTGGTGAGACGTTCCACCGCAGCAGCGAGAGTCCGAACTTGTCTCTCGAGGGCAGTCGTGGGTGGTTCATCTCCTTGAACATCGTTAGTGGTTGTTATCGAGCGAGTGAGTATCATGCAACCCTTAAGTCCGAAAAACGATAGTATGGCTTTTTGGATCCCTACTAACAATTCCCCACAGACGGCGCAAACTGATGAGGTCGAGAATTTCACCAGTGAGCCACACGATACCTACGTGCTCGAACGTGAACCTGCACAACACAAAGAAGAAAGCCTCACAAAGAGTGCCGGTGTGGTGCCGGCCAAATACTCTCCGAAGGTTAAGTCAGTAGTATTCTCACAACTCTAGAGTGCTAGAGAGGGTAACTTACGCGTACCTTGATTTGTGAGAGTATTGACACTTTTATAGTAGTCGAAAGTTGACCTCTTCTACTTGGAGTCGAAGTCTTTCCTTGTAGAGATTCTCTTAAGGAGTCCCAAACGTGATGGACAAGTCTCCTTCCTTATGGAGAAGATTCGCCATTAATGCATGCGGCAAACAGAGTCCTGTTCGCATTAGGACTTCATTATGTGGCGTGTGCCGCAAGTATTCTCATCTAGGGTTTCTTGGAGATAACAAAAATCAGATCTCTCTTAGGCCTTGAACCCCTCCATAAGGAGTCCACCCAGTATTTGAGCCCGTCCAGTATTTGAGCCCGTCCATCGACCATACTTTGGATCTGTCAACTTATTTTCACCTTTTCAGATACTAAGCAAAATGCATCAAAGAAGAAAAAAATCTGAACTCTAATGTATATACTACCTTACTCTATGAATCTTTATGTATTTCATTATATTGTTAAATTTTTTTAAAATTTCTTTAGAAGAGTAAACTGAATGTACTGTTAAGTTACTGTGACTGCCATATTTCCTTTACAAATTATCATATTAAATCTCCAATATACATATGTTTTAGTTTTAAACTGTTTAAAATCTGGAAAATTTTTAATTTTAACAGACTTTCTTATCCTGTTATTTTGTTAAAATTCAGATTTGTAACATTCACCAAGTGTTCTCAAGAAAACATTGCTGGATAAAGCTGACAGGTTAGGACAGCCTTACTATCATTCTTATCCTTTTGACTCCTACTCTTTTCAATTCCATATTAATAGGATAAAATTTATTCAATTCGTCATTGAAGTTGGTTCCATTTTTGCCTCCGCTAGTGAAAGAAAAATCGAAATAGATACTTATCAAAGAACATTGAACCATATTTAAGAGCTGATAGGTGTTGGTGGTCACAATGAAAAGATGGAGAATTTTCTTTTTCATATTAATCTGTATTAGTGCTTTTTAAGTATTTTCTTTTGGTTCAAACACAAGCTTCTGATATGTGAGTGTATATTTATGTTAAAGCTTCTGCTATATATTGATCATAGAATAAGAAAGGTGAATGAAGAAAAGCACCCGCTATATTGACCAATGCTGTTGATAGATACTTTAATAAAGAAAGGAGGAGGGTAGTGATTGTTGTTTATCGATTTTTGCTGAAAAGTTTACTGAGTATTAAAGTAATTGCATTTTCTTCAATGATCGAAATGAAACTCATGTTTTCAACTTGAAAGATAGAAGCTTTGGAGATTTACAGAATATCCATCCAGCTTGGCTTCTCTCAAATTTGCTTTAGGCATATGTAAGGTAGTACACTTCCAAAGTTTCTTATTGAGTTAAAATAAAGGAAAACATTATGAAAGTGTATGTAAATGATGTTGTATTGAGTCATTTTGGTGAATAGGTACAGTTTTGCTGTTGACAAAATACATCCATCCAGGTCTTCAACACTAGTTGATGGTGCCCAATTTGTTTCACCTACGCTGATTCAATTAAAATCTGCCATTTTAGAATCTCAAGGGAGTCTATTACCTCAACAAGCAGCATTTAGTTCAGTTGAGTTAGTTTTGATTTAAGCTTTTGGGTTGGGTTAGTTGTATAGTGAAAAGGCATGTCTGTTTTATTTCAATGTAATTTGTCAGGCTCCTAAGTAAATACCACCAAAGTTCAAAATGTGAAGTTGTATTTGTATTGTATAATTTTATTATATTTTCACTTTGACACTTGATTTGCTGTCATTTTTAACAGCATGATCAAATGATTAAAATAAATAGAGTGAGAAGTATGATGTGTTGAGATTTGAGTACAAAGTAGATTTACCTGCTAGGCTGACCATTATTTTAAGTTATGTGTGTTCGGCTATCTACATAAGCTCATTAGATTATTGTATATGTAAAAAATGTTGTATAGAGTCATTTTGGTGAGTAGGCACAGTTTTGCTGCTAGCAAAATTGAAATTGAATGTTACAATTTTTTATTTTTTATTTTTTTATTTTTTTTTCCTGGGCTGTGATGACTGAAAGTCTTTAGAATGTATAGTAATAATAATTTCTCTTCTACTTATGAGATTTCAAATGATCCTGCGCATTGCGCGGGTTAAATACTAGTATATAATAATAGGTGAAACTAAGAGAAACTCAAATTTTCCAAATTAAAGTTCTAATTTTGCGCCATGTGTCTTATATTATTTATTCTTAAAGAGTTTTATTTCTTAATTTTAGAATCAAATGTAGGACCACATCATAAATATTCATCCAAGTAAGTTATTAAGTATAAAAACCAAAGAGTCTATAATAAATAAATCGTAAAAAAAAAAAAAAAATAAAAAACACGTAGACAGTTTACATTTTATAACTAATAATATCCTTACAAAATTTTTTAAAGAGTTAATAAAATATATAAATGACTATCAATAGTATTTAAATTATATATATAAGAATTATATTATAAATCTTATTATATATCTTTAAGTGTATCTATATATATGCATTGAATTACAAGTTACTAATAATAATAATATTAAGTGACTTGATTTTCTTAGGCTTAAATTTGTTCCCAAACTTATCAAGTATTCAAATGTACTCGTGGGCCCGTGGCATGACCTGATTAGCGTAAAAGATGAGAAGCATTAAAATGTCTTTTCGTATTTTAACATCTTGAAATCAGTAAAAGTGGCACTCATGAAATGATAACTGTGCAGTTGGTATAGCTTATATTTTATTAAGATAAGAATAAGATCGGTTTGACTAACCTATATCTGTGAAGCTTTAAAACAATATATCTAATAACATTAAGTCAATTTAATTTATAATTTCAACCGTAACTATGATATCTAAAAATTCAATATATCACCTTCTGTCAAATAAAAAAATAAAAAAATAATTTTTTATGGGAAGACTGAATTCTTTTATTGAGGTTGGAAAGCAACAGTTACGTCGTGAAAAAAGCTTGTTCTAAAAAATAAAGATTTTCTTCAACCCAAACAGAAAAATCAACAATATCTACAACATGCTTAGCTAATAAGGGGACTGGCCTATTACCTTGCTTACGGATGTGAGAAATTTCCACCCATCAAAACTCATAGAAGCTGATAGAGAGTTGTACACCTCAACATCTATCGAGGCAGGAGGAGGCGAGATTTCCTTCAGGGCATTCACAAGCACCAGCGATTCCCCTTCGAGGATGAAGTCTTGGATGAGCAGGTCTCTTGCAAACTGAAGTCCAAACTCAAAAGCCTTTGCCTCGGTCTCAACAGCACCGAGAAGAGCCATGATCTTCTTGCTACAAGCACCCACCACCTTGCCCTCTAAATCTCTAACCAATACACCCAAGCCAGCAGCTTTCTGAGAAGATAAAACTGCGTCATCAACCTTTATCTTATATCTTCCTTGCGGTAGCGAAGTGCAGTTCGAGGCCATCGTGGACTTTACTCTTAACGGGTTTCTCACAGCATGCTTGGTACTCCCTCAAATAATCTAGAGAGTTGTCAACCAAGGCCTGACTAGGTTCTTTATCACCTCCATTTCTTACCTCATTTCGGTTTGTCCATAGAGCCTAGGCAATCATTATTATCTTCTCAACACAGTCGTCATCCCACCTCACCACCATAACCACGTACCACAATAGATCCATGAAAGTGGAGAAGTGAAGATTATTATTCATAGGAAAAATTTTGGACACCATTCAGACTTCCTTAGCCCTGTAGCAGTCCCAGAATAAGTGGCTTGATGATTCCAAATCCGCTTGACATGTCTCGCAGTAGCTATCCTCCAATACCTTCCTCCTTTTAAGATTTACCTTTGTAGGCAAAATATCTCTGCATGCCCTCCAAGCAAAGTGGCGCACTTTGTTAGGGATATTAGCACGCCAAAGACATTTCCAAAACCTCCTGAGGCTACTGTCATCAGAAGCACTACCTGTTCCTCCCATTAAATCCATCTCCACTGCTGTCCAATATGCACTGCGAACACTGAATAGGCCCGTACGTTTTTAGAGCCCAAATCTGCTTATCCTCGAGAAGGTTTGAACTTAGAGAAATCCTGCCTATAGTCTCATCCTTACGAGGCATGAAAATCTGCTTTATTACATCATTTATCCATACCCCACTGTCTAAATCAATCAGCTCCTTGACTTGTGCATCCATAGAGAGAGTTGAAGGTGTAGGCAGCCATTTATCCATCCAGATCCGAATACTCTTCCCATTCCCCACTCACCATTGAATGCCTTTCTGAATCATATTATGTGTTGCCATAATACTCCTCCAGGCATAAGAAGGGCTACTACCCAAACCAACTTCTATAAAGTCACACCTGGGAAAGTACTTTGCCTTGAAAACTCTTATTGATGCCCATTTTGGCAAAAATGCCCAACGACAGAAGAAGCCCAACAATATGAAAAAGGGGTTAAGAAAGAAAAAGTTGCAAAGTAAAAACCATTAAAGCCCGAATGACAAGAATAATGGTCCACGAGCCTACAAAATAACAAAGTGGTTCCAAAGCAAGCAAATGGGCCAAGGAAGCCCCAAAGAATGAAATGGTAAGCCCATGGGTATCATAAGAAATAGAAAGAAAGCAAAAGGCCAGAAGAGTCCAAGAAAGGAATTAGTAAATGGGATTGGTTCGAAGGCCAATAAACCCAAAAGTAAAAGATGTGGTAGTTGGGTCGGGGAAGCCCAAAAGACTTAGCAAAACCCCATGGGAATGTAAGAAGTAGGAAAGGATGAAATGGGCTGAGGATGCCCAAGGAATAAATTGGGACGGGAAATCCCAAGATGTTATATGGACTGACCCAATAGGAATGCTAGGCAACGTGAACGTACTAAAGGAAGGAATAACATATGAAACTGGCATGGCAGGCCTAGAGGAAGTCTAACAAACAAAGTTAAACGATATCGTGGTAGAAACAATGCAATGGCATGGCAGAAGTACTAGCTAGCCCATAAACAAGAAGTGAAAGGAGAAGGGGCTGAATTAAAGAAGAAAAAGCACACACCCAAGCAATGCCCAACCTAAAGAAGAAACGAGATGCAAAGAATGAAAACCCAATGACTCATCCACGCCACAAGAGTTAAACAAGCAGCAGAACATGCAGTAGGGCCAAACAAACCTGCAAGCAAAGGCAAACGCATGAACGCCAGAAAAGCAATGGACTCATATAGGAGTGGAGCATGCACAAGGCTCAGTCACCACCTACTTGTACCCATTCAATACAGAGGAGGTGGGCCATGCGTAAGAGAGGGTGTGCTATGGCGGTGGGGAGAGGGTGGAGCCTATTCTAGAGTTCCCGCTCAAGTTATTTTGGGAGGAAATGTCCTGCTGGAATGACATATCACCCAAAAGAGGTAAACATAAGCTAGTATCACTTGGTGCATAGTGTAGGAGTTAGTAAGAGAGAAACCCAGCCCTTATCCAGATAAGAATGCTAAGAGAAGCAGGAAAACAAAACAAAATTGTTTTTGTCTAGGAATGAAGCGTGGCGCGGCCAACACAGGGTAGTGGTGGTGGCTGGGCAGCCAGCAGACCAATAGGCAGTTTGGGAAGGAAACCCACAATAGGCCAAAAGTAGTTAAGGAGTAAAAATGGTAAATCTTATCATGACAGACAGTATAAAAAGGTCTTAACTATGCACAGTAAACAACAACAAGAAGGAATAGGAGAAAACACTGAAAATAGAGAAATAGAGAAAATTAAGAAAACAAAGGAGACAAACACAGGAAACTGAGAGTGAGTAAGGACATAGGAGTGATAGGAGTGAAACAGCATGCACCAGTAGGCTACCCATTTCTCTCCCTCTCAATAGCCCACTCTTTAACAAGTTAAGAATCTGAGGTTAAGCCACTTAGGCCCGTTCTCCAAAGTGAGCAATTTCTATAACAGGATTCCCCTGTGAGGTTGCCCACATTAGAGATTGGTTCCCTTCTTGGACTTGAATCTGCCAAGGAGCCAAGCTTAGCAAACTAATTCTCTTCCTTCTTGTGTTATGATTGTTCAAGGACTAACACTTTTTTTTTTTATTAATTTACTCTTGCCATACTTACATTATCGTATTTTCCTTTTGTGAAATTTTTTAAGTGTCATTTTTTGTCAGTAGCAAGTGCTTTAGTTAAAACATTTTAGTTATCTTGTCGTATTATGTTAACGCTTTTTGTGACAGTATTTCTTGCCATGGGCTTGAGACTCCAACAAGATTCCTACTAGGGGTTCTAACTTATGCACAAGCTGGCCTAAGGTGAGTTTCAATTAAGTCAGTCCCGACTTTCCTACCCAAGATTCATTGGGCCATAGTGCGGCAAGAGCAATCCAGCCCAGCACATAAAAAGGCCTTCCACATTTAAATTGGCGACTTCACTAGGGAGTTGGGAAAAAGACAGGGAAAGCAAATAAAGCCCTCGCAAGTTATGCCCCCGAGATAAAAAAACGACACAAAACATGAGCATCGTGCCCTCGCAGGCAGAGTAAAGACCAGCAACGCCCCACCAGCGCTAGCCTAACCAGGCGGAAGGTGTTAATAGAGCGGGGGCTAGAACACAACAGCAACAAAGAGTTCCCATTGACAATGCCAACTTTTTTATCAAGGTGTTGCAATCTGTTCAGCATTCCCAGCAATAGATAATGGAAAAGATTTGCCAGATGAAGGCCGATAAGATGAAAGAGAAGGGAAGCCAGCATGACCCAAAGCATGTTAGACAAGGAAGAAACCCTTGTAGGGGGTGGCCCGCAGAATGCGAAGCAGAGTTTCATCACCATTGCCGAAGTTGCAGCACTTTTAGAACAGGAAAGGGCCAAAGCACCTAAGGAGAGATTTTTTGCACGAAGGCCTCCTTATCCACTAAGAATACTTAGCAAGTCATATCCTAAGAGATATGAACCGCGAACCTTCGCACAATACAATGGCAAAAGGGGAAGTGCTATCAAACACGTGAGTAAGTTTATTGACACCCTCAGTCACTACGCAGTAGCCGAGGACTTGTGTCTTCAGGAGTTTTCTAAATCCCTATGTGACCGCACGTACACTTGGTATACCGGATTAAAGCTACAGTCAATCCCGACATGGGACGACATGGTGGACATATTTTGCACTAAGTACTTTCATGGAAAAGAGACGGTAACGCTTGCAACCCTGCAAATGACCAAGCAAAGGAGCGATGAGGACTTGATGGAATACATAAAGAGATTCAGGGACATAGCTCTTCACTACTATGATCATTGTGAAGAAAAAACATTGGTGGAAATGTGTACGAGTAACATGATTATGGAATACAAAGCTGTCTTGGAGAACTTAGAAATCTCCCAGTTCATGCAGCTACTACAGAAAGCCATGAAGACTGCCTAATCAGTAAGGCCAAGCTTTGACAGGCCCAAAGAACGAAGGTCCACTCCACAAGCCATGGCGGTATCTACTAGTGAAAGAAATAGGAAATCGGATGGGAAGGAGTACGCGACCCCTCTGCCACTACCATGTACACCGAAGGAGTTAGACGAGCTTCTAGATAAATGGATTGCAGACGAGGTCTTCAAGCCCAACTAAGTTTCCAGGGAACCTACCAAAGAAAAGTGGAAGAACCCGAGTTTCTTCTGTTTATACAATTATGTGTAACACCCTACCGCAGAATGTTGGGCGCTACGTAGACTAGTGCACCACAAAATCAAAGAAGGAACTCTCGAGTTATCTCAGCCAGAAGTCCAAAGAAACCCACTCCCGAACCACAAGGGAAAGCAGTCATTATTTGCGCGGATCCAGGAAAAGACGAAGAGGAAAGGCCAGCCCTGCCTGCCGCAACAATTACTACCTTGCAGAAAAGTTTCAGGTTCAAGAACCTGTTTGATCAATTAGAACTCACAATCAACGAACAGAGAATCACCAATAGAAACCAGAACTGACAAAGCCTTCTTACAAGATACCAACGATATCACTTTTAGGGATGAAGACATGGAAGTAGGGCATTCAAATCATAAGAGACCTTTCTACCTGGCGGCCTCCATAAATCAGATCCCCATTAAAAGGGCCTTAGTTGATATGGGTGCTTCAGTAAACCATATCCCACTTGGCACGCTACAAGCGGCAAGAATTTCAAAAGGGAAAATATAGGGATGCCCAATGGAAGTAACAAGATTTGGGGGAAGAGATGAATATACTGTAGGCCACATCCAGTTATGGTTAAAAGTGGTGCCAATAGCCTCCTTGGTCCGCTTCCATATAGTGAAAACTGAAGTTTCATACCACATATTATTGGGAAGGTCGTGGTTGCATAAGCACCGATTGGTCCCATCTACCTACCATCAATGTGTGAAAGGAAGCTTGAACGGAAAAATGATACGGATAGTGGCAAACCCATCACCCTACGAGCAAGCAGAAGCTCATCTAGTAGAAACCATGTTTTATGATGAATGGGTGTCATCCAGTGAAAGCTCGGTGTCTAAACCGCAAGGCACCTTCGTCCCTAGATGGGAGGATATTCAAGAAGACCCAGAGCCCAATCTGAGAGGGCTACTAATACAGAGGAAGAAGAGGAAAAAGGCGCCCACTTTGGAGCCAAGTGATACACAATGATGTATCAAGGTTCGAGCCCCTGATGGCAGAATAGTCTACAAGTTATGAAGGTGCGCGGGGCTCACTTGCAACGCACAAGGGGGTCCCATACAAGGGTCACAGCATAAAATTTTGGTGTGCTGCATTGCCCAAGAAAATTCAAAAGAAGAAAACGACACGGAATGAGAAAAATAAGTTACAATAGAAAATGATACACAGGTAACGACAAAAGAGAAATTGGAGGAAATTGATTTGTGCACCGACCCACAAAAGCCAAGACCCATTTCAATAAGCTCAAAATTGTCAAAGGATGAAAAGTTAGAGTTGATACTATTGTTGAAAGAGTTCAAGGATGTCTTTGCATGGGACTACAATGAGATGCCTGGGCTAGACCCAAGATTGGTAGTGCATACGCTCAACGTAGATCCCGAGGCTAAGCCAGTGGCTCAACCTACTAGAGTATTTCATACTGAAATAGAAGAGCAGATAGTGAAGGAATTGCAAAAGTTGTTGGCTGCTGGTTTCGTTAGACCCATCCAGCACCCGCGATGGCTGTCCAACATTAAGCCAATGAAGAAGAAAAATGGGTAGATAAGATGCTGTGTAGATTTCAGAAACCTCAATCGAGTTTACCCAAAGGACGAATTTCTATTGCCCAACATGGACCTGCTAATAGACTCTGTAGCAAGGAACGCCATGTTCTCCTTTATGGATGGATTTAGCGGATATAACCAGATTCAAATGGTACCAAAAGGTGCAGAGAAAACTGCTTTTAGAACACTCATAGGTAATTTCTACTACACTGTGATGCCTACTTACAAACGCACGATGACCGCCATATTCCATGACGTGATGCATCGCGAGCTGGAAGACTATATGGATGACATAGTCATGAAGTCAAGGAAGCAAGAGGACCATGTTAAAGTATTAAGAAAGGTGTTTGAAAGATGCAGACTTTTTAAGCTAAGAATGATTCCGCTCAAATGTGCTTTCAAAGTGTCTACCGGGAAATTCCTGGGATTCTTGGTCCACAGCAAAGGAATAAACGTAGACCCAACCAAAGCCACAACCATAGCAACCATAAAGCCACACGTCACAATAAAGGAATTGAATACTTTTCTGGGGAAAGTTTCTTACATCCGGAGTTTCATCCCAGGCTTAGCATTAATCACCTTAGCCTTCACCAAATAACTCAAGAAAGGATAAAGTTTCAAGTGGGGAGAGGCACAGCAGACAGTCTTTCAAAGGCTATAGCAAATTATGACAAACCTCCCTACAGTGCAAGCCCCAATCCATAAAAAGCCACTGTTGTTTTATTTGGCCTCAAGCCCATATGCCATAGGTGCTTTGATCACTCTAGAAGATGGGGGCGGTGTCGAACAACCAATTTATTATGTGAGTTGTGCTCTAAGGGATGCGGGGTCCCGCTACCCCCTAGAGCAGAAAGGGCATGTCTGGCAATAGTATATGCATCACAAAGATTGTGCCACTACTTCCTAGCCTACAAGATATACTTGATGACGAAGTCACACGCGATCAAAGCTTTTCTCCGACAGCCGATTCTCTCCGGGAGGATATCTTAGTGGTTGTTACAACTACCACAATATGACTTGAAGGCAGGAACACCCAAGGTAGTAAAGAGTCAGGCCATAGCAAATTTGCTAGCACAATTTCCAAGAGGAGGAATTCTAGCTGGATGATGAAGTTACAGGTGAAGTAGCCGCAGCAGAAGTAATTAAAGAGCAATGGGTGATGAAGTTCGATGGCTCTTCTACGACCAACTCGGGAGGCGTAGGAATAGTCCTCTATCATGAAGGAGAAGAGACCATGGCACTCTCATTCAAATTGGAGTTTCTGTGCTCAAACAATACTGCAAACTACGAGGCCTATCTCACTGGGTTGGCCATAGCCCTCGAGATGAGGATCAAACATTTGGAGGTGATAGGTGACTCCAACCTAGTGGTTTGCCAGGCCAAGGGGAGTTTCTCTTTGAAAGAACCAAGTTTGACTCCGTACAGGACACTGGCCTAGAAAATGGGAGAAAGGTTTTTGACGTTTAAGATAGAGCACACCCAAAGTAGTGAGAATCGATATGTGGATATGTTGGCCACGTTGGGCTCACAGATAGCCTTCGAAGGAAGTAGTACTAGAGTTGATGTTAAAAAATGAAGGGAATCTATTGTTGAAATACTGCAGGAAAGGTTCTAGGAAAAGCAAGAATGTGAAGAGGGCTGGAGGGTTCCTATTAAGGAAGCCCTGTTAAAAGAAAGAGACCTGGCAAACTTGAAAACGTTAAAAGACTATGCCCTGATGAAAGGGGAATTGTATCACAGAATGCCATGAGAGATCCTGTCAAGATGTGTAGGGTATGAAGAGGCCCAAAGAAAATTGAAGGAGGTGCATGGCAGAACCTGTGGGTTCTATGGCGAGATCAGCCTTTATCGCAAACTCTAGAGAGCGAGTTTTTATTGGCCAAGCATGGGTAAGGATAAAGACCTAGTCCAAACCCAGTGCAAAGCCTGCCATTTGGCTATTAACAAGGAGGAAAGTTACGCTGTGTTCACCAGTGAAGACTGGAGAAGCCCATTCATACAATACCTGGCAAAAGGTGTCCTGCCACAGAAGCATAGTGAAAGATATAAACTTAAGAAGCTAGTAGTGCGCTACTTTTTACGTAAAAGGGTCCTTTTTAAGAAAGGGTATAATGGAGACCATTACGATGTCTAGGTCCTAAAGAAGCAGGGGAAATGATAAAGGAGGTACATGTAGGGGAATGCGGAGAGCACCAAGGAAAGAAGAAGCTATGCCGGTGCATGCTACAAATGGGTTATTATTAGCCCACTATGAAAAAAGATAAAGAAGAATTTGTGAAGAAATGCCACAGCTGCTAAGTGCAGGCTAACCTAATTCACACTCACCCACAAAGTTTACATAGCATGGTCACCCTATGGCCTTTCCATACCTGGGGTCTTAACTTAGTGAGACCGGTCAACCCACCCTCTCATGGGTACATATGAATCCTTGTGGTTACGGAATACTTTACCAAATGTACGGAAGCCATACCACTCTGTAAGGCCACATGAGGAGCCGTGGCAAATTTCAACAAGGAGAATATAATTGTTAGATTCAGGGTACCTCATAGGATCATAAGTGATAATGGCACTCCATTTGTCAATAGTGAGATTCGAAAGATGCTGGAATTTTATCAGATTAAACACCACCGGTCATTGCCTTACTACCCCCAAGGGAATGGGCAAGCAGAAGCAACAAACAAGACTCTCATCAATATCATTAGCAAGATGAGTCAGGAATACACTGGGGGACCGGCAAATGCATCTGCCAGACACTCTTTGGGCCTACCGAGGCTCACCCAAGTCTGACACGAGATTTTCACCCTTTTCTCTAGTCTATGGAACGTAGGTAATGAGCCCAACTAAAGTGATGTTGCCTTCCTTAAGGGTCATGCAGGCACGAAAGAAAGAAAAACAGAAGGGAGTTTTCACAGCAGAAAGATGCGAGTACTTGGAAGGATTAGACGAGAAGAGGGAGGAAGCCCAAACGTGTAGCCATAGATACAGGCAAAAGATGACTAAAGCTTATGGCAGGATGACCAAAGAAAGGGTGTTTACAGAAGGATAGCCTGTACTTAAAATGGTAGACCACATTAGGCGAGGTATGGCAGGACCATCTAAATTTTCGAAAGGACCCTTCGTAGTAAGGGAAGCACATGCAAGAGGGTATTACCATTTGGCTCAAATGAATGGAAAAAATCTAATGGACCCCATTAATGGCAAATGGTTAAAGCGTTATTATTCCTAAGAAACATTATGTAGTTATTCCTTTATCTTGTTTAGATTTCTTTCTTTCCTCCATGTGACCACCCTTGTAAGGGATAGTGTCACAAAAAAGTATTGTAATGTATTTCTATTTGTAAAAGTAATGAAGACTATGGAGTATTAGCAAAACATATTGTATCATAATCATAGTAATAGTTATAGTAGATGTAGCATAATAGATTATAGACCCAAAATATATAAGTCATGTCAGACTTATCGAATAAGTGCTAGAGAAATAAAGAAGTGTACTGGGTAGGACGAAAGGGAAAGAAAATAAAGGAAATACAAAACTACATAATGTAATCAAAGGCCTAAAATAAGGGTTTGATCTCCAAAGTGGTTAAGGCCAATAACACCAGAAAGGAGACACTCACGACGTGCCTCTAAGTCTGCCACCTCCTTCTTCAAAGTCTCAATGTGAGCATCTATGGCGTCCACAGTAGGCTGAACCTTCTTCATAAAGAAGGCTCTAGCAATCTCTCGCAGGTGATCCAGCAGGAACTCCACAGAAAATCCAACTCTAATCAACTCCTGAACTGCGGCCTTCCACTGTAGGATCCTCTCAGTAGACACAGTGTCGATAAAGTTGTGCTCAATGTCATTCATCACACTCCCCAATAGCTTGAGGAAGTGCTCCCTCATGGATCAGCTAAAATAAAACCCCTACATGAAGTCCCCACGGCTATTATAGATTGCCTTTAAATGAGAGATGCACTCCCCGAGAACCCAAAAACCGTGCAAGTCAACATAAGGGGCTCCAACACCCCAGAAATCCGCAGGATCAAGATCATTGGTCTTAAGCTAATCAAATCGGATGAAGAAGGCAGCAACCTCACTCGCCAGATCAGGAACGCGACAAAACTACTGCTAACCTCAAACCGAGAGGATGGAGCCACCTCGATAAGAGTCGAACCTAGGAAGAAATATGAAGTACAGTTAGAGTTCACAAGGGATAGACAAAGTGAAGGGATGAATCCATAATGAAGATTAAAGAAGATAGGGGAGATAGAAAAGTACCAAGATTCGTAGGAGTGAGGGCTACAGGTGTGGCAGAAGTGGGGGTTATAGGCATCGCGATGTCTGCTGCAGTTTTGGGCTCTTCAGGAATGTCTATGGCCAAGAAAATTGATCCATAGAGCAATTAGAAGTTGTTACTAGGAAATGACAAGAAGAAAAGAAAAAGAAGATCTTTCAAGGACAAGAGATACATAACCATGGCCTCGGTCTCGTGCTCAACGTCCTTATCAGAATCAAAAACCCTCTTCCTCATGACAGGCTCATCCTCGAATCCTCAAGGGCCTCATCAGATCCCTCATCAGAAGACAAATCTATGTCAAACCCACGGGTGGAAGAACTGGGAATGGATGAAGGAGTGACCACTAAGGAGGAGCCATCCATTACAGCTTGAGAAAGGGCAACGAAGGGATCACTGGCTAAGATGATAAGAGGAGTTGTAGGAGAAACACTCCTAGCCTGTGATGCACCTGCAGGAGTTACTTTTTTCTGAACAGTAAGAGTCTCGACAAGAGTAGTAATAGACTCACTAACCCTCTCGATCTGGGTACTCTCCTCAACAGGGCCAGGTTTGGGTGAAGGAATTTGAGCCTTAGTAGGAGCTCCCTGTACAGCAGCAAAAGCAGAGGCCATGGCCTCAGCCATTATATCCGCCCCATCAAAGAAACCCTCCATAGGTGTGCCCATAGCAGCAGGGACCTCCTCACTCGTGGGATGATAAATAGAAAGGGGCTCGGGATCAAACTAAAAACAAAACAAAACAAAAAATGGGAAGAAGAGAAAGAAATAAGACGAATGTTAAGGCAGGAAGAAGAAATAAATAAACATGCAAAAAGAATGAAATAATGAAAAAGAAGAAAGGAAGCACATGACAACACGTGGTAATAAGAATGCATGCGGAGAGAAGGAATGTACCTCCAACTTGGGCTCGTCAAGTAAGATAGGGTGGGTGGCAAAAGTATCCTCCTTATGTTTAGACTGCCAAGAAATAATGAGAAGAAAAGAGAGGGAGATGCATAAGTATATATGTGGAGTTGGCTGCAGGAAGGCCCCATGATTAAGAAAAAAATAAAGAAGCAAGGTCAGAGATAACATACTCTCCTCTCAGTAGTGGCAGATGGAGGTGGCGGAGATGTCTTTCTCTTGCTGCCGCAGGTCTTACTAGAAGGAAAAGCATCCATGGATGGCCGTGGAGTGGAAGGCTTGGGCTTGCTTTTAGTAGGGCTCCTGCTAGAACAGGTACAAGCAGAAGGAGAAGGAGAACCCTCAAGAACTATGTTACCAATGGGAGGAAAACCACCTTCATAGGGAACGATGTCCAAAAAAGTCTCAGAAGAATCATCCCCTCTCTTGGTAGACTTGGGCTTAGCGGACCGAGACATCAAGCCCTTTTTCACAAGCACAAGAAGGTTCACCACCTTCACCTTTTTCTCCCAACTTGTGGGGGTACTCACCAGCATACAAGTACCACCCCTTCTCCTTTGCTTGCCACTCAAATATAGCAGACCTACTCTGCTTCCTAGCATATGTTGCCACAAACTTGGTAGGAAGCAACAACCGTGGGTTGGCAGAAATGATGCCATGGAGACCATCAAGGGGAATGAGAGAAAACCCACAGCTACCCAACAACTCTGGCTCAAATGAAGTCATCACAGCCTACCAATACCCATGCATCGCAGCTGTGTAAAGACCCTCTCTCTGTGAACCCGGAATAGTGACTGCTGTGAACATCTGCTCCAAAACTCAAAAGCAATAGGCCACAAGAATGGTCGAACAAAAGTAGCAGACTCTAGAATGGCAGAGAAATCATCAAGTATGTCCTGATCCAACCCAAACCACCTCCTCACTCTGCTGGCAAAATAGTGTACAAAGCGGATGCCCTCATTAGCAAGGTAAGGCAACCACCCAGCATTAATGGCTGCCAAGTACGTAATCCCCCTCTCATCAAAGGCAATCAACGGGGTGATGGTCCCAACAATGTCAGTAAAGGGGCCTATAACCGAATCAGCACATGTAAAGCCAGTGCCCAAATTCTTGTATGCCCTCCAACAAAAGGCAACTCCTTTATCAAAAAACTCAATGGCAAGATGCCCAAATGGCTTCAACACAACCTAGCGGTAAGCCGATGGAAAATCAGATACAAAACGATCACAAAAATCAATAATAACCTTCGAACAGGAATGGTACTTCTCTTTGAAAAAATGGACAGACTTGCAATTAGCCAAGTGCCTAGCACAACACTCCCATAGCGGATGCTACAAAATGGTACTGTGGGCAGAAGTAGTAACTATGTGGCAGGAGCTTACCTACTTCTCATCACTTTGCAAAATGTCTAACTACACGTACAAGTGACCTAGAAACATAGGGGCCAATGGCAAACTCGCCCTGGCAGAAATCTTTATGGCTAATCGAAAATAAAGAGGTTTTATAGCATAATGAGGGTGAGAGCCAAAGATGAACTCACAGAGCCAGAACGCAACAAAGGCCACACGGCGGACTACATCGAAAGCCTTGGAGAAAGCCCCAACCCAATGCGACAACTTCACATTGCCACTCATCCCTTTCTTCAACTCAGCCTCCACAGCCTCCTCCTCGAGAGAAGGCTCAATATTACTCGGTTCTATATCACCGAGAATGGGCAACAACAGTTGGTTCGCTACATCCTCCAAGGTCATGGTGATCTCACCGCAAGAAAGGAAAAAGGTATAGGTGGCGCTACACCATCGCCAGACTAAATGACGAAGGTTAAACAAGTCCCTATAGTTGAACAAGCAACGCAATGAAACAATAGCCTTCAACACGTCAGCCTGCTGTAACACCGCCATGAAACCCGTATCGGACAACTCTTCATCTACCCACTCCTTTCAACCCAAAGAGGTACCCAACCCAAATTCGAAGAGGATGGGCACGGGAAGCAAAGCTTTTTGGCATATATCAAGATCGGGGATCGGGGATTGAGGAAGCCAAAGGGGCCTAAGACACCTCTATGTCACGGCGGCAAATGGAAAGCCACACGCGGCCCGGCGGCAAAGGCAAGTAATCACAGGGCACCACCAGGAAATGGATGTGAGTGTCGTACCACAAATCGATGAGGGGAGCACACTCGCTGTTTGGGTCGCGACCCCCTTCCTCTTCCTTGGAGCGTTCCGATTAGGAGAGAGGAGCATCTTCGCCCACGGTTTTGGCAAGAGGATCATCGACAGCAATTTCTTTTCCCTTATGGCGAGAAGAACCCTCACCTTTCGTCAGTGTCATGACGAATTATTTGATCAGAGTAGATTGGCGGGGATGTTTTGAGAAAGAAGACACAATAAAGGAAAAGGAATGAATAGACGTTCTGAGTGAATGATGGAAAAGGGATGAGTTTAAGTACTAATGACAATAAAGATGACGCAAAAGGATGCAATGTGTAAGTCACCAAAAGAAGCATTGTATTAATGAAGCAGAGCCTATGTTTCAGAATAACCGCTAAATTGGGAAATTCGAAGAGACAACATTGTTCACAGCAAGAAATAAAATAAGGTGGGACCTACTGTTAAAAAAATAAAAACCTTTTTTTTTCTTTTGGTTCGCATATGAACCGCAGGAGCAGTTCATATGCTCAAGAGGCTGAATGTTGATGCCCATTTTGGCAAAAGGGCCCAATGACAGAAGAAGCCCAACAATATGAAAAATGGGTGAAGAAAGAAAAATTAGCAAATTAAAAACCATTGAAGTCCGAATGGCAGGAATAATGGTCCACAAGCCCACAAAATAACAAAGTGGTTCCAAAGCAAGCAAACGGGCCAAGGAAGCCCCAAAGAATGAAACGGTAAGCCCATGGGTATCATAAGAAATAGAAAGAAAGCAAAAATAGGCCAGAAGAGCCCAAAGAAAGGAATTAGTAAATGGGATTGGTTCAAAGGCCAATAAACCCAAAAGTAAAAGATGTGGTTGTTGGGCCAGGGAAGCCCAAGAGACTTAGCAAAAGCCCATGGGAAAAGTAGGAAAGGATGAAATGGGCCCAGGACACCCAAGGAATAAAATGGGTCGGGGAAGCCCAAGATGTTATATGGATTGACACAACAGGAATGCGGCAATGTGAACTAAAGGAAGAAATAACATATGAAACTGGCATGGCAAGCCCAGAGGAAGTCCAGCAAACAAAGTTAAATGATATCATGGCAAAAACAATGCAATGGCATGGCAGGAGTACTAGCTAGCACACGAACCAGAAGTGAAAGGAGACAAAGGCTGAATTAAAGAAGAAAAAGCCCACACCCAAGCAATACCCAACCCAAAGAAAAAATGAGATGTAAAGAATGAAGACCCAATTACTCATCCATGCCACAAGAGTTAAACAAGCAGCAGAACACGCAACATGGCCAAACAAACTTGTAGGCAATGGCAAATGCTTGAATGCCAGAAAAGCAATGGACTTATATAGGAATGGAGCACACACAAGGCTCAAGCACCTACTTGTACCCAGCCAATACAGAGGAGGTGGGCCATGGGTCAAAGGTAAGAGATGGTGTGGTCTAACAATGGGGAGAAGGGGGAGCCTATTCTGGGGTTCCCGCTCAAGCTCTTTTGGGAGAAATATCCTGCTAGGATAACATATCACCCAAAAGAGGCAAACATGAACTGGAATCACTTGGTGCATGCTATTGGAGTTAGTAAGAGAAAAACCCAACCCTTATCCGAATGAGAATCCCAAGAAAAGCAAGAAAACAAAACAAAACTACTTTTGTCTGAGAATGAAGTGTGGCGCGGCTAACACAAGGTAGTAGTGGTGGCTGGTAGGGCTGTCCTTTAACTCGTCAAGCCCGACCCACCCGTCCAAACTAATCCAACCCGAAGGCCCATGGACGAATCTAATTGTCCAAATGAGTTGGGCGCGAGTTAATTAATTTTAAAATTCAGTTTTACAGGTCAATTTCGGTCCCTTGAATTCTAACCCATGTAAACCGACCCGTTCGACCCATAAATTTGAAAAAGAAGAAAACATGGGTTACGCTTACAGCTTTAGTTTCAGAGTTCAAGTTCTAGAGATTTCCTTCTCAAAAAATAAAACACGTTCCAAAGAGTTCTCTCACTTTCTCTAATTTCTCACTCTCCCTTTCTCTATTCTCTCTCTCATATCCCTAATCCTAGCCTCCTTGCTACCGCTGCCGCCAAGTTAGGCTTCATCATCGCCCCTAACCCTAGGCTCCTTGTTGACGTCACCTAGTTAGCCCTATTGCGCCATTGCCGATTTAAAGTTTTCGTTGCACTCATCGTTCTTGGTTGAGTCAACTTTACAAGCCTCCTCTGATCTACTTGAAGTTGATGGTGGGTTAGTAAAAAAAAAATTCTTTAAAAAAAATTGTACTGATCTTGTGATTGATGTGTTGGTGGTAGGGGATGGAGTGGTGGTGCTGATGCCGGTTTAATCTTCTCTCTTTTTTTCGTTTTACTCTTATAAATCTGGGTTTTTTGTTTAGATTTTGATTTCTTTGTTCTGGGTTTTTTTTTTTTTTTTTTGAAAAGATTGTTCTGGGTTTTGATTTCTTTTTAATCTCATAAATCTAGGGTTTTGGTTTAGATTTTGATTTGTGTTTTAGGTTTTTTTTTTTTTTTTTTTTTTTTTTTGAAAAGATTGTTTTGGGTTTTGATTTTATTTTTGGATTTTGATTTCTTTGTTCTGGTTTTGAAATCCATGTTGTTGTGCTTGAGACCTTAAATCACCCGACCGGCTCCAACCCACTCAACCTGTTGGGATTAGTGCCCTAGAATCCTATTGTATGTTACTGTATGATATTATGTATGACATTATGTATGACTTAATATTGTAATTAATAAAGTTGTTTTATTATTATCTAAAATAATGGTAACATGAATATTAGGACATTATCATATAGTCCATGAGATGCATAGTATGTGATTTATATGAAAAGTCACAGAAGATATAAATCACAAGTTCTTTGTAAACTCAGAATTTGAGTTCGTAGTCGATGATGAAATTGGGCATTTCATCTGCGAAGACTATAACATGTCAACTAAGATGATTTGTCTTGATCATGGAAGTGGTGACTTCTAGTTGATATGTTGATATGTTTTAAGAGTTAAGACATATTGAACTGGACCGCTGTGAGATTTATTATTCTCCTAATGACTGTCAATTGAATAATAAATCTCACAACTTATATTTACATGAACTCTTAATCCTGAGAGGATAATGGACTTGATCATGAAGTGTAGGTTGCTTTGATATATCATGAGTGAGATCTAAAGTAATGGTCAAAACCTCAGTATGTTGGGCAGCCACATTTAGTGTTGATGGAACATATATTCTCAAGGTGGAATTCATAGTCTCTTAACAGAAATACAAAATATTCCCTTAAGATAAGTTTAATGGGTTTGTTATTCAGAATGTTAGGCCTAACTACTTTAGTAAATAGTTACTAAAGTATATATTTATGAAATTGGATTTCATAAATATATGATGAATAACTTAAAAGATTAAACCGAGTACTCAAGGATTAAGATGTAGTAATTTACAAAGTGGCAGTCTTCTTTCATAACTTTGTATTACTACGAATATTTTATTAAGGGGTTGCATGTACAATAAAGTCATAGGATATAATTTATTAATAAGGCCTAGAGTGCAATTTTATTTATATAGTGGTATTAAATATAATTAATGGTAACTTTGGACTTGTCAAGAGTTGATAGAAAAGCCTAAGGCCCATTGGAGCTAGTGTCTTATTTGTTCCCTTTTGGTCCCACTCCAAGCCACATACTAGAGCCCAATTGAAAAGGCCCAAAATGCTAGCCCAATTAGATAATCAATTATTAGGAGAGAAACATACAGAATTTTGTAATACACAACAAGTTTGTGAAATAGTATGTATGTGAGTGTTGAACACTCTCTCATTCTCTTTAGAACATACACATATAACTAATTGAGAGACCACACATCTTGGGCGTTAGTGGAATTGGAGTGAAGATTGAAAGTGTTCTCGAGAACTTTTGATCTTTGGTTTTGAAATTCACTGCACCAAGGTACACTCTCTTGTTCTATATTCTGAAACTTACATAGTGCATGTTATCAATTGCAAATGAAGTAGATCCGTTAATTTTCAGCTGCATATGTTTTGTATGCGATACAAACATGTGATTTTCCAACAATTGGTATCAGAGCGGTCTTCATTTTCGAATCTATATAATATGTTTAGTGGGTTTTAGAATTAAAGAAAACTATTTTCATAGTTGTGAAAATTTTGCAGTCATTTTTCTGCATATTATAGTTTTTGAAACTATTGTTTGATTAAAACTGATTTTGATGTTATGATGTTGTTTAAGTTTGATTTTAACCATATAAAATTGAATTTTAACACTTTAACATCAATGAAATTCAAGTTTTAATCTTAATCTCATCGTTTTTTATCATTAAGAATGTGTTTTGTTCATTGGAAACGTCAAAAACAATTAAAAGAAAAACGGCTATTTCTGGGCGTTTTTGCAATTGGCGAGTCACGAGATAAGTCGCAAGTGAGTCGCAAGAGCTTCTGGATGAACTCGCAACTGGGGTCTCACGACTGGGCGAGTCGCCAAAACGAGTAGCCAAAACTCGCTACTCGCGTGAGTAGCCAAAAAATTCTAACACCTGTTTATTACATGTATAAAGAGCAAGGCTATGTGTAATTAGTTTATGTATGTATTAAACAATTAAAAACCTTTCTTTTAAAACATCTAGTGGGAGAGAGATATAAGGGTTGCATCTCACGGCCTCCATTGTTGGTTCATAGTAGTGTGAAATATATACTTTGTCTTTGCTTCGAGCTTAGCATTCCATGCGGAGAGTATTTATTTCATGGTCCTACAAGATTGAATTTCCTGGTTTATAGTGGTTTGATCAAACACCTTGTCTTAGCCTTGAGCTTTACATTCCATGCAAAGGATGTTTTGTATCATAGTACTACAAAATAAGCCTGTTAAAGGGATGAAATGTGGCTACACATGATTCTAGACAATAGTATACACTAGACTAAGTATTACAGTATCCTCTATGCTGTGTTCTTACTATTATTACTTAGAGGCTAAATGTAAAACGGCATATTATTAGTGTTTGATAAGAGTTATCATGATAGCACTAATAATGAGAATAGTTCTCAATCAATCATAGTATTTACTGTTCACTCTATTCTGAGGGATATTGAATATTGGATTGGGTTGTCGTTACATATATTATATTATGGTTTTATTAAGGTTCCATACTATATGTTTATATGCTAAATTGATTATGTCCAGTTTACTTATTATATTCATGTTTATTATTTTCAGATTTGAAAATGGCATCATTTAGCCCACTTGTTACTATTCTTAATCAAAACAAACTAACTGGATCCAATTATGTTGACTGGAAAAGAAATTTGGACATAGTTCTCATTGCTGAAGAGCACAAATATGTTCTTACTAAACTATGTCCTAACTTTCCTTCATTAGATGCTCCTCTTGAAGAAAAACAATGATATGATCGTTGGCAAAAATCTAATGAGACGGCCAAGTGCTACATCCTAGCATCTATCTCAAATGTTCTACAGCATCAAATGCAGGATGTAGAACTAGCTTCGGACATTATGCTAGGTTTGAAGGAGATGTTTGGTGAGCAAGGCCGTTCTGCAAGGCAAAAAACCATGAAGTAAATTTATAATACCAAAATGGCTGAAGGTAGTTCAGTGAAGGAGCATTGTCTTACAATGATTTCCAATCTGAATATGTTGGAAGTTTTAGGTGCCGATATTGATAGAGAATCCCAAGTGGATATGATACTCCAGTCACTACCGGAATCATTCAAGGGATTCAGACTCAATTATAATATGAACAAAAAGATTTACTCTTTGTCTAAATTAATGAATGAATTTGTAGCGGCTGAAGGCATCCTTGGTACTTCTAATGTTGAAGCCAATGTGGGTGAAGCTTCTACTTCTCAACCTAAGTCGAAAGGCAAGGGTAAGAAGAAGAAGAAGAAGGACTTCACCAAGCAAGAGGGTAAACAAATTGTCTTAAGGGTTGCTAACAAAAGAAAGAAGCTCAAAGGAAAATGTTTCCATTGTGGTGAGAAAGGACATTGGAAGAAGAATTGTCCAAAATTCAAGGCTGCCAATAATAAGGGTATGAATAGTTCATTCCTCCTTGAAATATGTTTGGTACAAAATCCCACAGATTCCTGGTGTGTGGATTCAGGTTGTACTAATCATATCTGCAATTCTTTGCAAGGGTTCCAGGAAACCAAAAAACTTAATGAAGGAGAATTGTTTCTTACTTCGGTTGATGGGAGCAGGATTCCGATTGTAATTGTTGGTGTTTATAATTTATGTTTTGAATCTAGAGTTTTAGAATTGGAAGACTGTCTATATGTACCTAATGTTCGTAGGAATTTAATTTTTGCAACTTATTTAGGTAAACATGGATATTGTGTTATCCTTAAAGACAATGTTGTAATAAAGAAAGGTAAAGTGTTTATCTGTTCTGGCAATATTGTGGATGGTCTTTATATTTTAATTCCTGATAAGCATGAATTATATAATTCTGAATTAGATAATGACTCTCATGTAAAATCATTAAAGAGAAAGTTTTCTTCTACTAGTGATGTATATGTGAAAAGTCACAGAAGATATAAATCACAAGTTCTTTGTAAACTCAGAATTTTAGTTCGTAGTCGGTGATGAAATTGGGCACTTCATCTGCGAAAACTACATATAACATGTCAACTAAGATGATTTGTCTTGATCATGGAAGTGGTGACTTCTAGTTGATATGTTGATATGTTTTAAGAGTTAAAACATATTGAACTGGACCGCTGTGAGATTTATTATTCTCCTAATGACTGTCAATTGAATAATAAATCTCACGACTTATATTTACATGAACTCTTAATCATGAGAGGATAATGGATTTGATCATGAAGTGTAGGTTGCTTTGATATATCAGGAGTGAGATCTAAAGTAACAATCAAAACCTTAGTATGTTGGGCAGCCACATTTAGTGTTGATGGAACATATATTCTCAAGATGAAATTCATAGTCTCTTAACAAAGATACAAAATACTCCCTTGAGATAAGTTTAATGGGTTTATTATTCAGAATGTTAGACCTAACTACTTTAGTAAATAGTTACTAAAGTATATATTTATGAAATTGGATTTCATAAATATATGATGAATAACTTAAAGGATTAAACCGGGTAATATGATGAATAACTTAAAGGATTAAACCGGGTAATCAGGGATTAAGATGTAGTAATTTACAAAATGGCAGTCTACTTTCATAACTTTGTATTACTACGAATAATTTATGAAAGGGTTGCATGTACAATAAAGTCTTGGGATATAATTTATTAATAAGGCCTAGAGTGCAATTATATTTATATAGTAGTATTAAATATAATTAATGGTAACTTTGGACTTGTCAAGAATTAACAGAAAAGTCCAAGGCCCATTGGAGCTAGTGTCTTTTTTGTTCCCTTTTGGTCACACTCCAAGCCACATACTAGAGCCCAATTGAAAAGCCCAAAAAGCTAGCCCAATTAGATAATCAGTTATTAGGAGAGAAACATACAGAATTTTGTAATACACAACAAGTTTATGAAATAGTATGTATGTGAGTATTGGACACTCTCTCATTCTCTTTAGAACATTAGTGGAATTAGTGGAATTGGAATTAGAGTGAAGAATGAAAGTGTTCCCGAGAACTTCTGATCTTTGGTTTTGAAATTCACTGCACCAAGGTACACACTTTTCTTCTATATTTTGAAACTTACATAGTGCATGTTATCAATTGCAAATGAAGTAGATCCGTTAATTTTCCACTGCTATGTTTTGTATGCGATACAAACATGTGATTTTCCAACACAACCGATGACCCATGCCGTCATGCTTGACTCAAACGTTTGGTCAGCCACGGGTCCATATTCCGTTCACTTGATTCAATCAGATCTAGTGCGGGTCAAACCTAAACCAAATTCGACCCAACCCGTGGACAGCCCTAGTGGCTGGGCAACTAACAGACCAGTAGGCAGTTCGGGAAGGACACCCACAACAGGCCAGAAGTGGTTGAGGGGTAAAATTTGTAAATATTATCATAGCAGACAATATAAAAAGGCCTTAGCTGTGCACAATAAACAACAACAGGAAGGAATAGGAGAAAACACTGAAAACAGAGAAATAGAGAAAAATAAGAAAGCAAAGGAGAAAAACAAAGGAAACTGAGAGTGAGTAAGGAAATAGGAGTGAAAGAGTATGCACCAGTAGGCTACCCATTTCTCTCCCTCTCAATAGCCCACTCTCTAACAAGTTAAGAGTCTGAGGTTGAGCCACCTAGGCCCGTTCTCCAAAGTGAGCAATTTCTATAGCAAGATTCCCTTGTAAGGTTGCCCACATTGGAGATTGGTTCCCTTCTTGAACTTAAATATGCCAAGGAGCCAAGCTTAGCAGACTAATTCTCTTCCTTCTTGTGTTATGATTGTTCAAGGACTAACACTTTTTTGTTATTAATTAACTCTTGCCATACTTACATTATCGTATTTTCCTTTTGTGAAATTTTTTAAGCATCATTTTTGTCATTAGCAAGTGCTTTAATTAAAACATTTTAGTTATCTTGTCGAATTATGTTTCTCCTGCTATAACGCTTTTTGTGATAGTATTTCCTACCATGGGCTCGTGACTCCATCAAGATTCCTACCAGGGGTTCTAACTTGCGCGTAAGCTAGCCTATGGTGAATTTCAATTAAGCCAATCTCGACTCTCCTACCCCAGAATCATTGAGCCATAGTGCGGCAAGAGCAATCCATCCCAGTACATAAAAAGGTCCACCATAACCCTATACATCAATGAATCTCCACCCCTTTGTAATCTCCATCCCTGCTTGGCCAATAGTGCTAGGTTAAACTACTTGAGTTATTTAAACCTTATACCACCCTTAGCTTTAGGAGTGTATAGTTTATCTCAGCTAATCCAAGCCATTTTACATTCATCCTTACATTAACCCCACCAGAAATTCCTGATTAAGCTTGTCATTTCATCACACAGAGAGTCAGGAACTTTGAAGCAGCTCACGGTATACGTTAGGATTGCCTGAGCCACTGCTTTAATCAAGATTTCCTTTCCTGCCTTAGACAGCAACTTCTCCTTCCTACTAGCTAGTTTCCTGGCCAACTTGTCTTTTACCTCCTTGAAAGTATTCTTCTTGTTCCTCCCCACCAAAGATGGTAGACCCAGGTACTTTTCATGCTGCTTAATCACTTGTGCCCCAAATCTAGAATTGATCTCATCCTGTACTTCCTTGGTAGTGTTACAGGCTTACTGCTGAAAAACAAGGAGGTTTTTGCTCTATTTAGCTGCTGCCCTGAAGCTTGCTCGTATACCAGCAGAACCTTCTGTAAAGCCTCACATTCCTCAATGGTGGCTTTACAAAAGATAATATTGTCATCTACAAAAAATAAGTGAGACAAACTGGGACCTCCCCTGTAGACAGAAACCCCCTCCATAGTACCATCGGAGCTAGCATTCTTAATGAAGGCTGAAAGGCCTTCAGCACAAAGTAAGAAGAGATAAGGGGATAGTGGGTCATCTTGGCGTAGTCCCCTAGAAGGGATAATTTGGCCACTTTGCTTGCCATTAATCCTGATATATGTGACAGAAGTGATGCATTGCATCATTAGCCTTCTCCACCTAGGGTGAAACCCCAATCTCTCCATAATTTTCTCCAGGCAGGCCCTCTCCACCCTATCATATGCCTTACTCATATCAAACTTCAATGCCATTTCTTCTATAGCTCCTACCTTCCTCTGGCTTATATGGTGCATGGTTTCGAATGCAACCAGCACATTATCAGTTATTAGTCTATCATTCACAAATGCACTTTGAATATCACTGATGATGGATGGGAGTACTCTTTTCAGCCTGTTTACAAGAGTTTTGGAAGCCAATTTGTAAACCACATTACACAAGCTGATTGGTCTATACTCAGTCACCATTTTGGGTTTTTTGGTTTTAGGTACTAAAACAATATGAGTATCATTGAAATTTGGTGGGATCACTCCAAGATTTAAGAAATCTAGCACTATTTTAGTAACCACATCACTCACAGTAGACCAAAAGAGCGGAAAGAAGAGAGGGGGCATACCATTAGGGCCAGGTGCTTTTAGAGTATACATTTGCTTCAGGGCTTGATGCACTTCACCTGGCAGAAACTCCCTTATTAATGTCGAATTCACACCCTCTATGACCTTAGGGTGGACTACATCCACAATTTCAGTAAACTTCAAAGGTCTACATAAGGTAAATAGCTCAGAGTAATAGTCAACAAAGATCTTCACAACAATCTTCTCACCCTCTTGCCACAACCCTTCATCGTCATATATACCTTCAATCAAATTCTTTTGAAACCGTGAGGATGCCTTGGCATGGAAGAATTTGGTATTACGGTCTCCCTCTTTGAACCAGTTAAGACAAGAACGCTGCTTCCACATGGCGTCTTCCTTGTCCAGCCAGCAATTAAGTTCCACCCTTGTCTCTCTTATATCTTTGATAATATCCAGCGAGGTTGGTTGCAACTCTAACCACTCAAGGTGCTTCTGCAATTGAGAAATCTAATTCCCTAAGTGCCCAAATTCTGTCTAGTTCCACGCATCCAACCTGGCTCGACAGGAGTTAATGCATGAGAGAATCGGGAACGGTGACTCAGAGCCAACTCCTTCAACCGCACCCCCCCCCCCCCCCCCCCCCGGGCATCAATGACAGATACATAAAAAAATTTCAAGAAATATATAGAATCAGCAATAACTAATAAATATGCTAAATAAATAATTGTTAATTAAAAAAAAGCTAGTTAATATAGTAGTAGTAATTTTTATTTGATGGAAAAGTTTCTAATTTGTGTTGTAGTGAACCATAATGAATTAAAATCAGATACAGGATGGAAATTTGGAACGTCACTGGCTTCTGAGTACTTTTGAAGAGGCATTCACCCCATTTAAAAGAAAAACTAAAAGCTAATACATATCTGCACTAAATAAATAAATAAAATTTAAAAATAAAATAAAAAGGGTAAAGAAGAAACATAAGGAAAAACAATATAGCCCTATTATGAAAATGATAGAACAAAAATTCGACTGAATTGCAAACAAACATAGATTTAATGCGTTCTGTGTGGCATGTCATCATAAAATAAATCTAGTCTGCATGTATCCATAACCAATGGGCTCCCATTCTTTGCTTTCAATTGAAGACTGGGGTCCATCATCCGTGCATGTTATGCTTTTTGCATATTGCAAAGTCTAAAATAGTAGTAAATGGTAATTGCTCTATTGCCGCATCGCCATAGTTGATAATGGACCCCAAGCACCCAGATCTCGAAGGATTTTTTTTTTTTTTTTTTGTTACAGTAAAATTTCAATCTATAATATCCGCTACATGATGATTATTACTTTTAATCATCAGATTAAAACACTAGTTCACTCTCGGTGTAAACGGGAATCCAATCCTTAAATCTCTTATTTTGACGATAATAGAATTTATCAGTTAAGCAAACAAGAACACATGCAAGAATGCAACCACGCTGCCGAAGCTTTTCGGTCGATCTCTATATCATTACCTCTATGTTAGGCTTTTCTCATAAATTGATTAAGCGTAAGTTTGGATAGGTCAACGTTTGCGTTTAGCAACGCGTTTGAGTTTCTTCTGTGGGTCCCATGCACTGTTCATAAGACCTGCAAGTACGAAATTCAGCAAAAATAATTACAAAACTGGGTTCCACGGTACTATTCACACATTTAAAAATTATTTTGCTACAGTGTTTTTCAGTTTTCAGAAATAAGCGGTATCCAAACAAACCTTAATATTGGTCCCGTATTAAGTACGGGGTCAAGTCCACTGTTGTTGAGTGTTATCATAATAGGTGCATGGCTAGATTATATTCTCTAGCAGAGGGGGAAAAAAAAGGCCTAGATAGTATTCAGGAGACAAAGATCCTATGATACACGTTAAGAGATTTGCATGGCCGGGTTTGAACTTTCAAGTTCATTCAATAATGACTAATTACTCATCGAGGCGTGTTATCGAGTCTAGTACACATCAAGCAATCCTTAATCATTATATGTCCTATCTTGCACGTTTTTGAATTTCTATCCAAAGTTCAAACTTAATCACTGTGATGATTAAAATTCATACTAATACAATTTGTGCTAAATTAATAAGACAGTTTTAAATGAGGGATCAAACTCTTTTGTTTAGTATCCCAGAAAAATGTTTTAAAAACTTACAATAAATTTAGTTACAAAAAGTTTAGAAATTGATGTAACAATGAATGTGATCAATGTCAATATCACGTCAACAACAAAATAGATAAAATTGTGAATTACTCTTTTGTAATCCATTACACATTTATTTATAAGTCTTTTATAGTAAAAAGCTTTTGTTAACCAGCTATCCTTGTGTACTCGTTAATTGGCAGGCTTCAAAAGGGTCACACCTACATTGAGAATAAACAAAACCTAATAAACAAATTTCCTTTAAACTAAAAATTGCTCAATTCCCTGTAAAAGTACATTGAGAATAATCAAAACCTAATAACAAATGTCCTTTAAACTAAAAGCCATTTAAACTAAAAGTTGCTCAAATCCTTGTAAAATTACATTGAGGGTAAACAAATGCCGTTTAAATTAAAAGTTGCTCAATTCCCTATAAAAAAGTCAATCCACTGCATTATAAAGGCTAAAGGTAACAGACGCACCGAAACCTACAGTAAAATTTGTAGTATTCCTGGTTCAAGTATAAGATCTAACCACATACCCTTAATCAAAATAAGAAATGTCTTGTTTATATCATGCATGGAACATTAGCACCAAATCAAAAATTGAAACAAAGGTTGGAAACCAATAAACATGGATGTCCTATGCAGTATAAAAAAAATAAAATAAAAATAAAATAAAATAACACAACCGACAAGTAGTGTATATGAGAAAATGCAAGTGTAAGTGAGTCTCAAAAAAAAGATAGAGAGGACGGTTCAATGTCCCCCCAACAGCGCATGTTGGTGGTGGGCTCCTTTGATCCATACCTCCGCATGCGCCGTAATTCTAACGTGAGCTGTCGCTGACCAAAAAAGTCGAACTCGTCAAATCTGTATGGCTTCACCAACCCTCCACTCTAAAGTTCTTTCTTAAGAAAAAACAAAAACAAAAAAATCTTTGTATTAATATTCAGATCAGAATCTATCTGATATCTCCATAAGACATAATTTTCTTGTAGCCTAGATTGGTACATACATTTTTGATCTATATAAATGCTAGTTTATGCAGAATGAAAGAGCTTTGCGGGATTTTGAGGGACATGGCCCCTGGCTACTTTAGTTCACATCTGTACTAGTAGAGATTTTGGTATCTTATAGAAATTTGGAATCAGATCTTGTTCATACTTAGGAGATTTAGAGGGAGAGTATTTCTCTTTTGTATAGTCCACCATCTAATGGATAAAACAACGGATTCCAAAACAATAATACTAAAAGACAACTTTTTTCCGCAACAAGTTTCACAATTATTGAGGTGAGTGTAAATAGTCAAGAAAATGCGATAGGTCCATAGATGTAAATTATATCCACCACTCACAGTCAATCACTTCAGCAATTATAGAATTTGTTATGAACAAAATTGCCTATAATATAGCTGATTCTAAAATCACAAGATTGATGCCGAAAGTCTTATAGTTTAATTGCAAGATCGACTCTCTTTGTGGCCTGCCACCAAGGATTTGATTGGGAATCATCTGTTTGTGCGGTGTTAGTATTACTGTGTGAGGATGCTCTCATTATCAGAAAGATAGAGAAGCTTGAGCTTAGACCACTTGCTTTTGCTATGTATGGGTGTAAAATTTCTGTACTGAGATAATTATCAAACGGGGTATGTGCAGTTTAAAGATATGATTTTACAAACGTAGGATTAAACAACAAATGATGATACAACTCTTAGCAAGAAAACAAAAAATAACGCTACAGCATTAGTCTCCAAAAAATAAAAATAAAATGAAGAAGCTACAGCTTTCATTGATAATGGATTTCTGAAACTTGGGGCCATAAATAGACAACATACATACATACTGCAACTCTTCAACTGTCGATTAACTGCTAATAGAAAAATCACCCACAACATACCGTGACATATTAACGCAACTTTTTGCATCCATGCCAAAAAACGCCCTTTGAGAAAATTTTATGGATACTTAACTACTCAAGGCCAAGTTATTGCTTTTAATTCAATTATTTGGAACTTGTGTATTACTTAAAGCCAATTTTAAATCTTAATCCTTGACATTTTTGTTATGCAATAAAGTTTTGGCACTAGCAATCTCCTTGAATAACTGTATCAATTTTAACATGAAAATAATGGCAGCGTCATTGAAACGATCACAAATAATCAAACAGAAGAGCACATTCACAAGACAAAATGAAGAATATAAAGATGAACTATTTAACAGCGATAAGAACATTACATATATACATATCTATTTCCTTTTGACTTGAAGGGTGGATGAATAATTGTGTACAGCTAATTAGTAAGAAGAAGAGCGATTTTCTGTAATCTTCACATACAAAGATACACAAGATAGATGGCACAGAAGACCAAAATAAGGTTCCAAAAATGCAAAATGAGAAGCCAAAACTAGCTAATCAATCCATTCTTATTACCTCCAGTGCTGCCTCCACCCGGTGGATAAGGGAAAGGTTGCGTGTAAAGTTAGCATTAAGAGTGAATCGTCAAATAAGATCAGTTCTACACACGTGTAGTCAGGCTGCTTGTAGTTGTTGGTACTTGGTTAAGTTGTAATATATGTGTTCTCAAGCTACAGTCCTTGACCTGTCAGAAGATTTATGATGATAATGCTCATAAAATTATAAAATTAAAGTAGAATGGGGAAAACTAAGAGCCAAATTTACCTGCATGGCCCCCAAAGTTGACAAAAAATCTTTGCATTGCTCAAGCAAAATCCGTTCTTTTGCGGTCACCTTCACAAGTTCAGTCACCAAGGAGTTCGTTTCCTCCACCTGTGAATGGAAAATGGTTTTAGAAACATTGTTAGATTTGCCAATACAAGGTGAAGTATGCAAATGGCTTTTAGTCAATCTATTTGAAAGAACATTTCTGCACAGTCCACTTTTTCCAGTATTTACCCAAGGCTCAATAGATTTGAGTAGCTTATTTTCCAATATTATGGTGGAAAACTGTAGCAAAGATCTAAAGAAAAAGTCCTTGACAGTTAATGAAAGTAAATGACACACAAGCACCATTTTGCAGTCAGTGATTTAGGTTCAGGTTTGAGGAACAATTCCAACTGACTCAAACTACTGTCTTTGCACATCTAAACAAGTACCAACCTCATTCACCAAACTTTAAAAAAATGTCGTAACCATTGCACAAAACTCCTTTTGCAAGGTCCAGGAGAGGTGATTGGTAGGCAGTCATACCCCTAACTTTTTTCAAGACGTTGGTTCCCAAACTCGAATCCACAACCTGTCGTTTTTGGTGAAGGCGCTCGCTATCACACCAAGATCCGACCTCTATTCACCAAACTTTAAAAATGACATAGAAACTGGGACCAAACATCTTGGGACAGCTCAGGCTAATGAGGGGTTAAAAACTTAAAATGTAAAAGACACGCCAGTGCTAGAGAATTTTGTATTTGGTATTTTGAGGCACAGGGGATCCATGCCATTGACAGATAAGACAATGAAACACACCCATCTTTAGGTGAGATTAATTAAAAATATATGATTCAGAGCCTAGAGGCTAGAGCCAAATAATCACCCTCACTAGGGTCTGTTTAGGATCCGCTTATTTTGCTAAAACTAAAAATTTTTTGCTAAAAGTACTGTAAATAAAGGTAAAAGTTAGTTGAAATAGTACAGTAGGACTCATGAATAGTACCAAAAAGTGCAGTGGGACCCATGAATAGTAGAAAAAATAAGCGAAATAATAAAATAAGCTGGCTTTTTAAGCTGGAGCCAAACACACACTACATCTCAGCTGAGGAAGCAATGATGTCAATTCTGATAAGTCTAATTTAAATGCTTCAACTCACAAACTTGTTCATTGATTTTAGTCATTAAAGTTTTGTTTGCTTACAATAAGCGGGGAGGAATTTCAACCTAGACTTTCTCCTTGGGAGAGACCAGGGGGCAGTACCAATGAGCCACAGCAATATCGTACATTATATATATATATATATAAACCCAATCTCAGCTAGAATTCTTCAAATTCCTTAAGTATAATACATATCTTTAGCGAACCACATATGCTAAGCACACATATGCTAAGCACACAGGCACTAGATGAGTGTATTGCTTATAAAGCAGAGAAAATAAACATAAATGGTTAAGGGTAAGAATGGAACTATATAAAATTTGAAATGGCTAGAAATGGAAAATAAATCTCCAAAGCATCACAGTTTCACATGGGGATGTTCATGGTCAGGTTCGGTTGGTTTATGTAGAACTCACCACCCAACCCGATCACCTCAGATTCAAACATCAGCACCCAATGCCGACTGACGACAATCAGGTTATCAATCAAACGGTGCATTATCAGTCAGATCCGGTAGGTTTCGTTAACTTAGCGAGTTGACAACAACAGCAAGCAGCCAAACAACAAGAGAAAGGGTCTTGGCTGCCAACAGATACTCAGCCTTGCTGATGTTGGATTGGCCTCCCACAGCCACAATCAAGATCATCTCGCATACAAATAAGGGTTGCCATAGGAGGAGAGAGAGACATTGGCCGGTTAGATTTATTGGTCAAACCTCCCTCCATCCAATATCCAATTGAAAAGGAATGGGTTTGCCATAATGAATCCGGTGTCGATTCAATAGAAAGGCTTGGGTTAGAACTTAGATTAGGTTGGGCAAGTGGGATGGGTTTGCATAGGTTTTTCACAACCCTAGTTTCACCTGAATTCAAAAGAATTGGTGTATAAATCATGGTTTTAAAAACAAACCATTAAAAGATCTGAAACTGGACAGGTTCAAGATTTTAAAATCAGAGCGAGGTTTGACCGTAAATCGAACCATGATGACATACTAAATTAGTAATTACGATGGAAATAAATAAAATAAATGTGTAAAATATTAGCAATCTTGACTAAAAAAATATCTAAAGAGGTTCAATTATATCTTAACTAGAGTTAAGATGATGTTTTTCACAATTTATTACAATGATTAGGTACATGTTTCCTTGTCATTTCAAATATTACAATATCCTAAAAAGTCCAATCTACTCATGCAATAAAAGAAAATGGTATTTTAGACATATTCAAATAAAAAAAACAAACAAACAAAACAAAAAGTTTCATACGCAGTCATTGTAATAACTCATAACCATTTTTTTTTATAGGTACCAAGGCTTATTTATTTATATTATAAAAAAATAAAAAATAAAACCTCTCTCTCCAACCAAAATAGTGAATAAAAAATTAATAAAAAATCTGACGAATGGGATCAATGCCTTGGGCTTCTGGCACTTTGGACTTTCAACAAACAACGTGATGCTTCACACAGTGAACAAGATCGACATACTTTGACTGTCGGCAGCATTTTTAAGCAAAATTTTCCATGGAAGAAAACCAGATCTGACCAGAAAACTTGTGCCCAATTTAGCAAACAGGCCAAGTTTACAGCAGTTTGAGCGGTTCCTAACAAAAAGCTGAGTTTTACGAATTTTGTGGGTCTCAAAAACTGGAATAGTGACCGGTTCCCAGTTAACTTGATCTGACTGGCCAGTCCGATCAGGTTTTAAAACCATGATATAAATGATGACTAGCCAGCTAGCTTCTAGGTACTCACACAGATGAGGTGACTCCACCATGCACTTTTGCACTCATAGATTCATACTCAACACATTATGACTAAGTTTTATGTTTGCTACAACCTACCTAAAACCTTCTCTTCTTTTGGCTTGAAACCAAAAATGTAAAAAAAATTGGAACACTAAGCACCAACAAAGGTGGAGTGCGTTACCCATAAAATTATAAAAGCCAGAACACAAGTTATATGTATTTTCTTATTTTAGTAAGAATTTATTTCTGCAAGTATAATGTCATTAACAGATGAACTACTGCATAGTGCCTAAGAAATGGAGAAACAAATTCAAAATAAAAAGAAAGAGATTACCTTTGAAACAAGAGAGTATATTGAGGATCCCATCACCTGCATCACATCAACTGCTGAACCCACAGCGTCCTTCAGATTTTGAATATCAGCCTGTAAAATTAAAGTTAAGCTCATTACCAACCTCAACAGCACCAATATCTGAGCCTTTGATAAAATGATATTTATCTACAAAAATCAAGACGAAAGGAGAAGGTACATACTGCTGCTTTTCCAACAACTGGAAGACGGAGCGTACTGGCCTTCAATGCTTCAGTTGCTCCTTGCAAAGAATTAGAGTGATCTCTATCTAAAAGGGCCCAATCTTCCAAATAATTCAACTACATTCAACAAGTAAAACAAACTTCTTTTATGATTTAAACCAAAAAAAAAAAAATTATAAAACAAACAGCAGTGATCAAATCCAAAATACTTTTGTCTAACAGGGAAATCATCAAGTGAAGTGCTTCCTTAAATTAATGATAACAAACATAAAATTATTAAGCCAAAGAAAGTCAGCAACCAATTTTCCAACATATTAATTCAGACCATTTGTAAGGTTTATTTTTTGGATAAAATACAAAATAAAAACCAAGAGTTCATTGCAGGATAAGAATGACATACCAGGATCAGCTCTCCTTTAAAAGGAGGGGGAAAAAAATAAGAAAACTATTACTGCTACTGTACTACACAACCAGCCCACAGAGCAGCATGTGAAAACCTTATAATCAGGAAAACTAAACCAACAAACTCTAGGGGGGGGGAGAAAGCTTGGTAGTTGGAGTTGGTGGCTCTCCCAAGGGTCCCATGTCTGGGATCCCTGGGGACCACTGTTATAGAGATAAAGTCAATTCTCAAATGAAGACATAAGAAACCTTAAAATAGATAAATCAATAAACAAGGTCATACTTAGCTTATCACACTCTTTATTTTGTGATAGCCATATTCGTAGGGCCTCAAGACCTCTCACCAGCTCATTTAATGACATGAGTGGAATTCAGTCCAAAAGATTAATTACAACTTTATGTTCGGTCATCTGGATTCCTCTAAAGGTTTCCCACCCACCCCCCCCCTTCCCCCAAAAAAAAACCCCTTTTTTTTCTTAAAGTGACCAAGACAGGCATCACTTGAATTAAAAACTGTTTTAGTCCTAGATACATATCACCAGACAATTAAAACACCACATGACTTTTACTTCAATTGGACTTCACCTATGGGCCCAATAAAATAACTGTTGAATAGACAAATTTGCAAAGTAGTAACAAATTAATCTTCCATGTATATCACATGTTACAAGTAAGATTGTATGAGATATAAGGGTAGTCTTTGGTCCGATTACACTTTCCGAACAACCTTTAAATAATAAATGAGTATTAGGGTTAATAAATTCTTTAACCCCAAGCTTAAAATCATAGGAGAAGCGACAAAAGGAATGCACACTTAGGAAGAATTTTCAAGGGTAATTACACTTTGCCACCCTAATCTATACTCTAAATTAAACTTTGCACCCTAAACTTTCAGAATATACAGTTAGCACCCTAAACTATAATCTGTGTTACACCTAGCCGTCAATTCTGACATTATTTTGGATGGAAAACAAAAATCCAAGGTGTAAAGTGTAATTGAAAGTATAGTTTAGAGTGGTAAAGTGTAATTTCTACTTTGTTTTTAAGGGATTGAAAAGAGGGGAAATTGGTTTTTTTTCCACATGGTGCTATCCAAGACAACAAAAGAAGTGACAACAGAGTGCAAAGTGTAACATAGGTTATAGTTTAGGATGCTAACCGTGCATTCTTAAAGTTTAGGGTTCAAAGTGTAATTTGGGGTATAGTTTAGAGTGGTAAAGTGTAATTTTCCCAAATTTTCATGGAAGACTGGGAAGAGTTCAGCAGGCAAGTCCAAAGCCTTATTGCTTGAAAGGTTATCTGCCTTGGGAACCCAACAACAGAAAACTTTTTTTTTTTCAGCAGGCAAGTCCAAAGCCTTAGATGCTCTGGCTAATATTCTTCAATGTAAAGTGGGCAGGTTGCCTATGAAATATTTGGGGATGCCGTTAGGAACTTCTTTTAAGACAATTGCGATATGGAATCCTATTTTGGAGAAAATGAAGAAGAAGCTATCTGGGTGGAAGCGACTCTATTTATCTAAAGGCAGTAGACTCATGCTAATAAAGAGTACTCTCTCAAGTCTCCCTACGTACTTTTTATCTCTTTATACTATTCCTAAAGCTGTGGCGGCTAGATTGGAAAGTATTCAAAGGAATTTTCTGTGGGGGTCTTCTGAGAGGAGTTTCAAGTTTCCGTTGGTGGCTTGGGATAAGGTGTGTTCTCCCGTTGAGAGGGGCGGTTTGGGGATAAGAAGTGTGGTGTCTTTTAATCAAGCTCTATTAGGGAATTGGCTGTGGAGAGTTATCTCCACAAAATATGGTGAGGGTCAAGGGGGGTGGTGCACTAAAGTCTGCAAGAGGGCTCATGGGTGTGGTCTTTGGAGAAGCATTAATGAAGGGTGGGAGAGCTTTTCTAAGCATCTGTCCTTTGAAGTGGGTGATGGAACTCGTATCCGCTTTTGGCATGATAGGTGGATTGGTGAGAATTCTTTAAAAGATCGCTATCCTGCACTTTATGCATGTTCAGCGGTCAAGGATGCTTGCATCTCTGAGGTTTTGTGGGCTCCAGAAGGGGGTACTGTTAGAGTGTGGAATTTAAGGTTTTATAGAGCGTTTGAAGATTGGGAGTTGGCTGCATCTTATTCTCTATTTCAGCTTATCCATCCTCGTATTCCTCGGGGTGATAGGAGAGATACTCTTTGCTAGCGGCTAAAAGGGGATGGAAAGTTCGACACCCGATCTTACTACCATGAGATTCGGGGTGCCTCGAAGTCTTTATTTCCTTGGAAGGGTATTTGGAAACCTAAGATTTCTAAGCACGTGGTGTTCTTTCTGTGGACTGCTACACATGGTCGAATCCTCACTCTGGATAACCTAATGCTTAAGGGTCGCCCTTTGGCTAATTGGTGTTGTATGTGTTGCTGTGATGGGGAGTCGGTAGACCACCTTCTTCTTCATTGTCCTATTACTCATTCCCTATGGGCTTTCATGATTCAAGCTTTTGGTATTCATTGGGTTATGCCGGGTTCGGTGGCAGGTTTGTTATCTAGTTGGCATCAGTGGCTTGGGAAGCATAATTCGGAAATTTGGAAGTTGGTTCCAGAGTGCTTAATGTGGATTGTGTGGTTGGAGCGAAATCGTTGATCTTTTGAAGATAAAGAGAAAACATTGGAGGAGTTAAAGATTTTATGCCAACGCAGTCTAATGGAGTGGTCTCGATGCTGGGGTTTTACTAAGTGTTCTTCTCTCTCTGAGTTTATGCCTTCTCTTAGCTTAGTTTCCTGACTTTTCTCTTGCTGTTGTGTTGTGCTATGTTGTGCTGTGTTGTGTTGGTGTTATGTTGCTGTTGTGTTGTGTTGTGTTGTTATTCATCATCATGAACATCTTGTACTTCTCTTTTATTTTCTTCCCCCTTTAATAAAAGTTTTCTGTTTACCTATCAAAAAAAAGAGTAAAAGGAAATTCAAGCATCCATCAAATCGTAGACTGAAGAAATAGAATGACCTTCTATGATAAACATCCAGTCCGATAGAGTTTTAAAGAAGAAAAGTTTTAAATCAGCTATAGTTCTTTTAGAATCTTCAAAACACCAGTTGTTTCTCTCCCACCAAATGCACCACATCAAACAATGAGGGATAGCCATCCAAATAACACCATTACGATGATGACCAAAATTTCCTTGCCAACAAGCAAGGAGCTCAACTACAATCTTTGGCATCACCCACTGGATACCAAACAAGGTGAACACCATAGACCACAACTCGTAAACAATAGGACAATGTAGTAACAGATGGTCTACCGATTCTCCATTACTTTTGCACATATTACACCAATCTAGAATCAACACCACCTTCTTATGTAAATTATCAGTAGTTAAGATAGTTCCTAAAGCGGCAGTCCAAAACAAAAAATGCAACTCTAGAAAGAACCTTTTGCTTCCAAATACTTCTCCAAGGGAAGGATTGAGTACATACACCCAACAAAGCCTAATAGTAACTGCTTACCTCAAAACCCTGCTCTTAACAAGTGTCCAACACATCTTATCCTCACCAATACCTCTCAATGAGACTCCATATATGACATTCCAAAAAATAGACAAAGAATCTGACTCCCTATCATGAATTTCTCACAGGAATTCTAAGTCTCAAAAAAGAACCCCGTTAGGAAACTACATGAGATCAGCCACATAAGCCTCTTTATCATTACTGATTCTGAATAAATCTAAAAAACGCGTACTCAAAGGATTATCCCCACACCAGACATCATGCCAAAATTTCACTTGTCCCATCTCCAATCTGAAACTGAATGTAGCGAGAAAAAGTAGACCAACCACTACTAATAATTTTCCATAAACTCACCCCATAGGAGCCTGGAACAGAATTAGAGCACCAATCTCCCTCATCAACTCCATATTTAGCTCTATCTTTCCATTTTGCACCCGATGGAAAGCCTAAATATTTCATAGCAAGTAAGCCCTGCTTACAACCCAACGCATCTACTAGCATCTCAAAATTTGGAACCACACCCAAGAACTAGTTCAGACTTATCCAAATTAATTTTCAATCCAGATACAATCTCAAACCATGACAAAATCAAGCACAAAAACAACATTTGGTCGATATCAGCATCGCACATAACCAACAAATCATCTTCAAAGAGAAGATGAGTTACCTATAAGTGATCACCTGTGGAGGTACCCACACTAAATCCAAAAAATCGACCTTCCGTCACCACCTTATCCATCATTTTGCTAACTGCCTCCATAACAGCAACAAATAATAATGAAGACAAAGGATCACCTTGTCGTAAGCCTCCATAATTCTCAAAGAAACCAGATGGAACTCCATTAATCAGAACTGAGAATTTGACCATGGATATACAATAAAAAATCCATTCTCTCATTTTTCTGGGAACGCAAGCCGCTCAAGCATATACATTAGGAAACCCCAGTTCACATGATCATAAGCATTCTCCACATCCAACTTGCATAACACCCCCAGAATTCCTGATCTCAGCCTACTGTCCAAACATTCATTTGCAATGAGACATGAGTCTAGAATCTGCCTATTCTTAACGAAGGCATTTTAAGACTCCAAAATAACATCCCCAATCACCTCTTTCAACCTATTAGCCAATACTTTAGCAATAATTTTGTAAACCCACCCTATCAAACTAACAGGCCGAAAATCTTTCACCTCTACTGCATCTAACTTTTTGGGAATCAAGGAGATAAAGGTTGCATTTAAACTTTTCTCGAACTAACCTCTCTCAAAAAGAACTTGAAAAATCTTCATGAGATATGATTTGATAACATCCCAACAAGCTTGGAAAAAAGCCACAGGGAAACCATCTGGGCCCAAAGCTTTATCCCCCTCAAAGTCTTTAATTGCCCCAAAAACTTCTACATCATCAAAAGGCCTCACCAACCAGCCAGCCTTGTCATCAGAGATTTTAGGAAAATTCAGCACATCCAGATGTGGGCGATAGACTATGTTCCATAAATAAATTTTTATAAAACTAAATAATGCAATCCTTTATACTTTTTTGATGATCAAAAGTCAGGACCCTGTCAACCTTGAGATTAATAATTGCATTGTTTCTTCTATGTGAGTTAGTCATTTGATGAAAGAACTTTGTGTTGCTGTCCCCCTCCTTCAAGTAGAGCATTCTTGATTTTTGCCACCAACTAATCTCTCCCAAAATGCTAATTTTTTTTTAATTCTGTTTGAAGCCTTGCCTTCTCTAACTTCTCCTCTTCTGATAGAACTACCACTTCCTCTTTTGCATCCAAAGCATTCAAATCACTCCACAATTGTATTTTTTTTACAGCCATTTCCGAACACCAATTCATTCCACTTCTTCAAGTCTGGCTTCAGGGCTTTTAATTTCATGGCCATTCTGCAGCTAGGCGTACCTTGGAATTGATAAGAATCCCACCAATCTTTCACCCTTCCCACAAAACCTTCCACCTGGAGCCACATATTCTCAAAACAAAAAGGTCTTCATCCCTTCTGAATTGCACCACCTTCCAGGATAATTGGAAAGTGATCAGAAAAGACTCTAGCCAACCTCCTCTGTGACACATTGGGATAATGATCTTCCCAATCAAGGGCAAAAAGGAAACGATCTATCCTGGATCTAGAGATGGAATTAGACCATGTATATACCTACCACCTGTCATAGGGATATCCAACAAACCATGCATAGAAATGAAATCTGAGAAGTCATGCATTGCTTGAGTAAAATTAACAGCCCCTAATTGCTCCATTGTGAAACGAACAACATTGAAATCCCCTGATACACACCAAGGCACATTCCACCAACTATGAAGACTCGACAATTCCTCCCACAACAATCTACGCTCCCTGTCCACATTAGGACCATAAACACCAGTGAATGCCCATTCAAAATTATCACCCACATTCTTGAAACTGCAAGAAACTGAGTAGTGCCCCACAGCTTCTTTAAACTTCTCCACTACCCTACTATCCCACATAACCAAAATCCCTCCTGAGGCGCCCAAAGAACCCAAGTACACCAAATCCACATAGTGACAGCCCCATAAACTTCTAACAAATCCCCTAGTAATCAATTCCATCTTTGTCTCTTGTATACATACGATATCAGCTTGCCACATTCTGATAAGGTTCTTAATTTGAAGCCTTTTATCCCTTTCATGCAAGCCTCTCACATTCCAAGATAAAATCTTCAAATTCATTTAGACACAATCAAAGCCCCCTCCCTTCTAACACTGCAAGGCCCAACTAAAGAAGAGTCATAATTAACAGAACTAAATAAGCTCCGTAGTTCCCGTAAACCCCTCTCGCCTCCCTTTATTTTCTTTTTCTGAGTAGACAACTCAGACTCCCTTTGTTTCATCTTTGCTTCAACAGCCAAGAGAAAACTTGTTGCCACTTCTTCCAACCCTTCAACTGAAGTCTCCAAAAAATTATCAAACCCCTGGAATTTACTTTGAAACCATTGAGACATTTGTGGTGAAACATCTTCAACCCTGTCTGAATGATCCCTTATAACTGGAGCCTCCATTGAACTTGACATAGCCAAAGGGGTTACGCTCAGTGGCTCTAAAGAATCCTCATGGTGCTGACATACATCAACCAAATCACCAACGTCTTCTAAAGAACAATCAGAATCGACATCCTTCACAAGCATCGTATCCCATTTAGAATTACTTTGTATAATCTGAAGCCTAATACCTGGATTAATAAGTTCCTTTTGTTCCACATCAACATTAGAAACCAAACCACTATCTATCAATTGGCTTTTGATCTCAATTGGTACCACCACTTGTCTCCCATCTCTGAGTTCAAGAACCCATTTTTCTGATGTACCCCAAGTCTTACTGGGTTCAATAGCATGCGAGGACAGAATCTGCTGTAACTTACTTTGAAGAACTGCAAATTCGCCATCAGAACTGGTATCAGAAGGCACCAAGTGAGAACCATCTGAAATTGACTTGTTAGTACCTGGGCTTGCCAATACAAATGGTGAGACAAGAGACAGAGGTACAAGTTCTGTGATAGTGGCATATATTGAATCGAAATGGGTCTCCGCCGAAACTGGCTTGTTGGCTCCTGAGTTGACGGATACTACTGATGAGAGAACCATTGCATCTTGCGATTTCGAGCCTGAGTTTGAAGGCTTGGTCGTAATGTGTGAGATCACCGTGGTAGCTAACCCAGATTTTAAACACTGACTGTGGGTTGGGTTTACCAAAGCATGGCTTTGGCATAGCCTCCAAACAGATTTGGGCTTGGCTGTATTAGGTGGGTTAGAAGTAATAACATTATGAACAGTGGACTTTAGAGGTTGCACCACTTTTGGGCCCACTTCATTAACCTTAGACCACGCTCCATACGCATAAAAAGATCCAAGGTCAACTTAGTTTTTATACCATTACTCTCAATTCCATTTATTGTTGACAAAATCTTCACCCCAAGTTGCTCCCTCTGTCCTTGAATACTTTCCTTGCAGGTATCACGGTGCTGAAATCTCTAGGATTTGAATTTTGAACAAATGCAGTTTTATTCTTTCCTTTATCTCTTCCGCCACCGTTGTTTTTCTAGCTCCCCGCCACCACCCAACAACAGAAAACATACTGTACTGTTCTCATATTGGCATTGAGTACAGCTTGAACATCTAAACGATTCAAAAGGGACTACAAAGAACTTGGGGTGGAAGATTCTTTGAACATGATCTCTGTTGTTTCATGTCAAAAGGCCTGAATAAAGAATTGTAACAGCCTGGTAAAAAGCCACCAAATTGTTGCTTGACTGCTTCTTAATGACGGGAAACTCATGTTGGTAAAACTTCCAATGTGCTGCTAACAGTGGGATTTGAATTACAGAATGGGACTGGAGGTCTAGAATTTCAATGTTTCTGTTGCTATTCGGTCCTGTAGCTGTCCCTTTATTGTCCAAAATCTGAACACTCACTAGTAATCTAGGGTGGCCATTTCTAACAAGTTCTATATTTTAGTTATGTTTCAATGGCAGCAGACAGTTTTAGGTTCATGTTACTGAATTAATATTTATGGGTTTCACTTCATGATTTGTTAAGATTCCTAAAAGGGTGGCTTTTTTCACGTGGACAGCAGCACATGGTCGGATACTTACCTTGGATAATCTGATGCTCCGGGGTCTCCCTTTGGTGAATCGGTGTTGTATGTGCTGCTGTAATGAGGAAACTGTGGATCATCTTCTCCTATACTATCTTGTAGCTCACTCATTGTGGGTATGAATGTTACAGGTATTTGGGATCCAATGGGTCATGCCAGGTTCTGTGGAGAGTTTGGTGTCTTGTTGGAGTTTTTGGCTGGGGAAATTTTCTTCAAACATTTGGAATATGGTTCTTGGTTGTTTGATGTGGGTTGTTTGGATGGAAAGAAATCAGCACTCTTCTAAGGCTAAAGAGAAATCGAATGTTCAGTTACAAGCCATATGCCATAGTAATCTATTTGATTGGTCTAGGAGCTGGGGTTCTTCAACTGGTTCTTCCATCATTGAGTTTCTTTCTTCCCTTAGTATTATCCCCTAAGCTGCTTTTTCTATCTTTGTTGTTGTTTGTTGCTTTTTCTTGTGTTCACCATAATGAACACCTTGTATTTGCTTTATTCGTTCTTTTTTCATGATTAATACTATTTTTATTACTTATAAAAAAAAAAAAAAGAATGTAACTGTAATTCATATGTGCTAAATAGAAGAAAGAAACCAATACTTTCTTTCACTTGCAAGAAAGCCTCCACAAAATTTGACACAGTGCTCAAGGCTGAGCAAAAAATAGTTCCCAAAATTTTCTACATTAAATAGATGTGTATGATTGAATAGCTTTCCGGCTTTCCCACAGGCTACAGTTTATATAACTGGACAAGTGGATTTCCATGTACCGAATTCAAAGTCAATGGGTATTTACAAGCCAAGTGCTTAATAAATATCAAACTCATTTAAATATAGTAAATCCCTGAATCTAACTTGTCACTGGGTTTCTACATTATAATGTGAATGATTGATTACCTTTCCTAAAGTTTATATAACTGGACAAGCAGATCATATTTCCAATTATATACCACATTCAAAGTCACTGGGAATTTAAGAGCCAAGTGGATAACAAACATGGAACTGATTTAAATAATGTAAAACTCTGAATCTTACTTGTCCCCTGAGGATGGAAGTTAGCTTCAACTTTTGCCTCAGCAATAGTAACTTGATTCTTTTTAGTGTGACAGAATGCCGTAGTTCTGAAATTGTTACCCATGCATTCCATAGATTTTTCTGATGCAAAGAAAAACATTCAGATAAGACCAGTGGACTAAATATTGCCATGATCATTTTGAAAAGTTTAGCAGTTAACTGATTTAGCTACATCAAATGCGACCAGAGATGCTACCACAAATTTTTTTTTTTTACTAGGATGTGACAGCAAGTTCTGAAATTAAAAACAATGACCTAGCATAGTTAAAACACACTGACTACAAAGAAAAAGCAAAACCAAACAGAAAGTATCGATGCATTAGTTGAAATTATCGCAACAATCAGAAAATCAAGATTCCTTAAATGGGTGTACTAGATTATAGATCTCAAACAATCTGATGAGTAATCTTATAAGGAATTGGGCAAATTATGATCAGGTTTGTTTGCAGCTAAACAGGAAATCTAATAACAATAACCAAATCCTGAGCTATATAAATCTTGTGCAACATTATGAGGCAAGAAAGGAAAGGATAATTAGATGTCTGAAAAAGGCACACTTTGGGTTACTGCATAAAATATGAACAAAAATCATTTAATAAACCTACTCATTTTTTACGTTTTGATAAGTAGATGTAGATAAGGTTGGTATTAGAAACACTGACAAACTTGAAAGGAATTTAACACAACCCATTTTGCAATTAGCTACTTAAACTGAAGTAATTATAGTAGGCCACAAGAATCTTCTCCTTTCCCAGCACCGATCTAAGTTTAGAATATCTAAGTTCTTGAATCAACTGCCATTCTAGCAAAATAAATCTTGAATAGAAAAATTTGCAAAGCAGTAACAAATTAAGTTTCCAAGGCTACATCAACTACCCAATTGAACATAGAATAATTGGAACTTAGAACAATCCTCCTTAACCTTACTCTCCACCTCTTTATAACAAGTCTGCTTAATCCACAATGTTGTATTTACTAGTGTAAAGACAAGGATGAAAGCTCTCTTTCGATTCATAATGACGACAAGAAAGGGGTGCTGGATTAAAAGAGTCTCATTCATTTTCCACATGCCTGCAAAGCCATGTTAAAGTATATAATGATTTTCTGCAATTACGGTCAAATACTTGCTCCAGTTGGCCGCACAATCCTGAACAGTTTCTTGTCTGACGGCACAATAATTCCATCCAGCTTTCCTTAAATCATAAAGACCACTTAGAATAGCCATGCAATGGGGTTCACAGTACCCAATCTTACAGAGTGATAACCATTTAAAAATTCACCAACACATAATATTAAAAATTTTCTTTTTTACTATTGGAAGCTCAAGAAATTGAGGTGCAATTAAGTACGCCACATAGAGGCTTAAATAAAGACATCAATAGAAATCATAAAGTCCTTCCAATTGAGAATGCAGCATCCTTCATCATCGTCTAGCCTGGCTCTATCTCTAGTGAGTAGTGACTGCTTAGGTCTGCATGTCACTTTAATACTTGAACATCCTAAAAGCACCATTGCAAATCGCTTAAGATCCTTCCCCCCTAATATTCAGTCTACAATTCTCAAATGAACAGTTATATCCTTTTGTGTTATCACCACTTGCAACATGCCATTTCTATCAAACAATATGCATCTCGCCATTCAACGTATAGAATCTGAAAACTTGCCAAATTCTCAAACCTATCTTTGATGTTGAAGGTCATAAACGAATTATCTAACGCCAAATATATATATATATATATATATATATATATATATATATGTATATATATATAACCGAATACAATTGACTTTTGGTTGACCTAATAATATTTTTCCACATAAGCTTTTGAATCTTCACAATTTTATACGTTACTATTCTAACATATATTTTTTAATTGATTTTAAATTCTATTACTATATATAATTTAGAATCTTTGCATGCCATATTTTCTTTTTTCTTTTTTTGATAAATTGTCATGCCATATTTTCTTTATATGGTAGAATAGAATAGATAGTTCTATATACCAACACAAATATGCAATCATAATAAATTCCTATTAATAATTACAATAATTATCAAATTTCATATTTAGACAAAAATAAAAGAGAAAAAAAAAATTATATTTTGTTATACTTTACCATGCCTTGCATGAATTACCGACAAGTTAAATATTAAATTGAACAAAAAAATTCAGTGCTCTCTAAGAAAAGGAATCCAACAGGGAAGAGTTAATGTATTGAGGTGCTACTATGATTTCATTTTAACATTTAAAGCATTGTAATTGTTGCTTTAAACTTGCTACTGTCATGTAGAAGTGTTCAAGATGACACTAAAAGACAAGTCCAAATCATCTCTGTCTAATGGAAACCAAGTCTATACAAACATTAATTGAATTAGAAGAATAAAAAGAAGATACCACAATCAGAATATTACTATATTGAAATAGCCTGATAACCATACCTCAGAATTCAGTCTCTGCACCTTGAAGGTTGCATCTGCCCTTGCATTTACAAACCGCCATTGCAAGTACCGGTTATACAGAAGCCTCAACAAGTGTGCATCAACAATCCGTTCTTCCCCCATCTTCCCTCTCCGAATGTCAACAGAGAAACTGAGAATCGAAGGTGTACTACTTGAATTACAACTTAACGAGCCAGTAACAGAATTCCTGACCCGAGAAGGACTAGCAATCCCCCTTGAAGGAGACGAAGCTGAAGATGTCCAAAGTTTATTTGGCGATGCAGGCCTCGATCCTCCCCTAATAGGTGAAGCCATTGTTCGAGGAGAAGACATTGGGCTATCACTAACAAACTTTTTCGACTGACCAAACTTTCCTGGCACACTCATTCTCGACCCAGGACTTGTTGATAATGGCGATCCTGGTTCCTGCAGGCGCCGCAACCTGCTATTAGTCTCCTGCCAAAACCTCGCCGACACAACAATCCCTCGAGGTTTTCCCTTGGCAACAACCCCGCCAACATCTTGCACTCCTGAAGTACTACCAGAGGACACACTATCAGTATCAGATGCAGTGAGATCAGAAGGCACAGAAGACTCATGTACAGAATTGGAATCTGGGTTTTGCTGAGAAACTTTCAATAACTCAGCATTGCCCAAATCCAAGCTCAATCTACCATCAAAAGAAGCCCTTCTACCCTCATCAACCATCAATGAATTATGCAATGCCTTAACAACCATCCCAGATCCCATTCCACCTATCCTCTTATCAACAACACTAACACCATTCCCACAATCCAAACTCCTAAACAAAGACGGATTCTTCGAGCTCAAATTAGCCACAGCCCCCGAATTCGCTTGCCGGGTCCTACCAGGCCACCTATGCTGCTCAAGTGGCTTAGAATTCTCCGCCTGATCTCCTCCTCTAACCGGGGTCCCCCTCCGCCGCTCCGGCGTGCCCTTCCTCCCATTGCTCAAGCTCGGAGTTGCCGGCGTCTGCGCCTTCGTCTTGCTAATCGGAAGCGAAAAGGCCTCACCTTGAAACGACACCGATAAACTCCGAGTAGAAGTGACCAAAAGCTTCGTAGCCGCCGATGCTTCGGCCACATTGCCGTGTCTTGCGTCGGGGATCGCCGTCATGGGCCGAGGCGTAATGGGTCTCCGCCGGTCCGCCGATTGGGACCGCTTCGGAGCCGTGGAAGAAGGTAAAGGAGTAGATACATGTGTGGAATTTGAGGAGCGAGAAAGTAAAGGAGATTGGAATCTTCTAGAAGTAGAAGTAGTAGAAGAAGAAGAGGAAGAAGAAGAAGTAGTTGTAGTTGTAGTTGAAGTGGAAGTAGTAGAAGGAGAAGGAGACATGTACCTTGAAGAGACTTGTCGGCCTCTGGGTCTTCGAGGATTTGGGTTTGCAAAGCCATTGTCTTTCTCAGAAGGAAGAAGAGGAGGCCTTTGAAGATGATGATGATGATGGGTTTCTCTTTCTTTGGGGTTTGTGGAAGTAGCTGCTGCTTCAGAAATAGCAGCCACCATTATAGATGGGTTTTGTGAACAGAAAAAAGTTTTCCTCTCTCTCTCTCTCTCTCTCTCTCTCTCTCACATTGCCTCTGAACCCAACAAGGGTTTTCTGTTTCTGTTTCTGTTTCAAAGTTTTGAAGTTTCAACACAAAACCCAAGTGGGTTTCATAGTGCAAAAAGAGATCAAGAAATTTTTGAAGAAACAAGAATGGAGAAATGGGTTTGTGGAAGATTCTTCAGCATTCTCAGAAGAAGAAGAAGAAGAAGAGAGTGTGTGTGTGATGTTTTTCTGGGTTTTGAGAGAGAGAGAGAGTAGGTGAGTGGGTGAGGACTGAGGGTGAGATTTGAGAGTGGCCGCAGTGCAGGTGAGAGTTTTTTTTTTTTGGGTTTGCGTTTGGGGTTTTGTGAACCTTTGGAAGGACGTTATGTTAATGTCATATTGTTATCGTTAATAACTTAATATAATCATGTTTATTTCTTTGTTTTTCTCTTCTTTGGAAGGCCTATTACAAACCCACGGGTATCCAAAAAGTCCCAAGTTCAACCTTCAAATTCAATAAATTCATGATTGTGGACAAAAAAAAAAAAAGTAAATATATGGTCATGAAAAAAAAAATTTATATGTTTCCCACAACAAAATAAAAGAATAATTGAATTCTAAAATCTCTCTTGTAATTGTATTATAGTTCTGTAATGTATTATAAACCCGATTTAAAATACTAGTATTGTTATTTTCGTGTGTGTTCTAATAAATATTAATGTTTACTAAAAATAAAAATAAAAATCTCTCTCATTTTTAACGGAATGTTGAAGTTTATTTAATTTACTTATGCTGCATATAAATTGGAGGGAATCTTATTCAGAAAATAGCCTACCTTAGGTTAAATTAAGGCTTGTATCATAATAGTAAGCTCTGTTACTTTTTTTTTAATTCGCCGCTACTGATAGAGAATTTGCTAGCTTTTGATAAAACTAAGAGCCCGTTTGGTCAAATATTTCTAGTATCGTTGTTTAAATGTTATGAAAATATGTGTGGGTTAAAAAGTATTGTAAAAATACGTGTCGTAGTGTTTAAATACTAAAAACTGTTATTTAAACACCCTTACCAAACACTCCCTAGGCTATTTTGTAACATAATAATTTATGTTTAATCTATGCATCTACGCCCCCCCCCCCAAAAAAAAAAAGAGTAGTATGGATGTATTAATTAAATTTCCAATTTCTGATAAGGTTTAAGCCCACAAGGATACATTTTTCTCCCAAAAAAAGGATATATTTTTCTCTTTTTCCCTAATAATATTATTGAAATTTTATGAATAACAGAGTATCAAAAACATTTATTACATTACATACATTTGTTTGTTAGTTATTACTGCTAATTTATAAATTAAGTCAACTTATTTATTTAGTTACAAAATTTAAAGTCTTGTTTTTTTATACAACTTAGTCAAATATAGTTTATTTTTATCAAAATAAGTTATAACTTTTTTTTAAAAAAAAATATTGTTATAATAAGTGGAAGAAAAAGGATTCAAACCATATTTTTCCTCATAAATGATATCAATCAATACTATTGATCTATAAGACTTTGACAAATAATTTATAATGAACACGCATAATATACTTTTGGGTAAATTATATATTTGGTCCCTATCCTTTACATTATATTTCAATTTAGTCCCTAATCTTTCAATTGTGTCAATTTGGTCCTTAACCTTTCAATGCCATGTCAATTTAGTCCCTACTGTTATCTTTTGGACGAAAAAGACTGACATGTCAAACAGTTTAAATAAAAAAAATTAAAAAAGCCACATCATCTGCCACCTAGACTAACACATCAATTTTTTTTTTTTTTTGTTTAAAAGAGAACATGTCAGTTTTTTTTTTTTAGAAAACTCAAATCAAATCTTTAGAATTTTGCTTAAACAGGGGCAGACCGATCATGTAAAACACAATCTCCCTAAAATCCAAAATCCCTTCTCCTTCTTTCCAGCAGCGCCTTTCTCTTCTAGCGGCATCAGGTTTGTCCCTCTCTCTCTCTCTCTCTCTCTCTGAATAAACCAAACGACAATAGAAACATTCCCAAACCCATGACTCTTCCTCCACAGTTCCCTATACCCATTTCTCTGCTCCATATATAGTTTCATCACAAAATTGTCTTTCATGGTAAAAAATTTATATTCTGTCAAATCCTCATCAAGGAAAGTTGACTGTTAAGGCTGATCTTATTTTTGAAGAATATAGTATGGCCTTAGCCATTATATGTCTAACTTCAAAAAATAATCCAAGACATTTTTTAAGGTTTAGTAGTTTTAGTCCCTTTCACTTACCACTTCTACCCCTAAATCAATGCAGGTGAGCCTCATGTTGAAGATAAAGAAGATGATTGCCAAATCATCACTAAAAAAACAGTATTTGATCACATACGTGAAAAATCCAAAAACTTATAATTAAAAGTAGTATGGTGAACAAAATTGGGGCTCTCTATTTCTTTGTACCCAAAAACCTGTACAATTAAATTTGCATAGAACTGAACCTTCATGTTTTGGTCCATTCCAAAAAAAAACAAGAGATAAAAATCTAAGAGGAAGATAATACCGTCAACCCTCAGATAATCGGCAACTCCATCAGCCCTTAGATCCAATCGTTGCTGTCAGGTGTCACCTTTCTCTCTAAAGGACCAAAATGTGATGAAATTGTGACTATGACTTAGGGATTTTTGTTGTTTTTTGAGGAAAGGGATTTGTTTGTTGTTGATAGATGTGAGTTAGGATTCAATTATCTGTTATTTTTCTTTTTTTCTAATTTAAAATTTTGCTGACATTTTATAAAATAAAATTTAAAATGCTGACATGTAAGTTTAGTGGCAGATGATGTGGCAATTTTTTTTTAAAAAAAAAACATTTTGACATGTCAGACTTTTCCATCCAAGAGATAACAGTACAGACTAAATTGACACGGCATTGAAAAGTTAGGGACCAACTTGACACAATTGAAAGGTTAGGGACTAAATTGAAATTTGGTGTAAAGGATAGGGACCAAATATATAAATAACCCTATATTTTTGAAGATTATTCTGTTAATGTGAAACTACTTGGTTTCATAGCTTCATAATTAGACACTAAAATTTTGTAAAACCAACCATATATTAAGATTGTTCTTTGTATCACCACCGCATGCTCATAGTGTGATGGTCACTCCATAAATATAAGTGTGTGTGGGGTGTGGAGGGCAAGAGCAGGGGTTCAAGTCTCTAGGAAGGAGTTTCACACACATATACACTTAAATTAAACTAGAGTAGAATTTGTATTTTGTGTAAAAAAATAAAAAATAAAAGGATGGTTCCTTGTATCATATTCATTTTAATTCTTCATAAGATTTGTTTTAGTGATTGCAGATCCCATCCTTCATTGGTTTTAATATTCTCAACTTTATCTAGAAAACAAACTCTGAGGGGACCAACATAAAAGATATACTTTGTGTATTCTGAAATTAATCAATTGCCAAAATGACTACTTTTCTCAAGAATTGGTTGTTTCCACTTACATCCTATTTCGAACTCCTTTTGTTTGAGGAGGGAGGAGATGTTGAAAACTTCCCATTTGCTATAGTCACACAATTTATTCAGTGAAAAACTAGCATTTTAGTTGATGAAAGTGCAATCTTGTTATGAATTTTTTTTATATAAAAAAAAAACAAATAGTAAAAAAAAAATTGATTACATATTACATTTGAGCATTCTTCCCTTTTTTTTTTAGAAAGTCTATAAACACAAGAAATTTCACAATTGCTAATGTGACAGATTGTTAGTGGTAGATAAAAAGATAATGTCAAAAGTAAGCGCAGATGAGAACTAATAAAAATTTACCATGCTAATTCAACAGTTGTGAAATTTTTTGCATTGGTAGCATTGCTCTTTTTTTTTTTTTTTTTTGGCGGGTAAAAATTCCATTTTTCTTTAATTATTACTTAATTTACTGATTAGCCTCTAAATACAGTTATCAGTGCACACATAAAAATATATCCTTTTATAGATGGGGGTGGGGGAGTCACTATCTTGAGATAGAGAGAGAATTTACCACATCAGGAAAGACATCAGTAATCTCTTTGAAATTGAGCTCTCTCAAGCAAAATAGTGGTTGATGGGGTTAATGACAAATGTGACAGCCTTAACCAAAATTAATTAAAACGATAACACTGCCTTGTTGTTGTGATTTTTGCAAGCTAAGCTATAGTCTATTATTATTACTAATTAGATTAATATAAGATGCCCAGTCTCTTTCAATCTCTATCAATCTATGTATCCTTTGCTTTCAACGTAGTTTTACTTCATGGAAACAAACACTGCTCCAACTTTTCCCTTTTGTCTCAGCCTGGCTCAATCTCAATTCAACACCATTGCACTCTCGGCCTCTCTTGTTTGCACAGTTTGCGTAGCCCACAACCCACATGGAATTTAATTGTCAAACTCCAAGCAAGTCTTACTAGATTGCTTGAAATTCCGCATTCTTTTTTGGAAAACCAGTCATCAATTATAGAAGAAGACAGTTTTAAATTCAGATAAAATTTCCAGCTTTTTTTTTTTTTTTTTTTTTTTTTTTTTTTTTGTCTTTTTAATAGTCATTTGCTTTATTATTATTATTTTTATTGGCTAGACAATCCAATGTATATTCAATTTTTTAGGCTTTTTTTTTTAATGGCAAAAAATGGGTAGATGGAGGCGATCTGAGTTGGTGTCTTCCACGTGAGTGTGACCATAGTGGCACTTTACCCACTGGACCTGAGCCTACGGAAGGAGGAGATCCGAATGAGTCATAGAGGTACACCCAATCCAATTATTCAAATTTAACGAAATTTTTGTATCAGTTATCCCATAAAATTTGTTGTTGAATTGAATACATTTATTCTAAAAAAAAAATCAATTAGTACCTTAATGTGAGTGTCAAATCATGGTGGAAACACAATGGAAGTTCATATGTCCAATAAAATCTCTCATGGAGAATTTTATTCAAAACACTTTTAAACCCAATTGTATGACAGTCAAATTTTTTTCCCTTTTTTTTCTTAAATTTATAAATTGATCTAACTTTTATACTTGTCATCAATGTGGCAAGGATTTTTTTTAAGAAGAAAACAGTAACTTTTTTTGAACAAAGAAAGCCAAGTTGGCTAAAAATATATCACTAGTGTGGAGGAACATCCCGGCGCCTAAAATACCTTATCCTTTTTCTCTCATTGCCCTAATGGAACCACGCGATAAAATATATTTATTTTGTTAATTTTTAATATAGATGAGGTTAGTTTTAAATTATTTTAATGCGCTATAACTTATAATTTTAAAATAAAAGATATAATGTGAAGTATATTATAAAATAGTATGTTAAAATAAATAAAATAACTTTTTGATGTCTCATTTCTTAAATTTTTTTAAAAGGGCTAATGCTGGTGCCTTTATTATATATTTATTTTAAAAAGTCTTTAAAAAAAATTAAAAACAAAGTCCTTTTGTAAAATATTTCAATCATAGAAAACAATTCCAACATAGTTGACTGACTGTGACTCGGCAGAAATCGGAAACAGTGAAAGTCTAGTATTATAGGTGATGGGGGAGTTCTTGGTTGCAAACAGACTCGACAGAACAAATAGTATTAAAAGGCAAAAAAAAAATAGGGACAATAAATTTAGTATTAGATTAGATTATTTTTTTGATGAACTTTTTTTTTTGAACAGTATTAGATGATTATTGTAATCCTTATATGTTCAAACAAAATTAATCCATCCCATCGCATAATAATTCTCTATTATGTCGTGCTGAGAATTGAGAAACCAATGATGAAGCCAAAGAAAAATTTCGGACATCCCGATGTGACATGGACAGAAATTTTTGTTTTATAATGTGTAATTTATAGTTTCATCTATTTTTTGAGACTTCCAAGTATTGACGAAAACAAATTTCGAATACATTATATATTGTATCTCTTTCTGAGAAGAAAATATAAGGCTCTGTTTGGTTTATTTTTTTTGTTCACTCATCACTCTTCACTCAATTTTTATCACTCTTCATTCAAAAATACCCCAATTTTTATAACTCAGTTTGGTGGGCTGTTTGGGTGAAATATTTCAGTGGGTTTTTCAACTCAATAACTCACCTTTATGTCACTCAATGGGTCCCACAAAAATCAATTCCAAAACAGGTGCATAGAACGATCACAAGCCTACCCGCGTTGGCTCTCTCTCTCCTCTTCACGCCCTTTCCACAACAAAGCACTCTGTCCCCAACTTCAACACTCTCTAAGCACACAGCAACGTCTCCACTCTCTCACCACCGAGCATCCGATTTTGAAACCCTCACTCCGCCTCTCATTTTCTGCCCCTCACTTCTCCACCCTCCACTGAGTTAGATCCCTCCATTGCGAAGAGGGCTGAAGGTGGTTTCAGAGGTTCCCCTGTCCTTCCTCATCTCAAACTCCAGAAACCCAAACGAAGGAATCCCAGTCTCCCAACTCTGAACACAACCTTCAACTAGGTATCCCATGTTGCTCATCTTTCTCACCTTCAACTTGTAAACCCATCGCAGCACTGTGGGTCTGGTGAAGAGAAATTTGTGAGCCCTCTATTGGTACGATCTTATTTCTTACCGTTTTTATGATTTTGTCTATATATTTCATAAATTTGTTCTTCAAAATAAGTAAATCTATCTTGAACAATCAAATGTTGTGAATAAAAGGTTGGATTTGAAAATAAATTCACAGCCATTCCTTAAGGTCTTAGTAAACACAACACGAAAAATGGAGGAACATTGAAAAAACAAAAAATATCAAAATAAAACCCAACAGATGGAGGGGCTAAATATTTTCACCGGAAAAAAAAAAGCAGTTCACGGAGCAAAACTGATCGGCGGAGAGATGCGCTTCAGAGATCAGTGCGTGTTGCTGTGCTGTGGGTTTGGGAGAAAGAAAATAGAAGTGATGAAAAGTAGTGTAGTGAAGGGCTGGGCTGAAGGTAGTTGGGAAAATAAACAAAAGTGCCATTGGAAGTTTCAGTGGGTCTGCTGTGATTTGACTAAACACTGCTGTGGGACCCAAAAGCAGCCCAATAATTATACAAATTGCCATTGAGTGAACAAAACTCAAAACTCAAAAAAATAAATACAGCCCGGAGGAGTTTCCAAAACTGATAACTCATATCCCACAATTCTCAGATTTGTTAATTGAGTTCACATCCGAAAAAAAAGCCAAACAAACTTTGTGCATGTGGGGCCTACGGATTTTGAGATATGAGTTAACAAAACTCAGTTTTTTTGAGATATGAGATATGAGTTTGGCAAAATCCAAACAACACCTGAGAGATTTTGTTAAGTATGCTGAAAACAAATCACATCAAATCATGTATCAAAAGATAATTCAAATTGAAAGGAATATCTTCCATTCATATTTCATACAATAAAGTCATTTGTTTGAAGAGCTTGTTTAGCCAAAGCATGCACAACCACACAAGGACGATATCTTGACATTTAGGCTGCGTTTGAATTGGTGGTAAACCATTTCAGGAAATTGTTTTCCACCTTTTCCGCGTGTTTGGCAGTTACGGAAAATAAAATTTTCCTAAAAATCATTTCCTATTTTCCCTTTGACAACGGAAATCGTTTTCAGTTTCTATTTTCACTTCAAAGTATTTCCGGAAAAAGAGAGAGAGAGAGAGAGAGAGAGAGAGAGACCCAGACCAGCGACCAAGCCCCACGAATCGTCGACAAGAGAGACCAAGCTCGGAGCAACCGCACGAGCAACCGCCGGCGACCTTCGACCCACGAACCGACGAACCCAGAGCAACCCATCGCCTTCGACCCAGAGCAACCCACAAACCTCGATCTTGTCATCGACCCAGACCCAGAACCAGACCCATCGCCTCCTCGATCTTGCCTTTCCACGAACCTCGATCTCGTTGTCGACCCAAACCCAGACCCAGACCCAGACTCATCGCTCTCTCTTCCTCGATCTCTCAGTTTTTTTTTTTTTTTTTTTTTTTTTTTTTTTTAAAGTTTGATTGTTGTTGTTGTTGTGGTGGTGTGGTGGTGATGTTTTGGTAGTTGTGGCCTTTGATTGCCGGAATTTGCTGCCGGAATTTGTTGTTGAATTGACTGTGATTTTGAAATTTTTTGTAATAAAATTTGTTTGGATGCTGAGAAAATGTGAAAAATTGTAGGAAAATAACATTTTCAGAATAGAACCAAACACATGAAAATATTTTCCTCAACAATTTTTATAATACAACCAAATACTTTAAAATATTTTCCTTTCCCGAAAATAGCATTTCCGAGAAATAAGCTATTTTCTGGAAATTATTTTACACGAACCAAACGGACCCTTATAATGTGAGAGTTTTCGTTAAAAACATCAAGAAGTATAGTATTGTGTGAGTTAGATGTATACAACAAATTTGTTTTTCTCTCATGTTATCTAATATCTATATTTATATTTAGGTTGTGAAAATAGTGTCTTATCCTAGTAGCAAGCACCATTATCAAATAATGAACTCTCAATTTATTGGATGCTTACTCTTAGATGATAGAGGTAGCAAAAACTGTAGACAACCGTTTATCCTTGGCTCAAACTACCACTATTTGGTATGTTATGAGAAATACCATTTTATTTCATTACCAAAAAGACAGTAAGTCGAATCTGTTTAGACTTTAGACTAACATCATTTAGTACTATTTATAACTCCAAAAACTAAAGTAAAATATTTACTAGAATGATGACATGAACTTTTAAAAACTTATATGATAATGTTATTTTATTTCACTATAAAAAAGACAGTGAGTCTAATCTGTTTAGACTGACATTATTATTTAATTAGTACTATTTGTAACTCGATCTGAAAAATAAAGTAAAATATTTATTAGAATGATGGCATGAACTTTTAAAAACTTACCATATGATAATGTTAAAAAAGTCAACAAAAAAAAGTAAAAACTCAAAACCTTAATAGCTTGTTTGGATGGAGGGAGGAAGGAGGAGAAGTGGAGGAGAGTAGTCTAGTTAACTAAAAATAAGTTAATTTTGTGTTAAATTTACTCTACTTTACTCTACTCTCCCTCAATCCAAACAGAGCAAAATAAAAGAAATTGCCTTTGTATTCATCGTAACTTTTTGGTTTCCGAACTATTATTTCCATAAACAGTTTACAGTGCCACTGTGTTGGCTGTACTGCTTCACCTACCAAGTGAGGAAAATGATTCTAATAATATCAATTGTCAATTGTAGCTTGATTCAGACTTGTACAGCCATTATGGAGCTTGTGGTATATTCGAACTTGTAGTAGAAAAACTCATTTGATTAAAGAGTAACTGTACACACAATCCCTAATTTGTTTTGAGCTACTAAATTGTGTTTGAAGTTTGAACCTTTTTTTTTTTTTTTTGATGAACGAGAAAGGGTTGGGGAGCGACCAACATGGCAATTCTATTTGAGTGTGACCATAATAGCATATTATCTGTTGAGTTTGGGTCTCTGTTGGGTTGCAGGGGACCACGGTGAGTCATAGAGGCTGTTTGGATTGGCAATTTTCATGACTCAATTCTCAGTTTTCATAACTCAATTCTCAAAAATGGTGGGACCCATAGCAAAATAATCGTTTGCCTGCACCAATACTCTATTTCCATAACTCTATTTCCAATACTCAATTCTCTACTTTTTGAGTTATGAGTTGTGGAAACTGAAAACAACTTTTGGCTGTTTTCAGTTTTCAATTATCAGTTTTCAATGGCAAACTTGTAAATACTATTACAAATCCGGTCCCACAGTTAGATTTTTGCTCCCTCTTTATCTTCTTTTCTCTTTTTTTTTTTCCTTTTCTTTTTGTCTTTCACGGGTCTGGGACTGTCTGCTGCTCTTCTTCTTCTTCTTCTTCTTTTCTTCACTTTCTGGGTCTGGTTTTTTTTTTTTTTCTTCTTTTCTTTTCTATTCTTCTTTTCTTCTTTTCTGGGTCTGTTCTTTTTTTTTTTTTCTTCTCCTGGTTGGCTGTTCGGTTCCTTCTTTTTTTATTATTTTTTCTTTCTTTCACTGGTTCAGCCTGTTCTTTTTTTTTTTTTTTGGTTCTGTCTGTTTTGGGTTTTTTTTTTTTTCACTGGCTTCAGTGAGTATGGGGACTGAAAAAAAAAAGCTGCTCCGGGTGACAGGCCATGGGACCCATAAATAGTGTGAAAAATATTGAGTGATGAAAAATGAGTGATGGTGCCAAATGGGTGTGAAAAATTAAGTAATGAGTGATGAGTGATGAGTTATGAGTTATGAGTGATGAGCGATGAGTGATGGAAATTAAGTGACGGAAATTGAGTGATGAAAAAAATTCATCCAAACAGCCTCATAGTTTTCCAGCTCCACGAGGAACATTAGTGAACTTTGATCTGTTGAGAGAGACAACCCAAGTTTAAACTAATATTATTTTTGCACGAGTCTGACCACAAATATTTTTTTTTACCCATCATCCACAATAACTAAAATGTAAATTAGCGTAAAAAATAGGTTAGATTCTATTATTGAATAAAACATGTGGTATGCACATGCAATATTATCATTTCCCAAGTTTGTCTTAAAGAAATAGAACTTTTGGATTAATCCTCCTATTTCTGAATCATTTAGAAGGAGAAGTTGTTGGGAGGTGCATGGCACCTTCAAGTCTAGCCCATATAAGACTTGTGTTTAAGCATTGAAGGAATCCTATTTCCATTAGAAATAGATGTATGTGTTGCAGAAGAAGTTCAAGACTTCTATTCAATTAAGAATAGGAGTGTAGGCGGCAAAGCTTTTAAATAAAGCATATTATGTGCTTTCAAGTATAGAGTGAGAGATTCAGAGAGACTGAATAGTGAAACACAGTTTTGAAGCCGACTGAAAGAAAAAGATTTGTGCTTTGTGAGGCATTGGGAGAGGGAAAAAAGAAAATGTGATTTTTCTCTTCAAGTCTAGCCCATATAGTACTTGTGTTTAAGCATTGAAGGAATCCTATTTCCATTAGAAATAGGTGAATGTGTTGCACAAGAAGTCCAAGACTTCTATTCAATTAAGAATAGAAGTGTAGGCGGCAGAGCTTTTATATTATTATATAAAGCATATTATGTGCTTTCATGTATAGAGTGAGAGATTCAGAGAAACTGAAGAGTGAAACACAGTTTTGAAGTCTACTGAAAGAAAAAGATTAATGTTTTGTGCGGCACTAAGGGAGGGAAAAAAGAAAAGTTGATTTTTTTTTTGCTTAAGACATAGAAGGAAGATAAATTAAGGGTTTTATCTAGGACAATTATTTGGGTGCTACAACTACAAAGAATTGAAGTATTCAGAGTGGAAGATCTTGTTACCAGGTTTTTTGGTGATATTGTATTTGTTCCTAGAGGTATTATTGTATTTTTCCAATTTATTATGAACTCAGGTTTTGAGTATAACTTGAATGTTGTAATCTCTATTTTATTACAGTGGATTAATCAGATTTACCCCGTGGTTTTTTCCTCTATATTGGAGGGATTTTCACGTAATTTCTTGGTGTTTTTGTTGGTTGATTTTTTTTTTTTTCCGCTTCCGTTGATTTCTATTTTCTCTATTGTTTGGGTTATATTTAATATAATTCACACATAGACAGGGATCCCAACAAGAGTGCAATACTTTTTAAAGAATTAATATATATATATATATATATATAGAGGGTGAGGAAGGGTCACGTTTATCCTATCTAAACATGATCATAATAATAATAGTTCTTTTACTGCCCAATAAGCCTAAAACAAGTATCGAGGCCATAATTTTAATATATGCATTCTCTCAAGTGAGTTTAGCCACACAGGCTAATCTCAACCACTTATGTCCAGAGCGCCAATAGCTCGTGTTATCACCTCCAAAAATTCAAACTTAAGGCCTACCTCGTGCCGAGACAAGCATGACTCTAGGTGACGCTTACAGTGACATATCATGTTGATGGTAATCTTAATAGGATTTTACTAATGTGTGCCCTAAGGGCACACATTAATTTTCATTTTTGAAAAATTTTTTCTCGGAAATTGAAAAAGTATTGACAGCTTTTTCAATTCCCGAGAAAAAGTTTCTAAAAGTGGAAAGCTTAATGTGTGCCCTTAGGGCACACATTAACCGGACCCATCTTAATATAATCAATACTACTTGATAATGATGTGCTCCTCATCATCCTACAATCTTATTATCCCTGCAGGGAGGGGGGGTGGGGATTAATTATAATTCCATTTGCTTTATGTTTCAATACATGATGAAGATTTAGGGTCCATTTAGAAGGAGAAAATGAAATGAATTTTAAAAAGATATTTTACCAACTCTCCTATTTGGGCTTTGATATGAATGAATAAAATGATAACGGGAAATACTCATTTCATTTTCATTCTCTCCTAAACATTCTTCCAGAAAGTGTGAAAAATACTCATTGTGTTAATGAATAGGAGGTGAAATATCAATTTGATCCTTATTTTGAAAAGAAACAAATAAAATATGAAAGATTTAATAATACAACTATATATTTGTTTCCTTTGCATTCCCTTTTTTGTAACTCAAACTCACTAAAAAGATACACCAAATTTTATTTTATTTTATTTCATTTCATTGTTTTACAATCTATTGATTCTATTCCATTTCATTTCGTTCTTTAAAAACTCATTAACATAATGCTAGTATTTTAAGAATATGAAAGTAAATATGGTATAACATTATTTAAAATTAATTATTATTTCTTATTTAACCATATGAGATTTTAAACAATGTAGCATCATGTATATCATTAGACACAGTGAAAACGATCAAAACTCCACCATAAAGTGAACTTTCTCAATATCAAAGCAAATTAAAAAGATAATATTAAAAAAAAAGAAAGATAATATTTTTAATATGTTGGTATCTTTTGGGAAGGAATAAGTGGTAAAATCAACAGCGTAGATATACTAAATAGATAAGATGAAACCCCTCACTTCAGAAATGCAATCCAACCAAGGCTTTGATGTCATCCAAGGACAATGGCAATGCTTGTGTCTGCACTTTAATTATTCAGACCAAAATACTAATTACAAGAATCCAGAAAAAAAGCCACTTGAAAGATTAAAAGGGGCCACTGATCAACTAAACAGTTTAACAGTACCAGTCATAACTCATGAGTGAGATTGCTGTTAAGTCTATAACCAAATGTATCTAATCAAAATAAATGATTATATTACTAAACGACAATCATGAACCTGTTAAGAAACTCCATCCAAGTTGGGTCACCTCATAAATTCACCTAGTTAATTTTACTAATGAGGGGAGAATCATATAGTAATGTTTCTTTTTTTGTTGATTAATGAATCAGAGTAATGTAAATTAAACTATTTATGGGTGTATTATATATGAAATGATTTTTGGTTTTGAATATTTGGAGCCATGTGACTTAAGGTACACTCTATAGAATAATTGGTTTAAAAGTAACACACCCACTAATTAAGTGATGTTTGTTTAATATGCAATATTGGTTAGTTTGCTTTGAACATGATTATAAACTTGGAGAATGATTTTGTCTGCACCCTGTAGCTTTCCTATACATTGCTTCTCCTTTCCACTTCATCCCCACATAAAGAAAGAATGTGACTATTAATGTAGTGCTTACGTTGGCAATTATGCATGCTCTTAAATGTGGATTTTATACTCAATATTTGTTGGAGTTACATTTTCCACATTTTCTTAGAATCAAAGTTTCAGAGCTAGTTTAAAAAGATTTTTTTTGAAAGAGCTTTAGAGAACTGTAAGACCACCACCCTTTTCGACTATGAAATTTGTGATGGGTGACTTGCAAGTTTTGATATATGCTTTTATTTAACTTTTTAATAACCTTCAAATACACCATATACAAGATTAAAAACATTCAACAGTTGCCTCTAATATAGTATACTCATGAGCTAGTAAAATTTTAAAATGAGAGGTTGACTTGAGGTAAAGATGCATTGGATATAATAATATGATTCTTGCTCCTCTCCAAATTCTTGGACACAATAAGATTAAATCTTTTTGATTGACAAGAAAAAAAAAAGTGTAATAATGGATATTGGGTTGAATTGCATGTCAGCTAGCACCGATCAAATGGGAAAAGAAAAGAAAAATTAATATTTATCCCTCATTTATGGTGCAACTATTTCTTTCACAATATTTATCCCTCATTTCTGTTTGTTCTAATATATCCTTTTTTCTTATGCTATAACATCTTCGATTTTAACCATTGCATTTAATTATACCCCAACATTGACAAATCCGGATGGCGCATTTCTTGAATGATCCTGCAGAGAAAGATTGTTCACTTTGATTGTTTAAAAGAAATCTATAGAAGGGAAAAAAAGGCTTTGAAAAAGTAAGGAGAAATATTTAAGTCAAGGAGGTTGGTGAAATAGATAGTTTCAGGTATCTGAGTGGCTTGTGTCGTTTGTGCTTTTGTTATATTTTGTAGGCGATTTCCCCTGAAAATGTAAGCTTATTCTAGGCATATGTCACTAGCTATGTCAGTTGTTTGATTAGTTGAGCAGCATCATAGCAGATGAGACTTATGCAATGACAGTTGGCAATAGTATTAACCTTTATAACACTAACTGATCGCCTTCCAGTTTCAAGTATTGGAACCTAGAGTATAACAATTTAACTATCACAATGAGTGTTTCTAGAATCAAACTAGCTAGAGCATTCAATGAACAGTGGAAACCACGTAAAAAATCACACAATTTGGTTCTGCAGAATCATTTTCCTAACTACATCAATAATAACCATGTAATTGTAATGTTATGAGTGTCATTTTATTTTCACAAATTTATCATGTGTGTAATTGTAATGTTATGGTAAAATTTAACATCTGGTCCAGGTTTAAAATACTATCCCCTACCAAATATAGAATTTAACTTGAAGACAAATTTATCAGGCGAAGAAAAGCATGCCACCATATGTGAATGTTTTCAATGAGAAGTCACAGAATATTCATGTATATCCACACATCAATCGCCCACATAAACACTAGAGTTAGGCAGCATTACTCTTAAGTATTACAAGCAAAGCGCCACCTTTCTTTCTTTGAGTTGGGACAGCAGCTTGGGATCTGAGTTTTCCAAATAGCTAGCCCTTAAAATTTAGGAAAAATCTTGTTATAACTTGAAAACGTGACTTAAAATTTTATGAATCCATATTTATATAGCGAGTAATGTTAGGGATACAAACATTTTTACAAATTTTTTTACAAATTGCTAATATGATGAATGGTTATTGGTAAATAAAAAATGGATGCTAATGGTGGACCTAAATAAAAACCAGTAATAAGTTGACCATAACATTAACAGTTTGTAAAAATATTGTAAAATAATTTGTAATTGTAGCATTACTCTTATATAGCTGGGATCATAAAATTTAGTTCTTAAAGTCACGTTTTCAGTCATGAAATACTGCGTGTTTTTAAAACACTGTATTAAAAACACAGCCCTGAAATTTATACCAACATATATGACAAAAAAAATTTTATGAACCCATGGTTAGCTCTTGAAAATTTAAGCAGGTGAAGGAGGTAATGTGTAAAAGGAATATCATTTCTTCAAGCTTTGGTTGGTAGGTACGTTAGTTAGTTGTTCAAATTTCGAGGAAGATTTGATTGTTACTTGAATGAGTCAAAGAGTTTAAGAAGAAGAAGAAGAAGAAGAAGAAGAAGAAGGAAAGTGCTTCAGTTAAGTGAACAACCAAATTTTTAGCCTTCTAGTAGAATAAGTCAATCAACTTAGAATTTATTTTAGTAGTCAAATATGTTTAGAGTACATTTTACATCGTTTATTCCTTAAGTTACAACAACATTACTTTTCTCCGTAGAATAAGCTCTTGTAGTCATATCACGACCACTTTGCTTGCGAATGAAATATTGGAACCCTAAAAATTCCACGTTAAATTATCTATATATATATATATATATATTTTTTTTTTTTTTTTTGCTTGGCGGAGCCCACCGGTTTACACATAAACTATACTTACATGGTACAGGATTTGAGAGTCGAACGACAAAGTACAATCATAAGATAGCTAGCAACAAGAAACTATATTAAATCTTATATATGGTTATAATCAACAATAATGGAGATTGCAAAAGCAAAAGCCAAAAAACCAGTAATAGGGCCAAGCAATGCACGCATTTTGCAGGTGTCATATCGTAGTACTGGTGTTTACAAGAAAGACCTTGTCGGTGAGAGGCTTAAATGCAAAATGGTATCATATTTTTTTAAGTATAGTAGAGCTGTTTTACTTCAATATGAGGTCAATTACAACTCTTGTGGCTTGCTAACTTTCAAACATGACATGTTATCAAAAAAAATAAAAAACTTTCAAACATGAAACTAATTGCTTCCTCTTTCTCTCCCACCCGAGGGAGAAAAAAGAGAGAGATTATTATTAGCGTAATTAGGGTTTTGAGGCTAAGAGGATTATAGTTCAATTGATATTTCTTGATGTTTTCAATTGAGATATTCAAATTAAAGTTCAAATCCTCTCACTTCCAACTATCAATGTATATATATATAAATAAAAAAAATAAAAAAAAGATTTCGAAATTTAGGAATTTCTAGACCTATCTAAGGAGTCATTTTGTCTACAATAAGGAGTTGGTGATGGTTTGATCAAATGATGTCATGTTTGTATTGCTACACATGAGACACATGTGATTGTATTAATCTGCAATTACACATGCCATATGTGTGTCTGCCTATAGTCAGAGGTGGCTCAAGCATTAATTAGGCCATTTAGGCAATGACCTAAGACCCCCAAATAGAAGAAAATCCCCTAAAATATAATATATTATATCTACTTTTCTTATAATATTGCCCAAAAATAATACTGTAATGAAAAAACAAAGCCTCTTGCTTAGAATTAAAAAAAAAACATTTTCTATCATCTGATAGAATGTCGTGTCTATCTATCTTACAAAATGAAAATTTTAATTAAAGTCCAAAAATTTAATCAATAAAAATTATTTTAAAAAAATTATACTCTTTTCGAACGTTCAATATTTTATTAATATGTTTTAATAAATTTGTGGTAGTTTAAGAGTGTAAACATTTTCAAGTGATATAATGCCACTTATCATTTACTCGGCTTTAATCTTCAATTAAATTATTTGTGACTTGGCAATTATATTAGCACCTCATCCACACAGCTTTTCTTCTCTTTGCCACATGTCTTATTAAAAAATTAATTATTAAATTTTTTTGGCCCAACATTCTCAATTTCATTTCCCTAATTTTCTCCATGATAAACCGAGTTCTTCCATTGTGTTTACTATTGTTATTCATTGGCCCTCTTACGAGCTAGAGAGTTTTCATTTACTATTGCTGACCTTACTTCTTCTACTAGAAATTGGAATTTTCAACCTTCCCAAAAAAATTTGAGGATATTTTAAAGCCAATCATTTACCTTATATGCACATGACTCTTGTTTGGAGATTCCTATCTGGAATATGCTTCGAGCATCTCTATCTTTACTCCTTGCTTTTTCTCATTCCAAAACCTTACTGGCTTGTTAAAGCTCTCTAAAAAGTAAATTTAAATTTAATACAGTTATTATTTACACTGACACCCTAAGCCATTGTAGCTCTCTGGTCTATTATTTTACCATTTCATTTCCTTCCAAATCAAACAAGTTTTGTAGCTCTCCGGGGTGAATTATGAGCTCATGCCGAGATTTTGTTGGTTGATTTTGGGGGGTTTGTGTTGTGGGTTTTTGTGTCTTTGTCTAGTTGAGTATTGTAGGGGGAAAAAAAAAAGAATAATAAAATATTTTAATAAAATAGAGAACCAAGAGAGAGTTTGTTGAAGACTAATTTAAAAAATATGATTAGCTATACTAGGAAAAGTGGATTTTAACTAAAATTTGGGTGGAAGTTTTGCTAAGCTGTTAGAGACGATCTTTTGATTACCCTTCCATATTATTGGCTTTTGGACATTGTTGTGAAGGTTTAGCTCACCTCTTGAGTTTGTTTTGTTTTTGTTTTTGTTTTTGTTTTGTTTTTTTTCTTTCTTTCTTATGAAAATGTGTCCATAAGAAAAATGACAACGTATTGGTCTTGTATCCCATCCAATGTACAGAAATACTCTATAAAGTCTACCTATTTATAATCGTAAGTGTAGTCGTATCCTTCAACATCTATTGCTTCCCATTTCTTAGACATTAATCAACTATCCTATCTTAGATGTAACTATCCTGAAAGTTGAAACACATTTTCATGTCTTGCAATCTTGTTTTTAGACCCGTCAGATCTAGTCTCTTATCTTTCTCTCCCAATTCCTCGTGTTAGAGACTACTTCGAGTGGTACTGCATAAACATTACATCTCTTAACTGGTTATCTCACTTTCTTCCCTGGCCTCTTTTTTTTTTTTTTTTTTAATTTTCCTATTTGGACCACTTGGCTTTGTCTCAATAGTGTTAACTAGTAAATTTCCATGAAGACTATATTCTACTACTTAGCCAGCCGTGCAATGAATCTTAGTATCTTATATCATACGGATCTAGCGTGTTGCAACGTCTAATAGTCCAGTTGCACAACGACCAAACCTTACTTGGATAGTTGGATCTCTTCTCTTGTTCCTCTCTTCCTTGACAGAGATAAATTAAATATGGATGGAAATTCCAAAGCTAACATAGCTCTCAAGGCAAAAGAATATTTTATGAGACAGTTTTATAAAACATCTCTCACAACATGTGTGAATTTCTTATGTTTTAAAAAAGATATCTCATAGTACCGTCTTATGAGATATCCTTAGAGGGCATGAGGTATTATTAGAGAGAATAAATGTTGATTATAATATTATAATTTGAGCATGCATTTCTTAAATGACCCTTCAAATTTCTTGCTTCTTACTTCTTCTAATATGTCGGCTCCTTACTGGTATGCTGTTTTGGTTTGTAATGGCAAGACTTTACTAGCTAAGCAATGGCGGTTTCAGTATTCAAATGCTTAGCGGTTTCAGTATTCAATGTATATAGTAGAACCACATGAACATCAAGGAATAAATACATAAAAAGAAATGAAGCTAGAAGAGCTTCAGTCACCTTCATCTTTGTCAACATTGATTGAGGTTAGACAAATGCCAAAGAACCAGGAATGGAAAACTATTTGGTTATCTTGTCCCCCACATTAGCTTTTTTTTGGGGAGTGGAAGAGAGAACTTGTGGTTCTTGAGATTAAAGTAAAGAGTAGCGTTAATAGAATTGAATAATGGTGAAGAGAGCCATCTGAATTTTGATACAAGCATGGCTGTTTTTATGAATTTATCTCAGCACAGATCTCAGCATGTTTAACTAAAGTCAATTTTTTTTACCACTATGCTGGATTGTCTAAACTCTATAAGAGTCCTTACTCATTTAAAACTTGGATGAAATAGAGGAAAGGGGTCTATGATGATTCTCATCAAAACATTAATCCATGACCGTTGGGCAGGAGGACCAATCAACCATGATGAAATAAATCACCCTAGGCATCATGGCGCAATGCAGAGGCACCAATTGGTAAAGATGATTTCTCTATTGAATGTTGGTCATGGAAATCGTTCAGTCAATCAATGGACACAGAAGAACTCCAGAGGTTATTACAAATGAAATTAATCACACCATTCCCACCAATGCAAATGTCATAGCATAATAACCATTAAAACATTGGCATCGAAGAGCAATAGCAATTCAAAACTCGGTCTCACTTCCTTGAGCAACCACCTGGAATCTCAATAACACATAAATAACATAATGGTAGTAGATTAGATGAATCCACTGAACTAAGTTATATAATTATACCATCCAAATACCACAATGCCAACTTCGCCACCAAGTTCTAGATCTGCCCCTTCTGCTTCTAGGGCAACCACTTCCCTCCCAACTAGTCCATCTCTGATGACAACCTCACTGCCACTCTTCCCTCAGGTACACCACAATTGAGTACACTCAAGATCAACAGCCACAGCTACAAGCCTCTCCGCATTTGCGGTTTGATATTTTCATGATCAAAGAGGAGATGAGGCACCTCAAGCTCACGCTTCACAGGCCTTGGATTGATAATTAACTGGTTATTATGTTTGGGACCTTGGTGAATGTTTATTAAGGTTTTGCTCAGATCCCCAAGACTTAGGGGTTCAAGGGATCTAAGGACTTATGACTTACCCAAGGACCAGCTTCTTGAGCATATGAGCTTTCCTAACAAGAAGCCCAAGTCAACTACTAATGTCATTGCTGGTGCAAGGGATGGACTCGGATGAGAGCATTTCTCTCTCTCTTGCCCAAGGCTGAGTGCGAGTTCAGGGCGAACTCGTACCACAACTTTTCCTTCCTTTTATTGAAAGAAAAAGAGGACTGATTACATTTCTTTTTTGAATTTGACTTTTAGGTATGCATTGGAGGAGTAGTTGCCAAAAGATCCATGTCCAGTGCCTACAGATCAGAGGGCTACAGGGTGCACCAGCATGGGATTGAGTAATGCCACAAGTTACTTAGGAGCGTGTGTTCCTGGTTGGCTGGTTCTAGGGGTAGAATTATGGCCTCTAATGGTAACAGAAGGTAAAGTTAATTTTAAATTTTGGATTTAAGTAAAAGAATGGGGTCAATAATGATTCTCATCATTCTTGATGAGAATGAGGGGATTTTCATGAGACATTGATCCATGACTGTTGGGCAGGGCCAGAAATAAATCATCCTAGTCATTGTGGTGCAACACAGAAAGCATTACAGAGAAATTGTAAGAGATCATAGGTATAACAGTAACACCCAAACAGAGAACATATTAACATGATCACTCTCTATAGAATGTTGGTCATGACAATTGTTTGCAAACCACAGGCACAGTCAACCCACATGATTGTTTCAGTCAATCAAGGAACACACATGATGTAATCCAGAGGATATATTACAAATGAAATTAATCACACCCTGCAAGCCAATGCAAAAAACACAGCCATAATCATTAAACCATTGGCATCAAAGAGCAATAGCAGCCAGTCTCAAAGATTCAGTTTCACTTCCTTGGGCAACCAACTAGAATCTCAATAAGCAATATTCCTATATTTGATGCCCATAACAGTAGACCAGATGAATCCATTGAAATACCTCATACTAGTAAGTAATAAAAAGTAAAAGCTACACACAAGATATATGGATCTCTTCAAATGAGTAATGCAAAAATATTCATTATCTAGCAATCACCACAGGTTCAACATTAGATAAAGCAAAACATAAATTCTCAAAAGTTTCTTCAAATTTTGAAATAACTAATCTGATTGCTTGGGCCAAAACCTCTATTCTTGCACTGTAGCCAATTACAACCATTTAACGGTACTGCAAGGCAAAAAGTTCAAAACATAAGAATAAGCTAAAAACAACTAAAATTATATTGCATACAAATTACAATTCACCATTACTACAAAGACCATAAAAAACATTACCTTAATGAAGCTAATTTCCTTGGCGTTGCTGCGGAAGCACTGTCTGCAGCACATGAGACCATACTTCCTGATCAACCCATGAGGGTTTACGCACACGCGGCTGCCCAACGAAAACAAAACGACACAAAATCAATATAACATACAACATAAATTGATGTGTGAAAATTTAGTCTAATCCGAAATATTTTTGAAATCATTACAATTCAAGAACTCCAAGTAATTAAATCTTCAAAAGATGAAACCATATTACCAAAAACGAAAAAGGGTCCACACCTAATATTTTCACTAATTACCAAGGCCATAAATAACACACTTCTTGGTAGCAATATCATTTTGTTTCAGACTAGTATGTTTCTTTAATATTACAAGAGAAACACAGATCATTTCTAAACATAGTATTATAAAAACAACAGGATTATCTTAAAGCAATTAACACCCGAGATAGAGAAAAACCCATATTACAAATAAGTCAAACAGATATCTAGGAACAAAACAAACAATCATAAATAACTACAATGGAAGATAAATAGAATCTAGAATGAACAAAGGATTTGATACCAGGTACGGGAACCAGGGCCGTAGCTCTTGGGGTGAGAGTTCCCCGCGTTTGAGTGCCCAGTTCTTGCTTTGAAGGTTGACAGAGAGACAGAGAGAGAGAGATAGAGCGAAATATGCAGAGCTGCGCGAGCAAGAGCAAATCGAAAGTGATACGGGTCACGCTTTGAAGTTAAACTCTAAGCCCATTAGATACTAGTCGGCCCACTTTTATGGTAGCCTAAATATTTAGTTGAAGAATTTGAAGAATATAATTATTGTTGGAAAATAAGGGAATATAAAGATAAGGAGAAAGAAATATTTGAGTGAAATTATATCTAAATTGCTTATATCTCTTCTTACTCACTATCTAAGTTTCTTTGTTTCTATTTGTGTAATACAATGAGAGCTAAAATACATATTTATATGGGGAAAAGTAACGGACAGATGGCTTGTAACTTGTGGAACAAAATCCTTTTTCATTAAGAGATAGAAAGATATTGTCTCCACTAGGGAACTAGGTTGGCTGGCTGGAAGTCACCCCACATGGAAAACAAGAGAGAGAGAGAGAGAGAGAGAGAGAGAGAGATTTTACAATTACTTTTTTTCCCCTTTTAGATATAATACAATTCCAATTGACATTGTATATTGTATAATAATTGCTCTTTATGATCAAATGAAAATACTAATTGGTTAATTGCTAAGAACTTTGTAACTCAACTGTGTAACTCAACTGGTTGACATAGTGTTTTCAATGGAGACCTTCATAGTTCAAATCTCCATTCTCCCGTTGTAATTGTCTAGTTATCAAAATAATAATAATAATTAGTTTTACGTGTAGGCACTCTAGATTGAATTATTAAAAAAAAAAAAAAAAACTAATTAGTTTAATGTGTAGGCGTCCTAGATTCCTTATTTGATGACAAAGGAAAATGTAAGCTAACTTTTATTGAATAAAATCTTTTTTGGAGACTGTCGAGGGCCTTTTTTTTTTTTCGTTGCCCACATGATGTTTGGAAAGCTAAGATCGAGACTCAAATTTGGGCTTGGAATATGGCCCAAAGGCTATCGGTAAAGTGTGAAATGCCCATTTTTGCTCAAGGTCCGAGTTGCATCCAACAAAGATTATAATAATGTCCCAAAAATAACTCCTGCAAAGATAAGCTAGCACAAAGGATGACTACCACAATAAGTGCTTAAATAATAGTCTAACAATAAACAAGAGAACCGTCCAACGGTAGATTTCTGGAAAATTAACAAAATGTATTTGCATAGTAAAAATTATGCATTTCCTTCATAGTCGGTTAATATAAAAGTGGGCATATTATAACAAGTATACAAGAAGAAAAATGGCCTAGCAGTGAATATGACAGACTTCCAGCGGTAACGTCTGATTAGTCAATAAATGTATTTAAATGATAAAAATCATATATATTCCTCATTATTATTAAGTTAACATTAAAAGAAAACTCCCATAGTATCCAAGATATTATTGCCTTCATTATAATAACAATAAAAAAGGATTAAAGGCTTTATAATTACAAGTAAAAGAGAAAAAAAAAGGATGGAATGAAGAGAGAGAAAGACCCCCAGCTTAGTGGAGCAAATATTAACCAAGGTTCTTATGCCCATGATGGAATATATGGAAGGATATATGGTAAATGATGGAAACTACTCTTATATGATTGGGTGAGCAAATATATGGTGAAGTGGGAATAAAATGGTAAAAGGAACTTGGCTATTTTTGGCCATGGTGAAGAGAGACTAATTGTAGCTAATCATGAGGCCTTTATAGTGCTGGGTTTTATTAGAAAAGAGAAGGAATGTTTGTGAATTGATGGGTATAGGCCTTTATGAACTAAAAAAGGAACTTATTTCTAAATTGAAGGCTAAAAATGGCATGATTGGTGGAGAGTTTGAGAGGATTTCATCCCCCTTCATGAGTAGATGGTGCTTTCCTTTTATAGTGAAGCTTAAGGAGCAATTAGCAAAAGCAAAAAATGTTGGGCCTGATCAGCAAGGGAATTTTTAGAGTATCCACATGAGATTTGGCTAAAAATGGTATGAAGTCCTTTCTGAGTGTTTATCTCCTTTGGGTAATGTCAGATGAAGCTGAAATTCAAAGTATCTAACCTAGGATTTGGCTATAAATGGTAAAATTTCTTTTTTGCTACCTGCTTCTTTGGGCAATGTCACACATGGGTGAATATCTGAGTAATCTTGCATTAAATGCTGAGATTTTTGAGGTTGTGTTCAGCCAATGGTGTTAAGGCAGGTATTAAAATAGAATCTTGGTGCTGTAACTAAGATTTGAACCCTAGAAAGTAGGATTCAACACCCTAAGCCAGGTGTTAAAGTTTGAACCCACTTTAGAGGGTTTCGCTGGAGATCCCTTTATGCCTTCCAAATCACATATTCCCAAATTTTCCCCTTTAGGATTCATGAGCTTGGCACATGAACCAGTTCTTGAATGTTTTTGGAATTTATAGGATTGATTTGTTGAGATTTGAGTAACTTGGTTATGACTCCCTTCCGCTGGAGGTGGAGCTTTAAGGAAGATGATGAAATCCCATTGCCCATTGGACTTTAGCTATTAATACAACCTCTGACTACTATGCACGTGATGAGGGCAATGACAGAAAGTTGATGAGACAGCCTTTAGTTCATTCTTAGGGATTTGGTTATCTCTAGCGGGACCTTGGTCAAGGATGAACAAGAAGGGAGCTAGCTGGCTGGTTTAGGTCTCTGCCTTCTTTGGACCAGGCCTATTCACACGAGCTGCACCATTTGGCAGGGCTATGCTCATGCCTTTTTTCACTTGGGATTGTTCTCCTTTCATCACATATTTGGATCTATAAAATGGATATAAATGACACACATTGCCATGGGTTTTAATCACTCATGGACTCTTATTGTTAATGGATATTCAATGTAGTTTGGGTTTTGATAGATATTTGTGATGGATCTTTGGGCAATGAGTTGTAATATTTAAAATAATTGCATGAGCTTTAATTATTTCATATTGCTTTGTAAATAATATTTACTATTTTGAAATGATGAATTCCATATCATAAGTAAAGTTTATGGTTCCAAATAATCACGTCATAATTTAAATGATGAGCTTGTAGGATGAGTAATTACCATGAGTTTTGAAAATAAATATTATGAATGTTGTGATATAAATAGTGACCATGGGTTCTTACTATATAAATTCCATGGGTTTATAATATGGTATGAAATAAATAAATATCATAATTTTAAGATAAATAATCATAACTTTCCATGAGCTTTTATAAGATGATTGCCATGGATTTTGAGAATAGATAATTTCCATTGATTCCAAGGGCTTGTAATATTATAGTAATGTTTAAGAAATTAAAACATTGTTCATCATTGGACTTTTAAGTGAAATACTTATAATATAGTATTTTGCCAAGTATTAATAATCTTGAGCTTTTGATAAAATAGTGCTAACGTAAATTGGGCTTTTCATATTACTAATGAGAATTGGGTTTTTGATATTGCCAATGTGAATTGGGCTTTTGATGTTGCCTATGAGAATTGGGGTTTTTTGATATTGCCAGCGAGAACTGGGCTTTTAATGTTGCTAATGAGAATTGAGTTTTTTTTTTTTTTTTTTTAATTTTTTTTATACTACCAATAAGAATTGGGCATTTGATGTTACCAATTAGAATTGAACTTTTTGATATTACCAGTGAGGACTGAGCTTTTAATATTGCTAATGAGAATTGGACTTTTTGATGTTGCCAATGAGAATTGAGCTTTTTGATACTGCCAGCGAGGACCGAGCTTTTAGTATTGCCAATGAGAATTGGGCTTTTGATGTTGCCAATGAGAATTAGACTTTAAATATTGCCAGCAAGAATTTGACTTTTTAATATTGCCAGCGAGAACTGGACTTTTAATATTGCCAATGAGAATTGGGCTTTTTGATATTTCCAATGAGAAATGAGCTTTTTGATATTGCCAACGAGTACTGGGCTTTTAGTATTGCCAATGTGAATTGAGTTTTTAATATTGCCAATGGAATTGAGCTTTTGATATTGCTAATATAAATTGGGTTTTTGATGTTGCCAATGAGAATTGGGTTTTTGTGATATTGCTAGTGAGAACTGGGCTTTTAATGTTGCCAATGTGAATTTGGCTTTTTTGATATTGTCAGTGAGAACTAGGCTTTTGATGTTACCAATGAGAATTGACCTTTTTGATGTTGCCAATAAGAATTGGGTTTTTGGATATTGCCTGCAAGGACTGAGTTTTTAGTATAGCTAATGAGAATTGGGCCTTTGATGTTGCCAATGAATGAGAATTGAGTTTAAATATTGCCAGCCAAAACTGGGTTTTTAATATTGCTAATGAGAATTGGGTTTTTTGATGTTGCCAATGAGAATTAAGCTTTTTGATATTGCTAGCGAGGACTAGGCTTTTAATATTGCTAATGAGAATAGGGCTTTTGATGTTGCCAATGAGAATTGGGCTTTAAATATTATCAAGCATAATTATTCTTGGACTTTAAATAAATAGGATGTATGCATTGGGCTCGTAGGGCCAGTTTTGGGCTTAACTAAATAATGATAATAAAATTGGATAAAATATGAATTTTTTGAGCTTTAGTTTATATCATGGCCCAATTTAGATAATAAGATATGAAATATTTGTGGTTAACATAATAATAGGGCAAAAATTATTTGGGAAATTCCAATAACTTATTAGTGGCGTTTGAAAATAAATAAGTGGTATTTAAATAAAATTAGGTGCAAAAAAAATGTACCCTAATAGAGACTCTACCAAGTGAATAAACTCTAGCCTCATCTGGAATTTGAGTTTCTAGGAGTCAACTTCCAATGTGAAGAACTCGACCCTCTTAAACTCAAGTTCATTTAAAAAAAAAAATGATTAGGAATTTAAAAGCATCTTAACTTAGGTTTATTCTCCATGGAACTCCAGTTTTGAAAAATCAAGTTTCAAGTGAAACTTGATTTTTCAAAAACTCAAATTCCAAATGAGACTGCATGTGTATATATATATATATATATATATATAATTAAACATAGTAATTTCAAATTAGGCCTTTTAACAAAATTGTTATTGAAAATCAAAATACTAAAGGGGGAAAAACAAGCCCTCAAGTGAGAGCAGTTATCTATACTACTATTTAAGGGGGTTTCCCTATTTAGACTAGACATTTTTGTGGTTCAAAAATACCCTTATACCCCTAGATTTAAACAAAGATAAAACTAAGAGTCCGTTTGGTTGGAGGAGTGGAAAAGTGAGAGGATAAAAAATGAGGAATGGATAGAAAGTGGGAGGATAAAAAAGATTTATTTTCCTCTCCTTTGTGTTTGGTCGAAAATGAAGTTGGTATAAATTTACAATTATATCCCTATTAAATAAAAAAAGTAAAAACTTTTTTATTAAAAAATTGTGTATGGAACCAATTTTTTTTTTTTTTTTGGAAAAAAAGAGAGAACAAGCCAAAGGAAGAAGAAAAAAACAAGTACAAGAAAAGAAAAAAAAAAAACAAAAAAAGATTAAAAAAAGAATAAAGGAAAAAAAAACTGAAATATGTAGTATAAAAGAGAAAGAAAAAACAGAATAAAAGTTTTAGAAAAGAAAAAAAAATGGAATAGAAGCATGAGAAAAGACAAAAACTAAAGAAGATGAAAAAAGAAAAGAAAAAAAGAGACAGATGGTAGTATAACAGAGATGAAAATCAAAGGAAAAAAAGAAGAGAAAAGAGAAGAGAGAAAGATGCACTGGTAGTGGTAGGAATGAAACCCAGTGCAGGGCATTTTCATCCACTCCAAGTGCTTTCGTTTCCCACTCAGTTTTCTCCCAATTTTGGGGAGAAAACATTTTGGTGGGCCCGTGGAGAAAACACCCATGCCTACCAATTCCCCCCCCCCCTTCAACCAAACACCCACCAAAAATGTTTTCTCTCCCATTTTATTTATTTATTTATTATTATTATTTTTTTTCATTCTCCATAAAATCCACTCCACCTTGGAAAAAATTTATCTCTAACTTCTTACAAAATAGAATCACTATTTTGTTGGTTTTCAAACTCAACTCTTTCATATTCCTCCAATCACTAGAAAACTCACCCAAGTTTTCACTTTTTTTTTCCTTTGTTAAGATTTATCTATTTCTTTTGTCCTTAAAAAAAAAAAAAAAAAAAAAAAGTTTCCTTACTCTAATCTAATCTCGCTTTTTTTTTTTTCCAAATCTCTTCTTCTTTATTTTGGAAAAAAAAGACTCCTACTATAAAACCACTACTATAACTTCTATCCATATTCTTAAATTTAAGTAAGAGACAAAACTTGAAGATAGCACTGTAAAAATACATCTCTAACTCTCAACCTAAACATTTCCTACAAGATTGGATTACTCTCCCACTAAACCACTTCTTCAAAACAACTTAAAAAAAAAAAAAAAAACCAACAACAACAACAACAACAACTTAAAAAATAATAATAAACAATCCCTTAAAAAAAAAAATCCTCAAGTTTATCTTCCTATCAGTTTTTTTTTTTAAATCCTCACGTTTATCCAAAAAAAGAAAGAAAGATATATACATGTTTGATTACAATTTAAACTGCTTTTAACTTCTTTTTTAAAAAACTAACTGCTCTTAACTTCTTATACTTATCCTTATTTATTCACACGCACTCAGCGTAAATTAACAATATCAAATCCTCCATTATTCATAATTCTCTCTATAAGTTGGAAGTCTTGAATCCAAGAGGTTTAATGTGATTTTATGGTGTTTAATCATTAATGTTGTTTTGAAAGTCATATGCTTGATTTTAGGTTCACCACTAATGCATTATGTTGTTATTTACTTATTTTTATTTTATTCTTTTGTGGATAAATTTCTAGGTTAAGATTTTTGCCTTGCAGATTATGTTGGGACCTCAACTATCAGATCTCTTTAAAGTTTCAGGTTTATTGTTTCAAATTAAAAACATTGTCAAAATTTAATCTTGCTTTAAATAAGTCTTCACATCTATCATGTTCTATTTTGATTTAGTTTTTGATCTTGCACATTCTGTCTTTTTTTTTCCCCCATGAGTTAAGGTTGGAGATGTGTTCCAGTCTAGCAATACTAATGCAGCAATAGGGGATGAAGGGAGGACTGCAGCGAAAAGTGAGAAGAGAGAGACACAAAGGGAGCATGGACTATGGAGGAACCACAACTAAAGCATATACTTTGATGTTTTGTGACAATGCAATAATAGAGTAGTTGTGTTCTAAGTCTATTAGTAATGTTGGTGTTGTCATCCACCACATCATGGGCCAATCTACAACACTGCATGTTCTTTTTTCTTTTTTTCCTTTTTTCTACTAGTGTTATTGTTGAAAACTTGGATTTGGGTGGTAATGCCCAATTGCATAGGATAAGTCTTCACGTGTAGATATAATAGTTTTTTTTATATATTATTTAAACTAGTTGCTAACCCGTGCTATGCATGGAAACCTACATATTTGTGAGGTAGACTAAAATAATTTAAAAAAATCATAAATTGATTAAGAAACTATACAATTGCATGATTTGCTCTTGTATGACTTCAATTTGTGTTACAATTTGATGAAGAAGTCATTGCTTGAACGTGAAATGGTTTACAAAAGATTTGTCAGACAATTTCAAATACTGCAAAAAAATAACTAAAAAATTCAGATGTTAAAACTTCTAAAAGACCAAAAAATATTAAAGAATCAGACGATTTACTGCTTAGAAATTATTGAAACAAGACAAAATATATATGACTAAACAATAGAGAAATATAAAAGAAAGATGGATTACATTCAAAAGAATAATTTCAATTATTGCAACCTTTTTTATCTTGTAAAAAACAGCTAAAAAGAGTTTGGTGGTTTATGTACGAAAATCACTTTTTAAAGAAGTTGTAGTAGAATTCTTCTATTATCCAAATAAGTTGAACTTTATCAATAGTTGATGATTTATATATTTATCCAAATAAAGCCACGATTAGGATAATCTTTGTGGGTGCCCGAAGACCGAGGATGGATCTAAAGGGTTGCAAAATGACTGTAAGGATGTCACAGTCCATGGGCCTGAAGAGGAAAGACGTCCGAGGAAGGGAGGAGATGAACCAAAGTATTCTAAGGGGTTCCAAGTGGGAACGAGGTTCTGAAGAGAGAGAAAGAGAATCAGTGGCTGTAGGGGAAGTTTCTAGCTTGGGGTAGCCTATCTCTTCCACATTAAATGGTGGGCAATAGCTTTAGTAGCTGCATTGATGAGGAAGTGACTTGAATAGTGCAAGTCACAGCTAAGCAAGCTCCTTTCACCATTTTCTTCAGAGGCAGAAAAAGACAAATGTCGTGAGAGGAAGCTAGTTAGGTAGGAATGGACGATTGAGATATAAAGAAGGGAGTAGTATATAAGAGAAGGGATAAAAAAAAGGATGATAAAAAAGATAAGAGAGAAAAAAGACAGAAGCACTAAGAAGAAAAGAGAGAGAGAGAGAAAAAGGAGAGTGAACAGTGTAATTATTTGCACAACCTTAGCCTCCTCGGGCAAGCCGGTGGAGGGATATTTGACCTTCTTTTCTATGAAATTAACTTTTTCTTCTCTATCTTGATCCTCGGGCTAAGCCCTCTCTTGTTGTTCATTTCCCTTTCTTACAAATTTTATTGATTTGGGCCAAAGTTGAACTGTACAACTCACTGTTCTAAGTGGGCTTGGGCCGCTAGATCTTTTGGTCCTTACAATTAGTGCCGTTTATGGGGACAACAAGGTGTGGTGAATCCGTCCTGAGTACTGAGTGGAGTCATTCAAATACTAGGAGTAATGCCTCGCATGATCAGGAGACGCGGAAGTTGCAGTAAGAAATAGATCCCTTGTGCAGCAAGCTAAGGTGTAGGGAACGTGAAAGAAGAAACCCCTCTCCCCTACGAAGTGATGATTCTAGAGGAAGCAGGGACCGTTTGTATCGTCGTAGGTCTAGAACTCCATCTAGTAAGTCCTATTCAGCTTCACGCATAAGGACAAGTGGAAGAAGAGCAGTCATGATCGAGAGAAGAGGCCTTCTCGCCATGGCATGGGGAATGATGCAACGAGTAAGACCTTATAGCAGATCTCTAAATCACCCTTCGTTAGAAGGATTAACAAGGCCAAACTTCCTCATCAGTTTTCTCAACCAACATTTGCCATTTACAATGGGAGGACTGATCCCGTGGAGCACGTCAGCCACTTTAATCAGAAGATGGCAGTTCATGCCAACAATGGGGCTCTGATGTGCAAAGTGTTCCCCTTCAGCCTAAGGCCTGTGGTTATGCGTTGGTTTGATGCCTTAGAGGAAGGATCGGTGGGATCATTTGAGCAACTAACGAGGGCCTTCGGGGCTAGATTCATAACATGTAGTAGGGTCCCCAAACCTGTAGATTCTTTACTATCTATGGTGATGAGGGAGGGAGAAACCCTCAAAACTTACTCGGACAGATATTGGGAAACATACTATGAGATTGATGGAAACTTCGAAGATATGGCCGTAAGGACCTTCAAGGTTGGGCTACTTGCCGAGTATGAGTTAAGGAAGTCGTTGACAATGAAGTCCGCCTTGAACATGCGCCAAATTATGGACACATAGGTAAATATAGGCAGGTGGAGGAGGACCAAATATAGGGAAAGGCAAGGATAATATGTTCCCTGAGAGGAGGGATCCCTGAAGAGGAGGATACCAGGGTAATCGCCCCCGAGGGGAGTTCCTTAACCAAGCGTCATCCAAGGAAGCTCAGTTGGTCAACTCATTGTTTAAAGAACTAGTATATCATATACTAGAGAAAATTAAGAATGGGCCTTATTTTAAGTGGCCCAATAAGATGGGTGGGGACTCATCCAGAAGGAACCAAAGTCTTTATTGCCATTACCACCAAGAGCGAGGGCATATTACAGAGGATTGTAGAACCCTAAGAGATCACCTGAACCAATTGGCGAGGGCAGGGAAGCTCAATCAGTTCTTACATCAGCCTATAAAGTAGTTTCGTCACTCGGGAGCTAAATTTCGTAAGGGTAGCTTTCCTCGGCTAGCACTAGGTACCATCAATGTGATCCTTGCTAGGCCAGGGAATAATGCGACTTCGGGCACTAGGGTTATGTCCATATGTGGGAGTTGTGACATGGAGGCCGGTGATCAAGCTCCCTAAAAAGCTAGGGTAACGGTCACCCCTACCCTGGGATTCTCCGAGGAGGATAAGCATGGAACTCTCGAACCATATGATGATGCTTTAGTGGTTACTATTAGAATAGCTTTTACGATGTGAAGAGAGTGCTAGTTGATTAGGAAAGCGGAGCAGAGATCATGTGCCCAGATTTTTACAGAGGGCTAAACTTGAGGCCCGAGGACCTAAAAAGGTATGATTCACTGCTGATGGGTTTTGATGGCAGAATGGTGGTCCCTTAGGGAATGATAAGACTACCCGTACAAGTTGGGGATGTGGAGGTCAAGGTTAATTTCATAGTGGTAAAAGCATTTTCCCCTTACATCACTATCCTAGCTAGATTTTGGCTTCACGCGATGGGTGCCATGCCCTCAACCTTACATTTGAAGGTCAAATATCCTACTCAAGGGAGAGTGGAAGAGTTGGTGGGAGATCAAGCCATGGCTAGGTAGTGCTTGGTGTTAGCAATAACATGGCGGCCTTTAGATCTTGCTGCGTTGATTAAAGATCCCGTCCTATAGCAATTAAAGGGGCCTATAGGGGGGCAGCAGACTGAGGCATCCAGAGAATTATTAGAGGAGCTAGAAAAGGTGGTGATAGGGCTGGATCAAGAACAGTATTTCCAAGTGGGATCTCAGTTGCCACCCTTGGAAAAGGCAGAGTTGCTGAAGTTTCTTAAGGCTAACCTTGATATTTTTGCATGGAATGCTTATGATGTCCTAGGAATTGATCTCGGGTTTATATGTCACCAGTTGAATGTTAACCCCAAGGCCATGCCACGTAAACAACCTCCTCAGCGGTCATCCAAGGATCATACTGAGGCGGTCAGAATATAGGTGACCAAGTTGAAACAGGCTGGGGCCATTAAGGAGATTTTCTATCCCGAGTGGCTGGCCAACACAGTAGTGGTTAAAAAGAAAAATGGGAAATGACGAGTGTGCGTGGACTTCACTAACTTGAATAAAGTCTGCCCAAAAGACCTTTTCCCCATTCCTAGAATTGACCAACTAGTGGATGCCATGGTGGGACATCCTCGGATGAGTTTCTTAGATGCCTTTTAGGGTTACCATCAGATACCTCTGTCATTGTCTGACCAAGAGAAAACGGCCTTTCCTGCTCCCAATGGGAACTATAATTATTGGGTGATGCCTTTTGGCCTAAAAAATGCAGGATCCATGTATTAGAGAATGGTGACACGGATATTTGAATCGCAGATTGGGAGGAACATGAAAGTATACATTAATGACATGGTAGTCAAGAGCAGGCAGGTAGTAAAGCATTTGGCTGACTTGGGGGAGACTTTCTCAGTTTTGAGAAAAAATTAGCTATGCCTGAACGCATCTAAGTGTTCTTTTAGGGTCAGCTTAGGCAAATTTTTGGGTTACATGATTACTCACCGCGAAATTGAAGTCAACCTAGAGCAGATTAAGGCTATTAATAGTTTGCATCCTCCTTGAAATCCCAATGAGGTGCAGAGGTTGACTGGGATGACAGTAGCCATAAACAGGTTCATCTCTTGGTTTGCGGACAGGTGGCATCCTTTTTTCCAATTGCTTCACAAGTGGAAGGATTTTCGATGGACCGAGGAGTGTGTAATGGCTTTCAAGGACCTCAAACAGTACTTGTCCAATCCACCAATACTTTTCAGGCCCGATAAGGAGTAAGTGTTGTATGCATACCTAGCAGTAATGGACTACGCTGTTAGCCTCGTCCTGGTCAGAAACGAGGACGGAATTCAGAGGCTCGTTTACTATGTTAGCAAATCCCTGCAGGAGGCTGAGACGCGTTATTTGCCTTTGGAAAAGGCAGTGTTGGCCATAGTGCATGCCACTAGGAATCTTCCTCATTACTTCCAAGCCCATACTATTGTGGTGCTCACCCAACTCCCTTTGCAAGCTCTATTGAGGAAATCGAGTTATACTAGCAGGATTGCTATATAGGGAACCAAGTTGGGAGCCTATGATGTTAAGTACATGCCTCAGACCACCATAAAAAGACAGATTCTAGCAGACTTTGTAGCAGAGTTCACCGAGGGTGCCCCCGAGAAGGAGAAGACAATTATAGGGGTATTGATCATGTCGGCCACTGTTGTTCCCCTATAGGAAGTTTATACGGATGGAGCTTCCAACTGAAAGGGAGTAGGAATAGGGATTGTATTGGTCACCCCTGAGAATCTGATAATGGAAAAATCGTTACGACTAGGATTCTTAGCCACCAATAATGCGGCCGAGAATAAGGCCTTGCTAGCATGAATAGCTATAGTCAGGCAGTTGGGAGGAGAAATGGTTGAGTTGTACTCTAATTCTAGACTGGTCGTGGGCCAAATCAATAGAGACTTTGAAACTCGGGATGAAAGGATGCAGGGGTACCTTGCTAAAGTGTAGAATGCCTGGGCTCAGTTTAAGGGTTTTGTATTGAAGCAAATCCCTAGGGGACAAAACTCTCATGCAGATTCTCTAGCAATCTTGGCCACTTCTCTAGAGTCAAGTCTTCCTCAGTTTGTTGTTGTTGAAGACATGGATAACTCAAGTCTCATGAAGGTATCCTCGGTTGGGGGGTGTAACCTCCACGTGGGAACTAGCTGGATGGACCCCATTATGACCTTCCTAAAGAGGGGGTATTGCCCGAGGACAAGCATGAGGTAGAGAAGATGCGTAGAGGCGCTCCTTGCTATTGGTTATTTAAGGAGCAAAAGTTATACAATCATTTTTACTTGGGGCCATATTTGTTGTGCATACACCCCGAGGCAGTGGAGCCTTTATTGGAAGAGCTACATGAGGGCATATGTAGGAGTCATACAGGAGGTAGGTCGTTGGCGCATAGGGCCTTCACCCAGGGATACTGGTGGCCTAGCATGCAAAAAACCTCTCAAGATTATGTGAAGAAGTGTGATCAATATCAGAGGTACGCCTCAAACATTCATCAACTAGGGGGAGTCCTGAATCCATTATCTAGCCCTCGGCCGTTTGCTCAGTGGGGCTTGGATACAGTAGGACCATTTTCCTAAGCTATAGGGAACCGAAGATGGCTCCTCGTCGACATGGACTACTTTACCAAATGGACGGAAGCTGAGTCACTTGCTAATATTCGGGAAGTAGACGCTAAAAAGTTCATCTGGAAGATAATTGTCACCAGGTTTGGAGTTCCTCACACTCTGATCTCAGATAACAGTCTACAATTCGACTAATAAAGCCTTTTGAAGATATTGTGGGAAGTTAGGGATTAGGAATGGGTATTCTACGTCTGCTTATTCTCAGGGGAATGAGTATTCTAGATATGGCCAAGGAAAGAAGAGAGGTGGCAACGGTGAAGATGGCATATTACCAACAGAAACTTAAGCAAGGGTATGATAAGGGTGTAAAATCTAGGCCATTGGCTCCAGGAGACTTAGTCTTGAGGAAAGTGGTAGGGATAGCCAAGAACCCTGCTTAGGGCAAGCTGGGCCCTAACTGGGAAGGGCCATATAGGATCACTTCTATTGCTGGAATTGTGGCTTATTATTTAGAAGATTTAGATGAAAATGTAATTCCTTGTCCTTGGAATGTAAACAATCTATGGCATTATTATTATTAATGATTTCCTTTCTGACTCATATCTTGAATGGTTGTGTCTTATTATAGATGTGTTTGTTGAAACAGTTAGTCTGTTAAATATTTTAAGTGTTAAATAGAACCTAGTCCTTGTCTGGCTCCTCGAGTCATAAGTCTAGGGTAAATTAACATTGCAGAAAAAATTATAAGTGTTAAATAGAACCTAGTCCTTGTCTGGCTCCTCGGGTCACAAGTCTAGGGTAAATTAACATTGCAGAAAAAATTCTAAGTGTTAAACAGAACCTAGTCATTGTCTGGCTCATCTGGTCACAAGCTTAGGGTAAATTAACATTATGTGAAATATTCTAAGTGTTGGATAGAGTTTGGATATGACATAGCTCCTATGGTCACAAATGGGGAACTAAGTGGACCTTTGGAAAGGTTGCTTGAAGGAATAGGAAAGTAAACACCGTGGGTGTTTCCTTGGGTTTCTAAAGTAGTGCCAGCAAGTTTACTTTGAAGGTCCCAAATCTAGTTTCAAGTAAGTATTGGTTAATAATTTGTTTAGGACCCATAGATTAGTTTACTCTTTATGTTATGATAAAGTGGTAAATTGCCACAGTGTGATTGTTATGAAGGAAGGAAGATAACGTAGTAAGTAAAAAAAAAAAATACAAGTACAAAAAGTAAACAAGCAAGGTTAAACTTCAAACTTCTTTCATTAAAGATAAAGGAACTGTGGTATAATAAAAAGAAGGAGGAGGGGCACTATTTATACAGCAACCCATTACAAAATTGCCTAAGTATCTCCTAGTCTAAGGCTAAGCTAGGCTGTTGGTTCATTTTCCTTGGTGCCCTTCTTCTCTGGCTCTTTTTCCTTCTTCTTCCTCTTCAACTACACCGTCTCGACCACTTCCTCTTCGGTCTCCATGTCCAACATATCAGCTGGAGGTGGCAGTTCTTTTTTCTACTCTTTGCCCTTGGCCGAAGTAGGAGAGGGAGTGGGATCGGGCTGAGCTGAGGAAGTAGGGGGAGTAAAGCTGGGATCTGCTAGAGGCGGAGGGAGTGTGGGTGCCAAACCCAGGGCAGAAGGGTAGTACACGTTATTAGGAGCCCTAAGCTCTGATTCGGTGCTGACCCCCGTAGCGTTCAAGGCTTAGCCCCACACCTCCAAGCAAAATGCACGAGCAACATCCCTGAGTTGGGCAGTAAAACTCTCAGTTGCCTTGGTCATGCCTGCATCATAGGCTGCTTGCTTAGCCTGAGCTTTCTCAGCCTTCTTGGCCTCCAGCTACTTCTTAGTTTGTTTTAGCTCCACAACTGTGAAAGCCATTTTATTCTCAACCTTCTTCTGGGCCTCCAAGGCATCAGCCGCCTGCCTCTTGTAGCTTTTAAGAGTGGACTCAATGTTCTGCTGAGCCTTCTCCACCTCAGACAGCTGGGTAAGAGTCTCTTTCAACTTCTTGTCTGCCTCTACATGGGTTTTTTTTGCGGCCTTCATTCCTTTCTCAGCCTTTCTTGCCATGTCCAGGGAATGGTTTACCCATTTCTCGACCATGAAAGCAGCTTGGATAGAATACCAAAAAAAAAAAAGAAAAAGAAAAAAAAAAAGAGTAAGTATCATGTAATGCACAAACAACCTAACTATACAGTTGGGTGGGATCAGTCACATACCTTGGCCAGGTCCTGTTTCAAAGCAAGGAAGACCTCACACTTCCTGAAGGACCTCAACTCCGCCATGTCCTCAGGTAGGCATAATGCCTTCTCTAGGCATTCTGCCACCAATCCTGAGCTACCCTTTTTGGGGTCCATCAGGTTGGCATCATCAAGTACTGGATTGTTTTAGAAACAATAGCGAACGTTTTAGGGGCTACTGTTGGTGCCCGAAGACCGAGGATGGATCTGAAGGGTTGTAGTATGACTATAAGGATGTCACAGTCCACGGGCCCAAAGAGGAAAGACGTCTGAGGAAGGGAGGAGATGAACCAAAGTATTCTAAGGGGTTCCAAGTGGGAACGAGGTTTTGAAGAGAGAGAAAGAGAATCAGAGGTTGTAGGGGAAGTTTCTAGCTTCGGGTAGCCAGTCTCCTCCACATTAAATGGTGGGCAACAGTTTTAGTAGCTGCATTGATAAGGAAGTGACTTGAACAGTGCAAGTCATAACTAAGCAAGCTCCTTCCACTATCTTCTTCAAAGGCAAAAAAAGACAAGTGTCGTGAGAGGAAGCTAGTTAGGTAGGAATGGACGATTGAGATATAAAGAAGGGAGTAGTATATAAAAGAAGGGAGGTTAACAGAAAAAAGGATGACAAAAAAGATAAGAGAGAAAAAAGATAGAAGCACAAAGAAGAAAAGAGAGAGAGAGAAAAAGGAGAGTGAACAGTGTAATTATTTGCACAACCTTAGCCTCCTTGGGCAAGCTGGTGGAGGGATATTTTCCCTTCTTTTCTATGAAATTAACTTCTTCTCTATCTTGATCCTCGGGCTAAGCCTTCTTTTGTTGTTCGTTTCCCTCTCTTACAAATTTTATTGATTTGGGCTAAGGTTGAACTGTACAACTCACTGTTTTAAGTGGGCTTGGGCTGCTAGATCTTTTGGTCCTTACAATCTTAATAGAGGATTTATTCAAGTTTTTATTTATTTATTTATTTATTTTATTATCAATGTTTGAGTTTAAGTTAAACTTGTTAGAGAGATAGAGTTTTACTTCTTGTTAAGTATGAACTAAACAAAAATAATTTTAAAAAAAAAATGATAATGATGAGTTTGAGTTTAAATTGAACTTGTTAGAGAGATAGAATTTCACTCATTGTTAAATTTGGACTAAACAAAAATAATTTTATTTAAAAAAATGATGTGTTTCAGTTTAACTTGGACTTGTTAGAGAGATAGATTTTTACTCCTTGTTAAGTATGGACTAAACAAAAATAATTTTATTTAAATAAAATGATAATTTTATTTAAATATTGCGCTGACATGGAAAATTGTGGGAGTTTTAGAAGATTTGGTTTTATATATATATATATATATATATAGATAAATCATACAATTCATTAAATTAGTCATATAACTAAAATTATACATTGATAATTTTTTCAATTGCCACATATTAAGTTTGAAAAAAATTCTTCCAAATCAATTTGGAACAAAATCGTTTCCTAAAATAATATTTGCATTAAGGAATAGATTGATGTAGGGACTCAATTTGGAAGAGCCCCCTAAAATTAGAGGGGAAGTAATCCTATAGGCGCCAAACAATACATTTCTAAAGAGTGGGTTGAAGAAATTGGCCCTTGTAGGCAAACGGAAGCCAACCATGGACCCATCACCATTGAAGGCTCGTACACTTAAATTCCTTCTCCAAATTGATCCTCGGCATTGGTCCTAGGAGCTTGACTTTTTTCCTCCTCCTTTTCTTGTTCTGTTGGTCCCTCTTATATAGTCCTCTTCCTCCCATCTCTCTCTTCCACCTATTGATCATCCATGCGCTTTCCCTCTGATTTTCCGTCCCATTAGCAGCACTATATGTACTCAAGTAATTCACAGTAATCAAGGTTGCCTTGTCCAAGAGTCACATCTCCACTAGTGCGGCCAGAGGGTTAGGTGAACGCATTTAGTGCGGAGGTGACAACCTGTCCTGGGCCCGTTTCCCCATTTGAAGCTAGTCTCGGTCCGCCGAGGACAGGGTTGTCCTCGGCGGAGTTTTTGAAGTTTAGGCTCCCACGCATCGTCCTCGGACGGACCCTCTTCCTCGGCATGGGCCCTGGGCCAGATGTAAAGTGGGCCGAGGTCACCAGGCCCTCGAGCCCCACAATAGCCCCTCAAAATTCTGCTGTCCATGTCCTCTGATGGGGAAGAGGATTTTGATGTTCTCGGGCCTTCCACATGATTCACCATACCTCGGCCCACGTTAGCGTTGGAGTTTTTTATCTGCCACATGTAAGTTTTTGGTGCTTCGAGACTCAGTGTGCATTTGCATTAAATTTTGGCAGCTCCATGGAGAACCCTCGAGGGATGACGCCGCTATACGAGACTTCTGAGGAGGTGAGGGGGCTCGAGTAACCGATGCCCTGGAAAAGCCCCCTTGTAGTTAATCAAAGTCTTTCGTTGGATCACCCCGTTGTGACAGCACGGGGCATTCTTATTTGTATTCTTTTTCATTTCATTTTGCTTTTCGCCTTGGCGACATTGTAACGAAGCCATATGCCTTCTATTTGAAGGATATATTCAGTGGTTTGCCTCTAGCTCATTAATTGAGGCTTCCTTTTACTTGTTATACTTTAGGGTTTTGCTCACTACCTTGATTCTGTTCTGGACTTGATCTCATGAGATAATCAGCTGTCCTTTGAATTTGCATCCGAGGCCTGTACCACAACTTGGTCCCATCTAATGCTTTTATTCTTCCGCAAATATCTGATTTTCCATAAGTTTGAGTCCGAGGACCACGTAATACCTTGGTTTTGTCTAGTACCCAGGTATATTTAAGTGGTTAGTTTCCCCCTAGGTTTGAGTCCGAGGACCATGCAAGACCTTGGTTTTGTCTAGTACCCAGGTATATTTAAGTGGTTAGTTTCCCCATAGGTTTGAGTCCAAGGACCATGCAAGACCTTTGTTCTGTCTAACGCTTTTGCTCTTCTGTAAGTAACTAGTTTCCCCATAGGTTTGAGTCCGAGGACCATGCAAGACCTTGGTTCTGTCTAGTACCCAAGTATATTTAAGTGGTTAGTTTCCCCATAGGTTTGAGTCCTAGGACCATGCAAGACCTTGGTTCTGTCTAACGCTTCTGCTCTTCTGTAAGTAACTAGTTTCCCCATAGGTTTGAGTCCGAGGACCATGCAAGACCTTGGTTCTGTCTAGTACCTAGGTATAGGGTGAAGGAGATTGTCCTCAGCGTTGGCCATACCAGTTTTGGCGTGATGATGGCCTTGGCCCTGCCACATCGGAAGTGGGGCATCGTGTGGACCAGACCATTGACCCCGCAGTGCCCCGGGTGAGGTTGGTTTGGGACTCTAACCTCACACGTGGCGGCAATACCACCCTCAGTTTAAGTTTCTGCCCTCATCAGTTACGAGGCGCCTCCTGACTGCTCGCGCTCCGCGCTTGACGTTTCAACACATGAGGCGCGCTCTCATTAACACTCTCTTGGATTGATGCAGATCGAACGGTTGATAGGCGCCTTGGAATTTGGTCAGGATTAATGTCACCGATAATCCACTCTTCGAATTCTGCGTTGATCGATTCCTATCAATCTTCGTCCTCTATTTAAGGCTGTATAGGGGAAATGTCCTTCTATGCTTCACGAACTCTCTAATACACTAGGAAACATGCCCTTTTAACTTTCAAAGCCCCTTCAATAACCCTGCCAGAAGTTGCGATAAGAGTTTGGAGAAACGGAATGGCCCTGGATGGGAATGAGGGTGCATGGGCCCAAAATCCTCCTTCCTCGATGGAGAGCCGCTGTAGCTACAGCTCGCGTCAGGTCTCTAGTGCGGCCGAATTTGTGCGTCATCCCCATAGTGCCGTGCATAGCGGCCAAGAGGAAGGTCCCTGAAGTACATAACGCTCCTCCCCGGGGTGCCCTCACGCCAGTGGAAGCGTGCAAGAATACGTCATATCTGGTGCCCGAGTGTTGCCGTCTCCAATGGCCAACCACTGCGGGGCTGGAAGAGAATCAAGGGAACATCATGGGGAAGGGTCACCCGGTGCCCTTACATCTGCTCTTCTCTTCGCGCCAGCGCCGCCGCACCGGATTGGGTGTTGTGGGTAGCCTTGAAACGGGCCTGCCTCAGTCCCCTTTCCTTTAGTTAGCTTTAAAACAGGCCCGTCTGGGCCTTTATTTGTAGAGTTGGCTTTAAAACAAGCCTGTCTGAGCCTTTGTTTGTATATTGTAGATCCTTTTCATCTAATAAAATAATGCTATTCTTCTTCTCTTTTCCTTTGAATCTTCTATTTTTCTGCAATGGTGTTGTTGTTTTTTATTTTTCTTTTTTGCGCGTTCTTGTGAACTTTCTGCCAACTGGTTCCCTAGGGACGATTGTCCGTTGCGCCTGCTAGTGCACAAATTCTTCCCACAGACGGCGCCAATTGTAGGGACTCAATTTGGAAGGGCCCCCTAAAATTAGAGGGGAAGTAATCCTATAGGCCCCAAACAATACATTTCTAGAGAGTGGGTTGAAGAAATTGGCCATTGCAGGCGAACGGAAGCCAACCATGGACCCATCACCATTGAAGGCCCGTACACTTAAATTCCTTCTCCAAATTGATCCTCGGCATTGGTCCGAGGAGCTTGACTTTTTCCCTCCTCCTTTTCTTGTTCTGTTGGTCCCTCTTATATAGTCTTCTTCCTCCCATCTCTCTCTTCCACCTGTTGATCATCCAGGCGCTTTCCCTCTGGCTTTCCGTCCCATCAGCAGCACTATATGTACTCAAGTAATTCACAGTAATCAAGGTTGCCCTGTCCAAGAGTCACATCTCCACTAGTGCGGCTAGAGGGTTAGGTGAGCGCATTTAGTGCAGTGGTGACAACCTGTCCTGGGCCCGTTTCCCTATCTGAAGCTAGTCTCGGTCCGTTGAGGACAGGGTTGTCCTCGGCGGGGTTTTTAAAGTTTAGGCTTCCACGCATCGTCCTTGGACGAACCCTCTTCCTCGGCATGGGCCCTGGGCCGGATGTAAAGTGGGCCGAGGTCACCAGGCCCTCGGGCCCCACAATTGATTAAGGAAAATGAACTTATTTGAAAACTAGCAATTTAATTTTTATAGTAATATTCCAAGTGAATTATTTTTTGGAAAAATATCAACATTATGCATGAGAGGATCTATTTCAATAGCTAAGTCAAGAGACGTGATAGTATTTTGCAACACCTTGATTAACGAAATTGTATTGATTATAAAATTTTATCAATAAAATATTGATATTTGTCTAGCACAATTATGCAAAGTAAATATTGATAATGAATTGTGTCAAGATGCATGGGCTAAAGACTTAAAAGGTACATATTAATTTTAGTAATGCACCAAAAAATTTCATTGATTCAAGTTAATTAAGAAATCTAGCCTCTGAGCAAGCGCTCACATGTGTGCTCAAAAACTCTTCTATTTTTTTTTTTGGTAAAGGTTAATAATTTGCGTCCATTATAACTTGTGATTACTATATTTTCTAATCTCAAAAATATCTAAGGGTGTGATGAAAAAATTACTTCACTCAAAACGCATAACACTCGTCACACCCCCTAAATATTTTTGTGGTTGAAAAAAGGTAGCAATCTCAAATTATATTAAAAAAAGAAAAAGAAAAAAAAGCGTGTGCTAAGAGCCTCTTTAGCACGAATGATCGAAGCGTCGTCGTATTACCTAACGATTCAGCTTTCGCGCAATTATTGAAAGTTATCACTACGGTTCCTCTGTCTGTCTCTCTGAATGGCGAATCAAGAAGCTGGTTCATCTTCTTCCTCTACTCCACAGCCACAGGTAATCAAACCAACAATTCTTCTTCTTCTTTGTATGTTTTGTTATATGGGCTTCTGAATAATCTTGAGTCAGGACCACGAAATTCAAGTGCAACTTCAGCAAGAAGAAGAAGAAGAAGAAGAAGAAGAAGAGTTGCTATCACTATACGGAGCAGAATCAGGTTGGGTTGAAGCTCGAACAAGCTGTGACCATCTCTATCTGGCTTCTCTGTCGTTTGACCTCGCTCACATTCCCACACCCGATACTTCTTGCTACAGGTTTACTTCTTTTTCTTATACCCCAACTCTGCTGTACTGTGCTCTACTTTTATCATTTCTATTTTTCACAAAATATTTATTGTTATTTATTTAAAAAAAAATTATAATCACACCCATTTTGTTTTAGAATTGTTATGATCAACTACTTCCATCCATTACAACAACTGAAATTGATGATGCTGAGAAATTCACCAGTGAGCCACACGATACCTACGCCCTTGAATGTGAACCTGCACAGCACAAAGAAAGAAACCTTGCAGAGAGCACCGGTGTGGTGCCGGCCAAATACCCTCCGAAGGTTAAGTCAGAAATATTCTCACAACACTAGAGTGCTAGAGAAGGTAAATCATGCGTACCTTGATTTATGAGGGTATTGGGGCTTTTATAGTAGTAGGAGGTCGATGTCTCACCCTTGGCGCGGAAGTCTTTTCCATATAGAGAACATCTTGTAGAATCCTTTTTGTACTAGAATTCTGTTTGTCTTCGGACTCTATGAAGTGTGTCGCAAGTATCATATACCAAGGGCCTTTCTGCCTTCCTCACGGGCCTCGGACCTACTGATACTTCATACTGGACTCATTTTCATAGATTCCGCAGATAATGGGCTTGTCCTCTATCGGCCCACAATTGATAACTGTCAGGCCCATCCCTAGCCCAAATTCTACCTCTTCAGTTGCCCCCTTCACCCCAAGGGTCTGTCATACTTTAGTGGAGGGAAGCATGGGGTGACGGTTTACGTTAACAAGGGTGGCGGTTGAGGGGCCTGTGGGTTGACAGTTTCGTACCCTGACAGAGGGAATTAATGAGGCATGACATACGTCGTTCTTTCATTGGTGGTTATCTTGGACCGAGGCGTCGCTTCGCCTTCCGTGCATCTCCTTTATAAATACCGCAACCCTCACCTCTCATTTTTCCATTTCAAAGAGAACAGACTTGTCAGAGCACACTCCGTCATTCTTGTCAGAGACTAGCCCGTCCAGTTACCGCAAACGTTGCAAAACGCTTTCATCCGTCCATTTTTTAAGCTGGTAAATTACTTTTCTCCGTCTGTATTTCATTACATATTTAAGCTTACTTTATTATGCAAAATTAGACCTTTCTTTTCCCGTCATATGGTCCAACACCCGTCATAGTCTTAGGTTTTGTCATTACCTGTAGGCAACGTCTAGTGCGTCGAGTAACCAGTCTGTCGTTCGTGACAGGGCGGACTACGAAGAGGTATATCCGTTAGGTCACAAAGACTAAGACGATCTGAGCGAGGATAAGAGTCCGTCTGCATCTTCCCCGTCCTCAACACATGAGGATACGGAGATTGTAGAGATAGTTGAAAGACCCATTGAAGAACAAGAAATTAGGTTTGTCATTGGTGCTGATGGACTTAGCCTGTTCATCATGCTACCAGAGTGGACGGTAAATGCCTTCACATCCACCATCAAGGAGCCTCACTTCAATACTATTAGGGACAACTACCAAATCCCTGACCATATTCCAATCCGTCTACCCTATAGGTCAGAAAAATGCTACTACCAGGGGTAGACGGCGTTGGAATATACGAACAGGTGCTCAAAGCAGGTCTTAGGTTTCCATTGAGCTCCTTGCATCGTGAACTTCTCCAATATTTGGGATTGTCCGTCAGCCAAATATCCCCAAACGCCTGGAGAGTTTTCATTGCCATGGAGGTTCTGTACGGAGCCATGTCGAACGGCGAACGTAGGCTGACGGTACGAGAGTTCTTTCATTGCTACCGTCCTGACGAGATAAACAAATCAAGGGGAATGTATAGTTTTGTTCCTAGGAGTCCCGTCCTGAAGGTCATTTATGAAACTCCAGATTCAAACAGGGACTAGAAGAGTCGTTACTTCTTTTTAGAAAGGGACGGTTGGATGTGCCGTCCAGGGGAGATGGATTACATGCCCGTCGACAAGACTTGGGGCATAATAGACGAGTCTGGTACACCCCGTCACATGTCACATGAAAGTTTAAGTGTCTTATTATATTTCATTTATTTGAACTTCATAAGCATCTAATGTCCATCTTTTTTTTTTTTTTTTTAGTCCGATGGCGCCCACAGATAGATCTTGAAGAATTTAGTTTTTTGGAAAAGATTTATAAGAAGTCCACGTCGGAGGAGAGGACCTGGGCTAAGCTGGTAACTCTTGATACCATTTATTGGTATTGTGACGGACCCAAACCTTCACCTACAGCTAGGAAGTACGACACCAGAGTCCGTCAACGTAAGCTCGTTATTTGAATTCCAGCAATTTAATTTGTCTATCATTCATTCCTTTTTAACTCACTCCGTCTTTTTTTTTCAGAAATGGATGACACCAAGAGGAGGGCTTTAATCAGGGCAAACGCCGCCAAGAAAAAAGAATCCGTTGAGGCAGATCCTATGGGAACGGATTCAAGTCTTCAATTAAAAAGGAAGGGGCCGTCCAGGGGGGACTGTCCTCCAAAGAAGCCCAAGGTCCCATTGGAGCCCGTCCTAGGTCTCATGGCTGGTGGTGCCAAAACTGTCACTCCCGTGAAGCACGGGGCAGAGAAAGGCTTTATGAAGGGCCCACCCTCACAGCAAGAGAAAGCGTCCGTCCTTCTTCGCGAGGACCCTAAATACGCTCTGGAGAGGCTGTCGTCCATCATTTCTTCTGATGACTATGAAGACTTGGGCAACCACTCCACTGAAGCAATGGGAGAGACGGGCTTGTTCAGTATTGCTCAGGTGATCAATCCGTCCATGATGCTTTTATCTTTTACTTAAGCATTTGGCTAACTTCTTTTTTATTTTCAGGCCATGCTCATGATGAAGGGGCTGATGGGACGGTGCCTGAGTCAAGAGATAACTTTGGACCGTCTTCCGGAGAAAGCCAAGGTGATGGATGATGAGTTATCTCAGCTGAAGGCTTAGAAGGTCATCCAAGAAAAGAAACTAAAAATGGCTGAGGAAGCAAGGGACGACTACTTTAAGAAGACTGGAAGTCAAAGAGAAAGAGACCCGTCAGGCAAAGAAAGATGTGCGCGAGTACCATGACTCCGACGCCCTTCTACTAGAGCTCGGGTCTTCCTACAACGACGGTTTCGATGATGCCTTTCGTCAGGTGAAAATTTTGTATCCAGATCTCAACCTATCCTCTGTTAATATTAACGTTCCCGAGCAAACATCCGTTCAGCCTGCCAGATCCGATGATACTGACGAGCTGTTTGGTGATGAGGCGCTAGTCGACGGAGCCCATGTAGAAAGGTTCGTCGCTGAGAATAATCCAACGGATGTGGAGGTCCGTCCAGAGTAAAAAGAAGCTCCAGCTGCAGATTAAAATTGCTTGGTTACTTCTTGTTGTTGTTGTTGTTGTTTTTTTTTTTTTTTTGTAAAGATATTTTTGAGAACACCGTCTTGTAATATTAATTTGCTTAACATTTTCTTTCATGGGGCGTAGTCCGTCCTTTTAAAGACTGGAATCCGTTTTATTTACGAATTTTGCTTGTAGTTTGGACATATATTTCATTTTGTTGGTGATTGGCACGTTCAGTATTTTGGGTACCGTTTATGCTGTTCTGCTTTTGGACGGATCCTTTCAATCCATCGAGTGTCTTTATATTTTTGTATTTAGACTATATCCGTCTATATTAATTGCGGTAGTCCGTCTTACTCTAAGGTTTTAAACCGTCCCTCATGGGATTTAGCAATATTTGTCAGCTTGTGTTGGTCCATCCTACTTCTGGACGAATTTTTCCCATCCATTATGGGACTTGTGATTTTTCATCCTCTTGGGATGATCGTCCATCTTGTGGACTAAGTTTTATCCGTCCTCTATGGGACTTGGGATTTTCATCCTCTTGGGATGATCTGTCCAACTTGTGTTCTAAGTTTTATCCGTCCTATATGGGACTTGGGATTTTTCATCTCCTTGGGATGATCCGTCCAACTTGTGGATTAAGTTTTATCCGTCCACTATGGGACTTGGGATTTTCATCCTCTTGGGATGATCCGTCTAACTTGTGGACTAAGTTTTATCTGTTCTCTATGGGACTTGGGATTTTCATCCTCTTGGGATGATCCGTCCAACTTGTGGACTAAGTTTTATCCGTCCTATATGGGACTTGGGATTTTCATCCTCTTGGGATGATCCGTCCAACTTGTGGACTAAGTTTTATCCGTCCTATATGGGACTTGGGATTTTCATCCTCTTGGGATGATCCGTCCAACTTGTGGACTAAGTTTTATCCGTCCTCTATGGGACTTGGGTTATTCATTCTCTTGGGATGATCCGTCCATCTTTTGGACTTAGTATAATCCGTCCATCTTGTCGACTTTGGAATTTTTCATCCTTTTCAGATGGTCCGTCCATCTTGGACTTTGAATTTTTCATCCCGTTAGGTTGATCCGTCCATCTTATGGACTTAGTTTGATCCGTCCATTTTATGGACTTAGTTTGATTAAGTAGGAAACATATTAGTGTCTGAATACTTCTGTTATTGAAAGAAAACCATGCAGAAGAAAAAGGTACCTGCCCCCTTGGGCTTAAAAAGGCACTTGTAGAATTGTTTGAAGTAAAAACTAAAAAATGGAGAAAAAATTGTTTGAAGTAAAAACTACTAAAAACCAAGTAATAAACTGGAAGTTGGGGGAGCATCGATGCTCTTCATGTCGTCTCTATTGGTAGTTTCATGGGTGTTGCAGCTTCTGTCCGTCCGGAGTTTCGAGGTGGTAGGTCCTTTTCCTTTGCCAAGATGAGATCCTGTATGGTCCTTCCCAGTTGGGGCCGAGCTTTCCTTGTGAAGGATCTCTAGCAGCTCCCATTACCTTCCGTAGCACAAGATCTCCGACCTGGAAGTCCCTATGTTTGATATTGGAGTTGTAGTATTTTGCCATGAGGTTCTGATATAGTACCATCCTCTGCTCCGCTGTAGCCCGGACCTCATCCACCAAGTCTAGCTGAAGCCGCATGGCCTCTTCGTTCTTACCCTCCTTGTAGTTCTCCACCTGATAGCTCATAAGCCCTACCTCCGCAGGGATGACAGCGTCACTTCCGTATGCTAGCCTAAACGGCGTTTCTCCGATAGGTGTTCCTACTGTAGTACGATATGCTCATAAGACGCTTGGTATTCATCAGGCCAAATGCCTTTTGCCCCCTCAAGTCGGGTCTTAATTATCTTGAGTAAGGACCGATTCGTGACCTCAACTTGTCCGTTGGCCTGTGGGTGTGCGGGCGAAGAGTAATGATTCTTGATACCCAGCTTCAAACAGAAGTCCCTAAATGCGTTGTTATCGAACTGTTTTCCATTGTTGGAGACAAATAATCTTGGTATCCCGTACCTGCAGATAATATTCCTCCACACAAAGCTTCAAATGTTTTTCTTCGTGATAGTGGCTAGGGCCTCTGCTTCCACCCACTTGGTGAAGTAGTCGATACCTACTACCAGAAATTTTAGTTGCCTTACCGCTGTTGGGAAGGGGCCCATGATGTCTAATCCCCATTGGGCAAAGGGCCAAGTGGCCGTTATGGGTGTCAGCTCCTCGGTTGGTTGCCGGATCAGATTACTGAACCTCTGACATTTGTCGCAAGTTTTGATGTAAGCTTGCGCATCCTTTTGCATCGTAGGCCAATAGTACCCTGCTTGGATCAATTTGTGCACTAAGGATCGCGCCCCTGAGTGGTTTCCGTAAATACCCTCGTGAACCTCTCTCATCACGTAGTCTGCTTCCTCGCTGCTCAAACATCTTAGGTACGGTCGGGAGAATCCTAAAGTATAAGATATCTTTGATCAGCACAAATCGTGAGGCTCGTACTTTTAGCTTTCTAGCTACGTCTTTCCCATCTGGCAGAGTGCCTGATCTTAGGTACGCCATCAATGGCGTAGTCCAATTGTCCCCAGAACTGACTTCCTGTATGTTTGTTCCATCATCAATAAGCGAGGAGAGTTGTACGAATGATAATACCTGTTCGGGAATGAGCATAAGTTATGTGGAGGCTGCTTTTGCTAGACGGTCGGCGCACTCATTTTCTTCCCTTGGGATTTGGACGAATCTTACTTCGAGGTTGCCGATCCGATTCTTCACTTCTTCCAGGCACTTCTTCATCCTTTTACTCTTGCACTCGTAGCCTTCATTGATGTGACGTATTACAACCTAGAAGTCGCAATGTACGACTACGTTTTCAGCACCTGCTGCTCTTACGAGGTCTAGTCCCGCTACCAGCGCTTCATATCCGGCCTCGTTGTTGGTCGTGGGGAAGTCGAGTCTGATCATGCACTCTATTTTATCCCCTTCTGGGGTTTGGATGACAACACCAGCTTCTCCTGCTTTTTTGTTTGACGACCCGTCCATGTGGATGCTCCACTGCACGGCTACCTTGGTCCCCTCGTCCTCCAATTGTGCGAATTTGGCAATGAAGTCGGCCACAGCTTGCCCTTTAATTGTAGTCCACGGGAGATATTGTATGTCAAATTCACTCATCTCAATTGCCCATAAAGCCATCCGTCAGGCTGCCTCGGTGCTACCCAAGGCTCTTCTCAGGGGTTGGTTCGTCAGGACTATGATAGTGTGGGCTTGGAAATACGGCTTTAGTTTTCTTGCCGCTGTTACCAATGCGAAGGCCAACTTCTATATTGGTGGATACCTTTCTTCTGCTCCTCGGAACGCTCGACTTATAAAGTAGATAAGTTTTTGAGATCCGTCTTCCTCTCTTACTAATGCCGCGCTGACCGCCGCTTTTGAAATAGCTAAGTAGAGCTAGAGTTCTTCTCTTGGTCTGGAGGGGCTGAGCAATGGCGGGGATGTGAGGTACCTCCTTAATTCTTCAAAGGCCTTCTGGCATTCTTCCGTCCACTCGAACGATTTTCTCAGTACTCTGAAGAAGGGTAGACATTTGTCCGTCGCTTTCGAGACAAACCTGTTCAGGGCGGCAATTTTGCTGTTCAGTCTTTGCACGTCTTTGATCGTTTTCGGTGGTTCCAACTCCATGATGGCCCGAATCTTTTTTGGATTAACTTCTATCCCTCTGTGGGATACCATGAATCCTAAGAACTTTCCTGCCGTCACCCCAAATGCGCATTTAGTTGGATTAAGCTTCATATTATACGAACGAAGAGTGTCGAAAGTCTCCTGGAGGTCCTTGAGGTGATCTTCTTCAAGTAGGCTCTTCACAAGCATGTCGTCGACATAAACTTGCATGTTCCTGCCGATCTGGTGCGTGAACATTTTGTTCATCAGTCTCTGGTACGTCGCGCCTGCGTTCTTGAGTCCAAACGGCATCACTTTGTAACAAAAGAGCCCTTGGCTAGTGATAAAAGAGGTTTTCTCCTAATCAGCTTCGTCCATTTTAATTTGATTATAGCCCGAGAAGGCATCCATGAAGCTCAAGAATCGGTGTCTGGCCGTTGAGTCAACCAAGGTATCTATCCGGGGCAGTGGGTAACTGTCCTTTGGGCATGCTTTGTTGAGGTCCGTGAAATCGATGCACATTCGCCATTTTCCGTTAGCTTTTTTAACCATCACTACGCTTGCTAGCTAGTCGGGGTAGTAGACTTCCCGAATGAAGTTCGCTTCTAGCAGCTTCTTCACCTCTTTCGCTATTGCCTTGTCTTGTTCCTGTGCGAACACTCACTTTTTCTGTCGGACTGGCGAGAATGATGGATTTACGTTCAACCTGTAAGCTATGACCGAGCTTTCGATTCCTGGCATGTCTTCGTGGCTTCAGGCGAACACATCCTGATTCATTCTGAGGAATGCTATGAGGGCTTGACGGATTGTCTGGCTAGCCCGTGTCCCCACTCTGGTAGTTCGTCCAGGTTTTGATTCATCAAGGGTTATTTCTTCTAGTTCCTCCACCGGCTCTACTGTCGTCCGTATGTCTTCTATGCATATGGTTTGCTGCTGGTCCTCCATCTCCAGCATGGCAACGTAGCACTCACGGGCGGCCACCTGGCTCCCTCGTAATTCACCAATCCCATACTCTATGGGGAATTTGATCATCAGGTGGTAGGTTGATGTTGCTGCCTTCCATGCATTGAGGGTAGGTCGTCCGATGATAGCATTGTATTCGGATGAACAGTTGACCACAACGAACGTCACATCTTGTGTGATCTGTTGGGGGTAATCCCCTACCGTCACCGAAAGTGTGACCACACCCAGTGGAAACACTTTTGTTCCTCAAAAGCCAACCAACGGAGCGTTTGTTGGTATCAGCCGTTCCCTGTCAATTTTCATTTGTTGGAACGCGGGATAATAAAGAATATCTGCTGAGCTACCGTTGTCCACCAACACTCTGTGCATGTTATACTCTCCCACCTGTAGAGTGACCACCAATGCGTCGTCATGTGGGTGGTGAAGACGTCGTGCATCTTCTCTGAGAATCCGACAATTGGGCTATCTCTCCGCGCTATCTTTTGTATTGGACCTGTTAGTTGGACGTAGTGAATCATTCGGAAGTAAGTCTTTCGGGCCTTCTTGGATGGCCCGATTGTTGATGTTCCCCCTACAATCATCCTTATGTCTCCGATTGGGGGTTTAGGATTCTCGTTATCCCTTCGGGGCTGCTGCTCTTGAGGTGGCTAATCCATCCTCTCCTTTCTGACGAACTTTTGTAATTTTCCCTGTCTAATAAGGGCCTCTATCTGTTGCTTCAAGTCATAGCAATCTGCTGTATCGTGACCGTGATCGCGGTGGAAACGGCAATATTTGTCTCTCGACCTTTTGCTGGGATCTCCTTTCAGTTTTCCGGGGACACCCTCGTCCTTGATTTGCATTAGGACTTGTTCTATCGAAGTAGTCAATGGGGTGAAGTTCGTGAACCTCCCCCCTGATGGCCTAGAGCGCCGCTCATCCCTTCGGTCTCCCGTTCTAGGCCTCTTTGACCTTTGGTCCCGTCGTTCTTCTTCCTGCCGCTCCCTTTTCCTCGGTTTTTCATCCCGGGCCTGCAATGCGTCTTCAGTGTTCATGTATTTGGTTGCCCTGTAGAGTACTTCTGACATGGTCTTAGGGTCGTTCTTGTATAAAGAGAATAGAAACTTGCCTTTTCGCAAGCCATTCGTGAAAGCCGCCACCAGTATTTTGTCGTCGACTTCGTCTATTGAGAGCGCTTCTTTATTAAAGTGCGTTATGTAGGTCCTCAGCGTCTCGTCCTCTCGTTGCTTAATACTCATCGAGCAGGCTGTGGACTTCTTATACCTGTGCCCTCCAATGAAGTGCGTAGTGAACTGAGCGCTCAGCTCCTTGAAGGTGCTGATGGAGTTTGGCGTTAGGCGGCTGAACCATACCCTTGCGGGGCCTTTGAGCGTGGTGGGGAAGGCCCTGCACATGATCTCGTCTGCTATCCCCTGAAGGTGCATTAGGGTTTTGAAAGTTTCTAGATGGTCCAGAGGATCCTTCACTCCGTCATAGCTGTCTATATGTAGCATGCGAAATTTGTGGGGTAGGGGGAAGGAGTTCACTGCCGCAGTGAAAGGCGAGTCGGTGCGGTTGACTAGATCATCAAGATCACTGGAAACTCGCCCCTTGAGCGCGTTCATCATAACCTCCATCTATTCCCTCATTGCCTGCATCTCTGCTATAATATGTGGTGGAGTCGCATCCGTGAGGGATGGCATGCTCAAGTTCTGCCTCTCTGGTTTACTTGTGGCGTGGCTGCTTTCAGGTTTCTCCTGATTTTTCCTTGGAGCGCTGGTCCCTTCGTGATCTTCTTGTTGGTTATTCGGTGTCGTATTCTTCTGACGCAGCTGTTCTTCTAAGTCGTGGTTTTGTTTGGTGAGACGTTCCACGGCGGCACCGAGAGTCCGAACTTGTCTCTCGAGAGCAGTCGTGGGTGGTTCATCTCCTTGAACGTCATTAGTAGTTGCCATCGAGCGAGTGAGTACCATGCAACCCTTTAGTCCGGGAAACGATAGTATGGCTTATGAATCTCAACTAAGTTTCCCATAGACGGCGCCAACTGATGATACCGAGAAATTCACCAGTGAGCCACATGATACCTACGCGCTTGAATGTGAACCTACACAGCACAAAGAAAGAAACCTAGCAGAGAGCACCGGTGTGGTGCCGGCCAAATACCCTCCAAAGGTTAAGTCAGAAATATTCTCACAACTCTAGAGTGCTAGAGAGGGTAAATCATGCGTACCTTGATTTATGAGGGTATTGGGGCTTTTATAGTAGTAGGAGGTCGATGTCTCACCCTTGGCGCGGAAGTCTTTTCCATATAGGGAACATCCTGTAGAATCCTTTTTGTACTAGAATTCTATTTGTCTTCGGATTCTATGAAGTGTGTCGCAAGTATCACATACCAAGGGCCTTTCTGCCTTCCTCACAGGCCTCGGACCTGCTGATACTTCATACTGGACTCATTTTCATAGATTTGGCAAATAATGGGCCCGTCCTCTACCGGCCCACAGTTGATAACCGTCAGGCCCATCCCTAGCCCAAATTCTACCTCTTCAGAAATCATTCACTAGACTAAAATTACTCACATGAAAAATAATTGGACCCACACGGTTTATGATTAGTTGATTAAGGATAGCAATGCTTGACACAAACTATGTACACCATATGATTTTTTGCTGGTTACTGTAAATGGGTCGTGACATGATTAATAAATGAGTCAATTTTGTGCTGACTTGCTTGACCCGCAATCAACATGAAGAGACCGGGTATAGAATTTTTTTTAATTAAAATTATTGTAATTTATGTGCGTATAAATACATAAATGTCAATCGTGTCAATTTTTGAGTCATATATTCATATTTAAATGGGTTGAAATGAGTTAGGTCTATGCCAATAGACTCAATACAACACAACTTGTTTATTAAATGAGTTAAATATGTTGTCTTTGTCAACACAATACCACATGTTTATTAAGTGTTACGTGAATCATGTGTTGTCTACCTGCTTACTAAACAGGCTATGTTAATGTTCTAGGATTTTGACATGATTGTTAAATAGACCGTGTTCGTGTCAACTCATGTAGTCAAAGTATTCAATTAGAAGAACACAAATTGTAATCCATTGTAGAGTGATGTGGGTGAGTGAGTCTCTAGGTTCAAGTATTTGATTAGAACAATTGCATATCATGTTATCTTGTGATGAGATTTGTAATATAGAAACCTATATAGTGTCAATAGTATTGTATTAAACTGCATGAGAGCATGGTTATATATTTTACCTTTGGCTTTCCAAAAAAATAAAAAAACATTGTTAAGAAGTGAAGCTGTCTAGTTCTATACTCATTTACCTATAAATCTTAGAATATTTTACAATTTACACAAATTTTTGAGATGAAAGGAAGAACACAGATCCATTTGGGACTGAAAGTAAGAGTCAAGGCCCCTTATTTTTCTGCAAAAGCTAGGTTTGATTTGAACTATACAGTTGAATCTAAGTAAGGTTCGTATTCTGTTAACAATTTATTGCATACTTGCTTTAGTAAATGTGTGACCTTGACATAATGAAACTAAAACTGGATACAAGCTCAAACTAGAATATTCACTGCTGTCTTTCTAAATATTGTTTAATCTTTCAAGTAATTTATGGGTAATGACTCATGTCTCACCTCTCTAGTCTAGCTTATTCCTTAAAAAGCCCTCAATTGTAGAAACATTTAGATTTTATATTTTGCTATGTATGTCAATGATAATTTAATTACCTTAAGCAAAGCTTGGCCGTTGAACTGTATATCACATTATCCAATCTGTGGAAGCATTGACATATGAAAGGTGCCAACACCCAAATGAGAACTGGTTATGTTTATGCGGTAAGGACGTGCTCTGTAGCCGTTTTGTGACAAGCATATGCTGCAGCATTTTCAACAGGCAAATCATTGCCTGGCACTCAGTTACCGGTATACATATTACAATTAGCATTATTTTCTTCAAATTGTCTTCTTTAATTTTCTCTGCAATTTTTTACAAAGCTGTCTTGGTCATGTTCTGTTTACTTTTGGAAACAGTGATCTGTCAGTTTGGTGTTTCTCCTGCGATGCGTATTTGGATGCTCAAGTGATTATGCAACTGCCGCCTGTTTATGAGACAGCCTACATTCTGAAATTTGGTGAGGCTCCACCATTTCACACAGTCTAATAATTAAGGTTGCAAGATTGTCAAGCTAGGGGTTGAGGGTTCATCATTAGGCAGTGGAAGTTTCACATTGTAGAATTTGAGGTTTCCCTTCTGGTGCATAGGAGGGTTGGAGTTTGAACTGACTGAAGATTCATTGTACTACTCGCTTAGATCCAACACTAAATAGGAAACTGTAAGAGCATCTGTAGCAGATGCTCTATAAAAAATGTCATTTTGACACATCAAAAGCCTACTTTATTATTTTACCACATCATTTTACAACATCTCATTTATTAGATGCTTTATTATTCAATTCTATACATTAAAATAATATATACAACATATTAAAATAATATTTACAACTCATCAAACACAATCAACAACCACCACACTGCTGCCAACAACCAACAACCACCACCACACAACCACCACATCCTCCACAACCCAAAACACAATTCAAAACAAACCCATAGCCCACCAACACCAAATCGGAAGCCCCACCACCACCACCACCTCAACCACAAACCCTAACAAACCCACCGCCTCCACACCTTCACCCACACTCACTTCCAAACCTAAAACCTTCATAATCCAAGTCAACTCAGACTCCAAACCCACCATCTTCCCCCCACACTTTCCACTACCTCCACGCCACTCGCTCCCCTCAATTCCTCGGCCTCAAAACCATCGGCAACTCCGGCCTCCGTAAAGAGTCCGACTTTGGCTCTGACCTCGTCATCGTGGTCATCGACACCGACATTACTCCTAACCACAAAAGCTTCAATGACCAAGACCTCGGGCCCATACCCACCCACTGCCGATCCATCCATCGGAACCCATAGCCTAGCCCATCCGAACCCACCCACCCTCGGAACCGAACCCAGCCAACACAATCTGAACCCACACATCACCATCTAAACCCACCCATTGCCCAACCCACCCATCAAACCACAGCCAAAAAAAAAAAAACCATTGCTAGAGAGAGATCGGCGTGGAAGTGATCGTCAGCGTTGGCGTCGGTGTGGAAGAGCAGTGAGGGTGAGAGAACAAAAGATGAGAGGTTGAGAGAGAGGAGAGGATTGGGGTTTGAGAAAAAAAGAGAGGAAGAGACTGACGGAGAGATGAGAGAGAAAGATGAATAAAAAAAATAATAAACCCCGTGTGCTATATTGCTTCGTACCGTGCCAAAATTATCACGGTACTGTAGCATGTTGCAAAAATTTGACACATTTAACACATCTGATAAAGCTCTATTTTTGGTGTTTGGTATGCCAAATGCCAATTATTATAGCATTTAGCACAAATACCACATTTGCTATGGATGCTCTAAAAGATTATTGATGTATGATTGTCACATGACCAGTGCATGAGTTGACTTTCTATATGCAAGCCATCTTTGTACCTGACCAAAGGTAAAAACATCTATGAAAGGGCTTTTTTTAATCTCATATGGATCCATCGAATGATTATAGTGGGCATATTGCAAGTCACTTGCAAACTGAGAATTTAGGTTTACAAAAATTTTTGGCGTAAAACTCATTTTTGTCCTAACATTTTTACGCGATTCCCACTTTGGTCCTTATCTTTTTTTTTTCCACCGCTTTTAGTCCCTATCCTGAAAAAAACGTTTCATTTTAGTCGTTTCCGTCAGTGCCCTAATGGCCCCGTCCTACTTGGCAGATGAAATGATTAAAATAATAAAAACAAATTATTTTGGCATTAAAAAATGTTAATTTATTAATTTTAACTAAATAAAAAAAAATTAAAAACAGAATTAAAAATAAAAAATCACATGAATTGAGATCTAAATGTGTCTTGAATAAGAACAACAAGAACACAAATCCATATCTAAGAACACAAACCTAGAAATTAAAATCCAAAAATTTAAAATCTCAAAATCACCATTTTCTCAAATCCAGCAAAATCATCAAATCCTAAAGCCCAAAGTACCAAATCAATCCAAAAATACAACATATCCAATCCAAACAAAAAAATCTCAAACTCAAAAAAACCAATCTCAGACAAGATGAACCCAGTAAACCCACCTCAAAATATTTCAAAATTTCAAAAGCCAGCAAACCCACGCTCTCAAAATATTTCCCAAATTGATTTCAGCTATTCTGATAAGAGAGGACTCTGTAACCACCGGTGAGTTTTGTGGAGGGCATGTGATGCGAACCTCAATCGACATGCTTTGAGACCCAACAAAAATATTGGAATACTTGCCCAAGAAAGCTAGAATTCAGATTTTTGATAGAAAACCCTGACCCAACGTTTATAATCAAAACGCGAACCAAAGATATAAGTGTAACACCTTGACCCAATGATTATAATTGAATCACTAACCAAAGGTATAAAGTTTGAACGCCACAAGGAAGAATCCCTGATAAGTTCACAGTTCTTGAAGAACCAAAAGAAGAGCAAAGCCTCACCTTTTCTGATTTTTATTCAATAATCTCTTATTACAATGAGTGCATGCTATTTATAAGGCATGACTGAAAATAGAAAAATATAAAAAACGTACTAAATAATAAAACCCTAAAATTAAGGTAGATCTGGTCCAAAAATAGATGCTCCAGACTAGGAAAAATATCTATTAACTGATATGGAGCTGGAAAATCAATCAGCCATTAATCCACGCCATAAATCACGCCCAATTAAGCCAAATCAGCCCTCAATAGCTTGGATTAAATTTATTACGCCTTCATCTTTCTTTGGGCCAAGCTTGGAATATCCTGTGTTAGAATCAAGCCAAATCTCTTGAATCAGCCCATTAAGTGCTTCTTTGATCTTCTTGGATCTTGCTTTAGTAATAGGCCCAACTGGAACATGCAATGGATCCTTGAATGCTTGTTGATTCTCATCAGCATGAAAGTACCAGTGAAAAGGTCTTTCTTTTCGACCTTTGTCACGTCGAACAACACGGGAAAGCTTTTCCTGTCGAGCAAAACGACGACATTTGGGTTGGAAGCGATGAGAGGACCCGGTGGCATGTTGGCTCTGAACACCGTTGACTGGTACTTTTGGGCTCGAGACTTGAAATATTCATCATGGCCTTGGTTATAGAAATAATCAAATCGATCTCTGATTGGACCAACAAAAGGGAGACCATAGTTTCTTGGGATTTTTTTGATTGAAAGTTTGGTGGGTTCAGGTTGTGCCACCACCATGGCCGGTGGAACCGACACAGATGGCTTTTTGGACACAAAGGCAGTGATCGGACGGACAATAAATCGACGCGTGGAAGGCTTTGATGATTGAAGATTGGAACTTTGGTTGCAGAGAAGGAAAAGCTAAAGAAGTGGATGCCATCTTAACTATTGGGTTTTCTTTGAGAGAAATCTAAGGTAAAAATGTTACAAGGATTTATGGGTCTTCACTATGTGGTTTTGATGCAGAAACTAGTTGAGAAATATTTTGAGAGCGTGGGTTTGCGGGGTTTTGAAATTTTGGAATATTTTGAGGTGGGTTTGCTGGATTCAACTTGCTTAAGATGGTTTTTTTGAGTTTGAGATTTTTTTTGTTTGGATTGGTTGTATTGTATTTTTGGATTGATTTGGTACTTTGGAGTTTTAGGATTTGATGATTTTGTTGGGTTTGAGAAAATGGTGATTTTAAGATTTTTAATTTTTGGGTTTGTGTTCTTCAATTTGGATTTGTGTTCTTATTGTTCTTGTTCAAGACATATTTAGATCTCAATTCATGTGATTTTTTATTTTTTATTCTGTTTTTAATTTTTTTATTTAGTTAAAATTCGTAAATTAATTTTTTTAAATTTAAATGTTGACGTGGCATTTTTTAATGTCAAAATAATTTGTTTATTATTATTTTAATTGTTCCGTTTGCCACGTAGGACGGGGCCGTTAGGGCACTGACAGAAAGGCTAAAACGAGAGGCGTGTTTTAGGACAGGGACTAAAAGCGGTGGAAAAAAAAGATAGGAACTAAAGTGGGAATCGCGTGAAAATGTAGAGACGCAAATGGGTTTTACGCCAAAAATTTTCCTATGTATGTATATGGTATTCTTTGAATTGGTTGCCTTGCCCCGGTAAGCTTTGTGGCAATGTCTAGCAGTAGCCAAGCTCCAGTTATACGTCTCTTTGTATGTTGATGCACATCACAAAAGTTAAAGAGTAGTATATCAAACCTGTTTCTTTCAATTAATTACTATTATACAGCGCAAGGCATGAAATTACAAGGTTCTTATACAGATGCTACAATGTGCCATTTTAGAGGATGTCATTAATGTTTAGTTGTTTGAACATGCTGGACAAGCGGGCATAGGGTTTTATTAGGAACACAGTTTGTGGGGCATTTTGGGTAATGTTTGTTGAGTCATAAAGGTTGAGATGTTCCTTCAAGTTGCGCAGAAATGGTGTAAATTTCTCAACTGATGCAGTCCTTTTGTCTAACCCGTTTAATATAGCAAAAAACATGTGGCTTCTTTTTAAGTAGGAGACAAACTGGACCTGGTTGGTCAGGTGAATTAATAAGAAATGTTAGGTTGTCTAGTTTTAGCTATCAATTCATTTATGTTATAAGAGAGCCAGATGGTTATGCTTTGGACCATTTATAGGACCTAGTTGGATCTGGTTATTTTGTTGAAATTAAAATTTTTATGCTGAAAGTATTGTAGATTAAGGTAAAAGTTAGCTGAAATAATACAGTGAGACCACTAAATAGTACCAAAAAGTACAGTAGGACTCATGAATAGTAGCAAAAATAAGCTGAATAGTAAAATAAATTAGCGAAAATAATTTTTACCAAATGCGTTTGCGTAGAGATGTTTTTGCGTTTGCCTTTTTTTTTGGTTGATCTCATGGCACTTGTGGGGCCCGAGGGCCTGGTGACCTCGGCCCACTTTACATCCGGCCCAGGGCCCATGCCGAGGAAGAGGGTCCGTCCGAGGACGATGCGTGGGAGCCTAAACTTCAAAAACCCAGCTGAGGACAACCCTGTCCTCGGCGGACCGAGACTAGCTTCAGATGGGGAAACGGGCCCAGGACAACTTGTCACCTCCGCACTAAATGCGCTCACCTAAACCTCTAGCCGCACTAGTGGAGATGTGACTCTTAGACAGGGCAACCTTGATTACTGTGAATTACTTGAGTACATATAGTGCTGCTGATGGGATGAAAAATCAGAGGGAAAGCGCATGGATGATCAATAGGTGGAAGAGAGAGATGAGAGGAGGAGGACTATATAAGAGGGACCAACAGAACAAGAAAAGGGGGAGGGAAAAAGTCAAGCTCCTCGGACCAATGCCGAGGATCAATTTGGAGAAGGAATTTAAGTGTACGGGCCTTCAATGGTGATAGGTCCATAGTTGGCTTCCGTTCGCTTGCAAGGGCCAATTTCTTCAACCCACTCTCTAGAAATGTATTGTTTGGGGCCTATAGGATTACTTCCCCTCTAATTTTAGGGGGCCCTTCCAAATTGAGTCCCTACAATTGGCGTCGTCTGTGGGAAGAATTTGTGCACTAGCAGGCGCAATGGACAATCGTCCCTAGGGAACTAGTTGGCGGAAAGTTCACAAGAACGCGCAAAAAAAAAAAAAAAAAAAAAAAAAACACCATTGCAGAAAAATAGAAGATTCAAAGGAAAAGAGAAGAAGAATAGCATTATTTTATTAGATGAAAAGGATCTACAACATACAAACAAAGGCCTAGACAGGCTTGTTTTAAAGCCAACTCTACAAACAAAGGCCCAAACGGGCCTGTTTTAAAGCTAACTAAAGGAAAGGGGGCTGAGGCAGGCCTGTTTCAAGGCTACCCACAACGCCCAAGCCGTTGCGGCGGCACTGGCTCGAAGAGAGGAGCAGATGCAAGGGCGCCGGGCGACCCTTCCCCGTGATGTTCTCTTGATTCTCTTCCAGCCCCGCGGTGGTTGGCCATTGGAGACGGCAACACTCGGGCACTAGACATGATGTATTCTTGCACGCTTCCACCGGCGTGAGGGCGCCTCAGGGAGGAGCGTTATGTACTTCAGGGACCTTCTTCTTGGCCGCTGTGCACGACACTATGGGGATAACACACAAATTCGGCCGCACCAGAGACCTGACGCGAGCTGTAGCTACAGCGGCTCTCCGTCGAGGAAGGAGGATTTTGGGCCCATGCACCCTCATTCCCATCCAGGGCCGTTCCGTTTCTCCAAACTCTTATCTAACTTCTGGCAGGGTTATTGAAGGGGCTTTAAAAGTTGAGAAGGCATGTTTCCTGGTGTATTAGAGAGTTCGTGAAGCATAGAAGGACATTTCCCCTATACAGCATTAAATAGGGGACGAAGATTGATAGGAATTGATCTACGCAGAATTCAAAGAGTGGATTATCGGTGACATTAATCCTGACCAAATTCCAAGGCGCCTATCAACCATTCGATCTACATCAATCCAAGAGAGTGTTAATGAGAGCGCGCCTCGTGCGTTGAAACGTCAAGCGCGGAGCGCGAGCAGTCAGGAGGCGCCTCGTAACTGATGAGGGCAGAAACTTAAACTGAGGGTGGTGTTGCCGCCACGTGTGAGGTCAGAGTCCCAAACCAGCCTCGCCCGAGGCACTGCGGGGTCAATGGTCTGGTCCACACGATGCCCCACTTCCGACGTGGCAGGGCCGAGGCCATCATCACGCCAAAACTGGTATGGCCAATGCTGAGGATAATCTCCTTCACCCTATACCTGGGTACTAAACAGAACCAAGGTCTTGCATGGTTCTCGGACTTAAACCTATGGGGAAACCAGTTACTTACAGAAGAGCAGAAGCATTAGACAGAACCAAGGTCCTGCATAGTCCTCGGACTCAAACCTATGGGGAAACTAACCACTTAAATATACCTGGGTACTAGACAGAACCAAGGTCTTGCATGGTCCTTGGACTCAAACCTATGGGGAAACTAGTTACTTACAGAAGAGCAGAAGCGTTAGACAGAACCAAGGTCTTGCATGGTCCTCGAACTTAAACCTATGGGGAAACTAACCACTTAAATATACCTGGGTACTAGACAGAACCAAGGTCTTGCATGGTCCTCGGACTCAAACCTATGGGGAAACTAGTTACTTACAGAAGAGCAGAAGCATTAGACAGAACCAAGGTCTTGCATGGTCTTCGGACTCAAACCTATGGGGAAAGTAACCATTTAAATATACCTGGGTACTAGACAGAACCAAGGTCTTGCATAGTCCTCGGACTCAAGCTTATGGGGAAACTAGTTACTTACAGAAGAGCATAAGCGTTAGACAGAACCAAGGTCTTGCATGGTCCTCGGACTCAAACCTATGGGGAAACTAGTTACTTATAGAAGAGCAGAAGTGTTAGACAGAACCAAGGTCTTGCATGGTCCTTGGACTCAAACCTATGGGGAAACTAACCACTTAAATATACCTGGGTACTAGACAGAACCAAGGTCTTGCATGGTCCTCGGATTCAAACCTATGGGGAAACTAGTTACTTACAGAAGAGCAGAAGCGTTAGACAGAACCAAGGTCTTGCATGGTCCTAGGACTCAAACCTATGGGGAAACTGACCACTTAAATATACCTGGGTACTAGACAAAACCAAGGTATTACGTGGTCCTCGGACTCAAACTTATGGAAAATCAGATATTTGCGGAAGAATAAAAGCGTTAGACGGGACCGAGTTGTGGTACAGTCCTCGGATGCAAATTCAAAGGACAGCTGATTATCTCATGAGATCAAGTCCAGAACAGAATCAAGGTAGTGAGCAAAACCCTAAATTATAACAAGTAAAAGGAAGCCTCAATTAATGAGCTAGAGGCAAACCACTGAATATATCCTTCAAATAGAAGGCATGTGGCTTCGTTACAACGTCACCAAGGCGAAAAGCAAAATGAAATAAAAAAGAAAACAAATAAGAATGCCTCGTGCTGTCACAATGGGGTGGTCCGACGAAAGACTTTGATTAACTACAAGGGGGCTTTTCCAGGGCATCGGTTACCCGAGCCCCTTCACCTCCTCGGAAGTCTCGTATAGCGACGTCATCCCTCGAGGGTTCTCCATGGAGCCGCCAAAATTTAATGCAAACGCACACTGAGTCTCGAAGCACCAAAAACTTACATATGGCAGATAAAAGACTCCAACGCTGACGTGGGCCGAGGTATGGTGAATCATGTGGAGGGCCCGGGAACATGAAAATCCTCCTCCCCGTCAGAGGACATGGACAACAGAATTTTGAGGGGTTATTGTGGGGCCCGAGGGCCTGGTGAACTCGTCCCACTTTACATCCGGCCCAGGGCCCATGTCGAGGAAGAAGGTCCATCCGAGGACGATGCGTGGGAGCCTAAACTTCAAAAACCCCGCCGAGGACAACCCTGTCCTCGGCGGACCTAGACTAGCTTCAGATGCGAAAACGGGCCCAAGATAGGTTGTCACCTCCGCACTAAATGCGCTCACCTAACCCTCTGGCCACACTAGTGGAGATGTGACTCTTGGACAGGGCAACCTTGATTACTGTGAATTACTTGAGTACATATAGTGCTGCTGATGGGATGGAAAATCAGAGGGAAAGCGCATGGATGATCAACAGGTGGAAGAGAGAGATGGGAGAAAGAGGACTATATAAGAGGGACCAACAGAACAAGAAAAGGGGGAGGGAAAAAGTCAAGCTCCTCGGACCAATGCCGAGGATCAATTTGGAGAAGGAATTTAAGTGTATGGGCCTTCAATGGTGATGGGTCCATGGTTGGCTTTTGTTCGCCTGCAAGGGCCAATTTCTTTAACCTACTCTCTAGAAATGTATTGTTTGGGGCCTATAGGATTACTTCCCCTCTAATTTTAGGGGGCCCTTCCAAATTGAGTCCCTACAGCACTGTTCATGGACTAGTCAACACTTGGAAAACAAGTGAACAATGTTTTTGTCTTTTAAAAAATATTTTACTACAATGTTTTTAGTAATAAGTTTTCAGTTTTCAGCAAAATAAGCGGTATCCAAACAGATTCATAGTGTGCGTTTGGCTTGAATTATTTTTGCAAACTTATTTTACTATTTAGCTTATTTTTGATATTATTTATGGGTCTCATTGTACTTTTTGATACTTTTTATGGGTCCCACTATACTATTTCAACTAAATTTTAGTGTTTTCATTTAGGGTCTGTTTAGAATCCCCTTATTTTGCTGAAACTGAAAAATTTTTGTTGAAAGTACTGTAGATAAATGTAAAAGTTAACTGAAATAGTACAGTGAGATTCATAAATAGTACCAAAAAGTTCAGTGAGACCCATGAATAATAGCAAAATTAAGCTGAATAGTAAAATAAGTTGGCAAAAATAATCTTTGCTAAACGGACAGTTAATGTTCAACTTCTTAGGACCACCATGGTGTTGCTTTGTCTTAACTTGATGGGAGTTGCAGGGTGGGAATGGCATTGCCAAGCGAGAAGCAAGTATATCTTGCTAGGGGTTGGTTGCACGGCCTTTTCTATATGGATAGCACATACATCAGATTGTTCATATTGGACTATTCTTAGGGCTAATAAACTTCCATGTCCTACCGTGCAACAAAAATTGCATTTCCATGTAAGTGAGAAGATCAAGGCAGCGCAAATACATGCTTTAGAAGCTGCTACATGTCCTCGTACTGGAGATGTGTTCTTCAAATATACCAGTAGGGACAAGACAACCACCACCCAATTATAACAAGGAGTCTTTGGCATAATCATGGAAATCAAGTCTCAAATTGCCAGGCATATAGAAAAATATTGGCTGAATAGCAACAGCTGTTGTCTAGTTATAACTTACAAGTTACTAGACAACTTGGGTAAAATGACAAGTGAAAAAACAAAGAACTTAATTGTTAACGTGTATAATATATTATGGACTTTAGGCCCAGTTAGGTTACTTGTATAGCACACATATTTACTTGTACTACACACATATGCCTCCTATATAAAGGCACCTATATACATTCTTTCATTATGAAATACAATACAATTACATTCAATATTTCTAACATGGTATTAGAGCCACTGTTCTAATTTCTTGTGTCTTGCAGTCTTGTCTTTGTTGGTATTTTCCGCTGCCTCGACTTCTTCGGTCAGTAAACCTTTTCTGTGCCCTCTCCTAATCGCTCCACTGCTGTCAGAGGTGCCCAAGGTTGAATCTTCACCACTAGAAGCTCGATCACTGCCACCAAGATCACTGCCTTCGTCGGATCTTCCACATCGGACCTCCGATTAAGACATAAGACATATCAACGTGTAGATTTTCAACCGATCTACACAAATCTGCCGGAATCATCATCATCTAACACTCCACGCGCTGCCACACGCTGGTAAAAGATTCGGCTAAATCTTCCACGCGCCACCAATATTGCTCCGATCCTGTCACCGCCGCCTCTGTCGGAATCGTCTTTCTCCGATCTACTTAGTCGGAGAAGAATCGGCATCATCAGAAGTCACATGCGCCCTCACGCGCCGCCTGAAATTCTCTGCAACATCAGCTACGCGCCACACGCGCCGCCTTGCTACCACTGACGTCACTTGCTGACATCATCTGCCACGTCAGCCCTAGTTGCTCGCCTGCTGACATCACCTACTGACGTCATCATCAGTCAGCACCCAGTCAGCACTTGCGTCATCTTGCTTACGTCAGCGTCTGTTGACTTTGACCGAGCGTTGACCATTGACTTTGACCCAGAGTTGACTTTTTGCAGTCCAGGTGCTCCTTACCTAGTTTTTCGCGTAGATTTCATTTTTGCAGTCCATTTTTGCATATTTTGCTTGTAAATGAAGAATAAGGGTAGGTCTTCTTCTTATTGCAACAATCGTTGCTGCCAATCCATCAAACATTTTTGCAAATTTTGCAAATGTTTTGGCCACAATATTGAGACTTGCTATCATCGTAACAAATTAGCTGTTTCAATTTCTACTGCTACTGTTGCTAACATTGAGAGTGTCCAACCAATGGCTCTTGTCTTTGCACAGTTTAAGTCTTCTGGATCCACTTTCTCCATTTCTAGAGGTGACCTTATAAATATCATCGCCAATGTCATTCGTATGTGAAAGCTCGAAAACATGTTGAAAAACACAAGAGCTGTTTAGACCCTCGATTAAAATTACGGCTCGATAGATTTTACACAACTTTAATATAAAGTGCGGAATAGTGTAAAAGCGAGCGGATGAACAATATAGCTACTCTAATCCATAAACTAAACAACACAGCAGTGTAATGGAATATAAAAGAGTAGGAAGAGAGATGTAAACACAGAAAACACCAAGACGTGTTTTCGAAGAGGAAACCGAAGAACTCGGCGAAAAATCTCTCCGCCGCCCTCCAAGCGGAAATCGATCCATTAAACAATCAGTTGGGATACATGAGTAAGCAAGAGACCCTCCAAGCCTAATCTACCCGATGTACGTAAGCCCTCCAAGCTCCTACTCCAACAAGGCTTCTCGGAACCGTGTCTTGTCTTAGTTCTCCGGATCCCGCAACAAGCTCCATGTTGCATCTGCCATTCCAGGCTTCTTCCAATGCTTCCCAGCAGCACCAAAACGTCACACAACACTCTCAAAAGGTGTGGTAAGTTTTTGGGCTATCAACCTCTCAATGGTGTGGAAATGGAGAGGGAAGGGTTGAGGAGATACCACAAGCAAGTGTATAGAGAAAGGTGGGGATGACAATCTCTAATTACAAATGTGTTTGGCTAGGGTTTTCTCTCTGAAGCATTCCTCAACATTTGTGGGTAATGGGGGTTTATATAGGATAGGTGCAAAATGTGTGAGTTAGTCAGTACAGGCTGGCAGAACAGCATGTCTCGCGGGTGTCTCGCGGGAAGGCCTTACCCGCGAGAGACAGCTGTCTCCATCTGTCATGACTCTTCGCATTCCAGCATGTGCAGGGCACATGCTTCACTTCGCGGGAAGCTTAGTTGCGAGATACCCGCGAGATTCCATCAGCTTCCAAATTGCTTGAGTCTTCACACACTCTCTATCACACACCCCTTACAACAATTCCCACAACAAATACAGGGTATAAACAATTGATAGTAATTACAATCAAATTTGGCACGGAATAAAAGCCAACAAAACACATAGTTGTAAATCACAACTTTACAATCTCCCCCTTTGGCTATTCCGTGACAAAACCCTAAAACAGACTCTAGACTTAAACGTGAGTTTGGGAACACAGGCAAAACTCACTCACACCTAATTCTAGATTCTGATAAGCTCTTGAAACATATGAACAAGTAACTCCTGAAACACAACAACAAAATATTATCATTGTATGCAGAAAACTTGAAAAGCATATGGAGCAATAAGCACATGATCAAGCAGAATGAAATAGAAACACTAAATCATGGCAAGATCAAGCGAGTAATCACTATACACAAGCAATTACTATGCTCATTCACACAAGGAATGAACATCCGGATATGCAAGATGATAAGCTCATATGAAGAGTACCATTTGCACATCCAACACTCAACCAATGCAAAATACTTGAAGAATTTGCATCTAGGAACAATCCTACACGGGCACAAGAGTGTTCATCACTCAACCAATGCATAGAACGTATATGCATCTAGGAACAATCCTACACGGGCACAAGAGTGATGTAGTGAAGTAAATGTATGACATTAAACTTCAATAGCACAAGCATAAAGGCTGCATAAGCAAAGTATTGCAAATACATGGCACAAACCATAAAAGCCTACAAATCATGCAATGAAACAAAACAACCCTTAAAGCTTACAAAAGCAACATGGGTACATGCAAAGAGTGCTACAAAGCATAGAGAATATCACAAAAGAAACATCTGAAAATAAATACTTAAATAAAGTATAGTATCAAAGCTTTAAACACAAAACAAGTAAACATAGGAACTGTTGACTTCTTCTCCCCCTATCTCCATACTCCCCCTATCAATGACATCATCTCCCCCTTTTTGTCATGGAATAGCTAGTCATCCCCTTCTAGCTTCCGTTGAATTTCGTCCATCTGAGTTTGGAGAGATGTGAGCTGTGAATCAAGACGTCGGTGGTGAGTGTACATGATAGTCGCAAATCCGGACATCTTTGTACTCATCTCTTGAAGAGCAGTAAAGATATTGTTGATCTGTTCATCATTGATACGAGCTGCAGAACTCGAGGAACCCGATGGTGCATGAGTTTCTTGCTTGGTGTTCTTCTTGGCATGGCTCATACTAGCATGGAGAGACCGAATGTTGATTGGACTTGGCCTTGGATATGGACGTTCATCATCCAATGGACGGACACCTTTGAGCTTCAAAATCTTTGAAATAAGGCGAGAGAAAGGAAGACAATTCCTTGAAGCAGTGCGGTCAACTGTTTTTGCCAAAATGTGAAAGATATGAGAGCACACATCAATCTCGACATCCGTGATCAGATCGTTCAAAAACAAAGCTCGACCAAGGTTCATATATCCGGTGCTGGACAAGGGATAGAGATTGCTACACATGATCATTGAGAGAAGTCGTAGCTCGGAAGAGAGAGATGCCACATTGATTGACTTCTTAGTGGATGAGAATTCCAAATCAGCTCTTAAAGACTGTCTGAGATATTCTTCATCGGGGTTCAGCTCATCATATACCGGCGGTATGGGGAGTATTGGCCGGTTAATGTGTAGAATTTCCGCCAAGTACATTGGTGTGACAGAAAAGCTCTTTCCTCGAACCCAACATTTAATCTCATCGCTGACGACACTGGCATTGGCATAGAATTCCTTAACCATGTTCTCGAATGTATCCTCGAAAGTTGACAGCAGATAGTTCCAATCTTTCGTGGCAAACCAAATAGGTATTTATGTGTCTTTGAGTGATTGCTGGTCAACCCTCCTTTCAACTATCAAAGGAGCACCCTGAAAGTGGTTCTTGAAGGATTCAAAAGCAGCATGAGACTTGAACAAGTGAGGATCAAAAGTTCCTGTTGAGCCACGAGTTCGCTTCGGTCTAGGTGAATCAGCATCAACATCAATGATCGGTTCTTTCCCTTTGTCGCGGCCTCCTTTCACAGCTGAAGTCTTGAATGGAGACATCTGTGCAACATAGTACACAAAACACACAGGAGACAAGAGCACAACCCATAGACCACAGAACACAGAACTTGATTAGAGTCAAGTTAGGTCAAAGCAGAAGTAACACTGCTGAATGCATAGACACAATGCATGGAACAAAGCAAATGTGCATGTGTATGTATGTGTGAGCAAGTGCAAGGTGCATGAGACACACTATCAATGACCAAATTGAGTGAAATAATGTCCAACATGTGAAAGTCCATGGATTGAAATCACTTGATTCCGAATTAGCACAAAAATGTCACTCGGACATTTTGACAAACACCTAGCATGCACAACATCAAATAAGACATGAGCAATGCATGAACATGGGAAAATCTACCCTCAATACAAGATAAAATGCCACAAGGGGCCAACACAGAAGCAGAAACAACCAATGGGACACAGCCCAAGCAAAAGATTTGACAAAAATTCACCCAATTTTGAAAACCAACCCAAAGTTTCGAAAATCCCCAATTTTGAAAACCCTAACAAAAATTCTGCATAATCTAAGCAAAAACTTAAGAAGAAATGGTTGACAAACATACCTTGAAGAAGAAAATGCAGAAAAAATGCTTGGATTGAAGGGAAATGAATGGAATAGTGATTTTGGGTTGAGAAAGTTTGAGAGAGGTTGAGCGAGGGAAGTTTGATAGTTTTGAAAAACTATCACATCAGCTATATAAAAACTGAAAACACGCGTTTTTCGCGGGTTAGAGAGGGGCGAGACAGTCGCGAAACAGTCGCGAGAAGGGCCACTGAAGCACAAAATTTTCGCGAGAAGCATTAGGTCGCGACACAGTCGCGAGATAGTCGCGGTAACTTCTGTCTGAAATTGGAAAAATCCAATTTTTTAGCCAAACAGTATTTCGCGAGTAGCTTTTGGTCGCGAGACAGTCGCAAAAGTTTCTGTGAGACAAGATAAAATAAAAAAATTCCCTCAACTCCTTTTCGCGGGAAGCTCTAAGTCGCGAGCTTCTCGCGAAACTACCCCTGAACCAGTTTTTGAAGAAACACAAAAACATGCATTTTAATCAAAAACAAAAGACAAGAAAGTATAAAAACACTTTCAAAAACAAATAAAACACTCAAAAATCTTTTTGGGTTTGATCAACAAAGATTGAGCATGTGAAAACACATTTAAACAAGTACAATCACACAAATAAATAAGGCATTCATTGAACATAGACTTGTGTGTTGTGTGTGGATATCAAAAATGAGATAGTCCTTAGTCCAATGTGAAGCTTCAATGATCAATTCAATCAAGGCATACACAACTAGCACTAGATTATGTGACCTATCTCAATTATAGAAACATGCATATATGACCTCCCACACGTACTTGATAACAATTCATTGAAGCTTTTCATTTGGCTCCATATTTAACATATCATTTGCGACTTTTGAGCAAAGAGAATCTCATTTAGAGAAAGATGCCTGAAATTTTTTGATATTTCAATTTATGAGTTAGCCTTTGGCTTTTTGGGCATCATACATTTTATTTTGGTCGCTTTCCCTTTTTCCTAGTCGAATACTAGTTTGTGCGACAGGCTTTTGCAACTCTATATCTCTTTTCATTTGGAGATTTACAATTAAAGAGCTCTTTTAAAGCAGAAAATAAAAGTGGGAAGATATATAGGCATGAGTCTATGCATGTCTCAAGATCAACAAAACCATTCACTAATCATTCATGACAAGGTTGAAGATCTATTTACAACAGTCACATAGATTTTAGGATTTCTTCCACAATGATATGAGTGCATGAGAGACAAGCTAAGCTCGTTAAATGCACAAAGCCATAAGTACAAAGGTGTAGGCAAAACATGTTTTTGAGACAAAAAATCAACAAAGTGATCAAACTTTTTGGATTTTCTATTTTTATGTGTTTTTGAATTTTTGAACACACCCAAAACAGAATAAGAAAAGAACGATCAACACAAGTAGCAGGTGCAAACCAAAACCGAAAAAAAACAAAACATTTAGACACTAAACATGTGGAACCAAAACAACAGGTATGCAACATAGAGTATTATAGGTTCACACAAGAGATAGAGTTCAGGGAATGATACTGACACCGATGGTCTTACGCAAAGATTCAAACTTTGGGCCATCTAGAGGTTTAGTGAATATGTCTGCCTTCTGATTCTCAGTGTTGATGAACTCTAAGTACACGGTCCTTTCCTCCACCAAATCTCGAATGAAATGATACCAAATTTCGATATGTTTTGACTTCGAGTGTTGAACTGGATTCTTGGACAAGTTTATGGCACTTGTATTATCACAATATACACACATCGTGTCTTGAGTGATTCCATAGTCATGAAGAAGCTTCTTCATCCATAGTAATTAAGCACAGCAACTTGCAGCAGCAATGTATTCAGCTTCGGTTGTTGATAGAGAGACTGAATTCTGCTTTTTGCTCATCCATGACACCAAGTTATTTCCAAGATAGAAGCATCCACCGGAAGTACTTTTTCTATTATCAATGCACCCAGCCCAATCAGCATCAGAATATCCGGCTAAGCATTCATTTGAATCTCTTGAGTACCAAATCCCATAGTCAGAGGTGCCATTTATGTAACGGATAATTCTTTTGACAGCTGTTAAATGTGACTCTTTGGGGGCTGCCTGAAATCGAGCACACACGCCTACACTGAAGGCTATGTTTGGTCTGCTAGCAGTGAGGTATAAGAGACTGCCTATCATGCTTCGATAAAGCGTTGGATCCACTTCTATACCTGCTGCATCCCGACTCAGCTTTGATGAGGAGCTCATTGGAGTGGAAGTATGTTTCTTAGAGTCTAGACCAAATCTTTTAACAAGATTTTTGGCATATTTCTCTTGAGATATGAATATCCCATCTTTCCGCTGTTTCACTTGAAGACCAAGGAAATAGTTCAGCTATCCCACCATACTCATCTCAAACTCCCTTTTCATTTCTTTGGAGAATTCATGAGCCAAATGGTCAATTGTGGAAGCGAAAACAATATCATCCACATACACCTGAGCAACTAGGAGAGACTTCTCATCTCTCTTTACAAACAAGGTTCGATCAGCTTGACCTCTTTTGAATCCGCGATCCAACAAGTATGTTGTGAGACGATCATACCATGCTCTTGGTGCTTGCTTCAAACCATACAGTGCTTTCTTCAACCTTAGCACATGATCCGAAAAATGAGGATCTTGAAATCCTTTTGGTTGCTCAACAAATACTTCATCATTTAGGAAACCATTCAGAAATGCACTTTTTACATCCATTTGGTACAATTTAAAATCCATAACACATGCAATAGACAGTAGAATTCGAATTGACTCTAACCTTGCTACTGGTGCAAACGAATCATCAAAGTCTATGCCTTCCACTTGAGTATATCCTTGAGCTACCAACCTAGACTTGTTTCAAACTACCTCACCATCTTCGTCAGTTTTGTTCTTGAAGATCCACTTGGTGCCAATGACATGGGTATCTTTGGGTCTTGGAACCAACTCCCATACATCATTTCTAACAAACTGATGTAGCTCCTGATGCATAGACTCGATCCAATTTTCGTCTCTAAGGGCTTCCTCTACCTTCTTGGGTTCGAATTGAGCAAGATAACAATTGTGCGTCACATGATTCGCACTGTATTTTGGTCCTTTTCTCAAATGAAGTCCCTCATTTACGTCACCAATGATATTACTTGGTGGATGATTGAGGGTTACCCTTGATGATGGTCTCTTGGAGGTGGAAGATTCTTCATCTCGAGAGATTGGAGGTTGAACTTCCGGAGGAGTGAGAGGGCTAGAGGGCCCTTGCATCGATCTAGTCTCCCTTCTTGGTATAGGAGGTGTAGACTCTTTTTCTGGTGATTCTTTCTCGATCTCATCATCTTGAGACATGTTGTCCTCAACTTCCCCCTTCTTCAGGTTCGATCCTTCACCGTCATCCCTTTCCCTTTCAGATATGGTATCATCAATGACCACATTTATTGACTCCATTACCGTCTTGGTGCGTTTATTGAACACCCTATATGCTCGGCTATTTAATGAATAACCTAGAAATATCCCCTCATCACTTTTAGCATCAAATTTTTCGGGATTCTCTCTGTCATTGAGAATATAACATTTGCTCCCAAATATTCGAAAATATTTCACCTTCGGCTTCTTTTCTCTCCAAATTTCATATGATGTCTTCTTCGTTCCTGCTCGGAAGTAAATCCTATTCCCAATGTGACAAGACGTGTTCACAGCTTCAGCCCAAAACTTCTGTGGAAGATTTTTGTTGAGTAACATTACTCGAGCCATTTCTTGAATCACCCAGTTCTTCCTTTCAACTACTCCATTCTATTGTGGAGTCTTTGGGGCTGAGAATTCCTTCTTGATACCGTGTTCATTGCAAAATGCTTCAAACTTTGCATTTTCAAACTCTTTCCCATGATCACTCCTGATTTTGATGATAGGTACTCCCTTTTCATTTATCAATCTCTTGCACAATTTCTCCATCTTATCACATGCTTCCGATTTCTCTCTAAGGAAGTCTACCCAAGAATACCTTGAGAAATCGTCAACTATCACCATGATGTACCGCTTTCCACCCATGCTCTCTGTTCTTGTAGGACCCATCAAATCCACATGTAGTAATTCTAACGGACGAGAAGTTGCAACCACATTCACTTTAGGATGGCTTGACTTTGTTTGTTTTCCCAATTGACATGGACCACACACATTCTTTTCAATCTTCCCAAACTTAGGTAAACCAACCACAGCCTCAAGCTTTGAGACTTTCGCCACTTGTTTGTAATTTGCATGACCAAGCCGTTGATGCCACAGCTCCAAGAGATTTACCCGAACACTTCGACATGCTATGCTGGGTTTTGGAATGATCCCATAGCAGTTATCAGTGGTCCTTAGTCCCTTTAGAACTTGAACACCTTCTTCATTCAAGATTAGACATCCTTTCTTTGAAAATTAGACCAGGAAATCTTCATCACAAATCTGAGTGATACTTAACAAGTTCACTTTTAAACCCTTAATATATAGCACATCAGTCATCAAAGGCAGACCCGGAATATCCACTGTTCCCTTTCCAAGTACTTGTGAATGACTTCCATCCCCAAATGTCACAAATCCATCTTCCTTCTCTTTAAGAGTTTTGAATAGAGATTTTTCTCCAGTCATATGCCTAGAACACCCGCTGTCAAGGTACCACAAACATGAGTTAAACACTTTCAATGCGGTATGAACAAAAGGGCATGCATGAGAGAGACATTCTTGATCATCAAAACAAGACTCATTTTTCTTTATTTCATTCAAGGATGAGTGAAGTTTCCCTTTTAAACGACCAATTTTATCACTTAACTGTCTATTTCTTCTCTCATATTCATAGTTTAAAGACTTTGACTCATATAGGCTGTTGTGTATATCATGGTTCTTATGAACTAATGATTTCAGCATATGACAAAAAATTCTAGCATGTTTCTTGGATTTAAATAACTCTAAGACAGCATTGCTAGAACAATCTTTAAATATGCTCATTGAGTCATTTTCACAAACACTTTTCAAATCCTTCATGGTGGTTTAATCAAAAACACTTTTCAAAACACACTAAGGGGTCTAGGATCACACTAAGGTATTTAAACCAAGCAAGTGTACCTGCTCTGATACCAATTGAAAGCTCGAAAACGTGTTGAAAAACACAAGAGCTGTTTAGACCCCCGATTAAAATTACGGCTCGATAGATTTTACACAACTTTAATATAAAGTGCGGAATAGTGTAAAAGCGAGCGGATGAACAATATAGCTACTCTAATCCATAAACTAAACAACACAGCAGTGTAATGGAATATAAAAGAGTAGGGAAGAGAGATGCAAATACAGAAAACACCAAGACGTGTTTTCGAAGAGGAAACCGAAGAACTCGGCGAAAAATCTCTCCGCCGCCCTCCAAGCGGAAATCGATCCACTAGACAATCAGTTGGGATACATGAGTAAGCAAGAGACCCTCCAAGCCTAATCTACCCGATGTACCTAAGCCCTCCAAGCTCCTACTCCAACAAGGCTTCTCGGAACCGTGTCGTGTCTTGTCTTAGTTCTCCGGATCCCGCAACAAGCTCCATGTTGCATCTGCCATTCCAGGCTTCTTCCAATGCTTCCCAGCAGCACCAAAACGTCACACAACACTCTTAAAAGGTGTGGTAAGTGTTTGGGCTATCAACCTCTCAATGGTGTGGAAATGGAGAGGGAAGGGTTGAGGAGATACCACAAGCAAGTGTATAGAGAAAGGTGGGGATGACAATTTCTAATTACAAATGTGTTTGGCTAGGGTTTTCTCTCTGAAGCATTCCTCAACATTTGTGGGTAATGGGGGTTTATATAGGATAGGTGCAAAATGTGTGAGTCAGTCAGTACAGGCTGGCAGAACAGCATGTCTCGCAGGTGTCTCGCGGGAAGGCCTTACCCGCGAGATACTCGCGAGAGACAGCTGTATCCATCTGTCATGACTCTTCGCATTCCAGCATGTGCAGGGCACATGCTTCACTTCGCGGGAAGCTTAGTCGCGAGATACCCGCGAGATTCCATCAGCTTCCAAATTGCTTGAGTCTTCACACACTCTCTATCACACACCCCTTACAACAATTCCCACAACAAATACAGGGTATAAACAATTGATAGTAATTACAATCAAATTTGGCACGGAATAAAAGCCAACAAAACACATAGTTGTAAATCACAACTTTACAGTATGGTTGGTAATGCATCTTATTCCTCTTCTCTCTCAGCTTTATCTGGTATGTCTCCTACGACTTAGCTTATAGATTCTGCTTGTTGCAATCACATGACACCCCACTCGTCCTTATTTTCTGACCTTAAACCTGCACCGCACCCTCTTAATATTCGCACAGCAAATGGTTCCACAATGTCTAGTCATAATATAGGTTCAATTTCAACCTCCAACCTCTCGGTTCTTGGAGTCTTTAATGTTCCTGACCTTTCTTATAATTTATTTTCTGTGGGACAATTAGCTGAGTTGGGTTATCGCATTACCTTTGATTATTCTGGGTGCATTGTGCAGGATCCTAGGATGGGACAGGAGCTTGGAACCGGTCCCAGAGTTGGGGTATGTTTCCCGTGGACAACCTTCGTCTTCCACTTGTTGCTCTTGTTTCTGTTGCTGCAACTGCTGCAGTTTCTTCCACTCCTTCCCTTGCACTTTGGCATGCTCGACTTGGTCATGCATCTTCCTCTCGGGTATAACAATTAGCTTCTAGAGGTTTGTTAGGTTCAGTGTCTATAGAAAACTTTGATTGTGTTTCATGTCAGTTACGAAAACAACCAGGTTTGCCTTTCAATACTAGTGAATCAATATCCACTAATATCTTTGACCTTATTCATTCTGATGTTTGGGGGCCGTCCTCTTTCTCTAGTATTGATGGGTCTAGATATTTTGTTGTCTTTGTTGATGATTACTCTCGCTATAGCTGGATTTTTAATATGAAACATCATTCTGAATTATTGGAAGTATATTTTAATTTTGCAAAAATGGTTGAAACTCAGTTTTCCAGACGCATCAAAATTTTTTGATCTGATAATGCTCTTGAATATACTCAATATGCTTTCCAAGCTATTTTGCATTCCTATGGCACTGTTCATCAACTAACTTGTCCAGGTACCTCGTCATATTCTTGACACTGTTCGTGCTCTCCTTCTCTCTGCCAAAGTTCTTGCTCCTTTTTGGGGTGAAGCTGCTCTTCATGCTGTTCATACTATTAATCGCATTCCGAGTCCTGTTATCCAAAATCAAACTCCATATGAGCGCATTTTTGGGTCACCTCCAGACTATCACCACCTTCGCTCCTTCGATTCTGCTTGTTTCGTACTTCTTCAGCCACATGAACATAACAAACTTGAGCCTCGGTCAAGGCTTTGTTGTTTTCTTGGCTATGGCAAAACTCAAAAGGGGTATAAGTGTTATGATCCTGTCTCTCATCGTCTTCGTATCTCTCGCAATGTTGTCTTTTGGGAACATCTCCTTTTTGTCGAGCTCTCTCATTTCAGTGCTTCCCTATCTTCCTCCTCTGTCTTAGATATTTTTCCAGATGAGGCACATATTCCTTCTGTAGCTGCTCCTGATCCTCCTGTAGTTGCTCCTGATTCTGTTACTGTAGACTTCTCTGTCCAACCACTAGATATCACTGATCCCTTTCCTAGTTCACCCTTTAATGAACAGGTGGAAGATGAACAGGTTGAAGATGAGCTACCCAACCCCAATTCTGAGCTTGGGTCTCCTGCTCCTGCTCCGCCTAAAGATCTTGCACAAGACATTCCACCTCGTCACTCAACTCGGGTAAGATTTATTCCTACACGTTTACTTAACTATCATTGTTACACTGCCCTTGCTACACTACACAAGCCTCACACCTATCGTGAGGCTTCTACTGACCCTTTATGGTATATTGCAATGAAAGAGGAACTTGATGCATTATCTAAAAACCTTACTTGGGATTTGGTGACACTTCCTCCTGGGAAATCTGTGGTTAGTTGTAAGTGGATCTATAAGATTAAGACTCGCTCTGATGGGTCCATTGAGCGCTACAAAGCTCGTCTTGTTGCAAAAGGTTTTACACAAGAGTATGGGATTGATTATGAAGAGACCTTTGCTCCGGTTGCTCGTATCTCATATGTTCGTGCCCTCTTAGCTATTGCTGCTGCTAGTAAATGGAACCTTTTTCAGATGGATGTCAAAAATGCATTCCTTAATGGGGATTTAAGTGAATAAGTGTATATGCAACCTCCTCCTGGTCTCTCTGTTGATTCAAACAAGGTTTGTCATCTTCGACGTGCACTTTATGGCCTTAAACAAGCTCCACGAGCTTGGTTTGCCAAATTCAGCTCTACCATCTCTCACTTGGGTTACATGGCCAGTCATTATGATTCTGCCTTATTTCTTCGTCGCACTGACAAAGGCACTATATTACATTTCCTATATGTGGATGATATGATCATAACTGGTGATGACCTTAGTGGCATTCAAGAACTCAAGGCTTTTCTCAGTCAGCAATTTGAGATGAAAGATCTTGGACATCTCAGCTACTTCTTGGGTCTTGAAATTACTCATTCTACAGATGGACTTTATATTACTCAAGCCAAGTATGCCTCTGAACTCTTGTCTCGAGCTGGACTCACTGATAGCAAGATTGTTAACACTCCAGTTGAGCTTAATGAGCATCTGACTCCCTCAGGGGGGAAACCATTGTCTAATCCCTCTCTTTACAGACGCTTGGTTGGCAGCTTAGTTTATCTCACTGTCACTCGTCCAGACATTTCCTATGCTGTTCACCAAGTGAGCCAGTATCTGTCTGCACCACGATCGACTCACTATGCTACAGTTCTGCGCATTCTTCGATACCTAATGGGCATTCTCTTCCATGGTCTTTCTACTCTGCTCAGTCTCCTCTTATTCTCTGTGCATTTTCTAATGCTGATTGAGCAGGAGATCCCACTGATCGCAGGTCCACCACTGGTTATTGCTTTCTTCTTGGTTCTTATCTGATTTCTTGGCGAAGTAAGAAACAAACTCATGTGGCCCGCTTTAGTACTGAAGCAGAATATCATGCCTTTGCTGATACCACATCTGAGCTTCTTTGGCTACGATGGCTTCTCAAAGACTTAGGTGTGTCTACATCCTCTGCTACTCCTCTTTATTGTGACAACCGGAGTGCTATTCATATTGCTCATAATGATGTCTTCCATGAACGGACTAAACACATAGAGATCGATTGTCATTTTATCCGTTTTCATCTTGTCCATAGTGCTCTCAAGCTGATCTCAGTCTCCTCTAAAGATCAACTTGCAGATATCTTCACCAAGTCACATCCTAAGGGACGCCTTCGTACTTTGGTTGACAATCTCAAGCTGGTCTCACATCCACCTTGAGTTTGAGGGGGGCTGTTAACGTGTATAATATATTATGGGTTTTAGGCCCAGTTAGGTTACTTGTATAGCACACATATTTACTTGTACTGCACACATATGCCTCCTATATAAAGGCACCTATGTACATTCTTTCATTATGAAATACAATACAATTACATTCAGTATTTCTAACATTAATAAAATGGAATGTAATTCAGTCCCATTGGATTGTAAAGCATCAGTTACAAATTCCAAATGTCACGACTTAGCTGCATCTGCAAACTCAAAATTTTAAAATTAAAGGGAAGGAGACAACCCGATATGAGAAATTTATCCATGATCATATGTTTGATGTTGCAATAAAACCCTTTGCAATAAACGGACGGAACCTCCAAGCTAAATGCTGAGAATGCATACTTTGACTAGAATTCACATTTAAACCAGATAAAAGTATGCAACTTTTACCATGGTTTTGAAACCCGGACCGGACCGTACGGTCCGACCGGGAAAACCGTGAACCTTCCACCATCACGGTTCTTTTAGGCGTAAGAACCGGTCTCTGCCCAAAAAGCAGGGAACCGTCCAAACCGCGGTTCAACCGCACGGTTCTGAGGACCGGATTCCGACCGCTTCTCACGGTTCCTTTGAATCTGAACCTTACAAAAAAAAAAAAAAAAAACAAAAACAAAAGAAAAAGAAAACGTTTGATCTGACCCAGAAAACGTTTGATCTTTGTTTCAGTCTCTTTGCTTCTCTCAATAAACGTCTCACATAATCCAAACACAAAACACAAAACAAAATCCAATCCTTACAATAAAGTTGAATCAGAAGAACAAGCAAATATGAAAAAAAAATGAAAAAAAAAGAAAGAAAAAGGGAGAACAATCCGATCTGACCCAATCTGGTGGTGGGGAGGAGGATGAACGGCGATGGGGCGGCGGACGAGGCCTTCGATCTCCACCGGCCTGTTCGATCTCCACCGGCCTTCAATCTCCACGATCTCCATCTTCGATCTCCACCGGCCTGTTCGCTGCTCGATCTCCACGATCTCCACCGGCCTTCGATCTCCACCGGCGCCGCTTCAAATTCTCCCCTCTCTCTCTCTCTCTCTCTCTCTCTTCTCTTCACTCTGATGAGAATGTGTTTTATTTTTTTTTTGTTGAGAAAGCCTGATGTGGGATAAGTGATACTGTGAAATAAATGTGAGGATGAGAGTTGTAATAAATTGGCCCGTATGGAAATGTGTGGTTGGCTTTATCCCATTTTTTTTTTTTTTTTTTATGTAATCGGTGTGGTTTTTTTTTTTTTTTTTTTTAATTTAAAAGTGTGATATTTAATATTAAGAAATGACAATTAAAAAATATTACCACAATATTTTCACAATAAATTTTAAGTAATAGATTATTATTAGCTAATATTGGTAAGTAAAAAAATAATTTCAGTAGTGCGTTCAAATTAGAACTAGTAACAATTTTTCACATAAGATTTTGATATGATTCTTGTAAAAATATTGCGACAAATATTGTAGATATAACATCACAATTCTTTCTTCATCTGCTTTTGTTTGTATTGCTTTTTTATCTCTTCCTTTAATTTCATTCACTTTTGTTTCTAGTGCTTTTTTAGGTTTGTGAATGCGAGCTAAACAGCTAGTCACGTGAGCATTGGAAAGTGGAACTTAGAAAGACAATCTAATGCTTTTAATTTTCTTTTTATAAAAAAATGGTTATTATTATTATTGGATAGATATTTCATATTTGGGCTATAGATGGATATATTAGACATAGTTAAAATATAGATTTATAGTTTTAATTAGACTATTTTAGTTAATTTTTCTATTTTTTACTAATTTAATATTTTTATATATATTTAAAATAATTATTAAATTAATTATGACGTCATCACGGTTCGACCCCGGTTCGACCTCGGTTCGACCTCAAAAACCTTGAACCTCTCCCTTTTACGGTTTAATGAACGGTCCGGGTTTGAAAACCATGACTTTTACCTTTAGCATCAAAGCCTTTCTATGCAAGTGCAACCAAAGGAAAATCCCAAAAAGGACAAACTCCAGTTTCTCCCTAAAATGACAATGGAAGAAGATCACCATTTTTAACCATCTAATTAACTTTCATAATATGTTTCCCTATTTCCAACTTTCATTTGTCTTCACATTAGCCTGCTAAGGGACCTGACAAGTGCTTTCCAATTCTGTTTTGTAGCCTCATCACCCGTAAATCCCTGAATATCAGAGCATATATTCTGCAATGGTGGTTGGACCGAGAAATGGAAATGTAAGGGTAAAAATTAATAAATAAATAAACACAGCTCACAACTTATAATCAGCAAAGATTTTAGGCAGTTTGTCAATTTAGGATCTCACCTCAATGTTCTTCAAGGTAAAAAGCAAAGTTTGAATAGAATCCTGAAGCAGTGAAGTGTTCTCAGGGGTCATGATAGATGAATGTACCCTTCTGCACAAATAAAAATAAAAATATTAAAATGGTTTCCTTTTCGGGGTAGGGAAAAGCGAAAGGGATTAGGATCTCTTTCCATGGCAAATGGCAAGGATCCTTTTCCCGGCATAAAGTGTTAGAAATTAGTTGGAATCTACTAAAACGGTAACCATGTGATACAAGATGTCAATACCTCAATGAATATTTATGTCCAAATTTATACATAAAATAAAGGTTGGACAATTCACCTCAATTCCTCACAGGATTCTGTAAGGCTTCTGGTTAATTTATCAACGTCCTGTAGCACACCACTATCACGAACTTCAGCCAGCAAAGGTTGAACATCTTCAGCCAGGGCTTTGATCTGAGACATTAATGCTGATTACGCAAATGGATCTTTCTTAGTTATATAGATGCATGCACATGGACATAACATAGGCACACAAATTCCAATTTCTCCTGCATAATGAATTTCCTAAATATTGTTGAAGTTGCCAACTTGTCATGAATCTTAGCGCAATACATCAGGCACTGCTACCATGTCCCTGAAAAAAGCTAGGGTAAACTAGAACAGTTCACCATTTTAGTTTTAACATGAATAATGAAACACACTTATATTACTTGCCATGATGTGGTTCTCTATGACAAATAAATAGACACAGCAACAGTTATAGATAATATAACTCAATAATCAAGGATCAGGTAAGCTTAAATGCAAGAGAAGATATGCTGGAAACGTGTAAAGTGTGTCAATATATCAAAAAGCTTCATCCATAATCTTTAAGGACTGCCCCACTGCCACATCTCTTTAGATATGTTTAAGGATGTAATCGGTTTCCTATGCTAAAGGGCAATGCTCTGTTAAATTCTTTAGATTAGGCACATTCATTTGGTCTAAACTTTTCCCTTGTAAACAGATGCCTCAACAATTTCTCGCACATAGACACTTGACCTATCTTAATAAATCAAATAGGGTAGCTTAATAGGAAAGTATGTAGCTACTACATTCTATATCTTTGCTAACAAATTCTTCATTTTTCCATAAACTTGCTTGGCATTTGCAATAGTAATACCGTTATCTAGTTCAACAAAGCAGTCAATAACTATTTTCAGTTAAAACATATAAACCAAGAGATGCACATCCTACCTTTGAAAGCAATGGCCTTGCTTCTTCAATAGCAGATAAAACTCGTTTAGCCAGTGAATAGTGGTTGGCAATACCAATGTCCTCCACTTCACGACCCAAACGGGTGAATATCCCCACCAATGCATCCAAACTTACTCCTTGATTTCCCTTTATCTTTTGGCGATCACATACAATTAGACCTTCTTCAGAACATTTTGGGTCAAGTGGCCCTACTGAAGGTGTTGGAATTGGATTGTGAGGTGTAATTTCAATTGAAGTTTCCATGAGAAGACCCGATTGGTTCACCTCTATAAGTGAATTTCGAGGTATGACTGTTTTATCGTCATCAACCTACAAAGAGAAGGCGATACATTGAAGTAAAATACATACACCAAGTAAAATCAACAAAATCTTGATCACATTCAAGAATTTCATTGTTGTGAGGGAAACATGAACAAAATTAATCATCCGTAACAAGATTATGGTGTCAAACTCACCTCAACAACTGCTTCAATACTTTTCAATGAAGGATTAATGCGGATGACATTGCCAACATTCACCCCTCTAATCCTCACTGGTGTTCCGATGCTAATACCACTAGCTTGAGCAAACTCGAACACAGCCTGATACTTCTGGAATTTATGCCGTATTTGATACCCCCTCAACCAAGACAAACTAAAAGCTATGAGAACAGTACCAGACACTAGAAACAACCCAACCCCACCTTCCCAAATGCTCTTCCGACTAAACCCAAAATCATTCAATGGCCGCAATGTTTGCCTCCAAATAGTTTGAGGAACATCCAAAACCAAAGAAAATGGGTTCTTAGTTTTCACATTAGAGGGTGGGTGACTATGTCCTGTATCAGCGGATGTAGCTCTTATCCGGGCTGGTTTCCTCTGTGATCTCAATGGCAACTGAGGCAAGCAATTTGAAGAACTACTCGGTAAAGTAAGAATTGGTGAGTATAGCACTTTTGGGCATCCTGAGACATGGGCCATAGGATTTCCAACCATCTTTTACTCAACCCCAGCTGAGAAATTTTTGCATCAATACCCCTATAAACAATGACAAGAGCACTAAAGTTTGAAATTTGCTACTATGGTCTATCAAGAACAATAGGAAATGTAGGTTTTATAAGTCTAAAGCTGATATATATATATACTCCAATTTGATGGATTTTACAGTCCCTTTAGTTACTATGAAACTGATAAAAAAAAAATTATAAAAAAAAGTTCCTAGTCTTATGATCTAAATTCTTATTATCTTTACACACACAAAAAAAAATAAAAAATAAAAAAATGCAATTTGTTTAACAAGAATAACTAAATAAATGACTTATATTCAATAATTGGTTTTCTTTTCATAAGGAAAAGAAAGATATAAGAAAAGCACACCTAAACTAAGAGAAGCACTTGTATTCTAACAGAGTTGATTTAGACTTGCCTTCTGTCGTGTCCCACTTACTTTCTCTTCACTTCCTTCACTATGTTTTCTCAGAAACCAAACAGAGAAATGTAGTGAAAATGAAAAGCATGCATAACAAAATATAAAAAAATATTAGCAGTCTAATGAAAACCAAAAAGTAGGATGTCATATCTATATATTCTGACATTTTTACCTTGGCTAGGACTCAAGGTATCTCAGAATTGTGTCACAGTACGCAGGATTTTCCGACATTAGAAAGCTAATCACAGTGAGGTTTCGATTCTAACATACGTAGTTGTACTTTGTATTAAACTACTATAAAGTAAGTTTCACCCAACTAGCTGGTCAAAAATGAAGAGGAAAATGCCAAAGGTGTTCGTGGGGCACGTGACTCGCACCTGCCAGCCCTTTTTTTTGTGGGGCGGTGGGGGGGAACGGTTTTATAAGACTTTATAAAGTGGTTTGGTCCTTAAAAAAAAGGGTTTGGTAAAATGCATGGGTTCCAATATTTTTTCAAAACACAATCTTATCCATGAAAGGTACAATTTGGAAACAAATCTTGTTCCCATCCAAAAAATGAGTAATTATTTGAAAATTCGTTTGGAAACATGTTGATGATGCCTAAAATTGTCAGTAAGCCGCACGGTCCTCACGTGCTTCAGACAAAACTTGCGAAAACAGAAACAAAGAAGACCTTGTAGAGAGCACCAGTGTGGTACCGGCCAAATACCCTCCGAAAGTTATGTTAGAAAACTTTCACAACTCTAGAGTGCCAGAGTTGAGGTAAATTATGCATACCTTAATTTGTGGGGGCATTGGGGGGTTTTTATAGTAGTGTAGAGCTAACCTTCGTTTCTTGGTGGAGAAGATCTTTCCTTGTAAGAAAGATCCTCATTAATGCACGTACTTTGCAGGATCCTTTCCTTGTAGGGATTCCTTTGATTAGAGTTGATTGTGGGATACAAGAAATTTCCTTACATAGATATCCGTGGGGATCAAGTTAAGCCAGGCTGGACCTGTTGGCCTCTTTAACCCCGTTAGCTTCTCCACATCCGTCAGCCATTTGCTTCGTCCTAGCATTCCCGTCGGCCTATGGAGATGCCTGTCGAGTCTCCTTGTGGGGTCGTCCCGTATAGTGTTGTCAGCCTAACTCTTCTGTTGGTTTTCGTGAAGCTGACGGGTATATGGGTGCTGATGACCTTTTTGTGCGATGTTTTGGGGGTATTAAAGTTATGGCTAAAATATCCCTATCAGCTGCCCCCTACTTCATGGTACCGTTAGCTTTTGCTGATGGGCCATGAAGTATTAGAGTATTTATGACCATTAACTAGGTGTTTTATCAACGAGTGTGTCATTAAATGGTGTAAGCATCCTTAAGCTTAAATGCCAGGCGACATGTGGCACTCATTGGATGGCCTCGTTTCCAATCACAAACGTCGCTTCGTTTGTCGTGCATCTTAGCTCTATAAATAGTTCACCTCCTCTTTTCATTTTTCTTTATTTCATCTTTGCAAATCTTGAGAGAGCGAGAGTTGTCATTTCGTCATTTTTGCTGTCGTTTACTTGTTGATCTCGTCACCTCTACAGACTCGTCTATAAACCTTATAAGTCTGTGAGGGAGCAGGCTACGACGAAATCTTCCTGTCAGGTCATGGGCCCGAGGAAGGCTTGTCTTGGTCGTTAGAGAGGGAACTGTCTGCCCATTCTTCTGTCGACGAGGAGGAAGACTATGACAGAGAGGAAGTAAAGGAGAGAGAGGGAGATGAGGATGAGTACGACGAGGGTGAAGGAGAGAATGAGGGGGAGTTCGAGGGAGAAGATGACGAAGATGAGGGTGAAAGTGACGGGGGAGCTTTTGTGGGGGGAAGATTAGGAAGCCCAGGGGATGGTCATACCCGTCCCTTCATCCTTTCCGCAATGTGGACCGTCAATGATTTTAAGCTGACGATGACAACCAAAAGTTTTAATAACTTAAGGGATCGTTACCAAATCCCTAATAACATTCCAATTCGTTTGCCTGGGAAATATGAAAAGTGCTACTCTTGGAAGACCACAGACGTCGGCATGTATAATGCCATGTTTGTGGCAGGATTGAGATTTCCTTTGATGGCACTACACCGTCAGTTGGCCATTTTCCTTGGTTTATCTGTCAGCCAAATTGCCCCAAATGCTTAGAGGATATTCATAGGGGCTGAAATCCTCTAGGGTCGTCTTAGTGGGGGGAACTGTTAGCTTACCCTGGACGAATTCCTTTGGTGCTACAAACCACAACATATCTCCTCGTCTTAGGGGATATATCATTTTGCAGCGAGGAAGAAGACACTTAGGCTGGTGTCGGACATGCCCGACTCCAATAGAAATTGGAAGGGCAGATACTTTTTTGTTCAAGGGATGGATTAGGTATGCCATTGGGAAGAGTGGGTGACGATGCCTCATGGTTTTGACAATACTTGGGGTATTGTCAAGAATTCAGGTCTAGCACTGTCTGTCCTTTCATTTTTTCTTTATTTATTTGTCTAATTTTTTGACATCGTCTACTTTTTCTCTTTTCAACTAGCATTCGTCCACATATAACCGTCAAGCAGGAGGCTTTCATCCGTCGGGTTCTTGAGATACCCTTTGACTAGAGGGAGTGCAAGGACTTGATCACCCTTGATACACTGCATGCCTATTACGGTGGTCCTGTGCCGATGCCTGCAGCTCGTAAATTAAACACATACTCCTGACGGTGTAAGTTCCTATTCCTTAGCGTCTTTCTTCCCATTGTTTTTATTTTCATCTACTTATCTAACGTCCGTCTCTTACCCTTTGTAGAAATGGAGGCAGTGAGGCAAAGAGCCTTGGTAAGGTCGTCAGTTGTGGCACGCAAGAAGGAAGGGGCCTCCTCGTCAATTCCAAAGGGCGTCGGCAAGGGAACGTCCAAGCAGAAGAGTGACAAAAAGGATGACCATCAGCTGAAGAAAGGACTGGGCGTTCCTACTATTGAAAAACAGCCAAAGTAGTTGTTGCCTCCCAAGCCCAACCATGGAGCTGGTAAAGGTCTAATGACGTTGACTGGTCCCGTCACCCAAGGAACTGAACGTCGTCTTCTCACACATAAGGAACATGTCGTTGAGATGATTGAGTCAATCATCAAGGAGATGGACTTGGACCCTTGCGCTGAGCAGTTGATGAAAAACCTAGGGGCGTCGGGTCTCCTTGACCTAGCCAGGGTATGTTTTTCTCATACTTTGTTCTATTTCGTATTTTCTTCTCTTGCTAACGGTTGTTTTTGCTTCTAGGCGACGATGCGCATGAAGGCATTCCAGTACAGGTGCGTTGCAGGAGAGGGAGTGATCTATCGGCTCCAGAAGCGTCAAAATATCCAAAACAAGGAGATAATTCAGTACAAAGAGGCCGTTTGCACCCTTAACAAGGAGCTGACGGCCGTTATTATGAAATTGAAGCAAGAATCCATTCTCTGAAAGAAGGCATAGGAAGCGAAGGCGTATCTGGAGGTGGAGCTGACAACCATTTGTAGGCAGGTAGAGATGCCTAGGGTTGACGCCATAGCAGAGTTCAAGGCTTTCCAGCCTTTTATCGATGCATACGAGTGTGTACTATGGTGACGGGTTTGAAGATTGCCTGAAGCAAGTTGGGTCCTTCTACCTAAACCTGGACTTATTTAAGGTTACCATGGACGACCCGATGCTGACAACTCCTGCATTTGGTAACACCATTAGCAAGGAGACCAATGATTCCACTCATACAGAGTAGAACCCAAAAGACGACGGTGTGGTCCTTGCTCAACTTGCCCTTGAGAAGCCTGTCATTCCCTTGGTCTCATCTACTGAAGATCCTCCTACTCATGACAAACCCAATTGTCCAGGATGCCCCGAACATTTAGCTTTAATTCTTAATTTTTTATGTATCCACTCTTATTTCCAAACAGTAGTAAATGCCCTTGTTTTTGGGCTTTGTTGTAAACACTTTTATTTATGGTGTCTATTTAACATTTTACATCCGTCATTATTAATATTTTTTGCTATGTGTTGATCTTTATTTTGAGATATGCGTATGTCCGTCCATCTTTTAGGATGTACTTGTCCGTTAAAGGACTTGGTGAATAATTAGGATGAACCCATCTACTTTGGCGTGCTCGTCCACCTATAGACTTAACGATGAACTCGTCCACTTGGGCATCTAATTATGGACTTGTCCACTTGGGGACTTAATGATGAATTCTTCCTTTGGTGGACTTAATAATAAACTCGTCCTTTTGTGGACTCAATAATTTCAAGGCATCCCATGGGACGAACTCGTCCACTTGTGGACTTGATAATTTCAAAGCATCCCTATGGGATGAACTCGTCCACCTGTGGACCTAATAATGAACTTGTCCACTTGTAGACTTAATTATTTTAATGCATCCTTATGGGATGAATTCGTCCACTTGTGGACTTAATAACAGGTTATATTTGAATAACTCCTCTTATTGTGATAAATGTGTGCATAAGTAAAAAATTGTTCTTGAAAGAGTAAAAAGCTACTCTTTGGGCTTAAAAGGTTTTGTAGATATTAAAAATTAACTAAAAGGAAGTAAACTGGAAATGAGGAGTGTTGTTCTTCGTGCCATTGTCTACTAGTAGTATTTCTTCAAGTGTTCTGTGATCCACAGGTGGTGCAACTTTTGCCCATCTATCGTCTCTAGGTGGTATGTTCCCTTCCTCTGCCATGAAGCGATCCTATAGGGTCCTTCCCAATTAGGTCCTAGCTTTCTCTGGGAGGAATCTTTTATAGTGCTTGTCACTTTTTTCAAGACGAGATCTCCAACCTGAAAGTCTTTGTGCCTGACTTTCAAGTTGTAGTGCTTGGCCATAAGGTTCTAGTACCGTGCTAATCTTTGTTCAGCTGCTATTCTGACCTTATCCACCAAGTCAAGCTGCAAACGCATAGCTTCATCGTTCTTGCTCTCATCATGGTTTCCCACTTTGTAGCTTGTGAGTTTGACCTCAACTAAGATGACAGTCTCGCTTTCGTATGCTAGTTGTAATAGTGTCTCTCCTATAGGTGTCTTCATCGTCATCTTGTACGCCCATAGAACGCTTGGCAATTCTTCCGGCCATATACCCTTTGTCCCATCGAGCCGAGTCTTGATGATTTTGAGCAAGGATTGGTTCGTTACCTCAACCTGTTTATTGGCCTGAGAGTGGGCGGGTGAAGAATAGTGATTCTTGATCTTCAACTGCGAGCAAAAATCTCTGAACAAGTCATTGTCAAACTGCTTCCTGTTGTCTGAGATTAGTACCCTAGGTATGCCGTACCTGCAGATGATGTTCCTTCATACAAAATTTCGTATGTTCTTCTCTGTGATAGTGGTAAGGGCTTCAGCTTGCACCCTTTTGGTAAATTAATCTATGCCGACCATTAGGAACTTCAGTTTCCTCATCGCTATTGGAAATGGGCCATGATGTCCAACCCTCATTGAGCAAAAGGCCATGGGGCTGTCATTGGAGTGAGCTTTTCTGAGGGCTGTCTGATGACGTAGCTGAACCTTTGACATTTATTGCATACTTTGACATAGGCTTGGGCATCCTTCTGCATGGTGAGCCAATAGTATCCAGCCCAAATCAACTTGTGCACCAATGACCGTGACCTGGAATGGTTTCCACAGATCCCCATGGACTTCTTTCATGAAATAGTTTGCTTCTTTGGGGCCTAAGTACCTTAGGTATGGGCGAGAGAAGCCTCTTTTGTACAAGACATCCTTTATCAGGGCAAAATGTGCTGCCTGGACCTTCAGCTTTCTTGTGGCCTCCTTACCGTCAGGTAGTGTGCCGTCTTTCAAATAAGAAACTATCGGTGTGGTCCAGTTGCTTCTTAAGTCTATTTCCTGCACTCTGGCGCCATCTATCAAAGGTAAGAGCTAAATAAAAGAAAGTACCTTACCGGGGATGATTATGTATTCTGCTGATGCGACTTTTGCAAGACGATTGGCCTGCTCGTTCTCTTCCCTAGGGATTTGAACAAACTTAGTCTGAAACTCGCCCATCCGTTTCCTTACTTGCTTCAGGTATTTCTTCATTCTTTCCCCTTTGCATTCATAGTCACCGTTCACCTGGCTTGTGACTACCTGAGAATCATAATATACCAGATTCATGGCCCCTATGACCTTGGCAAGATCTAGTCCTGTCACTAGGGTCTCATATTCTGCTTCATTTTTGGTCGCAGGGAAGTTGAGACAAACCATACACTCGATCTCGTCTCCTTCTGGAGAACAAAGCACTATACCTGCTCCACCAGCCTGCCTGTTAGACGATCCATTTGTGTGAATACTCCATTGGGGATGTTCTCTTGCCCCTTGGCCTTCCATGTTGGTGAATTATGCAATGAAGTCAGCGACTACATATCCCTTTATGGCAGTATGCGAGTAGTACTGTACATCGAATTCGTTTAACTCTATTGCCCACTGTGTCATCTGTCTAGTTGCTTCAGGGTTACTCATTACCCGCTGTAGTGGCTTATCTGTCAGAATGACCACAGTGTGGGCCTGGAAGTATGGCTTGAGCTTATGGCTACTGTAACTAAAGCGAATGTGAGCTTTTCCATTGGTGGGTACCTCTCCTCTGCACCACAGAGTGCCCAGCTAGTGTAGTACACAGACATCTTCATCTTGTCTTTTTCTTTGACTAAGGCCGCACTGACGGTAGCTGTGGATACCGCCAAGTAAAGGAACGGTTCTTCCCTTGGTTTGAGGGGACTTAGCAACAGCGGGGAAGAGAGGTAGGCCTGTAAATCCTCAAATGATTGTTAACACTCGGCCGTCCACTCAAAAGACTTATTCAGCGTGTGGAAGAAAGGTAGGCACTTGTCTGTTACCCTTGATACGAACATATTCAACACGGCCACCTTGCCGTTAAGGCTTTGTACTTCTTTCAAGTTCCTTCGTGGTGCCATCTCCATTATGGCCTGGATTTTATCTGGGTTGACTTTGATACCTCTCTGAGACACCATGAATCCTAGGAACTTTTCGGCTGTCACCCTGAATGCACACTTGCTCGGGTTGAGCTTCATGTTGTATGAGCGGAGGGTGTCGAATGTCTCCTTGAGGTTGTCCAAATGGTCGTCCTCCCTTCGGCTTTTTACCAGCATGTCATCTACATAAACTTGGATGTTTCTTCCGATTTGATGTGCAAACATTTTGTTTATAAGCCTCTGATACATTGTGCCCACGTTCTTGAGACAAACGGCATCACCTTATAGCAGAATAGGCCTTGATTGGTGAAGAATGAAGTTTTCTCCTGATCAGCTTCATCCAATTTGATCTGATTGTAACCGAAAATTACGTCCATGAAGCTCAATAACTGATGTCTTGCTGTCGAGTCTACTAGGATGTCAACCCGCGGGAGGGGCTAGCTATCCTTATGGAATGCCTTGTTCAAGTCTGTGAAATCTACACCCATCCTCTAATTCCTATTGGCTTTCTTAACCATCACTACATTGGCCAGCCAGTCGAGGTAGTACACCTCCCTAATGAAATCTACATCTTGTATATTGAGGACTTCTTCCACTATAGCCCTACCTCATTTTTGGGCGAACACTCGTTTCTCTTGACGGATTGGTAGAAAAGGGGGTGACACATTCAACTTATGCACCATGATTGAAGGGTTGATCCTGAGCATGTCTTCATGACTCTAAGCAAAGATGTCCTAGTTTTCTCTTAGGAATGTCGTGAGCACTTGACGGACTGGCGAATTGGCGAAGGTGCTGATCCTAGTCGTTTGCTCGAGCCTAGAGTTATCAAGAAGTATCTCCTCCAATCCTTCAACGGGCTCTGCGACTGCCCTCTGTTCTTCAATGTTCATGGTCTGCAAATGGTCGTCCATCTCTAGCATTGCTATGTAACACTCTTGTGCTGCCACTTGGTCCCCACGTTCCTCTCCTACTCCATACTTGGTGATTAATTTAATCATCAGGTGATAGGTTGAAGTCATAGCCTTCCATGAGTTGAGGGTAGGTCGGCCTGGTATGGCATTGTAGGCATACAAGCATTTGATTACAAGGAATGTAACATCCTTAGTAATTTGCTGAGGGTAGTCGCTAACCGTCACGAGTAACGTGACCACGCCAAGGGGGTATACCTGTGTTCCTTCGAACCCAACGAGTGGCGCGTTGGCTGGTATGAGTCGCTTTCTCTCGATCCTCATCTACTGGAATGCCGGGTAGTAGAGTATATCAGCAGAGCTTCCATTATCAAGCAGGACCTGGTGAGTATTGTAGTCCCCTACCCAAATACTAACAACGAGTGCATCATCGTATGGGTGGTGGAGGCGTTGAGCATCTTCTTCCAAGAATTCAATTATGGGGTTGTCAACCTGCGCCATTTTTAGGACGAATCCTGTTAGCTGGACGTTCTGAACCATCTTGAGGTAAGTCTTACAGGCCTTCTTGGATGAACCTGAAGCCGTAGTGCCCCTACAATCATCCTTATGTCCCATATGGGTGGTCTAGGGCGCTCGTTATCCCTTCTAGCAACTTGCTCCTGTGGTGTATTTGCCCTTTCTTTGCTAATGAATTGCTGTAGTATCCCTTGTCTAATAAGGGCTTCAATCTATTCCTTCAGGTCATAGTAGTTAGACGTGTCGTGACCATGGTCTCGATGAAAACAACAATATTTTTCCCTGGACCTCTTACTGGGACTCCTTTTAACTTGCCAGGCCACGTCAAGGCCGTTTCGTCCTTATTCTGCATCAACACATGATCAATCAGGACAGTCAACGGGGTGAAGTTGGTGAACCTTCTAGTGGGGGGTTTGGAGCACCTATCCTCCCGTTAGTCTCCGGTTCTAGTCATTTTTCGTCCCGTTTCTTGCCGAGCATCTTCTTATTGTTCCCTTTTCTTGAGTTTCTCCTCTCGGGCTAGTAGTGTGTCCTATGCGTTTATGTATTTAGTAGCTTGATAAAGCACATCTGTCATAGTCTTTGGGTCATTCTTGTATAAGGAGAACAAAAACTTCCCCTTCTGTAGACCATTGGTGAATGGAGCAACTAGTATCTTGTCATCAAATTTGTCTATCGAAAAGGCTTCCTTGTTGAAACAGGTTATGTAAGACCTCAGTGTCTTGTCCTTCCGTTGCTTGATGCTCAATAGGTATGCAGTGGACTTCTTATACCTGTGTGCCCCGATAAAGTGTGAGGTAAACTATGCACTTAGCTCCTTGAAGGTACCAATGGAGTTGGGCATCGATATGCTGAACCACAACCTTGTGGGACCCTTTAGCATAGGTGGGAAGGCTCAGCACATGATCTCATCTGCCACACCATGTAAGTGCATGAGGGTTTTGAATGACTCTAGGTGATCCAAGGGATCCTTTGACCCGCCATAGGCTTCAATTTACAGCATACGAAACTTTCCAGGAAGGGGGAACGAAGTGATGGGTGCTATGAAAGGCGAGTCCGTTCGATGGACCAACTCATCAAGGTCGTTTAACACTCGCCCCTTGAGGGCATTCATCATGAAGTCCATCATTTCCTTCATCATTTGCATCTCCACAACCATATGTGGTGGTGCTGTATCTGTGACAGATGGACGACTGGTATCTTGTTGCTCTTGCCTACTTGGGGCATGGTTGCCTTTCGGTCCTTCTCGATCCCTCCTTTCGGTGCTGGTGCCTTTTTGCTCCTCCCCGTGATTATTGGGCCCAGCATCCTTTTGGCGCAGCTGTTCTTCCAGGTCATGGTTCTACTTAGTATGGTGTTCCACCGCCGTGACTAGGATCTATACCTGTCTTTCAAGGGCAGCAGTGCGTGGTTCTTCTCCGATATGGTTTGATAGAAATTTAGACCCCTTAAACCAACCAGATTAACCTAGATAATTAGCCAAGTGATTAACTTAGTCAAATTATGCAATTCTAGGTTATCACAAACATACAATCATATCAAAAATATAAAGCAGCGGAAATATAAATAACACAATGATATGATCACCCAGGAAACCACACGGTAAAAATCTGGGGAGGATTTGACCTAGCTATCCTCAAGGTAAACCTGAATCCACTATGCGAAAGAATCAAAGTTCATACAAAAGGACTTACAAGCTCCCCGCTTGACTTCCTAATACTACCTACCAGTAGAACTTACTGACACGACCTTTTGCAAGCTCCGAATGCACGGACTCCTTCTTTCTTGGATTCTCCAATCAGCTACAAGCACCCACGCTTGTTATTCTTAAAACTCTAATGGTAGCAACCGAGTTGATCATCAAGATATTGAAATAATCTATACCTTGAAAACCCTAAGTTTATGTGAAGGAAAGCTCCTCAAAGATCTCACAAGAGATTCACATAAACAGCAATATGAGCAACAAAGACCTTAGAGAGGTTTGGGTACAAAACCCTAGATACAAAAGAGGCACTCTCTTCTCTCTCTTAAAAAATCTCAAAAACGTGGCTTAGGGTTTCCTTTATATAGTGGGAGAAGTAGATCTGAAACCCTAATCCTTAATGGGCTTAAGCTGCTGTTTAGGCCGACTTAAAATTTTGCAGATACGATTTTCGATTGATCGAGCCTGTTCTTCGATCGATCGAACTAGGCAGAATATGAAGTTTTCTTCCTGCAGCTTGTATGTTCTTGAATCTAAGATCTATATCTAGACAAGTTTGTGTTCACGATTTGCCAATTGTTTTAAACATTTAGAACCTAACATGGTTGTTGGTTGCCATCAAACGAGTGAGTACCATACAACTCTTTGTCTGAGAAGTGGTAGGCTGTTACTGTTTTACTCTCTACGATTCCCCACAAATGACGCCGACTGATGATGCCTAAAATCGTCAATGAGCCGCACGGTCCTTATGTGCTTTAGACAAAACCTACTAAACAGAAACAAAGAAGACTTTGCAGAGAGTACCGGTGTGGTACCTGCCAAATACCCTCAGAAGGTTGAGTTAGAAAACTTTTACAACTCTAGAGTACTAGAGCTAGGGTAAATTATGCGTACCTTGATTTGTGAGGGCTTTGGGGTTTTTATAGTAGTGTAAAGTTGACCTTCATTTCTTGGTGGAGAAGATCTTTCCTTGTAGGGATTCCTTTAATTAGGGTTGATTGTGGGATACAAGAAATTTCCTTACATAGATATCCATGGGGTCAAGTTAAGCTAGGCTTGACCCGTCGGCCTTTTTAACCCCGTTAGCTTCTCCACATCCATCAGTCATCTGCTCTGTCCTAACATTCTTGTCGGCCTATGGAGACGCCTGTTGAATCTCCTTGTGGGATCGTCCTGTATGGTGTCGTCAGCCTAACTCTTCCATTGGTTTTCGTGAAGCTGAAGGGTATGTGGGTGCCGATGACCTTTTTACGCGATGTTTGTATTAAAGTTATGGCTAAAATATCTGTTAGGAAATTTAGACTCCGGTTGATAGAATTAACAATTTTTAAACCCAAGTTGTTAATTAGATTTATTATGAATAAAACTTGTTAAAACAAACAAACATCAATATCATGTCAAAATCAGGCAACGGGAAAATAAATAAGACAAGATATGATGACCCAAGAAAACCAATGAAACAAACTAGTTTCACAGTAAAAAACCTGGGGGGAAACCTTCCCGAAAAGCAATCCACTATAGTAAAGAGAAGTTTTAGATCTAGTATAAAACTTTTATCCCTAGACTCTATAATCCCCGTAGATGAACTCATAGATGAACTCATAGTGAACGCCACCCTTTTTGTCGCACGGATCCTAGTACGTGACTAACTCCTTTGCACGAATCCTAGTACGTGACTTACTCACCAACTTGAGGAAGAAGAATGTTGGCTGCAAAATTCTTCACTTCATCAACAATGAAGATTTGGTTACAAAACCCTAAGGCGCAAAAGATGCAGTAACTTCTTTTAGAGAGAATAAGGCATTGGTCACCTTTTGCATATGTTCTCCTTGTATTCTCTTATGTGACAGCCTCTAAAATAAGCCTTATATAGGTCTAAGGTTGTGAGAAAAGAAACCCTATACATACATATCAGCATGGGACAAAAATCAGATCTGGAAATCTGAATTTCGTAATGCTTAGTAATTCTCGATTGATCGAGGAGGTGTCGAGCCTATCTGTTGCGAGCTATCGAGGGGACAGAAGATTGCTCGATCGATTGACCTAGCTATCAAGAGGTGTCGAGATTGTGATAAAAAGAAAGCTGAAGAGCTTGACAGATAGCCAGGTGTTGAGAGGTGTCGAGCAACTATCGAGTTTTAAAAATCAGCACTTTCTTACTTGATTCTTGGACAGACTTGCATGACTTCAATACTAGACTTGAACTCTTGTTCTTTGGAATATTAAACACATTCTAGATCTATCCAATTACAAGTAAAGTGCATTTTGTCAAAGGATTAGCCAATTACATAACATATGTCCTTAACAATATCCCTATCACATATCTTGTTCTTATCAAGCAATTAATAATATCCAATATTTTATGAACAATGGTCTTTTCTCTTATATAGGCTTTTCTTTTTAAAAGACTTTTTTCAATTTATTTGTTTATTTACATCTTCTATATTCTTACTTTTTTTTTAGTATAATTATATTTTAATTAACTCTTTAACAAATAAATTTTCAACATATATATTTTTACTAATTTTTAACTTGTTAATTTAGGACCACAAACAATTTCATTATTATTTTCACAACCATCTTATTTGACAAATTGTGATTGATTCTCTTTCACATGAATCTGCCACTTTTTATTGTTCTCACAATTTCCAATTGGAAAATGGTATATTCACAATATTTTCATAACAAATCTTAAGTGATAATTTATTATAGGCTATTATTAATGGATAAAAATTGGTTTTATCGGTAGGTTCAAATTAGAACCAATAACAATTTATCTCTTATGATTTGTTATGAAAGTGCTGTGGAGGTAATATTTTTCTTTTTAATCAACCATTAAGCATTAACAAAAGGCATAAAGTTACATTAATGCACACAAATGACAAATGTTATGTTTTGCTAGAGTCGGTGGATTTTACTACTAGAAAAATACTAGCAAGGAGGTTGAGTGGTGGGTCCTTTTGTCTCCTATTTTTATCTTTCCTATTTTATGTTTTTTGTAGTGGCGAGTCCAGAATTATTTTGTAGGGGGTTCAATATGAAGCATAAATTATACATTTTTTTAAAAAAAAAAAAAAGATAAATTAAATATATCGACATCACAAAAAAAAACAAAAAACAAAAAACAAAAAATCTTTAATACATAAAGTTTTACAATTGCCTTCTATGTTTTTTTGAATTTTAAAATTATTGCACGATATCTTCATTATCAATTCTACTAGCTACATATGTTTCAATGTACATAGTCAAGCAATCATTCATGCACTAATTTCTCATTTGATTGATTAATTTAAAATTTCTTAAGATCTAAATGAGCTTTTTCTAAGGTTTAAGATTAGCAAATTCTACTTTTGTTGTTGGGTTATTAAAATTTTTTCTCAGATTTTAGATCAAATTGATTTGTTATTGAGATTTTTCCATGTTTAAAAAGATCAAGATATTGTTAAGATGATTATATTTAAGTTTATTTCAATTGGGTTTAAGGTTAGGGTGTTCAAATTTTTATTTTAAGTGCCAAAACAGTTAAGATTTTTTAAAATTTTTTTATTTTGGGTTCAATTCAGGGGTTTCATTTGAAGTCCCTGGGCTCCAAGTGGAGCCGCCCCTGGTTTTTTGATGTTTCTATTATCTAGAGACTCAAGACTGCTCTAAGATTTAAGATCAACTAGTAAGTTTACCCGTGCGATGCACAAATAATGTTGTAATATTTTGTATAAGATGGTTTTGGAAAATGTTATATATGTATTATAGCATATTGTTATAGAACTTTGTTAGAAATGAGTTTATCATAGGGTTTGGCTTACCTCATGTACTTTTTTAAATGAAACCTCCTTTTATTTTAATGAGAAACTGCCACATCATCAACTAACTAAATAAAATGTGTAGATTAAAACTATGGGGGGATAAAAGCCCAGATCTACCAATTGGGCCTGGGGCCCTGTTCTTTAGGTCATCCTACGTCCGAAGAGTAATAATGGGCTGAGATAGTGTTCTCTTGAAGACAGCGGACCCAAAGAGGGCTGAAAAGTATAATCCGAAGAGGTCACCCATTGTCCGAAGAGGTTTTACTCCTCGGATATGAATATTTCTGATTAAATAAGCTTACAGAGGGCCCAAATGCCCATCCTGGCAATGTTGGTGGCAGAGATGAGTTCTGGGCACTCCTGCGGATGATAAGGATGAAGAAATATCTCAAGGAAAAGCTGCCACCACCGCATTTAATGCCCTGCAGCAACCTTTCTGGCCGCATTTATGTGGAGAAGACCCCTGAACAGTGCAACTTCACCTACCGCCACTCCCAAGAAACTAGAGAAGATGTTTGATGTGACTTACACTTAAATATGTTAGCAGATGGAGGACAAGTGGAGGGTTAGGATGATTAGGAAAGAGGCTATATAAAGAAGGAGAGCCCATGATAGAGAGGGAGAGAGAAAAAAGAGGAAAAGGAACAGAAAATCATTTTATTGTAGCTCTGGAATCTGTAATCTAAGAACATTCAATAAAATCCCTCTTCGGACCTTTAGTCTTTCATGGTTTTTACGTGATTGCATGTCAGATTATTTGCCCATACTACCACCAACTCTTGTTTAATTCATACCCGGCCCAGTTCTTTCACCCACGCTCTACAAATTTATTGCTTTGGGTTTGCTGGGCTCCTATCCCACACTCAGTGGGCTTGGGCTACGAAAACGGACCCTACAATTGGCGCCGTCTATGGGAAGAGCTTGTGCAGGAGTGAAAACAACCGCTGGTGATGGCGGAACGAAGTCAACAACAAGCAGAGTCTAGAGCATCCCAGCATGCGGACCCATTTCTTAACTTGGAAAGAAGGCAAGATCGTGAGGGTAGTGTGCACACTGTGCATACTGGTCAAAGCCAGTCACACGGTGGAAGTCACGTGTCCCATGCAGAGGAGAATAGGGGCTTGCAACTAGAAGTTGAGAAACTGAAGAGAGAGCTGCGCCATGCAAAGAGGAAACGGATTTCCTCATATTCAGATAATGACTCGGACGACGAGCAGGACGTCATTTATCAGTAGAAATCTCGAATGCCGATCAGTGAATCCTTTTCCTATGAAGAAGAGCCTCATTGCAAAAAGCGATCTAAAAACCCATCACGCGAAGGCGTAGGGAATGATGCTATGAACGAGGCCTTGAACCAGATCTCTCGATCACCTTTTACTCGCAGAATTGAGGAGGCAAGACTCCCTCGGCGTTTTAATCAGCCAACGTTTACCATCTACAATGGTAAAACGGACCCCGTGGAGCACGTTAGTCATTTTAATCAAAGGATGGGCTGTTTACTCCAGAGATGAAGCTCTGATGTGTAAGGTTTTTCCTTCCAGTCTGGGACCAGTGGCAATGAGGTGGTTTGACGGCCTGAAGGCAAACACTATTAATTCCTTCAAAGAGCTCACTCAGGCATTTGGTTCACGATTTGTCACCTGCCGAAGAGTAGCCAGGCCCCTGTCTTCACTACTGTCCCTAAGCATGTACGAGGGCGAGACTCTGAAAGCGTACTCAGACAGATACTGGGAGATGTTTAATGATATGGAGGGTAACTCTGATGCAATGGCCCTCAGCACATTCAAGCTTGGCCTCCCTACTGACCACGGTTTAAGGACCTCCTTATCTGGCAAACCAGTCACTAATATGCGCCAACTTATGGACCGTATAGAAAAGTACAAGAGAGTTGAAGAGGATCAGCAACAAGGGAAGGGAAAAGATAAAGCCATCCCCCAGGAGAGGAGGGATTTCCGTTCGGATCGCTACAACAGCAGTAAACCGCGTAGAGATTTCGCTGGACAATTAGGGTCGACCAATCCTCAAACGGTCAACACTGTGTTTAAAGAGCCAGTGCCCCAAGTTTTGGAGAAGATTAAGAACGAGCCGTTTTTCAGGTGGCCGAATAAAATGGTAGGAAATCCTGAGAGACGTAATCATAATCTCTACTGCTAGTACCATTAAGACCATGGGCACACCACGGAGGATTGTAGGAGCCTATGGGATCACTTGGACCAATTGGTTCGTGATGGTAAGCTAAGACATCTTTTGCACCCCTTTAGCGACTGAGGAGGGCAGATGGGCTCAGGGCCACGAAGAGATGACCCTTCAAAGTCGCCACTAGGAACTATTAATGTCATCTTCGCCGCGCCGGGAAGAACAGAGTCCTGGCCATTGAAAGTTATGTCGGTTGGCCAACCATTAGCAGGGGATATAGGCAAAGTTCCGAAGAGAGCTAGGTCGAGCGCTCCGCTTGTCATAGGGTTCTCGGACGAAGACATGGCAGGCACCATCCAACCCCATGACGATGCTTTAGTTATCACCCTCAGAATTGGAGGGTACGATGTGAAGAGGGTGATGGTGGACCAGGGAAGCGCTGTGGAGATAATATACCCTGATCTCTACAAGGGGTTAGGCCTGAAACCCCAGGACCTCATGCCGTACAACTCCCCCCTCGTCAGCTTTGAAGGGAGGGCTGTCACCCCAAAAGGCCAGATACGCTTACCGGTGCAGACTCGGGCCGAAGTGGTAGAGGTGGATTTTATTGTTGTGGATGTGTATTCGCCTTATACGGCAATTGTGGCCAGACCTTGGCTTCATGCACTAGGGGCTGTTTCCTCTACTTTGCATCAGAAGGTCAAATACCCGTCCGAGGGGCAAGTTCATGAGATCCGAGGAGATCAATCCACAGCCCGACAGTGCCTAGTGGCTGCCATCCAACACGAGCCCGAAGCCGAGTCTTCGTCCAGAGCCGAAAGGGGTTTATAGCAATTAAAGTCTCGAAAATTGCCCGTCGAAGGTCCAAATGAAAGCACTTGGTGTGAAGATCTAACGAAAGTGGTTATTGGAGATGATCCTGATAAGTTCTTCCAAGTCAGATCACAGCTACCTCTTCAAGAGAGGGGAGAGTTAATAGAACTCCTCAAGAGGAATCTTGATGTATTCGCCTGGAGCGCTTACGAAGCCCTAGGGGTGGACCTGGAGTTCATATGCCACCACCTAAAGGTAAACCCGCTGATTACCCCCAAGAAATAACCTCCTCAGCGCCCATCCAAGGAGCATGCTGATGCAGTAAGAGAGGAAGTAGCGAAGCTCAAACAAGCCGGAGCTATTAAGGAGGTTTTCTATCCTGAGTGGCTGGCAAATACCGTGGTGGTAAAAAAGAAGAGTGGGAAGTGGCGAGCATGCGTGGACTTTACTGACTTGAATAAGGCTTGCCCCAAAGACCCTTTCCCTATGCCGAAAATAGACCAACTGGTGGATGCCACTGTCGGCCATCCTTGGATGAGCTTCCTGAACGCCTTCCAAAGTTACCACCAGATACCACTAGCCTTGGAGGATCAGGAGAAAACCGCCTTCGTCACCCCTATTGGTAACTACCACTATAAGGTGATGCCATTTAGCTTGAAGAACGCGGGGTCCACCTATCAGAGAATGATGACAAGGATGTTTGAGGCACAGCTGGGTAAAAATATCGAGGTCTATATAGATGACATGGTAGTAAAGAGCAAGGTTGTTGCTGAGCATGTGAAGGACTTGGAAAGTACCTTTGAGGTACTAAGGGAGTACAAGCTGCGCCTGAATGCATCCAAATGTTCATTCGGGGTGGGGTCCGGTAAGTTCTTGGGGTACATGGTGACTCACAGAGGAATTGAGGTTAACCCCGACCAGATAAAGGCCATCAATGATTTACGAGCTCCTCGGAATCCCAAAGAGGTTCAAAAACTGACTGGGATGACGGCTGCCCTGAATCGATTCATCTCTAGATCAGCGGACAGATGTCGGACCTTTTTTCTCACTGCTCGGCAAGTGGAAGGGATTCGAATGGACTGAAGAGTGTGCTTTGGCCTTCCAGCAGCTCAAAGATTATTTGGCCCGGCCACCAATCATGTCCAGGCCTGAGCCAGACGAGGTATTGTTCGCATACATCGCTGTAGCTCCCTGTGCGGTGAGCTTGGTGTTGATACAATCAGACTGCGGCGTGCAAAGACCAGTTTATTACGTAAGCAAGTCACTGCATAAGGCCGAGGTCCGTTACTTGCCTCTGGAGAAGGCAATCCTAGCGGTGGTACTCGGCACGCGGAAGCTGCCACATTACTTCCAGGCTCACACTGTCATTGTCCTCACTCAACTCCCATTCAGGGCCGTACTCCGAAGTGCCGATTACACTGGGCGGATTGCCAAGTGGGGTACGATCTTAGGGGCTTTCGATATCAAATATATGCCCCGTACATCGGTAAAAGGCCAGGTCCTTGCGGATTTAGTGGCGGAGTTCACGGAACCTCAACTAGAAGGAGTAATGCCCATGTCAGACATGGATGAAAAATCAGTTGGCATGATTTCTCAGCAAGACCCCCCTCGTTGGGAAGTGTATGTAGACGGTGCTGCTAATCAAAAAGGTTCTGGAGTGGGGCTAGTATTGATATCCCCTGAGAGAATAATCATCGAAAAGTCCTTAAGGTTGGACTTCTCGGCAAAGAACAATGAGGCAGAGTATGAAGCCCTGCTGATAGGAATGGCCATGGTCCGAAAAATGGGAGGAAGGTCTATGGAACTGTTCTCGGACTCAATGTTAGTTGTGGATCAAGTACAAGGGGAGTTTGAGGCAAAAGACGAAAGAATGCAGAGGTACCTGAGTCAAGTTAAATGTCTGCAATCGGAGTTTGACTCTTTTAGTTTGCTGCACATCCCCAGAAGTGGTAATGCACATGCCGACTCTTTGGCCACGCTTGCCACCTCCTCGGCGCAAAGCTTGCCCAGAGTTATTCTCGTTGAGGACTTGCATGGACCTGCAGTGACAAAAAAAGATGTAATCCAGGTTCATCAAGTTAGGACTGGACCCTGCTGGATAGACCCTATAGTTAAATTCTTGAAAGACGACATCTTGCCTGAAGAAAGTGGAGAAGCAGATAAAATTCGAAGGAAGGCGACCAGGTTCTGGCTATCCGAAGATCAGAGACTTTATAAACGCTCCTACTCGGGACCATATTTACTATGCATGCATCCTGAATCGGCCGAGTTACTGCTAGAAGAATTACATGAAGGAATATGTGGAAGCCATACGGGTGGAAGGTCTTTGGCTCATCGTGCTATCACTCAAGGTTATTGGTGGCAGAACATGCAGAAAGAAGCCCAGGAGTATGTTAGAAAGTGTGATCAATGTCAGCGCTTCACCCCAAACATTCACCAACCTAGGGGAACTCTCAACCCGTTATCTAGCCCATGGCCTTTCGCCCAATGAGGCTTGGACATCGTGGGACCTTTTCCTAAAGCTGCAGGAAACAAGAAGTACCTTCTGGTCGGTACAGATTATTTCACCAAGTGGGTCGAAGCAGAGCTGTTAGCTAATATTAGAGACGTTGACGTTCAAAAGTTTGTGTGGAAGAACATTGTCACTCGGTTTGGAGTTCCTCACACTCTCATCTTGGACAATGGCTTGCAGTTCGATAGCAAAGCATTCAGGAGTTATTGTAGCGAGCTGGGGATCATAAATAGAACTCCACGCCTACCTAGCCCCAGGGTAATGGGCAAGCAGAAGCAGTCAACAAGGTCATAGTGAACGGCTTGAAGAAGAGGCTAGATGACGCGAAGGGCAAATGGGTAGAAGAACTACCATATGTGCTTTGGACTTACAGAACCACGCCTCGCAGGTCTACTGGAGAGACCCCCTTTTCAATGACCTATGGAGCTGAAGCTGTCATACCTTTGGAAACTGGATTCCCAACCTTGAGGACCAGTTCCTTCAGTTCGACAAGCAATAACGAAAAGCTAGAGAGGGATCTGGATCTGATTGATGAAAGGAGGGAAAATGCAATGGTCCGACTGGCACATTACCAGCAGAAGCTCAGGCAGGGTTACGACGCTAATGTAAAGTTAAGGCCACTAGAACCTGGTGATCTGGTACTCAGGAAAGTTGTCGGTACGGCGAAGAACCCAGCTTGGGGAAAGCTAGGACCCAATTGGGAAGGGCCGTATCGTATCACTTCAGGAGCTGGCATTGGGGCGTACTTCCTAGAAGACCTGGATGGTCATGTAATACCACGTCCTTGGAACGTAAATAACCTCAAAAGGTACTATTATTAGACGATCGTTTTCTTCAATTAACATGCTGGTTCTGTATACCCTACTGTTCTTTAAGTGTTTAAACTTAAATCCTATCATGCCTGTAGTCTTCGGACCAGATGATTTGGGTTAGTTAACACTCCGTTACTGTACTTTAAGTGTTTAAACTTAAATCCTATCATGCCTGTAGTCCTCGGACCAGATGATTTGGGTTAGTTAACACTCCGTTACTATTCTTTAAGTGTTTAAACTTAAATCCTATCATGCCTGTAGTCCTCGGACCAGATGATTTGGGTTAGTTAACACTGTTATTGTTCTTTAAGTGTTTAAACTTAAATCCTATCATGCCTGTAGTCCTCGGACCAGATGATTTGGGTTAGTTAACACTGTTACCGTTCCTTAAATGTTTAAACTTAAATCCTATCATGCCTGTAGTCCTCGGACCAGATGATTTGGGTTAGTTAACACTGTTACCGTTCCTTAAGTGTTTAAACTTAAATCCTATCATGCCTGTAGTCCTCAGACCAGATGATTTGGGTTAGTTAACACTCCGTTATTGTTCTTTAAGTGTTTAAACTTAAATCCTATCATGCCTGTAGTCCTCGGACCAGGTGATTTGGGTTAGTTAACACTCCGTTACTGTTCTTTAAGTGTTTAAACTTAAATCCAATCATGCCTGTAGTCCTCGGACCAGATGATTTGGGTTAGTTAACACTGTTACTGTTCTTTAAGTGTTTAAACTTAAATCCTATCATGCCTGTAGTCCTCGGACCAGATGATTTGGGTTAGTTAACACTGTTACCGTTCCTTAAATGTTTAAACTTAAATCCTATCATGCCTGTAGTCCTCGGACCAGATGATTTGGGTTAGTTAACACTGTTACTGTTCTTTAAGTGTTTAAACTTAAACCCTATCATGCCTGTAGTCCTCGGACCCTGTTACCGTTCCTTAAGTGTTTAAACTTAAATCCTATCATGCCTATAGTCCTCGAACCAGATGATTTTGGTTAGTTAACACTCTGTTACTGTGCTTTAAGTGTTTAAACTTAAATCCTATCATGCCTGTAGTTCTCGGACCAGATGATTTGGGTTAGTTAACACTCTGTTACTGTTCTTTAAGTGTTTAAACTTAAATCCTATCATGCCTGTAGTCCTCGGACCAGATGATTTGGGTTAGTTAACACTCTGTTACTGTTCTTTAAGTGTTTAAACTTAAATCCTATCATGCCTGTAGTCCTCGGACTAGATGATTTGGGTTAGTTAACACTCCGTTACTGTTCTTTAATTGTTTAAATTTAAATCCTATCATGCTTGTAGTCCTCGGACCAGATGATTTGGGTTAGTTAACACTCTGTTACTGTTCTTTAAGTGTTTAAACTTAAATCCTATCATGCCTGTAGTCCTCGGACTAGATGATTTGGGTTAGTTAACACTCCGTTACTGTTCTTTAATTGTTTAAATTTAAATCCTATCATGCTTGTAGTCCTCGGACCAGATGATTTGGGTTAGTTAACACTTTGTTACTGTTCTTTAAGTGTTTAAACTTAAATCCTATCATGCCTGTAGTCCTCGGACCAGATGATTTGGGTTAGTTAACACTTGCTGTTCCTTAACCGTTTAAACTTAAATCCAATCGTGCCTGTAGTCCTTGGACCAGATGATTTGGGTTCATTAACACTCGTTCCAAGGTCTCTTGATATTTAAACATACATTGGACATTAACGGTAATCATTGGATTGGATTGTTCAATCGTAAATAGCATCTTTACACAGTTATCTCCAGAGTTTGAGTTTATCGTGCTCAAAATCCTTGAATGTGTTTAAGTTACAACTCAACTTCTCAGCTAAAGCCCTGCTCTGTACGCTCACACGAAAGCCTGCGAAGTGTTCATCACTCTTCTCCCTTTGTTTTCAACTGTTAAGTAATTTACTCTCTTCGGTACTAATCTAAGTTATTGGTCTTATTGTCCTAACAGCATGTTTGAGTTTGCCTTTACTACTGTTAACATATGATTCAAGTTGTTTACTGTAATAGAGAGATTCACAATTTAAAGAACAAGCGTGTTGAAAGCAAAAGACAGAATTTCATTAATTTAAATAAAAAGGTATACAAGCTCTTATAACAAAAAAAAATAATAATAATAATAACAATAACAAAAACGTTTACAAGTACTAAGTAAAACTGGCCACAACAGCAAATCTATGTCCGAGTAGCGGAGGGATCAGTCACTTGGCCTGATGGGGCAGCAGCAAGGTCTGGGACTTGTTCTCCATTTTTTGCTTTCTCACCCGCAGACTCCTTGCTTGCTTCCACTGGGGCAGGGGGGACCTGGCTGGCTGGAGGGTGCTCCTCAGCTTCTGAGAGTACGCGGATCTCCGGATCATAGTACGTACTCCCAGGCAGCCTCAACGGAGAATCTGCAAGAACTCCAGCAGCATCTAAAGCCTTCACCCATGTGATGTCGCAGTAGTCTCGGCCAACTGCGGCGAACTGCTCGGTGAGGCTGATTTGGGTCTCCTCCACCCCCAACGTGTAAGCTGCCTTCCTCTCGGCCTCCACTGCTTCCTTGTCTAATTGCACGTTCTTCTCAGCCAGCACGGCAGCTTCCCTAGCCTTCTTAAGCTCCTCTCTCAGCCCCTTTACCAGCTCTTTTTCAGTGGCCAGGTTGATCTCGGTCATACGTAGCAGCTTGCGCTGCTCCTCGGCCTGCATTTCAGCATTCTTGAGGCCAGCGTCGAGGCTGTTCCGCTGGTTGGTCATGTCCTTGAATTGCTCGGATAAATGAGCATACTCTTCCTTCAGACCGCCCAGGGACTTTTCAACCTCGAACCGAGTTTGGGCCTCCGCTTGGGCTTCGAGGTGGGTCTTCTTATTCCACTCTTCAGCCACATAGATCTGCTGGGTAACCTGCACAAGGGAAACTGAGTGTAAGGCACAAAAAATAATAATAAAATAATGAATATATATACATGTTTAAAAAGCTCAGTGATTTAACTTAGCGGACTAAGCCCACTTACCATGGCTATATCCCTCTTGAGGGATAAGAAGAGCTCCTGCTGGTTAAAGCGCCGGTAAGACTCCATATCATGGGGGAGGAGGAGCGGCTGCTCAAGGGCCTCGGCAACAAAGCTTGCCCTCCCCCCGTCATAGTTCCGGAGAGAGGTATCCCAGGGGATTGGAGCGCCATCCAGCTCCAGCCTCGGACACCATGTACGGGGCCCTGCTCGGCGGACCTCTGCTACCACAGGCTCCTCTCGGCTCTCAACAGATGAGCCCCTTCTACTCCGGTGGTCTCTCACCACCTTTTGCTGCTTGCTTGTCTTTGGTGGCACCACCACCACCTCCCTCTCCTCGGTTTCGAGGGGCCTCTTCTACCTCAGGTCCGGTATGGGCCTTAGGCTGGGGTCAGGGACCTGAGGTGGTGGCGGAGGCAGGTTCGCCACTGGTTGAGAAGTCTCAGCACCCTTCGGCTCTGGCTTTTTCCCCCTGCTCTTCATTAGTGCCCTTAAGTCTGCCATGTCTTCTTGCGAAGAGACTTCAGGAACGGCAGTCACCAGAAGAGGTGGATGGGCGCTGGAATGCCTGTCAATCTCCTCTTCGGAGTCCGAGGACGGAATAACTTGTACCCCGCCTGAACCTTCTCCTCTAAACTGAAACTTGTCTATTTGTTCTTCTAGTGAGGAGGTCGAAGAGCCAACCCTTTCACCCGCGGCTTCTGGATCAAGGGGGACTTGGGCAATTGGTTGGGCGAGCAGTGGCACACCCGCTGGGTTAGGATGGGGCACTGGTGGAAGATCGTACGGTGCCAAAAACCCCTTCCGAGCAATGTCTATTCGGTGGAGACGGTAATCCCCCTGCGTTATAGCGTTGCCAATGGGTTGACAATCCTTCTTCTTTGTTGTGTACCCGAGGATGAGAGTAGCCAACCGCAGTTGCCCGTCCTCACTCACAAAAATCTCTGACCTTAACAAGTAGTTGAGGGCGGCAGTATTAGTAAGGCTGAGCCGAGGAGAAATGCGGTTCCTATCTGTAAAAAATCACAGCAAAAATTCCATTAGAAACTCATAGACGATAACGCAGAATTAAAAACTGTTAAAAGGGCGGGAATCCTAAGCCTACTGCTGGTGGACCTAAATCTAGCATGTCCCACCTGGCTCTCCTGGCTTGGTCGGACAGTGATGGCCGTCATGCCATGCGCCTGAGACGATTACGTAATCGTCTTTCATCCCTTTGTTGGATTTGGGGAGGCAGGAGATTAGCCTAACCTCGTCGGACCGGGATTTTAGATAGTATCCTGCACCTTGTTGGTTGTGGCACTCATACATGTGCACCACATCAAGCCAGGTGAGGCCCAAGTTCAAATGGCGGTTCAGATCCTCAACCGCCCCTAGGATCCTAAACATGTTAGGCGCGCACTGATCTGGGCTAATCCTATGGTTCCTAAGGTAATTAGTGGTGATGGGACCCATAGGGATGGTCATCCCTCCTTCTAGGAAGGCGATGAGGGGGATAACCACTTCGCCCGTCTTCCGATCCGTTAGTAATCTTTCTGGGGAGCAATACCTCACACCCACATTTGGGGGTATGCGATATGCAGCCCTAAACGCCTCCATTTGCTTAGGGCTATCTATCAAGTACTAGAGTTTTCCCATGGCACTTAAACGAAAATAACTGGCCGAAGAGAAAACTGAAGGATCTGAAGGACGACGACTTACGAGAACAAGGTCGGAGAAAGATGTGCAGTCTCGTAGGAAGATTTGTGAAGACTCTGAGAAGACTGGAATCGGCAACTGAGAGATTCGAACGGAGTCGCGTGCTTGTTCTTGCCGGAATGTCTGAAAACTTGCAAAGTGAGGAAGAAATGACTTCCTCTGAGGATTTATACGGGGTCATGTGAAGGGGCGGAATTTATTTCGCCCAAACCCCGGGGAAAAATCACGCCCGTCTGATCAATCATCCACCGTTGAATACAAAAGACAAAGCGCCACCTGGTGCAATTAATGCAACGCCTCGGGAATATGGAAACCATAGTGGCAATAATGAAATGCTTATAACTGTGCCTACATACGTGCCAGTTTAAGCACGTGGCTATTCTCAAACTTTTTTCTCCGTGACAAGTCAAAATCACACTTTTTCTCTTCGGATGCGAGGGAAAAATTGAGATTTTGAGGGGCTATTGTGGGGGGATAAAAGCCCAGATCTACCAATTGGGCCTGGGGCCCTGTTCTTTAGGTCATCCTACGTCCGAAGAGTAATAATGGGCTGGGACAGTGTTCTCCTGAAGACAGCGGATCCAAAGAGGGCTAAAAAGTATAATCCGAAGAGGTCACCCATTGTCCGAAGAGGTTTTACTTCTCGGATACGAATATTTCTGATCAAATAAGCTTACAGAGGGCCCAAATGCCCATCCTGGCAATGTTGGTGGCAAAGATGAGTTCTAGGCACTCCTGGGGATGATAAGGATGAAGAAATATCTCAAGGAAAAGCTGCCACCACCGCATTTAATGCCCTGCAGCAACCTTTCTGGCCGCATTTACGTGGAGAAGACCCCTGAACAGTGCAACTTCACCTACCGCCACTCCCAAGAAACTAGAGAAGATGTTTGATGTGACTTACACTCAAATATGTTAGCAGATGGAGGACAAGTGGAGGGTTAGGATGATTAGGAAAGAGGCTATATAAAGAAGGAGAGCCCATGATAGAGAGGGAGAGAGAAAAAAGAGGAAGAGGAATAGAAAATCATTTTACTGTAGTTCTGGAATCGGTAATCTAAGAACATTCAATAAAATCCCTCTTCGGACCTTTAGTCCTTCATGGTTTTTACGTGATTGCATGTCAGATTATTTGCCCATACTACCACCAACTCTTGTTTAATTCATACCCGGCCCAATTCTTTCACCCACACTCTACAAATTTATTGCTTTGGGTTTGTTGGACTCCTATCCCACACTCAGTGGGCTTGGGCTACGAAAACGGACCCTACAAAAACCTATTACCACTTGCCATTGTTATTTAAAACAAAAATAGATGTTCAATTAAAAAAAGTACTAGAGGTAAACCAAACCCTTGATCATAAAAAGCAACAATTAAAAATTGAACACACATATCCATTATAATTATTTAATTGAAGGAATGAGAAATTATATATATATATATATATATATATATATATAATTTGGAGGAATATTATAGAATAAAAGTTGATATAGAATGTGTCTTTCTTTTTCTCCTTAATTTTAAAACAAAATACATATCCAAAACACCCATAGTCAATCACATCATTTACAAAACTCATAAATTCACAACATTTGACCTTATCATCAAAATCGTAATTGTCGTTGTTATTCAATATAAAATGCAAGCCCCCTTTCCTTAGTTGTAGACAACTCATATGAGTTAGGATTAAATCAAACAACAATGTTAGAACTAGTTAGGTGTTGTCGAAAGATTGAAAGTAAATGACATAATTTTTTTGTTTGTGTGTATTTGACGTGGGATGGCATGAAGGATTATGGGTAGGTATATATAAAGGGGTAGAAGTGCAAATGGTGAAAATGATGAATTAAAATGCAAAGAGTTTTGTGTGTATGTGTGAGGAGTGAAAAGTCTTAAAACATTGAATTAAAGGATACAAAGAATATTTATTTGTGAATCAGAAAAGTCTTGAAACATTAAACCAAATGAAACAAAAATTCTATTTTTAATTTGTTCTTATCTTTAATGTGGTACTTGAGAATATTTCAATTTTCTTTGCATAGAATGCGCCACTTAAAAGAACCTCATACTTTACCGAATAAGATCTCTGCTTATATATATATATATATATATATATATATATATATTATGCACTATGTTATTAAATGGGCTGATAAAAAACAACATATTCATAAAATGAGTAGAGTTAAAATGAGAACTATAAGATGAAAAGTGAAAATACACAAAAAGATTAAAAAAAAAAGAAAAAAAGATATAATTGGGAATGAAGAAATTTAGTTGATGATAAAAGTGGTTTCAAATGATTTGGTTATGTGCATAAGAAACGCCTAGTAAGAAAAAGTGCATTGATTTAACTTGAAGGGCTAAAAACAGTTGGAGAATGACCATATTAACACTAGAAGGAGGAGCAGCTAAAATGACATATTAATTAAGAAAGTAACAAATTGATTTTAGAGAAGGTTAAGGATCCATAACTAATGCCAGCAAAATTAATTATGAATTCCCTTGAATATTTCTTTTTGATACAAGATAGATATTCTACTCTAGTCTAATTTAAGTGTATATGTAGGAAACTCTCTCCTAGAGACTTAAACCCCAGCCCTTGCCCTCCACACCCCACAAGTACTTAATATTTATGGAGTAACCATCGCGCCAAGGGTACACGGTGGTCCCTTTTATATTTCTAATGTCTCATGTCTGTCCTATTTATAAATTTTCTCATTAATATCTAATGCATCCATTTATCACAAAAAATATAACTAGTACTTTCAGCATTTCTTAACATCCGTCTTTAACTTTCCATTTTACACTCATCCAACTCTTTTATCTGCACCCATCACACACAGGTAGGTGTACTTTGAAAAGCTTCAAAGCAGAAATTATACAAAGGAATCTTTCCTCTTAAAATCTATTATTTTGTGCTCTGGAAAAGCTTTTCCACAGATATATTTTAACCAAGAGAAACGGCAACACCTACAGAGTCCTTAAGATATGCATGTTTGGAACCTAACATTCTACAATGGAAAGCATTTTCCATGAAAAAGTTTTCACTATAACATTACTATATTGCTGCTACTGCTAGTCTAGCCTTTAACAGCGTAGTCCAGCCCAGGAGCACCATTCTGTTTGCAAAACAATTGAAGAAATTGCTTAGCCTCAAACTAATTTCAAATCGAAAAGGTACAGATAAAGAATCCAGCTCAACCATCCATAAATTGAACAAACAGAAAAAACAAACAAAAGTCTAAAGGAAACTACAATAATGCAAAATTCACGAGTTCAGATTTTCAAATGCTTTTCAGGGATCATATCCACCTAGCAATTAATGGATGACCAGGCACAAACTAGAAAATAAGTACTTCAATTACTTTGAGATGGCATAAATTAAAGAAAAATTTCATTCTTTCTAGTAACCATTTGACATGCTTGGTCTAGGTCCCATTTTCACAGGTCTTGCTTGCTCAAACCTACAGACAAGAAAGCCCAAGAAAAATAAGCTAATTGTTAATACCCAAAGATGAAAGATAAGAAACCAAAATAAGACACCAAATGCACCCATCATGCCCATTAATCACAGACCGGTTCTGGATTGGTCTATCTTAATAAAAAGTAATTTTTTTCATACTGATGGAGGGAGAGATTGCTTCAACTTTTCAGCCTTCTCCGAGTCAAACACACAAAGTGTATACAGGTACTTAGAGCAACGGACCTTGTGTTTGAAAAGCTGGTTTTGCATCTCATACAAAACCCACAGCAAAAGAAACACAAGGATCTACTTTATTCATGAGAGATGATAGATAATATATAACCTTGAATTCTAGAATAAAGAAGAGAAAGTGTACCTTGATGTAGTAAAATTTAAAAACAAGACTTGAGAATACTTTCAATTTTCATCCCAATTCCATATGGTGCCCAAGATGAGTGGTCTCTCAATTAGTTCTTAAGTACGTTGATTTTCCTTTTTGGAAAAGTGTATTCAAAAGATTCTTCAGAGAAAAAGTGTTATCTCTTCTTTTAATCATACGTATATATTAATTGTCTTGGCAGTTACTTTACTTAATAACTCTTATTAAATAAAAATTGATTATCTAATTGAGTTAGCCTTTTGGATCTACCCAATTGGGGTTTAGTGTGTGGCTTGGGATGGGACCAAAGGAACTAATAAGACTCTATCTTCAATGGGCTTTAGACTTATCTGTCAACTCTTAACAAGCCTAAAGTTACCATTAATTATATAACAAGTATCACTATAGAAATATAATTGCACTCTAGGCCTTATTAATAAATTATATCCCAATACTCTAATAAAATATCATTTGACCCATCAATGAAATATCCATAGTGAACAAAGTCATAATTAAACTGTCACTTTGTAAACAACTATTTTATTCCTTGAGTCTCCGATTTAATCTTTTAGTTATTCATATTTATGAGATCTAATTTCATAAAATATGAACTTTAGTAACTCTATACTAAAGTGGCCGGCCCTGAATAACTAGTTCTCATTAAACTTATCTCAAGGGGATATTACGTGTCTTTATGAAAGAGATTATGAATTCCATCTTGAGAATATGTGTTCTCTTAACACTACGTGTAGTTATCCAACATACTGAGGTTTTAACCGTTAAATTAGATCTCATTCCTGATATAACAAAGTAACCTACATTTCATGATCGGGTTCACTATCCTCTCAGGATTAAGAGTCTATGAAATTAGAAGTCGTGAGATTAATTATTTAGGTGATAGTTGTTAATTGAATAATTAATCTCACAGTGGTCCAGTTCAATATGTCTTACACACTTAAGACACATCAACACATCAACTAGAAGTCTTCACTTCTATGATCAAGACAAACCATCTTAGTTGATGTGTTATAGTCCTCACAGATGAAATGCTTAATTTCATCACCGACTATGAACTACATTTTGAGTTTACAAGGAACTTATGATTTATATCATCTGTAACTAAATCACATACAATGCATCTCAAGGACTATGACAATGTTCAATTAGTTTATTTACAAATAGTCTCATATAATTAAATAATTTAATTATTTACAACATGCCAATAAATTGGATTTTAGGGCATAAACCCTAACAATCTCCCACTTGCCCTCAAAGACAATTTTGCATACATATCTGACACTTATTTCCCTTTAGAATAAATCACATTCACTCTAAGGCAAGGTCTAGAAAGAAGTTTCAGTTAGATTTATTGCATAAATTATCTTTTCTACTACCACATCCCATGTACTCATATCTCTCTAATGAGATGATACTTAAGCTTAATGTGTATCTTCACTACCTAGAGTGAACACATATCCTGAAGTCAAATTTCATGAATTACAATCAAACTACAAGTCAGTGGTGTAACCAGTAACTATCAAACCCTCACTTTGGTGGATGAGAATATAATCCCCCATTCTCCTAAGATACTTGAGTATATGCTTTACTCCAATTGTAAAATAAATATTTGGCCTAGTATTTAGTATAACATAATTGAGACTTCCTTTTAACATTGTAAGGAACCGTCTTCATATGCTTTTTCTTTTTATATGTCTTTGAACTACAGTCCTTTACAAAGAAACTTCAAACTTAAAAGGAAGCAATCATTTCTTGAAATATCATATGCTATACTTGGCTAGAATCTAATCTATTTTAGTAGTTTGAGATAGACCCAACATCCTAATTTTTGAATCTTACCAAAGTTTAACTTTTAGGATGTGACCAATCTCCCAAGTACTTCATATCAAACTAGTCTTGACAACAAAAAATTCTATTGATAAGGTTTAACATCATTCTAAATGATTATAGTGTCATCAACATACATCAAGAGATTTATTACTCTATATACCTTTTACATAGATAAGGTGTATCACTACTTGATCAAAATCAAACAATTTGATTGCTTGATCGAAGATGATATTCTGTGATCTAGATGCTTGCTTTAGTCCAGAAATGGATTTTAAGCAACTTGCATTCTAAATACAACTAGTTCTTTGCTATGAACTAGTCTAGCTACATCATATAAATGTCTTTCTCAAGATTGCTACTAAGAAAAGCTTTCTTGATATCCATTGTCATATTTCATCCAAATAAAATATAGTGAATAAGAGAATCTAGATAGAATCAAATAATACAAACACCTTGTAGTCTTTATGACTACTAAAATAATATTTCCACAATTCCTTTTGAATACCCAACATAAACATACACTTTTCTACCTTTTGATTCCAATTTGTTAGAATTCTTTTCTAGCACAATTGCTGGACATCTCCAAAAGTGGAAGATATACTAGGTTTTTCATCCAATCCACAATCTGACAAATGTCCTAGGAACAAACTTTTGGAATTAATTTTAGAAAATGTATAATAATAATTAGATTATATCTCCAAAAGAAATAAGTAAATTGAATAACTTATCATGTATGCATTGACTTAAAGAAGTCATTGGAACTATATTCCTTTATAATAAAGGAGCTCTAGGTCATATTATCCTCTAAATAAGATTTGTAAACTGGGAATATAACAAAATAATGGTTTTAAAAGCTCATTTAGATTACAATTATGGACAATGCTTAGCTTTACCATAAAGGAAACATTTTCCTTTTGGTCATGCTTTTGAGTCTAATTTCCTTTTGGCAACTCCTAGGACAACTAGCTGGCCTAATTATTTGATATTATTATTCTTCTTCTTACCCTTACCTTTTGGTTAAGGCTTAGAATTTGAATTAAGTCATATTGATCATAGCCTTAGCTTTTAGGATGTCTTCTGTTGCATAGAACTCACTTATCAACTCAGATAATATAAAAATTATTTATTTATTTTCAAAACAATATGAATTGATCAAATGATTCTAACAAGGATTTGTGGATCATATCCACATGAGATTAACAATTAATCTCTACATCCAAGCATTCCAACCAAGGGAGTCAATACCGTACCGGAGGCTGTACCGGTTTAGTCAGTGGTACGATATATTTCGGATACCGGTCAATACCAGTGTACCGTTTCGGATTTACCGCTATTATATATATATATATATATATATATATATATATATATATATTCACATGCCCACATATAACATACCCATTCTCAGCAAAAAATAAAAAATAAAATAATATATTTACTCTGAATCACAGACCCATGAGGCACGCCACAACAAAACAAATATACCCATTCTCAAATAAAATACCCATTCTTTGGTCTCTGAGTCATAGATCCACAACAAACAAGGGCCCAAGGCCCCAAAACCCAAAACGAAAAAACAGAGAGAAGGGAAAGGGAAAGCGAAAAGGGAAAAGGGAAAGAAAAAAAAAATCCTCTCGGCGATTCCGATTTTCGATTCAGAATAGAGGCAAGCGAGGGGCCGAGAGTGAGAAGCCGAGACCCGAGACAAGGAATGAGAAGCCGAGACAGAGCAGAGTGAGAAGCCGAGACAGAGCAGCTAGAGACTTTGAGACAGAGAAGCCAAGAGATGAGAGACACGGAGCAGCTGAGAGAGAGCGTGAGAGAAAGAAAGAAAGAGGACAGGTATCTCTTGAAAACTTGCCCTTGAAAACTTGTCAAAATCACAAAAAATTTGTGGCTTGGATGTGTTTCGGTCCGGTATCTCTTTACCGGCCGGAACGGCTGGATTTCGCCGATACGGCCGGTACTCGTCCGGTAAGGCCGGTATTTTTTCCGGTACGAAACAGAGGGGGTTGTCGTACCGGTGCACTGGCCGGCACGGTACGGTATCGTCTTCGCTGATTCCAACTCATTTAAAGATGAAAATATTTTCATAAAATGACATAGAATTAGAACTTCTTAAGCTTTTCCTAGCATTCAATATGATTCATACCAAACATCTCATTTAGACTTAATATAAAGTCTAAAACTAGTGCTAACTTTTGCAACTCATATGGTAGCACAATTGAGATAGAAGCCAATGTAACATTTTAGCATCTCAATGAGACTATGAACACATCATAAGCTATCTTCCAAAAATGCATCATGTATAGGAAATTATGACAACGCTAAATCGAAACATATTTATGTATTTCAGCTCCTTTAAGCACAATGTCCAAAACAGTATTTTAGTCTGTGATTCAATTAAAATAGTAGTTAGAGAGCAAAAATTTATGACAACTTTAATTTGAGACTATGAACATAATTACAAGGACATTATATTTTGCATTCATAACCATATAATATGAAACCCATAAAAACTTATTATATTAGGTGCAACGACAACCTAATCCTGCAATTAATATTCCTCGATAGCGAGATCATACCAATCACTATGATCAGGTGAGAATTATTCTCATTATTAATGCTATAATGGTAACTCTTACTAAACAAAAATAATTTGCTGCTCTTCCCTTAACCTCTAAGTAATAATGACACAGCTCCGTTGGGAGGTTAACATTACACTTAGTCTAGTGTACACTATTACCTAGACTCTATGTGAGTCACCAAGTAACTTCACAGTAGTGTGGTCATTCTCAATGTAAAAACACACTCCATCCATCATTAAGAAGTTTAACCTGTAGTACCATGAATTAAACACCCTTCGTAGGGAGCTAGGCATAAATGCCAAGGCGAGGTGCCTAATCACACTACTATATAACAGCAATGGAGGCTGTGAGACTCAACCCTTGAATCTCTCTCCCACTAGAAATATCATTGTCATCTTATCACAATTTTAAACCTACACATCAAATGTGTTTAATTGTTTAAATTCAATGTGATATGACTAAGTCACATCACAATAGTGTAACGTATATTTGCGTAATCACAAAGAAGTTTCATCATGTAATCCGTGAAGTAAATACCCTCCGCATGAAATGCAAGGCTCAAGGCCAAGACAATGTACCTACTCACATTACAATAAACATAACAAAAGGTTTATTTTAAATCCAACACTCCCACTTGTTATTTAGGTTTTCTTTAGACTATTGTGATCTTATCACAATTTATAACCTTGTATTTGTTAAAGACTCTAATCTCATTAGAATCACTAACTAAAATCAAAATCCTAAACTATTTAGGATTCCTTATAATCTAATGGATTAAAAATTACTTATAAAGAACTCTATCCTTAACTTACTTGATAAAGGATTCTAATCTCATTAGAATCTATATAACTTTTAATCAGAGCTTTAATCCCATTAAAAACTTCTAATTGAAATAAATCAAGGACTTTTAATCATATAACAATTCCAATCTCATTAGAATGTTTCTTAAAAGACAAGTCCTAAACAATTTAGGATTAAGAGTTTTATTTAACTAATATCTTTAATCTCATTAGGCCTCTTAGTTAGATAATGATTAATAAATGTCCTTAACTTTTAAGAACTATAAAAATTAATCACTTTATATACAATTATGTGTAATCTCATCACACATAACCTTGCTTTTATTAAAGTTTTAACATTTAGTAAAAAACAAGTGAAAATTCAAAATTCAGTATCTTCGATCGATTGAACTTTTTTCTTGATCGATCGAAAAATGAAGAAATTCATCATAAAGTCTCTGCCTGATTTGATCGATTCTCGATTCTTGTTCGATCAATCAAAAAGAACATTCAATCGATCGAAAGGAATTCTCAATTGATCGTGACTCGTAAAATTGAATTTTTTTTCAGAATTTTGTGGTAACCGTTTTTTATGTTTTTACTATTTTGCATCAAAACACTTTTTGATTTTATAAAAGAAAATTTATAGATCAAACATTAAGAATTTCAAGATCAAGAACAAGAACCCTAATATGCTAGAAACCCTTGAAAATAAAATCATAATCCCATTAGGAATAAATTTCATTAAAGGATTTCTATCTTTGTATATCTCCATATAAACCGCAACATATAAAGCACTTCAATTATAACATACAGATTCAATGGAAACAACACATGTTCATAAAATGGTCAACAAACATAATGGATACCATGTCTTATTATCAAAAATAATAAAACAAAATTGACCAAGGGAAATAAGCAACGTTACCATCCAAGAAAGAAAACACACAAACATGTTTCATTACTTGTCAAGTTCTAGCATTTAAATTCCAACAACAACATAGAAGTGAAACAATGCATTTATATTGCACTATTACGATTCTAACGCTAACTTGATAATGATAAAACAAAAAGGCTTATTTCAATTTCAATAAACATAGCATTGAACAGAAGCACACGGCACTGAAAAGAAAACAGATATAAACGTGGCCTCTTCGAACCAAACAAAACAATATATCGCATATATTAATCAATGCACACAGGGTTTATTGAATAATAAATCTAAACAAAATTATGCAGTATTTTTTTTTTTTTTTGCATAATTTTGAAACACCAAGAAAACATATTTCTTTAATTCTAAAACCCAATCACATGTTATACAAGCATGATATTGAAGTTTGCTCTAACACCAATTGTTGGAAAAACTGGTTTTGCATCTCATACAAAACCCACAGCGAAAGCAACAAAAGGATCTACTTCATTCATGAGAGATAACATATAACCTTGAATTTTAGAATAAAGAAGAGAAAGCGTACCTTGATGTAGTAAAATTCAAAAACAAGACTTGAGAATACCTTCAATCTTCATCTCAATTTCACATGGTGCCCAAGATGAGTGGTCTCTCAATCAGATCTTAAGTACGTTGATTTTCCTTTCTGGAAAAGTGTATTCAAAAGATTTTTCATAGAAAAAGTGTTTTCTCTTCTTTTGATCAAACATATATATTAACTGTCTTGACAGTTACTTTTTTTAATAACTCTTATTAAATAAAAATTGATTATCTAATTGGGTTAACTTTTTGGGCCAGCCCAATTAGGCTTTAGTGTGTGGCTTGGGATGAGACCAAAGGAACTAATAATGCTCTAGCTCCAATAGGCTTTAGACTTATCTGTCAACTCTTGATAAGCCCAAAGTTACCATTAATTATATAACAAGTACTACTATAGAAATATAATTACACTCTAAGCCTTATTAATAAATTATATCCAAGACTAATATAATATCATTTGACCATTCCACGAAATATCCACAATGAATAAAGTCATAATTAAACTATCACTTTGTAAACAGCTATTTTATTTTTTGAGTTCCCGTTTTAATCTTTTAGTTATTCATATTTATAAAATTTAATTTCATAAAATATGAACTTTAGTAACTCTTTACTAAAGTGACCGGCCTTGAATAACCAGTTCCTATTAAACTTATCTCAAGATGATATTTTGTGTCTTTATGAAAGAGATTATATATTCCATCTTAAGAATATGTGTTCCCTCAACACTACGTGTGGTTACCCAACATACTGAGGTTTTGACTGTTAAATTAGATCTCACTCCTGATATATCAAATAACTTACATTTTATGATTGGGTTCACTATCCTCTCAGGATTGAGAGTCTATGAAATTAGAAATTGTGAGATTAATTATTCAGATAACAGTTGTTAATTGAATTATTAATCTCACAGTAGTCTAGTTCAATATGTTTTACACACTTGAGTAGGGTGTGCAGAAAACTCACTAACCCGCCAAACACGACCCGACCCAACCCAACCCGCCGGGTTGGGTCGGTTTTTAGGGCTTGGTCAATTAGGTTGGGTTACAAAATTTTTTTTTATAGTAGGTCAGGTTGGGTTTGGGTCATAAAATTACAAACCCGCCAAACTCGACCCGACCCACCCATATTTAATATATATTTAAAATAAATTATATATTTAATAAATTTATAAATAAAAAAAAAACCAGCTGTAGGGCACTTCAGTTCCTACAATAAATATATATTATATATTTAATAATTTTCTTAAAAAAACCAGCTGGAGAGCACTTGCACTTCCTCGGTTCCTCCTACTAATACTATCATATATATTATATAATATAAAATCCTAGTAATAGTTCTTTTAATATACATTTAAATATACTATATATAATTAATTAAAAAAAATTAAAAACCAGTTGTCTAGCACTTGGTTTCCTCCTATCATATATAACATCCTATTAGTTCATCACACAAACAACAAACCTAATGTGCCGCCTCCCTCTTCCCCTCCCTTCTCAGTTTCTCACACAATCACACTTCACTCCCATTTGAACTCTAACACTCTCTCCCTCTACTGAGCCACTGCCGTCCATCAGCTATCATCACTACCTCGGTGGTGGTTCTATCTTTTTGGTGGTAGCTATCTCTTCAGGTGTTAGGTAAAGTTTCTCAATGTTTTCTCTCTCTCACTCACTCTATCTGTTTATCTCTCTTGCTGTGGTGGATCAATGTTTAGCTTTTGCTTTGTTGATTTCTTAGTTTTCTTTTGGCTGATTTTTAAATGTTTTTGTCTCAACCTTTAGGTGTATTTCTTACTCTACAATATTTTCTCTTGTCGTCTTGTTGTGTCCCTTTCTCTCTATCATGCTTTGCAGGTTTGTCTCTGTCTGGCCCTTTCCTTATTGTTTTTACTATTGTTATTTAGTCATTAGTGTTGTTTGCCTTTAAGGAGTGACATTATACTAATCTTTGGTTTTTTTTTTTTTTTAAATATATTTATATTTATAAATGGCATCTGAAACTCAATGCGGCACAAATGAGGTTCCTGTGGCACCTACTCCCACAAATGAGGCTCCTCAAATTGCGACAATGGACACTAGTGCTGCTGCCTCAAATCTCCCTCCCATAGAAGCAGAAGGTAAAAAAAAAAAACCTAACCAAACATCATATGTACGGGGTCACTTCATCTTATTAGAAGGTGAGAGAGCTGAATGTAAGTATTGTGGCAAAACTTATGTTGCTGGGTCAAAAACTTATGGCACTACTAACTTAAGAACTCATTTGGAAGCTCGGTGTAAAAAATATCCTTATGGTAAGAATAAGAAGGAGGATAAGACTCAAATGACTTTAGCCTTCAGACCTAAAAAGAGTGATGATGCAGAGGGTGCTAATAGTAATAGTCTTATTGTTGTAAGCTACAATGAGTTCATGTGTAGGGAAGCACTCGCTAGGATGATTATTGTGGATGAATTGTCATTTAAATTTGTTGAGCATGAAGGGTTTAGGTACTATAGTAATGTGTTGTAGCCTAGGTTCACTGTCCCAACTCACACTACTGTTGCAAGAGATTGCATAAGAATTTATTCAATAGAGAAGGATAGGTTGAAAATATTTTTGAAAAAATCTACTCAAAGGATTTCCCTCACCACTGACACTTGGACTTCAATCCAAAATATTAATTACATGTGCCTTACTGCTCATTTCATTGATGATGATTGGCAATATCACAAAAGGATTTTAAATTTTTGTCAAGTCCCTAATCATAAAGGTGAAACCATTGGAAAGGTGGCGGAGTCATTGTTACTTAGTTGGGGCATTGATAAAATTTTTACCCTCACAGTTGACAATGCAACCTTTAACAGTGGGACCATAACCTACTTGGATAGGATAACTAAAGAGTGGGGTGCTTCTATCTTGGGTGGTTAGTTTGCACATGAGATGTTGTGCACACATTGTGAACCTTATTGTGATGGAAGGTTTGAAAAGCCTTCATGAGTCAATTGTTAAAGTCCATAATGCAGTAAGGTATGTGAGGTCCTCTCCATCTAGGTATGATAAGTTTAAAGCATGTGTGGAAAAAGTAAAGATTGCTAGCAAGGGTTGTGTATGTCTTGATGTTCCAACTAGATGGAACTCGACCTACATGATGCTAGAGAATGCAGAAAAATTTCAAAGGGCATTTGAAAGATTACGTGTTAATGATGCACAATATATTCATTACTTCTAGGATGATGGAAGTGGGAAAAATATATTAGGACCACCTGATTTTGAGGATTGGGATAATGTGAAGGTGTCTGTGAAATTTTTGAAGTTGTTTTATGAAGTTACATTACGATTTTCTAGTTCTCTATATGTCACATCTAATGTATTTTTTCATGAACTTGAAGACTGAATTGACAAACTTGTGTGAAAGTGAAGATCCTCTTTTGAGTATGATGGCAAGGGATATGTATGAGAAATTTGATAAGTATTGGGGGGACATTGAGAAGCTTAATTGAAGATGTTTGTTGCTACTGCACTAGACCCAAGGTACAAGTTGAGGTTTGTAAATTTTTGATTTACCAAATGGAATCCAAGAGCAGTGGCAAAGAACATGACAAAAAAGGTGAAAAAGGCTCTTGTTCGTATGTATGAGCACTATTGTGACTGTGATGGGTATTCAAATGGGCAAGGTCAAGATGGCTTTTCTTCAAACAATGTTAAGACACCTATGCAAGATCCCCATGCATTGGTGAAATCTATTTATAAGATGCATTTGGTAGCGAATAGTATGGAAAGCAAATCAGAGGTCGAAAGATATTTGGCTGATTGTGTGGAAGAAGATTCTCCAAATTTTTGTATTTTGAATTGGTGGAAGGTGAATTCCTCAAAATATCGGCTTCTCTCAAAAGTAGCTCGTGATGTGTTAGCCATTCCTCTCTCTACAGTTGCCTTTGAGTCCACATTTAGTACTGGGGGTCGTGTGTTGGATCCATTTCGAAGCTCTTTGTTGCCTAGCACAGTTGAAATGCTAATTTGTGCTCAAAATTGGTTAAGGCTACTGATATAATTGATCTTCAAGAATCAATGGAAGAAGTTGAATCCTATGAGGGTCTTGAGTCAGGTAATTTTTCAACAAAGTAATTTTTTATGGTTGTAATTTTTTTAATTATTATATAAGCCTTTTGGGTTTTGAAATTCCACTGTATAATTTATTTTATTTTTTTTATTTGTCTCAAAGTTTGCATCTCAAAGCACTATAACAGTGGAAGAGGAAGATTAGTTGGAAATTGGAATACTGGATAGCTTGGATATTTTGGTTCTTAGTGGGACTAGTATAGAACTCTTTTGAAATCCCCTCATAGAACTAGTTCTGTATATTTTGTTTATAAACTTAGGTTGATATATTTTGTTTATAACTAAGTTAGGAACTTAAGATACTAGTTCTGTATTTTTGGTTTATCGACTCAGTTACATATATTTTGTTTATAACTGAGTCAAGAACTTAGGACACTAGTTCAATAGTTCATATATATTTTGTTTATCAACTTAGTTAGATATATTTGGTTTATAACTGAGTTAGGAACTCATGTATATTTTGTTTATAAGTAAATTATGATACTAGTTCATTTATATTTTGTTTATCAACTCAGTTGAATACTTAGACATATTTTGTTTATAACTGAGTTGGAATATTAGTTTATATATTAATGTATATTTTGTTTATCAACTCAGGTGGCAAGTGTGATACATTTTTTTCTACTCAATTTAATAATAATAGTAATAAAAAAAATTGTCCAACCCATGGATTCAACCCGACCCATGTGGGTTGGGTTGGACTTATGTGATGGGTTAAGTTGGGTTAAATTTTTTTTGACCCACCATCAAAATATCCCCTCAACCTGACCCAACCCGATCCATGCACACCCCTATACTTAAGACACATCAACTAGAAGTCTCAACTTCCATAATCAAGACAAGCCATCTTAGTTGATGTGTTATAGTCCTCACAGATGAAACGCCCAATTTCATCACTGACTACAAACTACATTTTGAATTTACAAGGAACTTGTGATTTATATCTTTTGTAACTAAATCACATACAATATCTCAAGGACTATGATAATGTCCAATTAGTTCATTTACAAATAGTCTCATATAATTAAATAATTTAATTCTTTACAACATGCTAATAAATTGGATTTTAGGGTATAAACCCTAACACCTTGAACTTGACAACATCCTTGCCCTTCTTGATTTTCACGGAGTGTGCATCTTTTCTTCTTGCAGTGAGAAGGAAAACTTTGATATCGTGGATTTCCTTAGGCTGGGTAATAGAATAGATAACGAAAACACTTTAGCAAAACAATTGACAATGCAATCAAATAAGAAAATGAAGAGTAGGGAACTAAAGAACAATGTAAATCACTTTGAATTGCATCAAAAAAGGATAATCAGATAACAAAAGATATGGTACAATATCTTACACCTCTCAAGCATTCTTGTTGTTGTTAATGAGGAAACCTCTCAAGCATTCATTAGAGCAAGATCTACTAGTAAATATCACCTTGATCAAGATAAAATTTAAATTTTAAAATCAAAGTTCCCTTTCAACTTCAGGATAATTTGAGACTAAAATTATGACCTCTATGGCTCTGTGTAGAGAACACCCTAAGCCCTAAGAAGGAAATTTCGATAAGAGTGTAACAATTTCAAATTCAAAATCTAGAATCCAACTGAAATAAGGAAAATTTGAATTGTAGAATAAAAATCACAGCAATAAGAGATAGGTGATGTCTTCTAAATAAAAAACCACAAGTTCAACCTATTAGAATGCTCCACAATGTCTACACCTCAGCATAGGAACAAAAGCTAATGCTATCCAACAGACCTATCTAGAAAGATGTAGTAGATAGTGCTTGAACTTAACTTCAGATGTCCCTGCATCTGCAGACTCTACCATACATTTGTGTGAAGGGAAGTTATATATAAGCGTAAAGAAAGGAAGTTTCTAGAGAATGAAAAGAAAACTTCTCAATTGATTCAATTCAGTAAAATCAAGTGAGTTAATTTACAAGCTTAGTCAATATATATACATGTACAAACAGAGAAGCAAATGGCGCCAAAACTAATAGCTCTAACAAAAATTCTAATTGCATAACTGCCACTATGACTACACCAATAAGAACATGACAGCTGGAGATTCTAACTAATTTTACTTCTTTCTTTCACACGTGTTGATCTATCAAACTTGTAGTGTGTTGTTTGCTTCTTTTGCTTATGGTCTTGATTGTCGTTTAATGCATCTTGCCGTTTAGTGCTTGCATCAGTCTCAACACTCCCCTTCAAGTCATGAACCTTAAGTTCTGTGACTTGAACTGAGGAAGTTGACTTCATTTGTCTTGGTGCAAAAATATCCTTTAGGCCTAACTTTCCTGACAGTCTTGCAAAAGATGAGTAACCCAATGCCTTGGTGAATATGTCTGCAACTTGTGAATTTGTTGCAATATGGAAAGTTTTAATCATGCCTTCCATGATCTTGTCTCTCACCAAATGGCAATCTACTTCAATATGCTTTGTCCTCTCATGGAAGACTGGTTTAGCAACTATGTACAATGCTGCTTGATTGTCATAAAATAGCATATCTGGCCTAGGATGATCAATCTTCAAATCCTTAAGCAACTGCAAGACCCAAGTAATTTCACAAGCTACACTAGTCATTGCCATGTACTCAGCTTCAACTAAAGATCTTGAAACCACCCCTTGCTTCTTTGACCTCTGAGAAATCAAGGATTCATCCAAGTAGACTACATAACTTGTTAGTGATCTCCTAGTGTTAGGGCATCCAGCCCAATTTGCATTACAGAAAGATTTGATATGTAAATCTGAATTGCTAGGAAAGAAGATCCATTTCCTTGGTGAACCTTTAATATACTAAGGAACCTTGTTAGCTGCAAGCAAGTGAGGCTCCCTTGGCTGTGATACAAACTAACTCAACCTATGAATAGCATAGGTGATGTTAGGTCTTGTCAAAGTCAAATACAATAATCTTCCAATCAGCCTTCTGAATTATGCAGGGTTTGCAAGAGGTTTACCTTCATATTTAGATAACCTCAAGTTTTGCTCCATAGGAAACTTGAATGGTTTAGAACCAATGAACCCTGTGTCTTTTAAAAACTCTAAGATATACTTCCTTTGGTTTAAACTGAATCCTGCATTAGTTCTAGCCACCTTAAGTCCCAAAAAATACCTTAAAGATCCAAGATCTTCAAGCCAAACTTAGCATCAAGTAACTTCTTCAAATTATCAACACAAGTGGGATTGTTTCCAGTAAGCAAGATATCATCCACATACACTAAGAGTATTGTAAAAGAAGAACCTTGTGTATGAGTGAACAAGGAGTAATCAAATCTTGACTGAACAAATCCCATCTACAGAATTGTAGTAGAAAACTTTTTAAACCATTGCCTAGAAGCCTACTTAAGACCATAAAGGCTTTTATTCAACTTGCAAACCAGATTCTCCCCCTTGCTGTCTCATATTGTCTAGATTATACTCTAACTTTTTGGAGCTCTAGGATAACCTAGTTTATACTATACTTACTAAAATAAAAATAGTGTAACCATATTTTATATCAGTTTTTTTTTATAAGAAAATCTCACTAAAAAAAAAAACCGAAAAGGCTAAAAAAAAAAGATTAAAAAAAAGTGAAGGTATAAATTAAAAATTTTGTTTGTTTTCATTGGGATGATATAGGATAGAATATGAGGGTTAACTTTTATCTTTAGTTAATTTGTTATATTTCTATGTAACACACATAGATTAAAAAAAAAAGTGTAAAATTTAAGTAAAAAGTTTTATGTACAGTACGTTAGATTCTCCAATTAAATTCAAATATTTGGTTGCATTGATCAATAAAACATAAATAATTTATTTTTTTTCAAAAAAAAAAAAAATCAAAACAATCAAGTATTTAAATTCAATTTAGGAACCTACTGTGTACTGCATTTAAGGTGTTGTACCTAAATTTTATCTATAAAACATACATTGATGTGTGGAAAAGACATTAAGGCCAAATATTGTCCTCTTAGAAAGAAATATCTTCTAAAAATAATGGTTTGTTTTAGTTGCATCTCAAATCTCAATCGCAAAATCATATGATCAATGTAGAGATCAAGTCCTTTGCTCATTTGTTAGGATTCAAGCTTCAAAGTTATAAATAATGGGCAATAGGAGTGAGGCTAAAGTTTTAGAAGGTCAAGTCATCTAAAAGCTTTAACATTTGACAATGATATTATCTTATATTGGATTGATTTGTGCTAACAAACTGATGTCTTCCTAAATGACCTCCCTTGTGATATCATTTTCAAGGATCCAAATATGCTTCCATGTATTTTAGGGTTTTGCTATGAAATTCAATTGCTTTCGGTTACTATCGACCTTTTAATTCTAAATTTGATTTCAAAGCTTGTCTTTAATCAAGTTTTCTAATTTAGCATTTAGAGGGTGTTTTGTAGGGTGTTTAAATAACAATTTTCAATGTTCAAATACTGAAACATGTATTTTCGCAACACTTTTTAACCCATACATATTTCCACAACACTTAAACAACAATACTAAAAATCTCTAACCAAACAGGCCCCTAACTACTGTCTACTATAGACACAAAATGTAGGCCTTAAGAGCATTCACAGCCGAAAATCTCATCTCATCTTATTTTACCATCCCAAAAAGCCACTTTATCAATTATACAATACAATTTTACAATACTCTCAGCTACCCAACTTTTATTTTCCTATTCTATTCATTAAAATAATATTTCTACACAATAAAATAATATATCCCACAATCACTATCATTCAATACAACACATTATTTATTCTTTCTCTCTCTTTCTTTCTGTTCAAGAACCACAATCACCACCACCGCTGCACTACACACACCTCACACCACCACCACCACCAGCAACCCATAATCTACAGTCAACACCCAAAAAAAAAAAAAAAAAACCCAGAGAAAAGACCAGACCCACGCCGCTGCAACTGCCCTCTCCAACCATCAACACCACCACCACCACCTTCTCCGACCATCAACACCACCAAAAAAAAAAAAAAAAACACAGCAACCCACGATCACCACTGTCGAAACTCGAAGGAAGCGGATTCGCTGCTGGGAAGCTTGAAGTAAGTTGATTTTGTTGACCCACGTGGAGAAGGAAAAATGAAAGAGAGAGAGAGAGAGTTGCCGGAGAACGAAAAACGCGAAGACCCACCACCACCAATCTCGCCGATCTAGAAACCCACCATGTCGATCTAGAGAGTTGTCGGAGAAGGAAATGAGAAGAATTAAAGAGTTGCTGTAGAGTGAAGGTAATGAGAAGAATCAGAGAGCAAGAAGAAGAAAGAGCATAAAGAAAGAGAGAGAAGAATGAGATAATATAATAAAAGGAGGAGAGAGAAGAATGAGATAATATGATAATAATTTATAATTATACAATGTTGCTACAGTACCATCTTAGAAATAAGATGGTACTGTAGCAGTATTGTAAAATTTTTTACAATTGGCACCTTTTGCAAGTCTGGCTGGAGCAACATTTGAAGGCTGAAATGCTAAAATATCTCAAACATATGCCATATAACATTTGGGCTGCGGATGCTCTAAGTTATACATACTTATGAGCATAGACACAAAAAAGGAAGATGGCTCAACTTGTGACCTTGTAGATGGAGCCTGCTAATAATTGAGCCTAAAGAATTGCCAAGCTTAACGTATGATTTGATGTCAACTCCAGCCAACCATTAGTACTGACTCTTAGAGTTTTTTTTTTTTTTTTCCCCTTCACTTTATGCTGATTCTATGCAACTTGACGTGTTGACTCAAAAGTTTATCATTTAATTTTCCCTTTTTTTTGGGTTGTCTAGCACTAAACCACCACATTATCAATTTTTTTTGAAATGAAGATATATGATTCAAAGGAGCGACTTAAATCTGCCAAGAATTATGACTCCCACTACTAAATTAATACTTTCAACATCTCTTAAATTTAGTACATTTTGCTACTCTTAAGTCTTAACAATCTAATTATCGTTAACTCCTAAACTCTTAATTGTTCAAATTTCTTATCTACTCTTAATCAGTTTATCTTACATATCCCTTTTTCAAATTACATTGCTATTGTTCTCTTATTCATTCACATTGCTAGGAAGTATGAACTTCCAAATCTGGTTATGTCATGTCCCCTTTTACAATAGTAAACTCGTTGTATAGGTTTCCTCTTTTTCGAATTCAAATAAATAACAGATGATAAAATATTAGAGATGATGTACTTTAATGTTCCAACTCCGCTAGAGGCATTGGTGGTAGACGGAATATCAAGCTAATAGCACCAATCGACAAAACAGTGCTGACGAAGTGACCAGAGGTTGATCTAAACACTGATGAGAATATCTAAGTTGTTGGACAATCGAGAAACAGAGAGATAGGGAGATCATGTTACAATCGTGTCTCAGCCATGTCCAAAATAATATATACATCGTCATCACACACGCTTTGCACGTGTGATGAGGCTCTCTTTATTTATTTATTAATTTATTTTTTTGGTTTAGTGTTTTAATTTTTCATTCATCTCAATTTTGGGTGTCATATTTTCCAATCACAAAATAGATTACCTAATTTTTACTGACGTTCAAAGGTTAGCAATTACGCAATTATTGAATTAAAAATTTTAAATTAACTTGAGTGATAAATCTAATCAAAGTAGCAATAGCATAATCAAGAAAGCAGTTTCCATAGTGTTAAATAATTAAACAGTATAATCGTTGATGGACAACAAGGGTGAAGTTCTTGTGCCTTCTAATTAATCTAATCAATGACATTCAAATGAAATACATAAGAGAAAAAAAAATGAAAATGAAGTATAATCGTTGATTCCCTTATTTTTACTGATGTTCAAAGGTTAGTAATTATGCAATCATTGAATTAAGAATTTGAAATTAGCTTGAGTGAAAAATCTAATCAAAGTAGCAGGAGCATAATTAAGAAATTAATTTCCATAGTGCTAAATAACTAAACAGTATAATCGTTGATGGACTGCAAGGGTAAAGTTCTTGTGCCTTCTTTTTAAATCTGATCAACAACATTCAAATGAAATATATAAGAGGGAAAAAAAAAAATGCCTCAAGCAAAAGAATGGAACAATGAAATAAATAAAATACCAACTTAAAAAATCAGAATAAAGGAAAATATAATTCTGAAAACAATTGAACTAAAACTTTATCTAAGCGAATACGTTGAAGTACCAAAAAAAAAAAAAAAAAGCTAGTGAAGTACTAAAAAGAAAACAATGGATCTTTGAAAAGTAATATGAACTGTATGGACACAGTTTGTAGCCCAAACCCAAGACGTGTGGGATATTGACCCAGTGAGCTCAGTACAATAAATTTGTAGAGAGTGAGTTAAAGCACTAGGCCCAAACAAATTTAACAACGGCTAGTATGGGTTTAAAAGATGATCAAGCAACAACAAGGCACATAGGACTAAATAAATTCACTGTTCAATGAGGCAAATCTTGGCATGAATCAATAAAACTGATTGCAAGTGCAACTTTTTGATGGCTACAATATTCTTTCTCTCTCTTTCCAATCCCCTCTCCATGGAAGGTCTTCTCTATTATATATCTCTCATTGGACCATCTTGATCTTACACTTGTTGATCATTTAAACCCTCACTTGAGTGTCTGTCCCATCAGTACACATAAATGCGGCCAGAAAAGTAGCTGCAGTATATTCAATGCGGTGGTAGCAGCTTTCCCTAAGATATTTTGGGTTCCCTTCCTTCTTACATGTTCGTAAGGCACGTTCCTATCACTGGAGCTTCTTGGAGGGTCACTTTGATCTATAGGACCTACCTCTGATCTGTGTTTAGCTTATCTGAGGAGATATTCCTCCTTGGACCACCATCTCATTTACACCCAGTTCCTTAAGTCATGAGTCTGAACCGCTTAATTCTATTCGATCGTCCTTGGACTACTCGTGTTCTCAGCCAAGACTTAAGGCCCAATATATGATTTGGGCCCTTAGTCCTACAATAGCCCCTCAAAATCCGGTTTTTCTTTCTCATCCGAAGAGAAAAATGGGGTTTTGACTTCTAAAAGATAACACCAACTGATTTATTGATTCTCACGTGTAGGAGTGCCGTTCAACGCACCCCATAATTGCTACTGACGCTTCGAAACCCTTGAGGTGCCATTAATTGCTCCAGGCGGCGCATTGTTCCCCAGATTTAACGATGAGGCGCAGATCCAACGGTTAACCTTTATCTTGGAATTTCGAGCGGGATAACTCCCACTCATTTTCACCCTTTATATAAAGCCTCAAGGGAAATCATTTTTCCCTCATCTTTACGAACTCTCAAGCGCTCCAGAAATCTCAAGCATTCAAACTCACAAACTTTCTAAGTTACCAAGCTATCCGCACCTTTCCTTCAAGAAATTTTTGAAAATTCCTCTAAAGATTTCAAAGATTATCACATATCTTAGTTTTCATAAGTTTTTATCTCTTCAAACTTCTCTTTTTCTCCTCGGCCATCTAGTTCTTATTTCTCCATTGATCAATTTCAATGGTTTCCCTTTAACTTGTCTATATGGGTAGATTTAAGCATTTAGTGGACTCCCCTGCCAAAATAGAGGCCTTTAAGAAACAATACCACATACCACAGGAAGTCGCCCTGCGATACTATTCCCCAGAACAAATACTAACAAACTGAGAAGAGGGAGAAGTCGTTATCCCCATGATAGCTTTCATAGAGGGGGAATGACTCTCCCTATGGGTAGGATAACACGGGATGACCTCCTAAACCATAGGATATGTCTCCACCAATGTGCGCCCAACCTATTTAGGGTCTTGGGTAGCATTGATGCTCTCAACGAGCATCTGGGTCTACGGCTCACCTGGCACGACGTGGTCCATATGTATGAGTGCCACTCCTTGAAAAATGTGGGATATTATCTCAAGTCCCGCTCGAATGTTGTTAGACTAGTATCGTGTCTACCTAAATCAAACAAGGGTATGAAAGACGATTATCTGATAGCTTTGGGAGCATGGCATGATTGCCTTCACTGCCCCGTCCAAGAGGGAGTGCTAGGTGGAATACCTTAGAGTTAGGTTCCTTAGCAAGAGCTTTAAACTCTTTAACTCTGACTGTATTTTGCTATTTTTAATGACGGATTCCAGTTTTCTGACCATGTTTTGTTTCTCGGCAATTTTCGCAAATAAAAGGCAAGTAGCTCCCAGGCTTAGTCTAACCTACGTTGAAGCTCTCAACTACTTATTGAGATCCGAGATCTTTGTAAGTGAGGACAGGCAGCTGCAAGTAGTCCACATGATTTTGGACTTCCAGCTAATCTCTGAGATATACCAAGAGATCGGCCATGTCATAAGAGCTGGTGACCCACGATTGGCCCGGATTGACGTATCACGGCCCAACTTTCTTGCCCCAAACAACCTTCCACTAGTCGCACATCCATACCAACAGAACCTTCTGCTGATAGTACAACCGTTTTAGCAGGTTCTACCTGAAGCAGCGGTAGGAGGAGAAGAGATTGCCTCCTTGAATTCCTCGCTCGAAGAGGAAATTGACAAGTTTCATTTCGAAGAGGATGGAGTGCAAGCGATTCCCATCTCGAACGCTAAGAACGAACCTGATAGGAATTCTAGTGTTCACGCCCCCGTTTTGGTGATTGCCTGTCTAGACGACACTTCCAAAGAAGAGGAAGACGGGATGGCTTTGAACAAAGGAAACAAAAGTCTACGGGAACTTATGGCTGAGAGGAATAGTGTCAACATCAAAAAAGACCAACAAGCCCCAATTTCCAACTAATCTTCCACCTTCCCCTCCTCTCCCTGTGACAGAGGTGCACGACGTAAAGGAGGGTGAGATGGTTCCTCCAAAGGGGGCAAAGCAGCCCAAGCACACAAAAGACAAACGAGCTTCCTCCATGGAGTGCAGGGAGGATTCCCAAGGGGCTGATGTACGCCGACCACCACGAACTTGGTCCCCCAGACTGAAGGTGGATGGTGCCCCCATCCCTTGGGATGCCTCAGTCTGAAACTTCCAGGGGGCATTCGGGTTATGTTGCTGAAGCCCTTGAGCAATCGCTTCTTCTGCCGAGGGATATGGATGCTTACAGGCGCTTCAAGCAACCTGACCTCTTCCTATCCCTGAAGAGGGACCTTGCTATGGTAAGTGGCTTGACACGTCTTTCGGATTATACACTTGGTCGCTTTTTTCATTTTTTCTTCTTCTCACTTGGCATTCTCCTGTTATTTTTATGTAGTTTACCCAATAGGTCTTTGTGGCCAAGGAGTGGGTCAGGGACAAAAGTAATCAAGCCAAAGCAGAGGCCCACTCTCGTTCCAAGATCGAGAAGATCTTGGGGGCACTTAAAAAGGAGCATGCTGAGTTGTCCAACAAGCTCACAATCTCAAAGAGGGAATGCCTGAGCGTTGTGGCTGGCTTAAAAAGCGTTGAGACTCAAGTTGAGGATCAGCGTTAAAAGCTCTACACTACAGAACTTGAGCTGGCCACTCAAAAACAGCAAGTTCTGGACCTCAAGGCCGAGCTGAAGAAGGCTAAAGAGGCAGCCCAACTGGCCAAGGAGGCACTCGAGGCTGAGAAGCAAGCGTCTTACCAGCTTGGAGTGGAGGAGACGCAAGTGAGGCTTATTGAGGAGCTTTCTGAAGTGTGTAGGGACTATTGTAACGTATCATGGGATAGGGCATTTGACATTGCAGGCATCCCCGCAGACTTAGTGTGAAGGCAGCTTGGGAGCGTCTACTACCATTTGGACATCCGTGAAGTCCCAGATGCCATCCCTTCTTCTGCCAACCCTGCTCTAGAGACCTCAGAGCAGCCCCTGACCATCCAAGTTGCTCTCCCTCCTTCTGAGGCTTTGATGGGATCTAGTTAAGCTAGTGATCATGGCTAGGGAGCCGATGGGGTCAAGGACAAGAGCAAGGGCGAGGAGAAAAAGCCCTCAGCAGGAGCCAAAGACACTGTTAAGGCCAAGGAAGGTGAAGCTAAGACAAAAGAAGCAGAGCTCAAAGATAAAGAAGCTGATCCTAAAACCAAGGACGGTGCCACCTCCCAGCCAAGCCAAAAGGAAAACCCTCTTACCCTCAAGACCAAGGCTTAACCTTTAGGATTTTCTTGTAATATATATATATATATATTGTAGTGATATTTTGTCACAGAACACAATGTATTTCACCCTTTTGATTAATGAATGGACTTTTCTTTCTATCTCTTGTGTTTTTGCTTTATACGTTTTCAAGCTTACTGCTATTGCACATGAACTTGAGTTGCTGCCAATTTAGCTCTAATAAAAACTAACAAAAATTATTCTCTCTGTAATGATGGCTAAATCTAATAACGACCAGTAATAAACTTACGCTTGGATAAATAATCAAGGCATTTAACTTACCTAGAGTTATCAATCTGAGGAGTTGGCTATAATTTTAGATCTGTCTTGACACTTAGTGAGAAACACATAGATAACATAGTGTTAATTTTACCAAAGTATGGGTCTAAGGAGCCTGACGTAGTTCAGGTTCTGTTTAACACTTTAGAAGAAGTGGAGAGATGTCACAGTGTGTTAAATTGGCCAAAGTATATGGTCTGAGGACATCATGCATGACTAAGGTTCAGTTTAAACACTTATAAAAGATGTCATAGTTTCCGCAAAGCATCTAGTCCAAGGACATCGAGCATGACTAAGGTTCAGTTTAAATACTTATAAAAGATGTCATAGTGTATTAATTTTCCCAAAGTATTTGGTCTGAGGACATCAAGTATGAGTAAGGTTCAGTTCAAACACTTATAAAAGATGTCATAGTGTATTAATTTCTCCAAAACATCTGGTCCGAGGACAGCAAGCATGACTAAGGTTCAGTTTAAACACTTATAAAAAATGTGAAATTATCCTACTGTTTTTTCATTTGATAACTTATTTTAGATTTTAAACTTCAAACCTTGAAAATATTTCCATGTGTTGATAAATATTTTGGTATTTGATTGTTAATTAAACATTTATTTAACTTTTTAAATATATTAAGTCAAAACTTAAATATATTTGTTTCATTAATATAGACGTAGCAATGTATGACATCTAAATTGCATCTTATGATGCAATTTTTTTTTTTTAATGAATAAATTCACAATTTACTTGATTATTCAACATAAAAAGTCATTATCAATGTATTTTTTGTTTTAAATCTAAAAATATGTATGATCTTACAATTTACGATTTGATTCTACGATATACGATCCCTCCTACCTCCTACGATCTTACCTAGAATTCCGATTTTGACAACCTTGGTTACAAATAATATAATCCAATATGCAAGGATCAGGTAAACTTAAATGCAAGAAAATATGCAACATGCTTAACAACCGGGCCACTATAATATTCCACTCTGCTGCTGCTAGTCTAGCCTCTTAACAGACAAGTCTAACCCGGGAGCATAATTCTATTTGCAAAAAATTGAAGAAATCGCTTAGCCTCAAACTAATTTCAAACCGAAAAGGTAAAGATAAAGAACACAGCTAAACCAACCATAAATTGAACAAACAGAAAAAACAAACAAAAGTCCAAAGGAAACTGCGATAATGCAAAATTCTTGAGTTCAGATTTTCAAATGCTTTTGAGGGGTCATATCCTCCTAGAACTTAGTGGATGACCAGGCCCAAACCCATTAGAAATTAAGTACTTCAACTACTGAGAAAAAGCCCAAAATAAAGCAAAATCTCATTCTCTCTAGTAACCATTTGACATGCTTGATCCAGGTCCCATTTTCACAGGTCTTGCACGCTCAAACCTGCAAACAAGAAAGCCTGGAAAAGTCAGCTAATTGTCAATAGAAAAAAGGTCTTTCAGTACCCAAAGATGAAAGGTAAGAAACCAAAATAAGACACCAAATGCACCCATCATGCCCATTAATAAAAAGTAATTTTTTCATACTGACCAGGAGGGAGAGATTGCTTCAACTTTTCAGCCTTCTCCGCGTCAAACACGCAAAGTGTGTACAGGTACTTGGAGCAACGGACCTTGAACTTCACAACATCCTTGCCCTTCTTGATTTTCACAGAACGTGCATCTTTCCTTCTTGCAGTGAGAAGGAAATCTTTAATCTCATGGATTTGCTTAGGCTGTGTATTGGAACAGATAACAGAAACAATTAGCGAAATAATTGACAAGGCAATCAAATAGATATGGTACAATATCTTACGCCTCTCAAGCATTCATTTTTTTTATAAGTACGCCTCTCAAGAATTCATTAGAGCAAGATGTATTAGTAAATATCGCCATGATCAAGATATAATTTAAATTTTAAAATCAAAGTTCTCTTTCAACTTCAAGATAATTTGACACTAAAATTATGACTTCTGTGGTTATGAGTAGAGAACATCCTAAGCCTTTAAGAAGGAAATTTTGATAAGAGTGTAACCACAATTAAGAAAATTTAGAATCCAACTGAAATAAGGAAGATTTGAATTGTAGAATAAAATTCAAAGCATTAAGAGATAGGTGATGTCTTCTAAAAGAAAAACCACAATTTCAACCAATTAGAACGCTCCACTATGTCCAAACCTCAGAATAGGAAAAAAAGCTAATGCTATCCAGCAGATATATCTAGAAAGATGTAGTAGATAGCACTTGAACTTAACTTCAGATATCCCTGCATCTGCAGACTCTATTATACATTCGTGCGAAGGGAAGTTATATATAAGAAAGAAAAACCTCTCTGTATCACTCATCAAGTTTCTTTTTACATTACCAAGCACCCATCTACATCTATCCAACAAAACAATACAGGGAAATAGAATTGATTAGTTGAAGGATGATGACACGAAAGTGCGAGGTAACACAAGAGCACAACACAAGCATGTGCCACTTCCCTCTTTGTCTTGTGCCTGTAACCACAGCACACAAAAGAAGAGCCCCATTGACCAACAAAGAAAGACAATGCGCTATCCCAGGAAGCCAACCCTCGTTCATACATCTGCAAGCATCCACCAACACATGCCTGCCTAAAAAAATTAAAACATCTATACAATTTTCCTATAGTACTCTGCTCATTGTAACAGCAATCCTCTACATAATCCACTACTCCCACTATTTATTGTAACCTCCAGATAGAGTCAAGGTATTCAGATTATCCCAAGAGAATATGTTACCATCTACCTAACGAAGAATTAAACCGGCTAATTTGTTAAGTTTATCTTGCTTATATCTAGACTTTCCTTCTTTTTTTTTTTTTTTTCATAAAGATATTTTTGGAGCGTCTAAATCAATCACCATTTTTGTAGTTCAATTTATGAATTTTGAAAATTTGACCTCTGATCTATATCAATCCTAGCTATAGTATTTAAAACATAATCTAATTTTTTATTTTAACTGAAAGAAATTAATGGGTCTGAATCCCACACACAAAATCAGCATAACAAAGCTTCCAATAAAATAAACCCAAAACAATAACTACTAATCCCAACCAATACCCATGCTTTCATTTTCCACACTTCAAATCAAAAATCACCAAAAAAAAAAAAAAAAATGAACATATCAAACCAAAAACAATATGATAACTGAAACATCATACAACACATGTTGTTATTATGACTGACAAAAAGAAGAGAAGATAGAGTAGAAAGATACCATATTGCTGTGAAATTGGGACTAGGGACGCCGAAATTGAAAACCCTAGTTCGTAGATGGAGATGTTGAGGTTGAGGGAGGCAAGTAAAGACACAACGATAGGTATATATAAGCTGGGCTATCTGTTTTTTTTTGCTTGGGTTGGGGTGGCTTTTCGTGGGCTGAGCTCAATTTGATACATGTGTCCGTATCGGGTCCGTTTGTTAAAAACTTTTATACGAAAAACCAATTAAAAACCCGATAAACGAAGAAAGTGAAGATGGTGTTCTTCGCACGACATAGATTGGTATCACAAAATATAACCATTAATGGGTCTATGAAACTCATGTTACTCATCAAACATCATGAACACATTTTTTTTTTTTTTTTTTTAATTTAGACACTTCAAAGATCGTTTCTTGAGCTCTAAAAGTAAAAACAAACATTTAGTTAGGAATTGAAATAGATATACATCTTGCTAAAAAAAAGATAAAACTAAGCAGCCGTTTGGAATTGTATAATAGTTTATTACTTATTTTTCCTATTATTGCAGGTCCCATGTGAGTTACTTTTTTAGGTAAATTACAATTTACTCACTGTTGCCTACCTGTGGTTTGAAATTTGACACTTTACCCACTCTAGGTTAGCTTAGTTAGAGTTTCATAACCCATTTATGTTAAAAATAGGGCTAAATATGTAATTTTGCGCCACTTTTATATCTCTCTTCTCCAAAAACACAAAAAAAAAAAAATACAAGATTAAATAAGATTTAAAAATAACCCAGCAGAACACTTGCATCATGGAATTTCAAATTACAGGTAGACAACTTAAATTTCAGTCAAACCTCAGGTGGGTTAAGTGTTAAATTTCAAACTACAAGTAGACAACTTAAATTTTTATTAAATCACAAGTGGGGTAAGTTGTAACTTGCCACTTTTTATAAATTTAAATTTTAACTTTTACTCATTTTTCCTTCTATTTGCAGATCCCATATGAGTTTCCTACTTATTTTATTTAACTTTTACCTTTTATCTACAATATTTTTAGTAAAAAGTTAGATAAACTATTCACAAACAGACACTTAAATCTCAAACTTAACTCCCAATAAAAGGATGGGTAAAATAAAGTTCACACCCCTATGGTTTTGGATCCAACCAGCTAGATCCAAGACTTTTCAAAATTGACTAACTTGTTCCCTAATCATTGTGAGAAAGAGGAGAAAATAAGTAACAATTTAGGGACCAAGTTGGTCAGTTTTGAAAAGACTTAGATTTTGCTGGTATTAGCCCGAACCTTAGAGGTGTTATTGTATTTTACCCTAAAAGAATTTATTAGGAGGAAATAACTACCTCACATTGTCTAGACTCTAGTTTATACTATACTCTATTCTACTACAATCTCATTTATACTAACTAATATAAAAGAGGGTAACCAAAGTTTTAAATTTTTTTTATTTATAAGAAAAACTCACTAAAAACAGATTTAAAAAAAAATAAAAATAAATCAAAAGGCTTATTTAAAAAGTAAAGATAGAAAATGAAAAATTTTGTTTGTTTCATTGGATAATAAAGGATAGAATATGAGGGTTAACTTTTATCCTTAGATAATTTGTTACATTTCTATGTAACACATGTAGATTTTTTTTTAAAGTAAAATTTAAGTACATTGCCTTATGTACAAAACATTAGATTTCCTAATTAAATTCAAACACATGGTTGCATTGACTATTAAAACATAAATAATTTTATTTTTTCCACAAAAATAAATAAATTCAAAACAATCAAGTATTTAAATTCAATTTGAGAACCTAAATATATTGTATTTAAAATATTGTATATAAATTTTATCCATAAAAAAATATGTTGACTTGTGGAAAAGACAAATAGTAAGGCCAAAAATTGTCATCATAGAAAGAGATACCTTCTAACGATCATGGTTTTCTTAGTTGTGTCTCTGCCATGTCCAAAATAATATATACATATATACATACTTTTTCCTCTTCACACGCTATAGACATGCAATTGTGTCCACGACATATTCTGTGTCCGACATAGACACAGGAGATTTTGCTATGTCCTTGCATTTGAGCTTTATTTACATGCTTCCCTATTGGTCAGTTAAAACTATCTTATTAGTCTATTGAAGACCCATAATTGACCCCAAAAGTTTGGGGATTAATACTTTGTTGTTGTTGATGCATAATTTATATGCTTCAACCAATTGGTGCATCAAAGAACGAAGATCCAGAATATCAATTGGTGTTGTTTCCCTGAGAACTAAATCATTTAATATCATAATATTCTATATCTACAAATAAATTAAACATCTAGATAGTATCTTTTTTATTCTGTTTGGCTAATTTAGAATAGTGTCATTGACAATAAAAAAATAATATTATTTGCAAGTTCTTAAAAAAGAAAAGTTGTATTCTAATGCTTCTAATACCAACACAATTTAATGTTTTTCTTCCCCAAATTCCGTTGTACTGCCCAGTAGATCACATGCACGCTGTTCACACTCCAGCTTACCCCACCTTGCATCAACTCGTTCACATGGGAATACCAGTTTGCCAAGGCTGTAGTAATCACCCTTATATTAGCTCTAACAAGTTTAAGAAGAAACATTTCTACTAGGGAGCCAAAATAAACAAGATTAAGAAGGTATTCAATGTAATTAAATTTTCCGGTTTCCAAGACTTCTAATGTCAAATTGCATCTACATTCCAGATGACAGTGAAATGTTCATACAGTCAGCAAGTTCTGCAGTGATATTTCAGATACTAACATGTGTCTTCTCAGAAACTAGCATGATCTGTTGCATGCTAGGCAACTTGGAATATATGATTGTTCATCTAGCAATGTACTAGTTTGGTTGTATGTAAAATGAGAAGGGGTCCTATTTGTTGTTAATATGTACATATATAGCACTACAAAGGGGGCAATCACCCTAAGAGAATCTGAAACAATGGCATTTCTAGCAGTTTCCCATGGATTCTATTTCATCGTTATGATGACTCCCAAATTTTATGAAAACACATTCAAGTTGATGAACATATCTGTTATATACTACAGAAGATGCAAATGGTTCATTCAAATTCCTACATACAAACTGGACTTTTCCACTCCCAACATAACTATATATGCTCTATGATATTGTTTCGGGCCTACCTACATCCCCAGCAAAGGTATACAATCAATCAAGGCGGCCCACTGACAAAACAGTGTCAAAACTATGAGCAATTTGGTCATAAATAATGCAGTAGGGAATTTGAATTTGACTAAATATTTGAACAATTACCTTCTGTTGACAACATTATGCACATGACATAGCCATTGGGAAAATTCAGCATGAGATCCAGCCTGTACAGGATTTGCTCTGTCATATATGTACCAAAGATGCACCCACAAGTTAGAAATTATATAAATGGAGCGTAAGTGCATAAGCATATAGTTTATTTAGAATGGAGCATAAGTGCATAAGCATAACTTTATATAGAAAAATGATGAGCAAATGTGAGATGACCTCCCAAGTCCCATTATAAAAGGAGAGATATGTTATTGTTTTTAGCAGCATGCAGCAGACAAAATGTCAAAAACTACATACTTACTTGGTGGGTCTTGAACCCATAACCTCACTCTCCCATTGCTCTTACAAGGGGAGGAGGTGACATTTGAGCTAGAGATCATTGGCATTGAAATGGCTTAATTTCACTCCAACTAGTCCCCAAGGGATTCCAAAATCTTTGATCCAAATAGGAATGGGAGACTTGCCTATCACACCTACCCCCCCCCCCCCCCACCCCTCTGTATTTACTATTTGCCCTTTTTTTAATGGTCAAAACTTCCACATAGCTTGGATATGGCAAAAACTGAAAGGGTGTAGTCACGGAGATCACCCCTGAGGACATTGTGGTGCAGACACAAGGTACAAGCGTCCAATTATACACACGTATAGGAGGAAGAGCAAAAAGAAGACGGCCTAACCTATGGCCTTATGGATGGAGCCTATTAGTTATTGGGCTTGAGATTAAGCAAGCCCGAGCATTTAATAATTAGGGTTTCTTTATGCATTTTATTGTTAGCTATTTAAGCACTTTTTCTGATTATTGTAAGACAGCTTTTGGAGAATTATTAAAAACATGTGTTTTCTTTACATTAGTGCCAACTCCAGTTTTGCTTGGTGCTAACTCCTAGGGTTTATCTTTTTGTTCTATTGTTAGTGTGGTTGTCCTACGTCACATTGATTTGACCCAAAGCATCACAAGTATGAATGATATTCTATGTTACATAGATCATTATGATGTGCATAGCATTTACATATCTACAAGCATTCACGTCGATTACTCTAAGATTTGAAGAAATGACAGGTTAAGGATGTGTTGCTTGATTATTACTCTATATAGAACTCCTTACACAACTCCGTTCTTGTTTTGCAATGACGTATTACCATTTGTGTCCTAAGATACAATCGGGGAACATACAGGAACATCACTCAAATGGACCCTCCAAAGCACATCCTTAGACTCATGTTCAGTTGGCTTAAACCAGATGTCTAAGCTTAAGTACAGTGGTAGACCACAGGCCATAAAAGCTGCTAATATAATGTCATTCCTCTTAACAAGCGATAGCAGTTTAAAATTATATAGTCCCAGCTGCAGAAAGGATTGGCAAGTTAGTTAGAAAAGATGGATTGTTGACAATGAACATGCTAATAATTGAATCTGAAACGGGTGTATTAGTAAATATCCATGGGTTAACTAAAAATCTTTAGCTCAGTTTTTATTGTTCCCTTTTTTTTTTCTTTTGCAAAAATTAAGCATTAAATAAATGGTAAGAAGTTGAATTGCTATGTACAAACTATCAATCCAGATATGCAGAAAGTATAACACACAAAATTACAATAAAAAAATAGCTCAGATGAAAAATTACATAGCTGCAGGGCGTAGAGAATAATGTACCTCAGAACTTCTTTAAAGTGATCTGCACACTCCTTGCAAGGGTACATTCGAGATAATATTGCCATCTGCTTGACAAATGTGATCCTGTTAGTTGCTAACGCTAGTCAACAAATACAACTATGACACTTCATAAATAAATTAAAAGAATATGGATGTTTTATACTACTATTACAACAACAACAAAAACTAAGCCTTAGTTCCAAAACTTCGGAGTCGGTTATGAATTCTAAATAGACTAATTAGGGTCAGACACATGTAATTTTTTTTTAATTAAAAAATAAAAATAAAAACTTTTTATTTTTATTTTTAAAAGACGTGATTACTGGTTCCATTAGTATGCCAATCACAATTCCAGTGCAGTATCCACTAATTCGCCAAACTTTCTGATGCAGAATAGTGATCACCCCAGTCTATCTACTACCTTCACTTCAGCTCAGCCATACCAACTATTTTGGCCAAAAGCCATAACTTCTTACTATCTAAACTAAGTAGGATGTCAACTCGTGGGCCCATCCATTATCATAATAGTAGCCCACATTTCAACACGCCACAAACATCCTGCACAGTCCTCTAGGTTCATAACCCTTAAAAATAAAAGATAAACGGAACTGTGGGGGGTCAAAAGATTTAAAACAGTAGGAAAGAATGGAAGAGTGATAAAGGGGGATAAATATACCAAGTGCAGATACAGGCGGCATTACCATACCCAGTAACCAGTCTCTTGCTCTCCATTAGGGAATCCGATCTCCAAATATGCTCCTCAAAAGGCAGGTCGGATAGTGAGATAGGGTCATGGTCGCATTATTTGCACCCCCAACCATCCGGCCTAGCATTAAATGGGTTGTGACTTGTCCCCCAGGCGGGAATTCCAAAAGCCCACGCGGGCACACATTTCAGTGCACAACAACAAGATGAGCATCTGACCAGAAAACGTGGGAATTACAAGTATAAAACTATAAATACCCCATCCCCCATTTCACACAGATATGAAATCTCACCGCAAACACTTTAACCAACAATCCAAGTCCAATTATTCTAACTTAATCATTAGAGTGCTTACTAGTGACAACAAGAGGCCACCATGATCACTGTGGTATCTGTTGATGTGCAGGCAATCACTGGAGCCATCCTCCTCTTTTGTAAGAGACCTACCATATTCACCCACTTACAATTAACCAACCACCTACGGGAACCTAAATTGACCCAAACTAGAAACAGATACTTGAACTACATGGATTCAATCCAAAAAGAGTAACATTCTGAGCTTCTTAGATATGGTGTATATATATTTTTTTTTTCTTTATCAACAAAATGAAAGGTAAAACAATCTTCTGAAGTCGGTTCACAGTCATCAATCACATTTAATAGTCACTCAAGCCACACTTAATCTACAGCCTCCTATTGAGGACCTTAAATATTGCTTAATTTTCTGTAGGCATCTAGGTTTCTTCTGGAAAGACAATGTACCAGTACAGGATCAATTTTTTTTTTTTTCCCCAGAATTAATAAAGATACCATGAATATAGCATACAGACGAAACAACCAAAATGTCCACACTGCATTGAACGTTTTCTCTGTCAAGGACAACAATCTTAGCATATTAATTTCCATAAGAAATGGAGAATTCTTTTTAAACCAAAAGAAGCAGAAAATATTGGTGATTAGCCTCAGGGTCAGCCACCTAAGGCTGATATTGGGTTAAGTTGAGTCAATGATTGCCCTTTACATCCTCAGAGCTGTTCATGCTGCAGCCCTGCCTTTTGGTGTATATAAGTTTATATCTAGGAAGCACGGGTGCAGATTTGGGTTCGGGTGTGGGTGCGGTGCAACGACATGGCAATTTTTGAAAAAGTAGGACACGGTGTGACGGGATACGTTTATTAATTAATTATTAAATATATTTTTATTTTTATTTTCTATATATTGTTAAGCATTTTTTTTTTCATATAATGGTAAACATATACTATTTCAAGAGTAATTGTAGATAATAAAGAGAATTGAGATGATTTTAGGGTTTTTCCTTTAATGTCTGCTGGCAAAACGGTGTGTTTTGATCTAATATTTTACTCTCTTTTCTTTTAAAACAAGAATTTCAGCCCATATTGGACCAATTCAGGTCTTGTTTCAGACCAAATCCAAAATATATATATATCGTCCATGGACGTGCATGCAGCCGCGTCCACAGCCACACGGTGCATCTGTGCGAATTGGACTCAGGTGTGCTGGCCAAATCGGCGCACCCATGCTTCCCAGGTTTATAGACAACAAAATTGAGCTTTACACAAAAGAGAGTTCTATCCAGATACTTCCTTCCATTGGAACCATAGTCATATTTGGCTAATCTAGTGTTTTGAAAAACCTAGATCAGTCTTTTTCATGTCTACTATGAAATTCAGGTTAAACCAGTTGATATCCAACTTAAACCACACCTATGACTTGACAAACTGTTTAATGTCACTTAGAATGTCAGCATACCTTTATCATTCAAATAAATATTCCGCATGAACATTACTTTCCTGAAATCCTTCAAGAAAGTCCATTAGGTTCTAATAAACATCATAACCTAGAATCACTGCAAATTGTTTCTTCCAGGCTTCTTCCCATCATTAACCACATAATTGAAAATCAACAGTAAACTAAACAGTGGCACAGGTTGAAGAGAAATTATAAGCAGCTTTCAATTATCAATGTAAACAGCCAATTGACAAATGAATGAAAATATCAGAACAGATCACACAAAGAGGGCCAGAGTAACATACTAATTCTTTTACATCCTTCTTCTGTTGCCTTGTTGGATTATCCGGATACTGAGAAGATCAAAAGCTCTTTATTAATAATAGAAAGACAGTTTTGTTGTTGTGGCTGCATGAGAAAGTGTAAAGAAGCATTATGAACTTCCACATATGCTTTACTTTTTGTATATTAGAGACAAATCTTTAGACAACAATGGGATGTTGAGGTTTCCTATGAGGTGATACCAAAGAGTAACAATCTCGTTCTTTTTTTTTTTTTGGGGGGGGGGGGGGGGGGGGGGGGGGGGGGGGGGTGGTGGTTGTTTATCTTGGTCAATAAAGAATGAAAGATTCAGAGAAAGTTTCCCCAGAATGAAAGCAAGATGCATTTGGGAAAATGCTTTTTAGAAATCTATGGGGAGGAATAAATAAGGTAATAAATTGACATTGACTATTGTCTCTCTCACCCAAAAAGAAGACTCATTTTTCTTCCAGCAGGTCATATTAACCCAAAATATAAATAATTTTTTCAGAAATGAAAAACGCATATCCTCTAGAATTGTGAATTCAAGAAGCATAAGTGCATAACCAACCAGGGGGAGGGGATGATGCAAAATCATCAAGCAATGGAAATGAGAACACCTGAGCAGCAAGGGTGTGAAGAAAAGTCCATGTGGCCCTTCCAAGATCTTCTTTAGTTACAGGTGAAGCAGATTTTCCCTAAAAGAGACAGGTTTTAGAATTGAATCAATCATGCCATTTTATCACATAAAATTGGTACATAAATTTTTTTTTGTTAATCAATTGGTACATAAATTATAATTCAATAAGTTGATATAAATCCCAAGAAATATATATTTTTTGATGGGTAATAAAAATTCTATCAAAAAGAGACTACTTCATACAAAAAAGGCATGAAGTAGCCTCAAGAATTACAAAAGATACAAAAGACTATGTACAAAGATATAGAGACTCAATAGACATAGGAATCTCTTTTCTTGAGTCCCTAAGAACGTGCCCAATCAAAAAAAGTAACAACAAAATAGGCTAAGAGCTGGTCCCTTGTCTTCTCCATGTCAAACATTCCCTTTTCCTCTCTTGTCAAATAATCCACATCAAACACAATGGAACCAAATTCCAAAGTCTCAACAAAATATGTAGTCGAAATGCAACTTACGAAGAAGAAACGCGTATTTCGTTTTTAAATTTATCCAACAGGATAGAAACTCACATACTAGTGATGAGTGGAGAGTATGGATCTCACTGGATCACCCTCTATACACATGGTTACTTCAGAAGTACTTAAAACCCTCCATGAAAAATCTTATGTTCTCACCCATTCAATTAGGATCTGTTAGAATGATGAAACGATCAGTCCAAAAGACACTCTTCCATGCAATTTAAATGGGTCAATTCAACATTTGGCAACAGACTGGCATAGTAGCATGTGATGGATGCATATATTCCCCACTAACCACATCCCCAGCTGAAAAGTCTAAAGTAATTGATAACATTGGCTAAGCAAACCCAATAAATATCAATGCACTCACAATACATACAACAAAACCCAGTCTTTACAATTACAAGATACACCAATGACCAATCAAGCAGAACATATAACATGGCTACAAAAGTTATAAAATAAAGACCCACATGCAATAAGATACAAAAATCACAATGAAATATTCAGCTCAGACTTTCGTCAAACAGTTACTGAGCTTCAACTCCATGGTTCAGAAAAATAAACAAATAATTAAACCATAAGCACCAAAGTTTCGAATAAAATTCAAACACAAAGCGTATAAGTTAGTGTAGAGGAGAAGAAAACAAATGTGTACCTTATCGAGAATGTGTTTGGGTTGGAGAGAGGCAGCAGAGTCAGTGTTTGATGGGTTTACTTTGGATTTGGATGGGGAAGATAAAGACAAGAGAGGGTTTATGGTAGTGGGTGATGGGTGGTGAGGTTGGCCTATGAGATTGGAGAGATGGGTTTGGACGGAGTTTGAGATTTTCTCAAAGGTTTGGAAGAGAGCCTGCAATGGATTCTCGGACATTCTTGACAGAGCGGGAAAGACAGCAGAAGATGGAGGTTTGGGATTTTACTAAAAAAATAACCGCAAGGTTTGAAAGAAAACTCGAATGGTTAGAAACCAAATATGTTCAAGCCTTGCCTAATTAATAATATCATTTAAGTTTTATGATTATTTTTTAATAAAATCTGAAAGTTTGGAAGTTGGAGGTAAATTTGCAATAAAATAAAATTTATAGCTATATTTATTTTTCAATTAATAATTGAATGATACTATGAATTACTATAAATTTTATATTTTATTACATAACTGTACCTTTAAATTTTATTACAAAATTTTTACAAATTGATGAGAATTGTACTTGCAATGAAAGTTTTAAGACCTTGATTAGGTAAAATTACAAGGAACGGAAAACTGATTTTTATGCTTATGCAAGTTAGAAGCTTATAATGGTTAATCATTAACTTAGTATGAATTATTTCAAGTAATATTATAAATTTTACTACATAAATCTTATAAATTTATTTTTAAATACAACACAAAAAAGTGACAAAAAAATTATTTTTCAAAATATTTTTTTAATAAACAGTAATACTTATTAAAATATACACGAAAATAATAATAGTGTTTTAAATTGAGTTTATAATACATTACATAATTAAAATATAACTACAAAGGTTTGGTAGTTGTAGACTGGGGTAAATTATTGATGTAATACATATCACAAGAGTTGTCATATCATGCCTCTTTCATTTAAAAAAGAAAATCATATCAATTGGTAAGTCTTTTTATTGTAAATTCGATAATAATTTAAAAAAAAAAAATCAGTTATTTTTAAAAGAGAACACAGAGAAAAGATTTTATCTAGTTTAATTAAAATTTAAACATGAGTTTTAAGATAAATTCTAGGAGGTTACAATTCACAATAGAAATACAAAATTACTTTGAAAAAAATTAAATAAATTCAAGTATAAAATTTCACAACCAAAAGCTAGATTTAGAATTGATTAAAAATAAAATTTCTTTGGTTGCCAATTTTTTTTTTTTTAGTTTCTCTCTATTTATTTTATTTTTATTTAGTCTCTATGTATGGAACAAAAGTTAAAACATAGGCAGTTATAAAAAAGGAGCAAATAAATGGGCTCTTAGATAGTTCACAACTTCACATAACAAGTTGAAGGAAGCGCACCTTTGGTTTGAATAATTTCACCATTCTCAAATACAGGAGGGAATAATATTATGTCTTTTTTTTTTTTTTTTTGGAAAGGAAAAATACATGTCCAATTTATAAGGTAATCTTTTTTTTTTTTTTTTTTTTGAGGATTAATTTTATGGTCATTAATTTTAAACAAGATATAATTTTGGGGGGGGGGGGGGGGGGGGGGTGTTCTATCTATATTAGGATTCTTTGAAGTTCTTATAGAATCTCCACCTCTGTAGTGGCTTTCTCTACCACCTCCGTGTGGGTAGAGATGGCCATGGGTAGGGTATGGGTAGGGTATACCCATACCCAACCCAATTTATTTATCCATAGATATTCAATTACCTTACCCAATTAGTATCCATACCCAATTGTTATCTAGTTTATTTACCCATGGATATCCATACCCTACCCAAACCCAATTTTTATAAAATCACCAAATATGCTCAAAAACCACTAAAAAGACCAAAATATCCTCAAAATCTCTAAAATGAGCAAAATGCCCATGAAACCTCAAAAATGGCCAAAATACCCCTAATATCTCTAAAGTCACTAATTATGCTCAAAAACCACTAAAATGACCAAAATATCTCGAAATCTCTAAAATGAGCAAAATACCCCCAAAATCACCAAATATGCTCAAAAACCACTTTAAATTACCTAAATACCCTCTAAACCTAAAAAAATAATCAAAATACTCTCGAAACCTAAAAAATGACTATATACCCATGAAACCTAAAAAATGTCCAAAATAGCCGTGAAACCCAAAAATTATCAAAATACTCCCTTAACCCTAAAAAATGACTGAAATACCCCCAAAACCTAAAATTTGACTGAAATACCCCTCGAAACATAAAATTACCAAAATACCCTCCTAAACCTAAAAATGACAAAAATACCTCCAACACCTAAAAACTGACTGAAATACCTCTGAAACTTAAAAATAACCAAAATACCCCCCAAAACCTAAAAAATGACCAAAATAACCCCTAAACTTAAAAAATGACCGAAATATCCCCAAAGCCTAAAAACTTATTGAAACACCCCTAAAACTTAAAAATTACCAAAATACCTCCAAAACCTAAAAATTGACCGAAATACCCTGCAAACCTAAAAATGACCAAAATACCCCAAAAACCTATAAAATGACCAAAATACCCATGAAATCTATAAAATGACAAAAATGCCCCTAAAACCTATATGATGGTAAAAATACAAGATAAACCTAAAAAATGCCTAAAATACCCTTAAACCTATAAAATGACCAAAATACGCCCTAAACTTGTGAAATGACCAAATACGCCCAAAACCTCTAAAATGACCAAAAATAACCCCAAACCTCTAAAATGACCAAAAATACCTTAAAACCTTTAAAATTACAAAAAATACCCCGAAACCTATAAATCGACCAAAATAGCCCTAAACCTCTAAAACAACCAAATAGCCCCAGAAAATATCTAAAATGACCAAAACACCCTTGAAACCTTTAAAGTGACGAAAATACCCCTAAACCTGTAAGATGACCAAAATACATTTGTAACCTCTTAAATTACCAAAATAGAGGTTTGGGGTATTTTGGTTGTTTTGAGGGTATTTTTGTCAAGATTAAAGGTTCTAAGAATATTTCAATCATTTTGTAGGTTTTGAGGGAATTTTGGTAATTTTTTAGGTTTGGGGGTATTTTAGTCATTTTTTAGAATCTAAGAGTATTTCAGTCATTTTTTAGATTACGGGGGCATTTTTGTCATTTTTTAAGTTTTAGGGGTATTTCGTTAATTTTTATATTTTGGGGCTATTTTGGTAATTTTATAGGTTTCGGAGATATTTTGATAATTTAAAGGTTTCAGGGGTAATTTTTTTATGTTTCAAGGGTATTTTGGCCATTTTTTAGGTTTTGGGGGTATTTCAGTTTTTTTTTTTAAAGCTTTGGGTGTATTTCGGTCATTTTTTAGGTTTTGGGATCTTTTGGTCATTTTTTAGGTTTCGAGGTTATTTTAGTTATTTTTTAGGGTTGGGTGTATTTTTTTTCATCTTATAGGTTTTAGGGGCATTTTTGTCATTTTATAGGTTTTGGGGTATTTTGGTAATTTTATAGGTTTCAGGAGTATTTTGATCATTTTTTACATTTTGGGGGGTAGGGGGTATTTCGGTTATTTTATAGATTTCAGGGGGTATTCTTGTCATTTATATGTTTAGGGGTATTTTGGTAATTTTAATGTTTCAGGGGTATTTCGGTCATTTTTTAGGTTTATAGGGTATTTTGGTAATTTTAAGTTTATGGGGGCTATTTTGGTCATTTTTAGGTTTCAGGGGGTATTTCGGTAATTTTTTATGTTTCGGGGGCATTTCGGTCATTTTTTATGTTTTGATCATATTTTGGTAATTTTTAGGTTTCGGAGGTATTTTGGTCATTTTTTAGGTTTCAATGGTCTTTCGATCATTTTTTAGGTTTAGGGGTTATTTTGGTAATTTTTAGTTTTTTGGGGTATTTTGGTCATTATTTAGGTTTCAGGGATATTTTGGTTATTTTTTAGGCTTCGTGGGTGTTTCAATAATTTTTTTTAATGTTTGGGGGTTTTTGGGTAATTTTTAAGTTTCAGGAGTGTTTCGGTCATTTTTTAGGTTTAGAGGGTATTTCGGTCATTTTAAGTTTATGGGGGGTATTTCGGTCATTTTTTAGGTTTAAAGGGTATTTTGGTAATTTTCAGGTTTCGGTGGTCTTTCGGTCATTTTTTAGGTTTATGGGATATTTTGGTAATTTTTAGTTTTTGGGGGTATTTTGGTCATTTTTTAGGTTTCGGGGGTGTTTTGGTCATTTTTTATGTTTTTGGGGTATTTTGGTCATTTTTTAGATTCAAAGTGCATTTTGGCAATTTTAGAGGATTTTAGGAATTATTTGGTCATTTTCAAGTTTTAGGGGTAATTTGGTAATTTTGACTATTGGTTAATTGGGTGGGTTGAGGTTTACCCATAATAATTTGGTTGAGTTGGGTTTGAGTTAGATCTAATTAATTAAATGGGTAATAATGGGTAAATGGGCAATATCCAAACCCTACCCAAAATATTTGGATAATATCAAAACCTTACCCAATTATCTTCTACCCATTAAGAACTGGGTATTACCTAGAATAATTAGATCGGGTAGGGTTGGATATCCATTATCCAATGGGTATGGCCATCCCTACGTGTGGGTGTTCCTCCACCTCGGTGTGGCCTTCACTACCACCTCAGTGTGGGTTTTCTTCCACCTCTGTGTGGCTCCATCTCTACCCACGTTTGGTGGGTTCTTCTGCTATGGTGCGCTTTGAGCTGATCTTGGTCGCTTTGTGGGCCTCTTCAACCTGGATTGTGGGTTTCCTTTTAATCTCAGTGGGTTCTTGTCTCTGCTAGTGCTGTTGCCGGTCATCGGTGAGTTTTTGCCAAGTCAGTTGCAAGCGTCTTCTTCCTTCTCAGACTAGTGGGTTCCGTTCAGCCTTTCACTCTCAATCAGCACCATTTATGCTCCATCTTTGACAGCGTTTGCGTCGCTGGTGAGTTCTCATCCTTCTGGTGGTATTTTCTCTGCTACTTTTATGCTGGGTTTCTTTAGGTTTTTGGTGTTATCTCTAATTTTGATTTGGAGAAGCTCTATAGATTGGGTTTTGTTGTCCTTTAAGTGTGAGGGTGAGTTTTATATCTACTGCTGCTCTTGTTTTGGGTATGGAAATTCTATCTTGGCTCACCAAAGTCCTTTAATTCCAACCTTGAATTTTCACCTTGCCATGAGGACCATAGCTTGGAACTGTCGAGGTGTTGGCAGAGCCTCGACAGTTAGAGCTTTAAAGGAGCTTATTCGTGAGTCAAATCTAGATATTGTTTTCCTCTCCGAAACCAAAGTAAAATCCATGAGAATAAATAAGATTTGTGATAGTTTGAAGTTTGTAGATTCTTGGTGTGTTGATGCTGATGGTTTGTTGTGGGGTCTTGCACTGTTTTGGAGATTGGGCGTTGAATTAGAAGTGATCTTTTCAAATAAAAACATGATAGTGGCACTGGTTTATTCAGACCCCCCGGAAGCTCCTTGGCTTCTTTTTGCCATTTATGGTCCAATCCAAAGATCCAAAAAAGAAAAATTTTGGGGTTTGTTGGAGAATATGGATCTTCTTTTTCAGGGCCTTGGGTTGCAATCGGAGATCTTAATTGCATCAAGCATGCGAAAGAGAAACGTGGTGCATGCGCAGTGGCCGAAAGTTCTATTTCGAGTCCATCCTTCACATGGTCAAATAGGAGGGAAGGTTTGGCCAATATAAAAGAAAGGTTAGACCAATGTTTATGCGATCAAGAGTGGCAATCTTTATTCCCAAAAGCAGGGGTCAGACATTTGTGTAATTCGAACTCAGACCATAACCCCATTTTGCTTGATACATTCCTAGACACTGATATTTTGACTCGGCCGTTTCGTTTTGAAGCAATGTGGACTAGGAAGGAGGAAAGTAGATCAGTTGTGGAAAATGCTTGGCAATGCAGGGTTGATGGCTTTCAAGGCTTTAAGTTAGTCAAAAAGTTAACTGTGACTACCATGAGCTAAAGCACTGGAACAAAAGCACCTTTGGAAATTCAAAGGAAAAAATTAAAAACCTCAAAGCCAAAATTATTGAGGTTCAACAACTTGCCCCCACAAGAGAGAATTTGGAACTTGAAGCTTCCCTAAACTTAGAGCTTGATGAATGGCTAGATAGAGAAGACATGAGGTTACGTCAGATGTCTTGGGAATTGTGGGTTAAAGAGGGTGACCGTAACTCAAGGTTTTTCCATCTCTCAACCATAATCAGAAAACGAAGAAACTGCATCTCTGAAATTAAGCTTGAGGATGGTAATTGGATTAGAGATCGAGGGGAAATTCAAAACTATTTTTTGGAAAAGTTTTCCTCCCTTTTCTCGTTTAGCCTCCCTTATTTCTCGGCAAACCTTGAGAATTTAATAGAGCCTTGTGTTACTGACCAAGAGAACTCGGAACTTTGCAAAATCCCCACTAGAGAAGAGATCAAGAAGGTGGTGTTTGGGATGAAATCCCTCAAAGCCCCAAGCCAGGATGGCTTTCCTGCTCTCTTCTACAAGCATTATTGGGACACAGTGGGTGATCAAGTGGTTCAAGCTACCTAAAGCTTCTTTCGTAGTGGCTGGCTTTTGAAAGATTTCAACAATACCTTCATCCACCTCATTCCTAAAAAGAAGGGGGCATGCAATTTTAATCATTTTCGTCCTATTGGACTATGTAATGTGTGCTACAAAGTGATATCCAAGATTTTAGTGAATAGACTAAGACCTCTTCTAAATAAAATGGTGGACCCGGCTCAAGTGGCCTTCGTGCCTAATAGATGGATTAATGAAAATGTGGTCTTGGCCCATGAAATTGTTCACAGCTTCAAATATACGGGGAAGAAGAAGGGTTTCCTTGGAATCAAGCTTGATTTTCAAAAAGCTTACGATAGAATGGATTGGAATTTTTTGATGGTAGTCTTAAAGGCTTTTGGTTTCAGTCACAACTTTGTTAATCTCATCCACCAATGCCTCTCCTCAGTTGAGTTCACTTTGCTCTTGAATGGTGGCCTTGGTCCAAGTTTCTCCCCCTCAAGAGGGCTTAGGCAAGGGGACCCCTTGTCCCCATACTTATTTATTTTGGGCAATGAGGTTCTCATGAGATTGATAAATAGGGAAGTGTCTCAAAAGAACCTAACTGTGTTTAAAGTTTTTAATACTACACCACCCATCTTTAAGCTCTGCTATGCGGATGACATTCTTTTGTTTTGCAAAGCTAAATCCTCTGAACTAGCCATTGTCAGGAGATGTTTGAAGAAATTCTGTTCTTGGTTGGGTTAATCTATCAGTGTGGAAAAATCAGGCTGATTCTCTTCCAAAGGTGTGAACCCTCATTTTATGAATCAAGTTAAATGTTGTTGGGGTCTCAATCTTTTGCCTCAAAGTATAACATATTTGGGTGTTCCTCTCTTTCTATCAAAGAGCAAATCTCAGGATTTTGGTTATGTTAAAGAAAGATTGGACAACAAGCTCAAAGGACGGAAAAGTAAAAATCTGTCTTGGTCTGGTAGAGCAACTCTGATTAGATCGGTGGCCCAAGCCATCCCAACGTATTCTATGTCAGCTACTCTTCTCCCTAAAGGTCTTAGTCACCAATTAGATGCATCTGTGCGCAGATTTTGGTGGAGCCCCAAATCAAGGGTGGGTTCGTATTGGTCTCCAATGTCTTGGTCTTCTCTATGTTTGCCACAAAAGGAGGGTGGCTTAGGTTTCAGAAAATTTTGGGATTTCAACCAAGTGCTCTTCTCCAAATTTGGTTGGTGGATTCTATCCGGAAAGGATTGTCTTTGTATTAAAATTTTGAGGGCGAAATACAAGATACGGGATAATTGGCTGGCTCATCATTCTTCTAGCAATGCGTCCCCCTTTTGGAAAAGCTTGATGGGCACAAAACACCTTATTGCAAAGGCAGCTTGCCTTTTGGTAGGCAATGGGAACTCCATTAGAACATGGATTGAGCCATGGATTGCTGATCCATATATGGCTTTGGTTGTTTCTCAACTCCTTACTCCAAACCGAAGTAGTTGGGATCTTCCAAAGCTGAGTTTGCTTTTTGAGGAGCATGTGATTGAGCTTATCCTAAAAATTCCCATTCCTAGTTGCCCTATGGAGGACAGTTGGTCTTGGACTGCAATAAACTCTGGGATTTTTTCGGTCAAGTCCGCTTATTGGCTATGTAGGAATGGCTCTCCTCCCTCAAATTCTGACTCCATTAGAGGTCAAATTTGGAGATCCAAAATTTATGAGCGTTTGAAGTTGCATCTATGGAGAATAGCTGCAAATGTTTTGCCTACCAAGGAGGTAATAATTATGTTTAATGAAAATATGGATGGGAGCTGTCCCTTGTGTAATTCAGCTTTGGAAACTTCCCTTAATTTGTTCACAGTTTGCCTTTTTGCAAAATCCTTATGGTTCCGAAGCCATTGGGCCGTGAGGATTGACTTATTGGCTTTTGGGTTGGCATCTGATTTTGTCAACTTCCTCTTGTCCCCTCCATTTTTGGCTAATCAATGTTTGGGCCAGTTGGAAGAATTTTTGTTGTATGGTGCCATCCTATGTGACATGGTATGGAAACAGAGGAATCAAGTCCTATTTGGCGACAGATCTCTAAATGTTGATAGGGTGTCTACGAAGATCTCATGTCTCTTTTCTGAGCATAATATTCCCATGGGCTCTACCTCTTATCAGCAGGTTCGTTCCTCTGTTCAAACTTGGATTCCTCCTCCAGGTACGTCTTTTAAAATTAATGTCGATTCTGTTGTGGGGCCTCGCTTCTCTTTTATAGATGTAGTGGCGAGAGACCGAAGAGGGGAGTTGGTATTTGCCAGTTCTATGAAAGTGAATACCACCCTCCCTTTCTTGGTAGAAGCGAAGGCTATTAAGTGGGCTCTCTCTTGTGCTCCGGCCATGGGAAATGAGTGCATTATTGTAGAATCAGATTGTCAATACTGTGTGCATCTTCTCAATGACTTGGCCGAGGACCACCCCCCCCCCCCCCCCTGGGCAGTTCTAGTCCTTGTGCTCTGAATTGAGGTTGTCTTTGTTTGGCTTAGATAAGGTTTTTGTGAAGTGGGTGCCTAGGCAGTGTAATACAGCAGTCCACACCTTAGCAAAATGGTCTCTTTCTTGTAATTTCTTTGGTCTTTTTGAGTTTGGGAATTGCCCTGCTTGCTTCTCTTCCATCATTTTGGAAGAGTCCAGGAGGGCCTTGTAGCTCCGTTTCTTCCCTCCTTTAATAAAAATTCTGGTTCATAAAAAAAAAAAAAAACTTCAGGACTAAATTCTTTAACTTCATTATGAATAAAGTGAATTGATTTTTTTTTTTTTTTGATAATAAGATGAATTAAATTTTGTCATGTTAAAATATGATTGATATGATTGTTTTTTTAAATTTTTTATTGCGTAGACTAAAATAAAAGGAAAAATTTATGATTAAAAAATATGATATATGTCAAACTAAATAAATTATTACTATTCTTTGTGTTTAAAATAAAATTCAATTGAGGATAATTTTGGAAGTAAATTTCCAATTGTTGGTGTTTATTATAATTCTTAGCTCAATTCACACGTCCAAATGTTTTCAACATTCACTGTTAAAGTCTCTCCTAATCAAATTAAAAAAAAAAAAAAAAAAACTATTATTCATTCTTTTATATAGAAAATATGATTCTTTTGTTTGTATTCATTTTACATTATCCGTATAAATTTATATAGGCAGTCTGACACCATTCATTTGTATTTAGTTTTTTTATTTTTTATTTACGTATATGAGAATAAAGGAAGAAATGACAGTGGCGATTGTGTGTGAAGAATTAGGTATTAAAAAAATCAAGAAAAAATTATATTTCAATAAAATATAATATAAAATAGATAGTTGATGTGTAGTTTTTTTTTTTTTTTTTTTTTTATTTATAAATGTATATAAAATAAAAAATATATAAATTCTTATACTAAAATAGACTACAATTTTTGCACCGATAATCTAAGTCTCTAACGAACTAACATTTCTCCAAAAAAGAAAAAAAGAAAAAAGAAAGAAGTCTCTAACTAATTATTTTTGGAGTGAAAAGATAGAAAAGTCTCTTAACTATTAATTGCATGGTGATGGTGTGACTAAGAGCATCCCAGTGAGGTTGCTAAATTGACAAAAAAAATCAATTTAGCAACCAATTCTCCAAAATTATGGCTACAGCAAAGCAGTTAAACTTTAAAAGAAAAAAAATTTAATGTAGAGTGTTAAAAAATAATATTTTAATATATTAATGGTTGTGGTTGTTGGTATAGTGTTACTTATATTATTTTAATGTGTTGAATGTTAAAATAAAACCTTTGTTATAGGATGTATTATAAAGTAAGTTGTTAAAACTTAAAATAGATAAACTAGTGTTTTGAGTTGTTAAAAGCTAAGAGCTAACGGCCCGTTTATTACCGTTATTTAAATAATAATTTTTAGTATTTAAACAATATCATATTATATCATATTATATATAATAAAAGTTGGGCTTAGACGCCGTGATTACGCCAAGTGACTTCACCAAATTACAGAAATTTTATTAAATTTTTAGATTTTTAAAGAAATAAAAAGGAATAGTATACTATCAGGACTCTAATTCATTCTTATCATTAAATAAAATTAGATTAACATTATTTTTTTATTTGTTAGGATATATTTCTTAAATTAATGGATTATATTTAACATACAAAAATTTAATTTAGATAATATTTATCATCTAATTAACATTATTTTTTTATTTGTTAGGATATATTTCTTAAATTAGGGGATAATATTTAACATACAAAAATTTAATTTAGATAATATTTATCATCTAAATTTTCAAAAATTTTAATATTATTAAATTAATATTATTTTATTAGAATATCAATCTACAAAACTTGATTATAAAAGGATAAGCATAATCCAAGTTCTTCAAGAGGTGATTAATATAAATCTATTCCAAGAAATAGTATATATCTCCAATAATTTGATAATCTCTATCTATTCCAAAAAACAGTATATATCTCCATTAATTTGATAATTTCTACGTTGATGACATTAAAATATATAATATGATATATATACATATATCAAAATTTCTTATAGCTATCAACCACGTTCTCTTTCTCTCTTTTAATTTTTTTTTATTTAAATTTTTTACATGTTACGTTATGTTGAATCAACTCCCTCTTTTTTTTTTTTCTTTTTTTTTTTTCATTCTATTCATATGACCTTTTTGAATTCCAATTTTTATGGGATAAAAACAAACACATTGATTAGATATCTTTAATTTTAATAAGATTTAAATAAATTATATTTCAAATGGAACTCTACCAATATATATAACCCTATATATTCTTTTTGGAGTGAAGCTTACTTCAATATGTGAATGCCTAAATCCCATGACAATGCAAGTATGCATTCTTTCTTCTTTTATTATTATTATTTTCATTTTGTTTATTTTCTTTACTGTTATTATTGGTTTTTTGCCTTCATGTGATTTTAATGAATAAATTCAAAACATTCGAAAACATTGTCAAGTTTCTAAAGGCTCCTTTGTTTTTGTATTTTGTTTTTATTAAATTGATTAGGTTTTGTGTATTGGTTGCCTTTTGTTTAAACTAATTTTCTTAGCTTTGATCTAATTTATATGCTTAGGGTTAAGGTCTTAGAATTAATGATTAAATATGGTTAGAATTAATAGATTAATTTTAACAATTTTCTTATTTGATTTCTATTTTACATCAATTTATCAAGATGTTCTACACGTGTATTCTTGAACTATCAACTTTAATTTTAATTTATAATATTATCAAGATTATATTATTTTTAGATTTATCAATTATTTAGTACATTTTTTAAATAATTATCAATTTAAAATTCAAATCTTAGAATTAATGATTAAATATGGTTAGAATTAATAGATTAATTTTAACAATTTTCTTATTTGATTTTTATGTTACATCAAATTATCAAGATGTTCTACATGTGTATTCTTTAATTATTAACTTTAATTTTAATTTATAATATTATTAAGATTATATTAATTTTAGATTTATCAATTGTTTAGTACTTTTTTTTAAATAATTATCAATTTAAAATTCAATTTGGAATTATCAATTTAATTTAGTTTTAGGAAGAAATCTTACCCCTTATTTTAGTGAGATAATTATTTACATTTGATAATTTTTTCTTTTATCTTTATTGAATCTATTAAAATATATAATTATTTATACATTTATTTTATAAACTTTTTCATAAAACCGTGCAATGCACAAACCTATTACTAGTTATATATATTTTTATGCACTTTTTTAAGAATATATATTTTTAAAAAATACAAATAATATTTATAGACTTTTCTTACTAAGCTCCCTAAATTTTTTAGACGCGTGAATGGTCTAAAATAGCCATGACAAATGCGTGATTAGTGTAGTGTACGTGCGAATCTAATGTTGCACGCAATCTCATGACAAAAGCTGGCCGCCTATTTTGTACAAATTATCTCCAGTGTCCACCTATCCCCACGTGACGGTGACGGGGTGTGTAAGTGTAATAATAAGTAATCACACACAAGTCTCAACTTTGATTTTTCTCGCAAATGTGACACCAATGAATCTCACATTTGTGCGCAGAATCAATGCCTTTGTCCTTGTATTCCACGTTCTCTGAGAAGTAAGGATAGGATAGAATCATAGAAGAGAGAGAGAGAGAGGGAGAGAGTTTTTGGAGCAAAGATTCAGAGACAGACGAACCATGAATACCCACTTTGAAAACAGGTAGTTTCCGAAAACTGAAATCCATTTTGTGCTTCATTTTTGATCATTTGGTTGATGGGTATTAAGTATTAAGGAACTAGCTTCATAACCCCAAAAGATCTGATTTTTATGCATAACCCAGTTGACTAAAAGTCGTGTTAAACTTCTTGGTGGTTCTAAGTTCTGTTCTCTCTCTCTCTCTCTGTGTGTGGATGGGTGAAGAGGGAATGGTCAGTGATGACAACAATACTGCTGTGAAAAAAAATCCAAAACTTACAGTGCTGCCTCTTATAGCTCTAATTTTCTATGAGGTTTCTGGGGGTCCTTTTGGAGTAGAGGATTCAGTCAAGGCTGGAGGAGGCCCTCTTTTGTCTTTGCTTGGTTTCTTAATATTCCCTTTAATTTGGAGCATTCCTGAAGCTTTAGTGACAGCTGAGCTTTCCACAAGCTTCCCTGAAAATGGTGGATATGTTATTTGGATATCATCAGCTTTTGGGCCTTTCTGGGGGTTCCAAGAGGGATTTTGGAAATGGTTTAGTGGGGTTATGGACAATGCTCTTTACCCAGTTTTGTTCCTCGATTACTTGAAGCATTCATTTCCAATTTTCAACCAATTGGCTGCAAGAATTCCAGCTCTATTAGGAATTACAGTTTCATTGACTTATTTGAATTATAGAGGCCTGCACATTGTTGGGTTTTCTGCAGTTACCCTTGCTGCTTTCTCTCTTTGCCCATTTGTGGTGATGGGTATTCTTTCGATTCCCCGAATAAGGCCTAAGCAGTGGCTAGTTGTAGATTTTAAAATGTTGGATTGGAGGGGATACTTCAATAGTATGTTTTGGAATTTGAATTATTGGGATAAGGCAAGTACTCTTGCAGGTGAGGTGGAAAATCCGAGCAAGACGTTTCCAAAGGCGCTTTTTGGGGCTGTGGTTTTGGTGGTTTTATCGTATTTGATTCCACTACTTGCAGGAACAGGTGCTACAAATTCTGCACCTAGTGAGTGGAGTGATGGTTATTTTGCAGAAGTTGGGATGTTGATAGGTGGCTACTGGCTCAAGTGGTGGATACAAGTAGCTGCTGCAATGTCTAACATGGGCTTGTTTGAAGCAGAAATGAGTGGTGATGCCTTCCAACTTCTTGGGATGAGCGAGATGGGAATGCTTCCAGCTATATTTGCTTCAAGGTCAGCCATTTTGTCTTCTTTGCTTTCTTTGAGACTGTTTGCTGTTTCCTTTTGTATGTGGAATTTAAAATTTTGTAAGCAACTTTTGGGAAAAATGACCTCTTGCTGCCTATTTAATTTACTTCTAACATAAAAAGTAAAAGCTAACAGCATAGTGCTTAACTGCTTATCTCCTAGCCCTTTCAAGTGATCAGTTCTATTTTAGAATCCAAAGTGGACCTTATTCTACCCCACCGCTGCCCAACAATCATATGATTCATGATTCTTTAAAGCATGACTTAAACTATGAATTTAATCTATGAGACAATCATGTGATTCTGATTTGAAGTCTTCTTCCATATTTTTGCTACCAATGTCCTGTACATGAAACTATCGTTTGGATGGAAAGGAAAAAGAAGGAAAAAAAAACACACTGTAATGAGCTATTTTATGACAATCCTCTTTTAATTTCCTTGTAGATCAAAGTATGGGACGCCCACCATTAGCATTTTGTGCTCTGCTACTGGAGTTATCTTCTTGTCGTGGATGAGTTTTCAGGAAATCTTGGAATTTCTTAATTTCTTATATGCTATAGGAATGCTTCTTGAGTTTGCTGCTTTTATAAAATTGAGAATAAAAAAGCCAGATCTTCATAGACCTTATAAAGTTCCATTGGGAACATTTGGGGTGACAATGCTTTGCTTGCCTCCTGCATTGATGCTTGTTCTTGTTATGTGCTTGGCCTCTTTGAAGACATTTTTAGTCAGTGGTGCAGTAATAATCATAGGGTTTTTACTGTATCCTACTTTAGTTCATGCAAAGGATAGGAAATGGACACAATTTGATGCAGAACAACCTCCCTTGCCTATTAATAACTCTATGGAAGACCATTTAGATGAGTCACTCTCACAACTGCATCAAGAAGTTCAAGATGAGGCTTCAGTTGGTCTTCTTTCAAACTTGTCAAATACTATGACAAAACAAGAATCATCTGAAATTTTATTGGAAGAAGACTTGAAATCAGACTAGGAGGTGACAACCTTGGCGTACTTATGTACTATGGGTATAGGTAACTTAACTTTCACAGGTTCACTGATTTATAGAAGAATGTATTGTTCATGTTGCTTACAAATCATTATTCTAGTAAATGCAACAATTTGTAAAAGTATTTGTGGTCTTGGTAAATAAATCTATCTAGGCAAACTTATTGCATTTTTTAGGGAATCAAATCTATAATGGTTCATTTGGATTTGGATGGAAGTATTTAAATAGAATGATCTAAATTTTAGTTTTTAGTTTGTCCATTTGTTACAACTTATTTTTCAGCTTTTCAAAAATGGGTGTTTGATAAGGCTGTGTATCTTGAAAAAAGTGAAGTTTAAGAACCTGTATATATTTTTTTTCATTGAAGAAATTCATGAATGGATTCAAGCCTTAATATGTAGATTTGTAATGATTTTTGTCTTTTAACTTAAAAAGTGTAGAAAATTGTAAGTTTGTTGCATTCAGCACAGCCCTTTCAAGCACAATTTTAAAAGGTACTTCTGTGACATTTTGGATATATGTTGAATTGTTTATTGAGTTTTACATCAACTGTATTAGATCGATTTGGGTTATGTGGATGATTATAACTGTTACTAGTCTTTTTAAGTATAGTGTAGATGTGGCTAACTTATCCTCAAACATTGTGATAGCTTAGGTTAATCTGGGTTATACATTTTTCAATTATAATAAATCCTTTTGGAGTTCAGTTAGCTGCATTCCCTGGTCATGTCAAATTCAGTAAGACATGGCTAGCTATATGGAGGAGGTCTTGCTTTCAAGAGCAGCACGATCTCATTTTTTGTTGTCCTAAATTGCAAACCAATTTAGTGTTTGTTTGGCAAATATTTTTGCCAATTTATTTTTGCTATTATTCATGGGTTTTACTACACTTTTTGGTATTATTTATGGGTTCTACTGTACTATTTCAGCTAACTTTTACTTTTATTTACAGTACTTTTAACATAAAGTTTTCAATTTCAGCAAAATTTTCAATTTCACCAAATGGACCCTTAAGTCTCCTCTTCATTTGGGAACTTCTTCAAATAAAATTTTTGTGGTTTTATTGCTCTTCTTATGATCAACTAATTATATTAACTTTGTGGACTTGTGATCATTTGTAACTCTTTACTGGGTATCCAAAAAAAAAAAAAAAAAAAAAAGTAAAGAAAAAAGAAAAGAAAAGAAAATTCAACTAATGGTCATCACTTTAATAATTTCTACATGTTTAGTTAGAAAAGGGCCATAGAGTGTCCTCAATTATACATTATCATCTTGCATTCGTGCTTATTCCTGAGATACTTGTACCGATCTCTATTAGGAAATTGCCAATTCTTAATTCTTATTATTCAAGGGAAACAAACAACAGAGAGGGGAGAAACGATTTTTATGCTCGTGCAAGTTCAAGGCCTATAATGGTTAATCATTAATATAACATGAATTATTTCAAATGATATTACAAATTTTACTATATAAATCTTACAAAAGGATTTATTAATTTTTTTTTTAAATACAACACAAAAAAGGTGACTAAAACATTTATTTATTATATTGTTGATATAACATCAATCACATTAACTAATTGCTATTCTTTTAAACCTAAAAAAAAAAAACACCAATCACATTAATTATCATATCATACCTGCTTTCATATATATATTTTTTAAATTTTAAAAATGAGCATATACTTTGTAAGCCATTTATAGTAAAATACTACTAATAGTTTAAAATTATCCATTTATTTTTGAAGGAGAACACATAGAAGGGAATTTATCTAGTTTAAATTATAAACATATGTTTTTAAGCTAAATTCTAATTTGGTTTGAGCTTGAAATTGAAATAGAGCCAAATTTTATTCTTATTTGCCTCCTTAGCAACCCTATTTCAGATAAAATAAATTAAAAAAAATTCAAATTACATCGGGGTATATCACACAATAGATATACAAAATTACTTTGAGAAAAAATAAAATAAAATTCAAGTGTAAAATTTCGTAGTCTCTCTTTGTAGGGAACAAAAGTTAGAACACAGGACAGTTATAAAAAGGAGCAAACAAACAGGCCCTTAAATAGTTCACATAACAAGCTTCACCAATCGCACGTGTGGTCTAACACAAAAGGCCCAACTGGCCCTTAGATCTTAATCTCTGTTTGGTCTTTAATTGTTTACCTTTCGCAGACTCAGAAATATAGAGACAAAACATCGATCACCCAAAAACGAAAACTATTCCCTATTGGGACAAAACCACAAAAAACCCAATTTAAAAAAATAATTTAAAAAAAGAAAAAAGAAAAAAGAAAAAATCGAATTCGAGTCCAGAGCCAATTCAACGTTCTCGTCCTTGTTCAGGTGCGTATCTCAATCTACGTTGTTTCAATGCTCAATTCGCTTTTTGGGTTTTCAATTCTGATTGAAATATCAAATAGGTTTCTTTTACTTTTGAAAAATCGATGCTAAATTTATCAAATTTGTTCAATTTCAGCCAACTGAATAAGTTTGATTGAATCATAGAGTAATTTGATTGTTTGGGTATTTTTTAAATTTTATTTTTGTTGTTGTAAGTAACAATGTTTTGTTTGTGTGTACAAGTTTGTTTCTGTCTCTAGAATGTTGCTAATTTTGTTAGGAGCTGAATTTTTTTGATGGGTCTTGTTCTTTTTTTGTTTTAGATATTAAAAAAAAAAAAAACACAGAATTATAGTTTGTAATTGTTTTCTGATGTGTTTTTTATTTTATTTTATTTGTGAATATACAGATGGGAACTTTGTTGGGGAATTAGGGTTTTAGGTTTTGAATTGAAGATAGTGTGTTTTGTCATCTGGGTTTTTCTGGAGAATTGAAAATTGTGTGTGGAATTGAGGAGTTTTTTTATGGGAAAAATGTTGCCCAATCAAAACTTTTACAGAATTGACACTGCAGAGCTTAAAGCTTTGATATTTAGAAAGGTTGGGCATGAGAGAGCTGAGAAGTACTTTGATCAGCTTAGAAGTTTATTCAGTTCCAAGGTTAGCAAGAGTCAATTTGATAAATTCTGCATTCGGACGATTGGGAGGGAAAATATCCCTCTTCACAACCGGCTTGTAAAAGCAATTCTCAAGAATGCTTGTGTAGCCAAAGTTCCACCACCGAGAGGTATTAGGAAAGTGGGAAGTGCCCTTGACGTAAAAACTTCAAATGGGTATCAGAGAAATTGTCTCCAATCGCTTTATGGGGATGCCTTTCCTCCTTCTCCTCGCAAGGGAAGGTCACCGGTTAATAGGGATCGCAAGTTTAAGGACCGCCCTAGTCCTCTTGGGCCACATGGGAAACCCCAAAGTGTTGTGTGTGAGGAATTGGTTTCTAAAGCACAAGAGCAGCAAAGTGCGACTGAATTGGTTTCTCTTGGAAGCAGACCTCCGGTTGAAGTTGCATCTGTTGAAGATGGTGAAGAGGTTGAACAAATGGCATGGAGCCCAGGTGTTCAAAGTAGAAGCCCTGTAACAGCTCCATTTGGTATATCCATGAATTTGGCTGGTGCTCGTAAATCTCTTTGTAATGTATCTGTATGTAATGATTATCATCCAGAGACCTGTCAGAACTGTGGTGAGCTACCTGATACAAGATCATTAAGAAGTCGTTTGCAGCGCAAGTTGGAGATGGAGGGCATGAACGTCTCAGTGGATTATGTTAACCTGTTGAATAATGCATTAGATGTGTATTTGAAGAGATTGATTGAGCCATGTATGGGTTTAGCAGTGTCAAGGGGTGGAAATAATCACTATAAACAACAAAACCATCAATTCCTTCCAGGTTTTAGTCAGATGTTACCTGGTAGATACATGCAAAGAGCAGAAAGATCTGCTTACGCATCCATGTCTGATTTTCGTGTTGCTATGGAATTGAATCCCCAAATACTTGGAGAAGATTGGACCGTACAGCTTGAGAAGATTTGCTTGCATGATTCTGAAGAATGAACAAAGCTGTATTAGCACATTGATTAGAAATTCAGTAGTGGATGAGATCATGACATGGGTTCATGTCCACATTTAGTTTGAAAATTCAATCTTTGAATTGATTATTAGTTCTTATACAATTTTGACTCACCTAATATGGAATTTTACAAGCACTGCCAAAGGGAATAAGTTCTGGATTTTAGCTTAAGTCGTGGATAAAGTTGATTAGGTTACATTTAGATGTAGGCATTGATGATTGTTGGGGAGAGGGAGTTGTTCATACGGTAAAATGTAAACTTCTAGATACAATTCAGAACCTCATTGTTTGAAGAGTGTAACACCATTTTTCAATGAACTTATCTTTTTCTTATCTACTTTGATGTACCAAGTTATGCATTTAATAAAGCATTATTGTTCAGAATGGTTGCAGTCATTTCAGTTCCCTGTTAAAATTTTACTGTGTTTAGAACTTGATCTGTAATCAGCTTTTTAGCTGATGTTACTTGATTTGAATATATCATTCCTCCCTTATAATTACATCTGCCTGCTCCTACCATGACCACTGTTATTTACATATCTAGAGTGCAAAATGCCAAAATCGCATAAACTCCATGAAACAGTTCCAGGACGGTGGAGATTTTATCTATTATGTAATATGTTTAAAGTGAAATATTCCAAAGCAGAAGCTCACCAACTATTGCATGAAGGTTTAGCCATTGGACACACTAAAATTGCAGGATTTCTTTCAAGCGCAGAGTTTTTGGCTGGATGACTTACTGCTAGGTCCCCTTTTGGAAAGTCCGTTTCTATTTCTGAGAGTTCTAGACTTGTAGTATTTTTTGAATTTGTTGGATTTTGGAATTGTACCGTTAGAATGGATGTGGGAAATTAGAGTTGCAGGAGCATGTGTGCAGTCATTGCCTCTCTTTTAAGATTTTGAAATTTTGTTTGCCATGCAAGTCAAGGGTTTACTGCAAGTTTCAATCCGACACATAGTTTTTGGACTCTGGCAGTTTATTTGTATAATACTTTTACTATGTCACAGCAGATGTAATTTGGACTGGACCTAAATATCATATTCAAGGGGATGTTCACTCAGATTCTCATGAATTTCACTTGATCTGAAGACCATGATCTCGAATTCGCAGCCATCAAATTTCCAATACTGTTGCCAATGTCTCTTCCAATTTTTTCCGACATCATGTTGAATGGTAAACCCCAGATTTGTAGCCAGAATGGGGAGTGAGTGAAGGAGATGTTGTTTGCTGTCATCCCATTTTCCCACCTTTTGAGAAGCAAAAGGTTTTTCTCAAAATTCCATGGACCATTTGTCTCTACCCATCTCATCTGATATTCATTTGAGAATTTAAACTGGAGGGTATCGTTCACCACATCCAAAATCCTCTGATCTGAACTTGTTTTCCATGCCAATCGCAGTGTGTTTTTCAGTGCTCGTTGATTTTGCCATATGTGTGACATTAGTCTTCCAACTAGGCTCAAAGCGCACTCTTCGAATTGCTCCGTTCTGCCTTCCCCTGATACTGCCTTCGATCAGCTCGTTGATTTTTCAGTGCTTGATTCCTTCTATTAGATTTTCCTCCATGGTGGTTTGACTTCCTAGGACGATTGGCCTTCAGCTTAGATTAGAAATGAGAACCTAGCCTTTGCTACCAACCTTATTTTTGTGTTGCCTTTTTCATTTCCCTTTTTAAAATTATGAGTTAATTGGAGATGACATGTATAATAATACTGTAAATTTATACATGATGGTCTTTCACTTTTTGGTTTCACATGTGCAAATCTATTACTATATTGAAAATTATATTAACTGATTCAATTGATTACAAAGCATAAACCTAAATGATAGGATAAAGATTTTTTTTTCCCTCTCTTTCTTTTAATTATGGTAGTTGATTAGAGACTATTAACTAGATAGGTAGTGTAGGGGTATTGGGTCTAGGAGCTCATTATTTATGTATATATTGGGCCTGGGGCCCAATTCGAGGACATGAAGTCGTTCGAGAAGGAGTAAACATTGTCAGGGGAATCCTTGTTAGTAAATGAAGAAGTTAGTTTTGGTTAGAAGGGCCTAGGAGGGTAGTTTGAGGACAAATACTTCCTCGGCGGAGCAAGGCCGAGGTAAAAAGGTATGGTTTGACACTGAGAGCAATGTCCCGGATGATTCCACTGATGAGGATAAGTATCCAAAAGGAACAAGACAAAAGGAGGCCATGAAATATCTTAAGGGAAAACTGCTACCACCACATTAAATGTTTTACAGCTAACTCTCTAGCCGCATAATGTGGAAGTGATACATGAACAGTGAGTTTCAGCCTTACAGCTACTACATAAAGATTTCAAGAAGGTGCTGATGGGACAAGTATCAACACAAACCATCTGGTCCGTACGTGGAGGGTGGAGATGAAAGGGGAAGATAGTATAAAGGAAGAAGAGGGCAATGAGACTAGGGGATTGAGAAATGAAGGGAAAAAGACTGTAGCAATCAAGAATTGTATTTGTAACCAAACATGAGAGAAATATATAAGAAATGATCTCCTTAGGACTATGCTGAGGACGATTTTCTTTAGTGTAAACTTGTCTGTCTTAGTTCTCTTATTATTTGAATCCACTTTAGAGGTTGTCTGATTTATTAAAGCCCAGTTTTCCAACCCACTCTCTACAAATTCATTGTTTTGAGCTTTTTGGGCCTAAGTCCATCCACCTTTTGGGCTAGGGACTTAAATTTGGTCCTTACAGGTAGAAATTTCCTAACAATATTTTTAAAATAACCTTGATTCTTCAAGAGTTTTGTTTCTCGACAGGTTGGTACCTCTTGATATTTTTAACAAAGACATCCAGGGTTCAAATCCCCTCACCTTGACTATCAAATTATCAAAAAAAAAAAAAAAAACTCTTGATTCATTATTCTCTTTCCTATGAAAAAAAATCAATTATATTATTCAAAACCCAATTTTTGTGAGAAATCTATTAAATTGATTGATTTTGTATTTTTTTGGGATGCTTTATGTGTAGAATATGTTACTTTGGAGTTTTCAAGTTATTCTCATAACAATTTAAGTAATTTAATAGATAATAAATTCTTGCGTAATTTGAAATCTATGAATTTATATACCAATAAAATTGGCATTGGCTAGCCCCTAGGCCCTAGAAAATTTTTAAATACTTTCGGAGCACGGAGAAATAGTGCTCTTTCATCTCATATTCATGGTAGAACTCACTATGAATTTAATGAGTGGATCTCACCATGAATGTGAGAGAATGGAGCATTATTCTCCATGCTCCAGGAGTAGGCCCTAGACAATTGCCACAAGAATTTAGATATTTAATTGCAATTTCTCTAAATGACTAAATTGTGATTGTGTTGGTTAAGTTGATATATCTCTGGTCAAAAAATAATGCTACAATTATAAACTATTTTACAACATTCTTACAAACCATTGATGTGCTAGCTTCTTATTGGTTTTCATCTAGACCCACCATTAATATCACTTTTTCATTTACCAATAACTACTGTTACTCACTACATTAGCATATTATAAAAAAGTTTGTATCTCTAGCATTACTCCTGGTTAGGAGTAATGTTATAGTTACAAACTATTTTATAATATTTTTACAAGCTGTTGATGTGGTTAACTTTTTATTGGTTTTCATCTGGCCCTTATTAAGGTCACTTTTTGGGTGGCCTTGGTATATTTCTTGTTTTAGAATATGTTGATCATATACGTTATACAGTACAGTGGGAAACGTTTAGATACACATGATTCCCTGGTGACTATGTCAATGTAATGGACATGCTTAGGAGTATGGAATCATAACAAATCTTTGTATTTCCTTTCTTGCCATGCTATTTTTTTACCCACTTTGTTTACTAGGTTGCAGTTTGTTCATATTCAATTAGATAAATGCCAATATTGGTGGAAGAGAAAGACCCGCTATATGGAAATTTCCTAGTGCCTCTTGTCTTAATTATCGACTTTTTTTTTAAAATATTTTTTTTTATCAAAATAATATTATTCAAGGATAGCATTACCTGAATTCACGCTATAGTATATTTAAATTTCAAAACTATTTTGACTGTGGCGTTTGGGCCCCAAGCTCATGTCATGTTGGATAATTTCTAATAAGTAGTCGTATATATTGTACTTTGGGAATGTAATGTTTTATGTTAGCCAATATGCATGGGCTATGTGAAGAAGACATGTTGAAGAATGATTAAGTAGATTATGTGTAATTCATCATGAAGGTATTTGGGCAACCGATTTTGGAAAAGCATGACTATATTTTTGTAGGACAAAATTTAGTTACAAATTTAGTTGTAGTTTAAGATTACAATTTTACTTAATATTTTTTTATTGAATGTGAATTTTGACAAATACACCATTATTCTATTGGATTACATCTTTTTCTTATATCCTCCATGCTTGCAAAATTTCTAGAAAATTAAAGATTAATAGCTATGTTATCAATAAATTGTTTGAATTGTAAGTTTTTTTAGTTTAAAATTATGCATAAAATATAAATTTATAAATCATATAGTATATAGTAAAAAATATCTGATTGCTACAAAATTTGACATGAGTATTGAGAGCATAAAGAACATGCAATTTAACGGTTATATTTTTAAAATATGCAGTAACGTTTATTTTATTGAGTAAGATTGTAACCAAAAACTACAACTAATTTTGTAACTAAACTTTGTCCATTTTTGTAATATGTCTTGAGATTCTATTCTATCAACTTATGGGTTGAACATCCTTTTGGATTTTAGAAATCTGTTTGTTTCGTTGGAAAACCTTTTGTAAAGATAGTGCTCCAGATTTTTCAGTGTTTAGTAGTATAAAAAAAATTGGTCAACAAAAAACTATTTTTGGTCAATGAAAAACAAGCTCTTTCTCTCTCTCACGCCGCTTAAACCCCTATAAGTATTCTCTTTTGTTTGCCGTGGGAAACAATAATTGGTTTGGCGCTCTTTCACTCTTTCATGGTAAGCACTCTCAAATCTTCTTTCTCCTCCCTTCACTTTTTATTTTTTCTCAGTTCTCACGCCCACACTGTCACTCTCTAGTCTCTTATCTCTTCCAAAAATTCTGCATGGGTTGTAATCACTGCAGTGGTAATTTGATTCATTCCTTTCTTCTAAAATCCTAATTTTATTAGATAATATTTGGTGTTTTTGTTCGCTGATTTTTATTACTGGTTCGGTCAGTGCTGCACATTTTTATGCGTTGTAGCATGATTTGTATTTGTTCAAATTTACAGATTTTCTTACTGATTCGGTGTTTATTTATTTATATAATTTCATCGGTTATAGTTCCTTTTTTTTGTTAACATTATCACATTTGTTTTTCACTTGTTCTCCAACTCGTGAAGCCAAAACCAACGGGGTCTTTTAATGCAACAACCCCACATGATTTTAGGATGTGTGAAAATCCTCTTTTTCTTTGATCAATTGACTTGTGCAGTAGGAATTTTACTGTCACACTACTTGGTAGGTGTTACATCATTATAAGGATTGTCTGATGTGTGAATGATTTATCAATACCGTTGCAATGACTTATATTGCTATACTTATAATTATATACCTATATACTTATAGTTATATTGCTATTAACGGTGAATTTTTTTTCATTCCTTTGTTCCAAAATATATTAGATATTCGATGTTCATATTGAAAAATGATAAGCTCCCTAGACAATGAGAAATATGGATATTTTGAATTATGAGCTTATAGAGCTAATATGTATGAGAACCAAATTCATACTTTTTTTAAATTTTTATTTTTTTATTTTATTTTTATGTTGATTACAATTTCATATTATACACGTTTTAAATTATACAAAAAATGTTACAAAAAATTTGTGTGTACCAAACATCAGAAAACATTCTCAAACTTATTTTCTAAGTTGTTACTAAACCCAGAAAAATGAGATAGCTTTCCAAAAAACGTTCTTTGAAAAATGACTAATTTTCCAAAAAACGGGGCGTAGATATAACATCTTGATTATCCATTATGTTTCATTTAAGGGGAAAAAAAAAAAAAACTTAACTCCCTCAATTAACCCTAAAGCGAGAATATAGGAAAATAATTAGACACTTGTACATTTTATGTGCAACCTCCAATATTTTTCTACCCATAATGCAATGCTAAATATGAGTGAAAGACCAAAATACAACCCAAAAGGAATGTGGTTGCCGTGAATACGGTAATGGTAAACTTTAATGTCCTAGGAGGGGGAACTGCTATAGTAAATTTCATTTTCCTACAAAAGACATATTCATGCATTAAAATTCATTTTAAGCACAAAATTAACTATTCAACATTATTCCAAAATAAAATAAAATTTGCATTTTTATGCATGAATTAACACAAATAAATATGATAATGATTTCTAATAGTGATATAATTATGCAAAATTAAGCTATTATCAAGAACAATGAACCTTATTGTAGATACATTTTATGCAAGAACACCAAGAATGGGGATCAATGTAACAATGACAAAAATCATGAAAAAGGAAAAGTTAATGTTACTATGTTTGCATGGTTGTGAAGGTCAAGGCCTATATATAGCCTTCCACACCTTATTAAGATACTTATAGAGGCCACTTGCCGTCAGTATGGACATTACAATAATGTTTTGAACAGTTAATATCACAATAAGTTCATTTACTTGCCGACAAAGCCAAAAAGTAAATGAAAGTTCATTTACTTTTTGGCTTTGCTAGCAAGACTGTTTACTTTATATGTACGCTGCAATATTACTTTTGAGTTTTGAGCTCTTATATTCATTTAGCAACAAGACTATATATATGAAGTATAGATGTCTAGCTTCATAGTTATGCTTGCTATTCTTTTCATTTTCGTTTCAAAGAGACGTATTTGGACTAGCAAGACAAGTTGATCAAGCACTCTTATCTGAAACTTGGTTCCTTACAGGTTTGGGCAGTCAGGACAAAAATGGGAACACAGGTTATCACTAGCTCTGGAATTTAATTCGAAGAAAGTAGGTTCAAGGATATCATATAACTGTGCTCTTTTGAAATTGGCTGTGTTGAGTTAACGGCAGCTCTGATATCAAATGGTTGAACAAAAGACTAAACAAATAGCTTTTATTAAAAACTTTTAACTCTTTGAATTACAATACTTAACAAGCTCTACTATTATTACACCAGTGCACACACGGCATTTTTACGTTCACATACACTATCCTCAAATACACTAGCACACACCTAACACCTTAAACCTTACCCCTAGACACCTAGCTATTAACCTTGACTCTATTTTCTTCACTTTACCTGCTGCACTTCACGTCACACACTACTTCACTTGGTGCTTTTATGACACACACTCACTTCACAAGTCTCTCACACATCTCATATCACACAAGTGGGAACCAAAGGTTCCTATTTATACAAGCATGAGGTCGGTTAAGTAACCGACATTGAAGCTTCTGGCTTCATATTTTATTGACAATAAAATAATGCCTTTCTCAAACCTTCTAGACAATTTGAAAATGTGTGGCTGAACTTAAACTAACCTCTAGAGAATTTCGGAGAGAAACAAATTGAGTGAAATTCTAGAAATTTCTAGAGACAAGAGAGTTAGTGTTGATTTCTTAAGGCTGTATGAGGAGGTCGTAAAGTAATAGAAGTAGGGAAGATGTCATTACTTCTGCTAGTAATCTATTAGAGGTCATGCCTTAGGAATTTAAACTTTTAAGTCTTCCCAAGTGGAAATCCATTTCACCCAATCACAGCACTGACAGAAGAAACATGTAAAAAATTAATTTAAAATGAGAAAGTATGCAGTCAGAAGAACAAATCTATGGCTGGGTTTTGCTCATTTAAAACCTAAAGAATCCCAACAGGCTCAACAGTTGAAAAGTAAATTGTACTAATTACCAAGCTAAATTGACTGCAACAAGGGGTGGGTGAAAACTGAAAAGGCTACTAAGCGACTCAAGTAGTATCAACTATCAACTATATGAGACTCACCAGATAACAAACATCAAACAGAGTTGGTTTGTAAATTACTTGCATCTACTTAAGTATGACATGACATGTATCAGGAAAACAAAAAACAAAAAAGAATCAAGCCAGCAATTGATCTGAGTTGCAAGCTGTAGTTTGCAGTGTTATTAAACCTCATTATTTGGGGTGTGGACTGGGGCACTCGGTACAGGTGCAAAGTGTAAGATCTTAGCAAAATCTGAATAGGCTAAGAACTAACCACTGGGCGTATAAACAAATCAAGCATTAACAGGCCGATCGAGCAAATGTGCTATGGCTACTTGAGCTCAGTTAGTCTGATGAATATCCAACTCAGCCTGGTTTCTGAAACTCAAAGACAGACAACATAATGAAGATGGTTTGTTTTACATGTTGAGAGTCAGAGAAGGACAAGGAAAAGTATCTGAATGCTTTTTATTATTCATTGATCAGGGGGCGACATAAAGCATGAATAATTTTGTTTTACACTATTAAGCGCGGCTCCATATATTGAAATTGAATGATGCAGGCAGGTTATGGTTAATAGTGTTTTAGACTTTTAAGCATCATATTTGGTAGATTTTTTCAACAGAAGTTACAGATTTCGCATAATTTCAAGACCCATCAGGAACTGAATTAGTAATTCTTTTTAGGGATTTTTGTTTTCCCCACAGAATAACAGAAAATGTCATGAATCATAAACATCAAACCAAAGTGGACCAATTCATATGAGTAGTGTGCTGCGTTAACCATGGTTTTCAATTCAAACAAATCACTTTTCCAGTTACACATGATGTTGTCAATGTCAGTTCAAATCAATGCAGAATTAGAATAAATTAAAAGACTTTATCATCACCGTACGTGTGATGAAAGTTTACTTTTTTTTTTACCTCTATTACTATATATAGTTCAAGTCGGAAGAGGTCCACGGAATGAGTTTTCTTCGACTCCTGAAACTTGAACTTGAACTTAAACTGAAGAAGAAAGTCATAGCCAAAAAACACACGAAACAGAGAAGCACAATTTGTGTTTAATTTCATTGCGACGAGTTCAGCAAAGCGAGCGATCCTCAACAGTGCATCCAGAAGCTTCTTAATTTGATGGAGTATATTCATTCATTGATATTTGATAGTGAATGCGAAAGAGGAATCAACGAAAATTAAGAATCAAACAACACGAGTATCAAACTTATATATAGATGAATTTGCGTAGCGCGCATTTGTACATAAAATAGATTACATGAATGCAAATTTTCGCATAAAAATGTACACAGCTTGAAATTTGGAAAATTGAATCTTACATACATCTGTGACATCTCCGATTCCGAGATCTCAGATAACTCGTCCTTCGAAGATTCATCGGAAACTGACGTAAACACCGTATTCTTCGTGACCTGGAGAAGAAGAAAAAGCGAAACGTAGAGATTATGGTTTGGAAATGTACCTTCTTCAACGAGGATCGAATCGGAGCTCTTCTTTCATTTTTGCTCTGTGTTTGTGTTTTCGCGGAAAAGATTTTGAATTTCAATTTTTAACCGAGTATGAACGGAACGGGATTTGACAGAGATTAGATTTGGGCTTTGTCGCTTTAGGTGGGCTTTTTCTGCTTCCGAGTTCAAACTAGTTTTGGCCCAAGTTGGAGGAGTACGCTTTGGGACAGGATGCAAGTTCCAAACTTCACACTTCGTACACACTAATAGATAATCCCTCATCACTCTATAACTCATTTTCTATCGCCCAAAAATCCTCAAATATCACCAAAACCCGGTTCTGTTTTCAAATCCATAGACTCAAAAAATTGGGACCCACACTCTGACCTATGCTACTAGTGCACCAGAACCCCGACCCACCCCCTCTTCACCTCATTACCCCAAAACCCAACTTTACCAAACCAGAGTTCTTTTCACTTCCCTTCGTAGACTCAACATCTCTAAGAGCAATTGCATCAGTTAGTGTAAAATTTTCATATATTTTGCAAGAAAAAACTTACTTTTTCTATTTTACACATCAACTTTTACAAAACACCCATATCAGTTTATCTATTCTACACATTTATTCAATAAAATATTTATTTCTTTAACATTGTTGTCTCTCTCACAGACCCAACACAGCCCACACAGCCACCATCATCAAGCAACCACCATCATCAAGATCGACGCCTCCGGCTGTGCAACAAGATTGACACTAGCATCCAAAAAAAAAAAAAAAACCCAGTAAAAAAAACCCCAAAGAACAAGCCGACCCACACCCACGATCACATCGGAATCCACACAACCCACCGACCCACACCTACAATCACTATCATAGCAGCCTCAAGCTCAACCAAAAAACCAGCAACCAACAGGCCATACCGCTGATATATGCACAAAAACTCACTTAGTCAACTCGCTCTACCTCCTCTCCTCTTCGATCTCTCTCTCCACCATGCGACCTCGCCGTCATCTCCACCGTCCTCCAACGCTGCCGCTCAACAAGCTTCGGTCAGTGCCTTCACTAACGGTATCCCCTGCTTCTCCAGCAAGATCTACTGCCCGCACTATCCCCAGAGGAAGAAGCTCGTGGTGGCTAAGTCTGTGCTTTCCTCAACCCGATCCTAAACTCGTCCAGGACTCGCCCGATTTGGTCTATAATGGTAGATCCATTGATTATTTGAGAGTTGAAAGGGAGATTTGTGAACCTGAGAGAGTGATGAAATGAGAAGAAGAGAGTGAGGTACAGAGAGGAGAGAGAAACAAATACTAAAATAATAGATAGACGAGCTACAGTAACCGTGTAAATATACACGGTTACTGTAGCTAATGTGTATATTTACACATTTTTACACCTACTGATGTGAGTGTTTTTTTTTTTGCTCAAAAGGTGTAAAATGGATACCTTTTTCTATTTTAGAAGACTATACACATGCTGATGTGGTTGCTCTAATGTCCTCCACTCAATCCTCACCCAACTGTGCTGATGCCACCGATTTCTTCCTCCCTCCTCGTCCCTGAAACCAAATCCACAACAGGTTGTACCTCCTTCCTCCGTCCTTGGTGTAGAAACTGAACCCAGCATTAAATTCCGTTGGTGCTCTGCTCCTCAATCCTGTCGGTGGTGGTTGAAGAGACTAACCTCAATACCGTCACTGTTGTGTGTATCCCAACCCAATCCTTGCCCCCGAAAGTTCCAATCACCATCGTTCCTTGTGGGTATGTCTTGTTCTTTATTCGCTTTTTTTTTTTAATAAATAAAATAATTGACTCTTTCTCATTGTCAATGTGTAATTCTTATTTATGGGTTCTTGAATATGTCTTTACTTCGTTGTGTAGCTTTAGTGTTTGATGATTTACTTCATTCGATTTTCCTCTTTTGCTTTGTGTTCTGTAGAAATTGTAGTAGTATTTTGTGGTGGTAATCTTGAGAGTTGCAATCCTCTTCTCATTGGTTCAGGAAAATAAATAAAAAAACTGACCGTTTGCCAGTTAAGCATAAAAGATTGCATTACCACCAACAATCTTCAATCATTAAGAGAGAGACAGAGAGCCACATTATTGTCATCCATAGTTTGTGCGTGTTAAGATGATTTTTTCCCAAGAAGCATGGTAATTCATTGTATATTTTGGTTCAGAATGTTGAAAAAAAAAATTGCTTAAAAAAATTCACTATTCTTTGAATGGTAGCTGATTTTGGTTCTTCCTATGGCCCATATATTGGATACTACTTCAATACAGAACAGCCCCCCGGACAATTTTCCAGTGATCTTTTTAAGGTAGAGACATAGTAATTACATTTTTTCTGATTTTTAGTTACAGGTATTAATATGCATACAGAAAGGGAGTTTGATTTCGATTTTCAGTGGCGGGGTTCAGTATATTAGGTGATGGTTGTGGTGTATTGCATTTAATGATATTTTATTAGGATGTGGAAATTGGGGCAAACCACAGATGCTTCAGTACTTGTGCTTCTTTGGATTTTCAACCACTGTCTTTTCCTCGACTACTGTTTTTTCCATTGATGAGAAGAAACCTTTGCTTGAGAACAACTATGTCCAATGACTGAAACAAATACCAGAAACAACGAAAAGTTTTTCCAATACTAATGCCAAAATCAGTACTATTAGGGACTTGCATGGTGATTTATCCAATGAAGAAGCTTCTGTTCCTTTTATACGTATGTGTACGGGTCTTTATATGTGTTCCCTACTTCGCTTATTTCCTATGAAGAATTTTTAACAATGGCAAAGGTATAAATACTTAGATATTGCTGATTTCTAATTATTATGACAGAAGTAATTAATAACACTTGTTGCTGTGGATTGCTATATAACTTGAGCACAATAATTTCTACTCTCTGCCCTGTGTGTGTTGTTTTAAGTGTGGGGGCAACGCAGGCAATGTCTTCCGTCAATAGTTACAGCTTCACTTCTAATTGGCATCTATGAAGCACGGGTGTGTTTCTAGATTCAGGTGCGGGTACTGGTGTGGGTGCAGGACACGACAATTTAAAAAAAAAAGGTTTATGCTAACGAGTGCCCTTGGGGCACTCATTAATAATCAATTTTAAGACAATTTTGATATCACTTTTATGGGAAATGAAAAAAGCTGTCAAAATATTAATTACTTTTTTTTTTTTTTCCATTTCCCATAAAAATTTTCTTTAAATAGATTATTAATCAGTACTCTAAGGGTACTCGTTAGCATTTCCCTTAAAAAAATAGGGTGCGGGTGCGGCAATTAAAAAATTATTTATTTATATATTTTATATATTGCTAAGCATGCTTTTTTTTTATTATTTTTTATTTATATATATATAATAACAATAATTGAAAACTTAGATAATAACAATAATAATAATAATAATAATAATAATAATAAATAGATAGATAGTAATAAGTACACAAAAGTTTTTGACACTTAAATTATTGACAGAGGTATTAAAATAGATGAGGCTTCCCATAAATAAATAAATAAAAGATGTGGCTTAGTGACTCATGTATTTGGTCAGCCCAAAAACAAAATAAAGGATATATGTGGCAGGTATTAAAAGAGGTGTAGTTTCCCTTTAAAAAAGAAAAAAAAAGGGAAGGTGTGGCTCACGTGTTTGGTCAGAGAGGCACAAAAAACAAAATAAAGCCTGGCATTTAACAAAACTTATCCTATCGTTTTACTATTAAAAAAAAAAAAACTATCAAAAAAAGAAACAGAACAGAAGGCGGTGAAAAAAAAGGAAGAAGAAAACGAAGAAGAAGAAGAAGAAGAAGAAGAAGAAGAGGAAGAAAGGGGTTAAGGCCACCAGTATCTTGTGACGGCGACAGCGGCTATCTTGTATCAATATCTACCAGTATTTTTAGTTTAAGTTTTAAATTTTTTTTCCTTTTATTGGCCGATTTCCTTTTTCTAGCTGAAACACATCGATATTCGGCCGATTTGGCCTGAATTGGCTTGGTTCGGCGTGAATCGGCTCGTGTAGGAGCCGAATCGGCGCAAATCTGAAAATGAAAAAAAAAAAAAAAAAAAAAAAACCTCAGATCGGCAAAGACGCGTGGGTAGCTGCGTAGGTGGCCACACCCCGCATCGGACTCCGGTGCGGCACCCTCCCAGCCGCGTCGGTGCTTCCTTGGTTGGCATATGTGCAACATGGACTAGTGTGTGCTTAGGACGTCCCTATCTCCCTGTAATTTCGGAAGGAGGTTTTATGGATGTCAGCATTGGTCACTAGTCTGTATCATATCCATTTAGTATTGTACTATATTTTTATGTGAACTTGTGAATCTCCTTAGTTGCCCATCATATATATGGTATGCATTTTGTTGCAAGATTCCGATCAGCATTGTAAGTTCTTTCGATGGTTGGACAAGAACACATGTCCTCGTGGCTGTGAAACAACACCAATTGTGTAGGAAAGGTTTACAAGGCTGGCAGCTGAGGCTGCTAGAAATGAGAAGGATGATGCTCGTGCAATGGAAACAGAAGCACAGGAGCGGGAAAGTATAGCAAAGCGCAGGGCTGAAAAATCTAGGCTCACACTTCGGATTGCTGAAGAGAAAGTGTACAAGTATAGGGTATAGTGCCGGCTCTATATATAAAGCAACCGATGCGGTCGCCTAAGGCCCCAAGTAGAAAAAAGGCCCCCAAATTTTAATCAATAGAGGTTTTTTAAAATATTATAATAGTATTAATTAAGTCCAAATATTAGTCAATAAATAAAATAATTTTTTTTTATCAAATGAAAAAAAAAAAAAAACATGTTATGTTCACAACATTTTTCACAACACTTTCAAAATAAATCCTAAGAGATAGGTTGTTACACGGTATTATTGATGATAAAAAATTAATTTCAATGGTGAGTTCAAATTAGAACCAATAACAAATTAACACCTAAGATTTGTTATGAAAATATTATGAATATAGCTTCTAAAAAAAAAAAAGAGCAATACAAAAAAGAAAATCACAACATTTTTCACAAGTTGAGTTGACAAACTTTTACTAGTTTTTATCTAAATCCACCACTAACATCACTTTTTTACTTACCACTATCAAATTATCAATCTACCACGTCAATAGATGTGAAAAGTTTTGTCAAATTTTTTGTCTATAGACTTTCAAAAAAAAATCTACATGGTTCATGTTAATTAGTAGTAATTTTGCATCTAAAATAAGATAATTTAATTTAATTTTTTTTAAATCATATATATATATATATATATATATATATATATATATATATATATAAAAGGCCTCAATTTTAGTTTTTGCCTTAGGCCCCTAAATACATTAAGCCGCCCCTGATAGGGTAGCTTTAATTATGTCATGGATTGTACTCGGGGTGTATTTTGTATTTTCTACCATGTTTGGGGGCCATGGATAGACGCAACTGTGCCTGCCATGAGTTTATTTGGGGTCACGTTCACAATGTTTGATGCTATTTCCATGCCATGTTTTATTAAGCTATATATTTAACAGTTGTTGGATAGGGTACTATTTTGGACATTTCATAGTATGCAGTTAAGTAATGGCAATATATATATATATATATATATATATATATATATATATGTATATATGTATTTTATAGTCATGGCAATATCTGGACATATAATGTTGGAAAGTAGCATACCATGTATTGATTGCTTATGGGTCAATGAAACCTGCGTGAACCTCTTGACAAAACCGACAACATGGTGGCCAAGTTCATAATTATACCGATACTATGATAGATACATGTGCGCGTTACAAAACCAATAGTTCCAAAATAGTGCAATAACGTTACATAATTATGCGAATAATATATTACAAGCATGCATGTACGTGTTGTGATGTAGTTCCAAAATAGCGCAATAACGTTACATAATTGACTAATCCCTAGATCCGCTTACGTAAATGCTAATTGCTTGACATAGGCTATCAAGTTCATAAGTTGCAAAATCAATAGCGTTTACAATGCAACAACATAAAAGGTCAATGGCAACGGGCAACATAATCAGCCCACATTGCGTCAGTGATATCGTCCCTAAACTGGGCCATGAGTTTTTTCTTCATTTGACATTTCTATTACATGCCTTTGGGTTGCTGAGCTACTTGATGCTCTAGTATTGCCAGTGCCTTGGCTATTGGCGGCACTTCCTTCAATCTCAGTCTTGCCCTATATGCTAAACAGTTCACCACCCCTGTTGTTAATGCGTATGAAATTGTGCAGGGTACAACACACAATAATTATGTAACGCTACCCACTTCACTTGAAGTTTGGCATTAAATTTAGAATGGGGAAATGGGCCTTCAGCACTCTAAAAGATCGCTCAATAACCATCTGCAAGGACGAGTGTCTATAGTTGTACAACTCATTCTCGGATGTTGGTTGTCTATTGTGCGAGCGGAACTCTTGAGCATGGTACCTAATTGACTTTTGAGGGGGAAGAAAACTAGTGTCAATTGGGAGGCCCAAATCTACCAAGTAGTATGACCTTACACACATAGCGAGCTAGTAGACACTTATTACTTTCATAAGCATATAACAAACTCCGAATAGCAGATAAAGTCATAGTAATGGATAGTACCCGTTGGTGGTCATGAGAATCCATGCTTTGGGTCATTGATCGCTTCGTCGAGCACCCTTGAGTCATTGGCACTGCCCTCCCACCCAGCATGGACATAAGTGAACTGTATGTCCATGTTACATACACATAACACATTGGTTGTTATAGTACTCTTGTGGCTCCTATGTGCTTGAGTCATATTTGCAGGAGGTCGGGTGCTCACGTGTGTGCCATCAATCGCTCCTACACATTTCTAAACATGAAAGTTTCTGAAAATCTTAGGTACCACATATCAAATAGCATGATATATTATTGTAATGAGAAGTTTGATAGGCCAAGAATGTATTGACCATTTGGGTAAATTAATCAATTAATTAGCCAAGTGAAATTAATTAGATTCAATTTCATGCAATAAGCGTGGTAGCACAAACAAATCACAAACTAAGCTAAATACAGCGGAAAATAAATTTGACATAGGTAATTTGTTTACGAATAGGGAAACCACCGATGAAAAACCACATCGGATGAATTTAAGGTCATCACTCTCGAGAATTCACTATTATCAAAACAAGCGGTTACAAGTAAAAGGAATCCTAGTACCTAATACCAACCTACAGTTGAACCTTTACCCCAATACTCAATTGGACTTGTAATGTAGCGGCAATCTCTCCTTTCAATGCACGGCTCCCAGTACGTGACTAACCAATGATGCATAGATCCTAGTATGTGACTGGCACACCAACTTGAGGAAGATGTTGGCTGCAACGTTTTTCAGTTCATCCAACAATGAAGATTAAAAAGCTCCTTGGTTACAAAACCTTAGGCACAAAGACGTAATAGCTTCTAGAGAGAATATGATGAACTATGACAAATTGTCTTCGGTCACAAAATGCATGAATAATCACTTTGCATCAAGTTGCCTCATCATGTGACGGCCCTTAAAATAATCCTTATATATGTTTAGGTTTATGAGAAAAGAAACCCTACACAAATACACATGGATATGCATGAAATCAGTTTTGGAAATTTTGATTTCGTAATTCTTGACAGATATGACTGCTATCGAGCTTCAACATTAAACCTCGATAGATATGATTCTGTCGAGCTTTAATGAATAGCACTTCTTCACTTGTTTCTTGAACAAATTTGCATGGCTTCAATGCTAAATTTGAACACTTGTTTCTTGAAGTACTAAATCCATCCTAGATCTACCTAATTATAAGTAAAGTGCGTTTTGTCAAAAGATTAGCCAATTTACATCACATATGTTTCTAACACTTTCCATATATGTCCTAACAAAGTTAGTTAAGTAGGGCAATTTAGTGTACCTCGAACCGTGGCCAGTACTTGTTCACTTGAAGATGTTCGGGGAGGCCCACGACGTTCGGATTAGGTTTAATCAAATGCTTCACATATGAGTGGACAGCTTGCAACGCCCGATGAAAATGGCAGGACACCGTTTCAATTGAATGTTGAAACCTGTTTGCAACACATATGTAACGGGTGTTGTGCCCAAGTATTTATAATAACAAGGCTACCGCCTGGGTGGCATTCACCCCACCCTACCCGTCCCTCAAATAACCATGCCGATTCAACTCGTCCATTAAATGAATCAATAATGGTCGTGTTATGCAAAATATCTCATAACACTTAAGTGGATTACCTTCATAAAGTTCGTCCATATATCCACAGTCGGTTAACATACTTGTACGCATTGGCTGTTTATTGAAATGCCGTTGCATATAGGCATACATCTCCCTGACCATAGGATTCACTAAATTGAACTCTGCTTCTTCATCGCTATCACACTCTGAATTTGTCCAATCATCGTCATTATCTTCAGCGGCATTATTAGAATCAACGTCGTTGAAGTAAGTATCATCAAAGTCATACTTTAGGAATGTATCTTACCATTTGTTTCCTGACGCCATAAGTGACCTTCATAATGCAATAACACACTCTTCAGCTAGGTTATGAAAGGCAAGATATATAAATAAATATGTTATAGTCAACAATCTACACCTCAACCTGTAATCCAACCATAAAATGAACCATCAACATAGGAAATACCTCTTAGAAATATTCCTATTAATAACAATATCACTTAAATATGTGTTGAACATAGCGTATCATTAAATGAAAAAATAAAAAAGCAAACCAAACAATCAACCATAGATTATAACAAGGCAAACCCTACAATCTCAACAACTTCATAAACGCCTAACCCAACAATCATCCTTATAAAATAGAAATGCAAACCCACTAATCAACCATAGATTATAACAAGGCAAACCCTACAATCATCCATATTTCATCAACACCTAACCCAACAATCATCGTTATAAAAAATAAATAAATAAACAAACCCAACAAACATCCATAGATTATTAAAAGCCCTACAATCATCCATATTTCATAAATAAAACAAACCTAACAATCATCCTTACGAAAAAAATAAGACAAACCCAAGAGTCATCCATAGTTTTTAAAAAGCAAACCTAACAAACATAAGTTCATAGAATGCTCCTAAACGTAGAAATACAACTTCAAAGTACCACATATTAATCAAACACAAAACTCAATCCTCCTCTGGGTTAAGAATGTCATCCATCCATGTTTTCCCTCCTATGCTCTGGCATGCTCATTAACACCACCCTATTATCATTTTGTTGCGAGCCTTTGAGATCTTCACATATGCCTGGTTCCCAAGATCCTCGTACTTATTAAGTAGCTCAATTGCCTTGCCAAGTGAACAAGGATCACCTTCAATTGCGGATTGAGCAAATTGTTTAAATGTACCACTTGACTTGCCTTGTTTACCACTAAACTTCTCCTTTGTCATTACGGTGTACTCCTTTAGGGCCACAGTCATGTCGCTTACCCTATCCGCTTTCTTTGATACCTTCTTACCCTTGGCACCTGCATCTTGCATTGAATGTATTCTAGCCCTTTGGGTTTGGTCTTCAACCTCAGTATCCTTCACAGTCTGAGGGATACTCTCTAAGTTTGGAGTGTAACAGTCATCATCCAGATGGGTGTGCACACTTTCATTTGCAAGTTCTTTCTCTAGGGCACGCTCTTCATCACTGTTCAGGGCAGGGGTGTTTAAAGAGATCTGTAGGCTCCTAATTGCAGTACTGGGGGCAAACAACTATTGTAGCTTATCGTAGTTTGGACATCCCTATTTCCGTAAGTTTGCTACTTGAAGATTGCCCTGTAGCAACATTGGAAACATAATTAAAAAACAAGCAGTTCAAACAATAGCAATTTATAAGCAATTACCATAATTAATTAACTGCAATAAGTTACATAAAAAGTGAACAGCAATAAACATACTGCCACCACATGTGCCCAAACCTCATCAGGACCAGTAATTGTTTGGGTGCTCTCATCCCACCCAAACCTGTATGTTTAAGCAATTGACTCCACTTGCGTTGTTTTAGTCGAAGCCTATTGTGCTTTTGAAGAACTTTCTTAGGAAGAAAAGATTTTCCAGTTCGTGTATTGAGTTCCGTTATTGTTTGCCACATAGGACCCCTAAACACATCATTCTCCATATTACCCTTTAGTTGTTCCTCCAACATAATCTCAATAAATATGTGTTCTAAATAGGGAGGCCACATTTAGTCATCCGCCACTTGTGATTCATGTGCCATCTAATTCAAATATCTCATGGTAAGCTCGAGACACATTGAATAAACAGGTAAATAAGAATGAATATATAGGAGTTTCTTGTTTGTGCTGCCAAGTAGGTTTACTTATCCATATATACACACCAGAAAAATATTCCACAATTATATTTAACAGATTCCCACAAGTATTAAATGAAGCTAATAAACGAAGATAATATATAATCCGCTATCGTATGGTACTACAAATACAATGTGACCAGATACACATACAAAAAGCTAGAAGATCGAAGCAATGAGTTACTAAACTTAGTGGTCACAAATAGCAATGGGTTAGTGCATGCTGAAGTAGATGCTAATAATAACAAACTAATCTACCAAACATAATGGGAACAAAATATGTTAGCAGAATCACAAAAAGAACATGCACTAAATTGCTTTAACTAGGCATCCATCTCTTATTGAGGCGGATTAGGAAACAATTGGTTTGGAGAGGGCACTAGTTCGACATTCCAAAGTGACCATATCTACAAACAGTTGTCACTGTGTGATACCACCTTCAGAATGAAGTGAACTTCGTAAGCACCTGCCTCCTGCTAAAAGCCTTCCTAGTCCGAGCATTGAGAGTGTGTGTGATCACCTCCCAAACATGGTCATTGGCGGAATAGCGATACATATTCCCAAGCATAAATTGCCCAAACACAATAACACATTAAAGTGTGAAAACTCATGATTTGTGAGAAATGGGAAATTAGGGTTCATGTCTTCATATTGGGAATTTGGGGAAATTAGGGTTCATGTTTTGATTTGAACTAGTTCATGGGTTGTTGTGTATGCATGTTAGTGACACCGTTCTCTATCGTTTATATTCAAAATTTTCACATTTCCAGAAAATGTTGGTTCAAGGATTAATCTTGTTTTTCATGGAATTTGGGGTTTTGTTCAATTGGGTATAATTGCCTCAAATTGACCACCGTCTAAAGTTTGATGGATTGTTAGTCACTGGTTTTACATCCACTGCACAATGTGCAGTATAGGTCCACATGTTTTTCAAAGAACTTGACTCCATAGGTCAATTTTCATATATTTTCAGAAATTGATCATTTGAATGCATTAATTCATGCTCAAATTGTATCCATGGATCATGTAGTGGTTGAAGATTGGCATATGTACATTGTGTTTATATGTCTCTAACGCAGTTCCGAAGTAGTTTTCTGTTTGTGCTTTCGTTCCCTCTCAGTAGATCCTAGTTATGGCTCCTAAGAAGTCTAAAACCATTAAAACCAAAGCCAAAAAAGTGTTTGCCTCCTCATCTGAGCCTGCAGTTGCGTTTGATCAAATAAGGTTTGAAACGGTTACAAATGAGTAGATGTTTGAAACCTTAATTAAGCATAGGTCTATTTGGGCAGAATGACAAATCAATGCAGATGAATTACCTCTTTCCGTCCATAGGAATCTACAGTGTAGAAACTGGTTGTCTTTGTGTAACAATTTACAACCCCCTCCTGCTGCCCTGATTAGAGAGTTCTATTCCAATCTCCATATTCGTTCTGATGATAATCTAAGTACTTGGATTCGAGGTCAAAGTATTGTCATAACTAAGGATGTAGTATCCGATGCTCTTAATTTACCTCGTGTTCATAGACCTACTTATCCATACTCAGAGTGTCCTCCTATATTTGATGTTATGACTCTTCTTTGCAGAAGATCAGTGATATGGGGATCTGACCCAAGAATTAACTCAATTGAGTTAATTGAGCTTAATTATATCTTCTTTAGGATAACTTGTCACAACATCTTCCCTATAACTTGTCACAACATCTTCCCTATCTCCTATGTCCATACTATTCCTATAGAGAGGTGTTTCTCTTTGTATGCCCTCCTCACTGATGCCTCCATTTGTTTTCCTTCTCTTTTCATTCAAACGCTTGCTGAGGCACATAGGAGCAAGTCTAAGAAGCATGGTCTATTCTTTCCAGTTTTCATTTATAGGTTTCTAAACTTTTTACAATTAGAAAACTTTCCTTCCCTAGAGTTAGTCCACATCATAGCCCCTATAGGAGCCACCTTTCTCAAGCAGTGGAGTGCACAAAAGAAGAATGTTGGAATGAGTGTTGGTTCATTAAAAAGACCACGAGTACAGTCCACCGCTGGAGATGTTCATGCTGAGGAGGGTCTTGTTGATCCTGCAACTGCTGTCGCTGACCATGGTGATGATAAGGTACGTATTGACACCGCAGCTGCGGAGCCCACCGTTCCTCCTCCTCTCTCTCTTCATGCTATGATGAAGACCTTTATGATGACTCAAGCAGTTCATGGACAGCTTTTAGATGGGCTTATTTCTAAGGTTGCTGCTTTGAGAATAGATTTTTCAAAGTATAGGAGTGCTTTTCCACCCCCATCACTGTTTGACTCTTGATGATTGCCTTTGACAATACATAACAAATAGGGGAAGTAGAGATTGTAGCTTGGGGGGAGAGTTGTTTTTATAGTTTTCGTAGATTATATGAAAGTTATTTAATGTGATTTTCAAGTATTTGTATATTATTATATGTACTCTTCAAGGTACACAAACATGGTTTTAATTTTATGATAATATGACCATTTTCACAATGTGTGATTACTTTTATATTGAGTGATCCTTTTCTTTCTTCTTTTTCTTCAACTGGAATGTAGATAAGGTAACCTCACTGATAACGTGTACATATTTCAAGAAAAACTACAGACATTCAAATGATAACAAAAAGGAACCTACCTCATTAAATGCATTATCGATTAGCTTCGCAATGACTATACCAAAAAAAGAAAAAGAGATCATAAAAGTAGATTAAACATATATAAAAGTGAACTCAAACCACCAATAACAAAGTTATAATAGATTTAAAAGCCAGTTCCAGTTGGGCTTCACTTTAGACTGACTAGTCTTTGATTTAGATCCCATAATAAAAGGTATATGACCACGATGTTTGATCGAACAGTTGAGTAAATATGTATTCAAAATCTGTAGCGTAACAGTAATTGGCTACGATTGCAAGAGATATTTCAATGTTTCAGGGTGTGGGGCTGCTTAATTTGTAAGAGTGATGGTTCTGAAAGCAAAGTAATGCTTTTAATGTACATACTTATGACATGTGATTGTTTGACAGTTCAATTTTAGCGTTCAAGATGGTTTTACCATGTGCTATTACTACTAACTAGTAGTCACGGATTATGGGAAGAGCATTTTGACTAGCATCCTTGAAAATGGTAAAAAATAATAAACACTGTGAAGTTTAATGTTTTGTGAAAGACCAAACACGATTAATAATTTAATATAGCAAAATTTCAGTTTGAAGGACCAAATATAATTAATACAGCGAAGTTTCAAGATAACCAAGTTTGAACTTTGAAGACACGTCATTGGCCGTTGCTGTAGCACCAATTGTAGTCATATCAAACCCCTTCAACGAACCACATGCGCCAACAGATGCCACGGTTCAGCCAAGTCATGTTTGCAATTCCGCCTGTGTTGCTCAACAACTCAACACTGTTTCACACACTGTCGAGTCATATCATCTTTATTCACGTGAATACTTACCCTTACATATAGTCACATTCACGTGAATACTTGCCCTTGCAAAACTCCTATATATAGTCACATTTACATCTACCCTTGCAAAACATCTACACATACCAATCTGAAGTCACATTGTCCAATGTCAACGCGCAATTGGATGCTACCTCGTTTTCCAGATAACTATAAGAGGGAAAGAGATTCTGATGCAAGGGAATACTATGCCAGACTGAGGCGGGAGTGAGACTTCTTTAAGAACGAGTCCAAAGCTCTGCACAATGATCCCATGCGACTCGAAGCGCCTCTTGTCGACCGTATCTCACTCACACTACCACGACAAAACATGGACCAATATCGGCGTGCAGTGGCTAAAATAAAAAAGGAGAACAGTTTTACGCTACTCTGCAGGTGCATGAATCACATAATTTACGGAAGAGCTGGCTACTGTAACCAATAGGCTACTCACTCTGACGGAATGTAATAATGTCCTGAACTATGAGGACTACCTGTCAAAATGAATGCCTATGTACGACATCGCCTATCTGGGTTCTATGTGGTGTGTGTATTATGTCTAGGATTAAGTTAATAATGTTAGTACCGTTAGTGTTCGATATGTAGTGCATGCATATTGTTGGCCTCGTGTAAGAATATTTAAGTTTTCTGTGTTATGCATGTAATAAATTGGTTCGATATGCCGTAGGTGCATATTGAAAAACATCTTGTGCAGGAATATTTAACTTTTATGCGTTATGTGGGAATATTAAAGATTACGAATAACATGCATACTTCTCACAATCAATAATAAGGTTTACATAGTACACATGCAACAATAGTGACACACATACATATAAAACATAGTTAAGGAAAATAGTTCTCCAACAAAGTCCAATTACACCACGACATGATTACTCTTCATCTGACATCTCCACGTCTAACTAATAAGAACGAGTAGCAAGAAGTGATTGCATGTATCGTGCTTGCTTGTACAACTCACACTCCACTAACTCACGAATCTCGACTTGGGTCCAATATTGATTAAAACGTATGTTCATTTGTCTTAATTACATTGTAAAAATGAATTGCTAACACTCACATAACGTAAATATATGAATAATCGTACCCTGGTGCTAGGGACATAGCACTGTGTCAATTAAAGATGATGCTCTGTTCAAGTACATTGTAACTACTGCGCACATCTTGAAATCTCACTGTAACATTGGAAACATTTAAATCTTGTTCATATATTGTTTTTCTAGCCTGTATTGACATGACAAGCCCTAATAACTGAAATTATAATGCTTAGACCATGAAATGAGGTTATAAATGCACTACAATAATGATCTAATTTCTACCCCACTAACTTCTTAGATTGACTAAGCTATGAGTTGCAACGCCTCAACATCAAATCATATAATGCAAAACAGGTTTGGATCTACTTCAACAAATGGATCATCACAAGTTCTAGCAAATCAACAATTACAGAAATACACAGACCACTATATAGGGAAATGGGTTGGAAAGAAGAGAGATTTCGTTAATATGCCAATATACACACACGAGAGTCTTGGACGCGTCGGCCACATCATGGTCGGCAAACCTACAAAACTAAGTATAGATACCACCACAATAGAGTTCATCGTTGCAGAACTACCATGGTCAACCCTATACAAGAAGAGGTGTGAGTTGGAGGTGTATTGTTGATGACACGGGTTACGAGTTCCTAAGGCACACTCAGCCGAGTTACCTAGAGACAAACCTACCATACTTGCTCATTTTGAATAGGAGAACAATCAAATGCAAAGGCGACTAGACTGTTTTCATGCAATCCAATAAGCTAGGAAGCATCTAAAGGGGAAGACTCAAAAGCGAGCCGTCAATTCAATTAATGAAATTACTTCATTAGATGATGAAAGAGATATTTTAGACTACTCAGATTCAAGCAATGATGATTTCTAAAAATTTCTACTTACAAACATTAGACCTTGTTGTTAATGTCTACACATTGTGTGCAATACAGAATGTTGTTTTAAATGTCTGACAAATGATGATTATGTACGTTCAACTTTTGCAAATCCAAAGATTAACTGTTCATTAGTTTTGGCTATGTTTATATGAAATCACTTGCTCTTTTTTGCCCGCTGTTCTTTGTTGCTGCATATGATTTTTGTCCTTTTGTTGGACAATGTCCTCTGCTTTGTAATGTAGGAAACACCTTATGAAGTGAAATGCCTCTAGTTAGATATGTTGTTGTTTTTAATATTTTGTCTATGTAATTTGAAATATTACACACATAACACTCATCACTTAAATTAGATTTATTGCATGTTACTTGTAGCAAAACTTAATAGATTCAATACATACAGACTCTGAGACTCGTCTAAACCACACAGACCAACCACTCTTTCACAGAAAAACCATATGGCTCCTAAAGCAAGGACTTGACGGAGTAGAGTGAGGCCCAACTAGGACCATCACCGGCTGTCGAGGTCTAGACACTCACATTTTTTCAAGATAATATTCACTTCCACCACGTGTGACATGAAACAAACTGGTAATATATTACATTGCTATGTCAGTATGTTGCAATGTTTTCTATTTTGGCTAAGTTTATATGAAATCACTTGCTCTTTTTTTCCCTACTGTTCTTTGTTGCTACATATGATTCTTGTGCTTTTGTTGGACAATGTCCTCTGCTTTGTAATGTAGGAAACACCTTAGGAAGTGAAATGCCTCCAGTTAGATATGTTGCTATTTCCAATATGTTGTCTGTGTAATTTGAAATGTTATAATGGTTGGGAGTTTTTTTTTTTTTTTCATTTAAAGTGAGTTACAAAAATAATCAAGTTTCTTGACCTGTCACAAGGAAAATTTATTCTAACACAACACACTGTCACAACGATATTTGGTTTACTTAAAAATAGGGTAAAAGCCTAAAAGCCTGATCAACTTCTAAAATGTTTCATTCAATTTATGGGTTTGTTGTAGCATGGCTCCAAAGCTCCCTAATGTTGCAATTGTGATGATCAGAAGCCATTGATGTAAACCTTGTAGCACAGTTTTCTTCATGTAATTTTACATTGACGTTAAAAAAATGTAACAAAATTTTGTACCCTTAGAGACTCCCTATAAAGTTTGTAAGGGAATATAGGGATAAACTCTCTAGTGTTTCTACACTCACTGCTTCTAATAGTAGCATTTGGCAAGTAAGGTTGGAGAAGGCTAACATAGCTTGTCACTGTTTAGCCAAGTTATGTTCACAGTTCTACATGTGCTGCTCAACAGCTCGGCACTGTTGAACCCTGTCCACAAGTACTCATCCATACTCACGTGAATACACAGATATGCAACCCTTTGCAATGCATTGTTTGCAAGGATGCAGAGGATCCCTGAAAAGTTTATGCAAAATTTTGGGGATGAGCTATCCACCGTTGCTACATTGATGTTCACAGTTCTGCATGTGTTGCTCAACAGCACGACACTATTGACCTTGTCCAGTCATGTCATCCATACTCCTGTGAATACACAGATATGTAGCCTTTTGCAATGCACTGTTTTCAAGGATGCAGAGGATCCTTGAAAAGTTTATGCAAAATTTTGGGGATGAGCTTTACACCGTTGCTACACTGATGTTCACAGTTCTGCATGTGCTGCTTAACAACTCGGCATTGTTGAACACTATCTAGTCATATCATCCACACTCACATCAATACACAAATATGCATCTTTTTGCAATGCACTGTTTTCAAGGATGTAGAGGACCCCTGAAAAGTTTATGATACATTTAACATAACTCAGCACTGTCTCATTAAGTCAAGTTAGATGAAGCATAGGGATGCTGAACAATCTTCACGTGAATAAATTCGCAATCTTTTTTGTAGTACACATCACTAGCCCACTGCTGTAGCACCAGCTGTAGTCATATTAAACCCCTTCAGCAAACCACATGCACCAATAGATTCCACTGTTTAGCCAAGTCATGTTCGCAATTCCGCATGTGCTGCTCAACAGCTCGACACTGTTTCACACACTGTCGAGTCATATCACCTTTATTCACGTGAATACTTACCTTTACATATAGTCACATTCAAATGAATACTTGCCCTTGCAAAACTCCTATATATAGTCACATTTACATCTACCCTTGCAAAACATTTACACATACCGATCTGAAGTCACATTTTCCAATATCAACGTGCAATTGGATGCTACCTCATTTTCCAAATAACCATAGGAGGGAGAGAGATTCCGATGTGAGGGAATACTATGCTGGACTGAGGCGGGAGTGGGACTTCCACATGAACGAGTCCAACACTCTGCACGATTTGCTCGTGTAACTTGGAGTGCCTCTTGTTGACCGTATCTCGCCTACATTGCCACGGCAAAACATGGAACAATATCGGTGTGCAGTGGCTAAAATAAAAAAGGAGAACAATCTTATGCTACTCCGTAGGTGCAGGTATCACATGCTACAACTTGCGGAAGAGCTAGCCGCTGCAACCAACAGGCAACTCACTCCGGCGGAACGTAATAATGTCCTCAACTACAAGGACTACCTGTCAAAATGAATGCCTATGTACGACATCGCCTACTAGGGTTCTATGTGGTATGTGTATGATGTCTAGGATTAAATTAATAATGTTAGTACCGTTAGTGTTCGATATGTAGTGCATGCATATTGTTGGCATCGTGTAAGAATATTTAAGTTTTTTGTGTTATGCATGTAATAAATTGGTTTGATATATCGTAGGTGCATATTGAAAAACATCTTGTGTGAGAATATTTAACTTTTATGTGTTATGTGGGAATATTCAAGATTACAAATAACGTGCATGCTTCTAACAATCAATAATAAGGTTTACATAGTACAAATGCAACAACAGTGACACACATATATCTAAAAAAATGTTAAGGAAAATAGTTCTCCAATAAAGTCTAATTACACCACAACATGACTACTCTTTATCTGACATCTCCACGCCTGACTAAAAAATGTTTGCTGTAAGAAGTGATTGCATGTATCATGCTTGCTCGTATAACTTACACTCCACTAACTCTCGAATCTCGACTTGGGTCCGATATCGTATAAGACGTATCTTCATTCAATTATTTTCTTCTCTTATGCGGTTCAATGCTCTACGAAGTTTTTCGATCATGTCTCTTGGCATTTACGAAGCAAGTTGCCGAGGCACTGGCAACTTATATCCAACCAACTCATCATAAAACATTTCCTATTCACAGAGTAACCGTGCCCATTCCTGCCTTATGGTATTGTGAACCCTTGCACTATTTCACAGATTCGAATTGATTGGATAGCTAAACTTATCTTCCAATACCCAACAATGACCCATCGCAGTGAACACATTGCGAGCTCTATAGATGTAAGGGTTGCTAGAACCAGACATTGATGCTGAATACAATAACATCAAATGATCGAGTTAACAGTGTACATCAACTGTTGGTAAATAATGTATAGCTGCATAAGATGGTACACGACAAAGACATTCATAAAGTTGTGTACTATTACATGCTAAAAATGAAATGCTAACACTCACATCTGACCATAAACATTAGATGTTGTTGTTAATGTCTACACGTTGTGTGCAATACAAAATGTTGTTGTCAATGTTTGAAAAATGATGATTATGTACGTTCAACTTTTCCAAATCTAAAGATTAACTGTTTATTAGTTTTAGCAAATCTAAAGATTTTTATTTTTTGTCAATAAAATTTACACCACCAAAGACCCAATATAAACCAATGTACACCCATAACACTCATTCAAGAAAATATCAAAGCACAAGTAATACAACTTATCAAATGAAAATTCTTCTCTAACAAAAACATACATTATTGATGATAAACTTTTGTAATATCTAAAACTACTCTTTACCTACACCATAAAATTCTCTATGTACTTCAAAGAAGAAAATAAGTTTCTCACCTGAGATGTTAGAGAGATCACACCAACTCCAGGGATGTATAGCTGTGGTTCTTATTGAGGAGAAGCTGATTTGAAAATGAGGAAATTCTGTTCTATGCATTTCTGAGGGCAGGGGTAAATAGCAGCATAACTCGATGATGATAAAGTCGAGTATGGGTTACTAAAATCGATTTTGTCTTAATCGGGTTAGGCACATGACAAAAACACTTCACGTTCAAACAGATAATTTAAATTCCCACAGTAACTCGATTTCTTTAGGATTGAGTTATTTTAGTAACTCGATTTCTTTACTACCGAGTTTTGAACAGTCCAGCTGGAATATTTTATTGTGGAAAAGCCACAATAGTGATCTAGCATGGCAAAAACCTGATAAAAACTTGGCTTTAGAATAGTTGAGTTTTGTGTATAACTCGATTATATGGTGGTCGAGTACCAAAACAGAGACACAATCCTATATAGTTTTGAAACATGGACATATAGCTTAATTTTTTGCTCAATGGGGGCAAAAGCCCATTTTCTATGGTGTACCAAGGCTTAACACTGAATTTGACTAGAACATATTAACAGGCCCTCTAGGTATATTAACTGAGTCATATTTAACTCGTTTTATGAATCCAAAAGTCTAATTAATGGAATTCCAATACTAACATCAACAACCCAAGTGTCTTGACTCCCATATTTTCTTTGTTTAGTCTACAATGTAAGATTTACATTGATATAATATAATGTAAGATTTACAAAATGTACAAATATTATACATTTTTTGCAAATGTATATAATATTGTACATATTTGTTCAATTTACAATGTAAAATTTATATTGAAAGCATAATGTAAGCTAAGAATTTGGAATTACTTTGAACAAGTCTTTCATGCTCTGATTTGATCGACAATTTTTTATGAAATGGACAAAAGAATAAAACTTGAACTTAAGAACTTATCTAAGCCATGTTCATATAAGCTTCCATTGCGAAGGTTTAAGGCTTTCTTAGAGCATTTTCATCAAGAGTTTTATAAATTTTAGCATTTTAGTACTTAAAAAACCAACTTTATAGCATTTAACACATCACTTTACAATACACCCAATATCAAAACTTCTATTTTTTTTTTTACCACTTCATTAAAATATTATTTATTTATTATTTTTTATTCTTTTTGGGAGAGAGCAGAGAGTGAGATCTAAGCAGAGAGATAAGGGGAATAAAAATGAGTAGCATCTTGCTATAGCATCTTGCTATAGTTCATCTCTTTGACTCATCTCTTCAGGTATCGCTCAAAGAAGCTTCTTGGTTTATCTCAAGAAACTTACATAAAGATGATATTAGAGTGATTCTGTATGCATAATTCCAAACCTATAGACACTCCAATTGAGAAGGGACATACATTAAGCCTTGAAGATTGCCCTAAATCAGAAAAGGAAAAGAGAGAAATGGCAAGAGTTCCCTATGCAAGTGCAGTTGGAAGTATGATGTATGCTATGTTGTGTACTCAACTAGACATCTATTTTGCAGTTGGTATGGTTAGTCGTTATCAAAGTAATCCATGATTTGTTCATTGGCAAGCAGTTTAGAGGATTTTTCGATACCTTCATGGGATATCGGATCTCATTCTTTGCTATCAAGGTGGAGATTTGAGATTGAGAGGTTATTCTGATGCTAACTGGGCCAGTGATAGAGATGAGTGCAAGTCCACTATAGGTTATGCATTTCTACTTAGTGGTGCAGCTATCTCTTGGTGCAGTAAGAAACAGTCTTGCATTGCTTTATCCACAATGGAGTCTGAGTATGTTGCTTGTTCAGTAGTAGCACAAGAAGTTGTTTGGTTAAAGAGATTTTTCCAAAGCCTATGGGTGACATCTCTTGTAGATGAAGCTGTAAAGATGTATTGTGATAGTATGGAAGCCTTGGCTCATGCTAAAGATCCTAAGTATCATAGCAAAAGCAAACACATACAGACTTGTTATAACTACATTCATCTTGCTATTACACAAGGAGAGGTGATCCTCCAACATATCTCCACTAGCAGGATGGTGGCTGATCCACATACTAAAGCCATTGCTAAAGATGCCTTTCATGCTCATGTTAGGAGTTTGGGACTTTGTAGGATTTGATATGTTTTTGGATGGCTTATGGACATTTATGTTTATTCATACTGTATGCAACAATGATGTTATTCATTTTGATTCATCTTGTGATGTGATTGATATTGCATACTGAGCACACATTATTTGAGAATATGTAACTAGGCTTAGATCGGTCTACTCACATAGACGATCACCCTAGTGCTTAAGTAGCGAGCAGGATTAGACATAGCGATCACTTTGTTTTTCTGTAAATCAAGTGATCATCTTAGTCGACCATTATATGAGAGAAATGGCAAGAGTTCACTATGTGAGTCCTAGTCGACCATTATATGGTCCATTCTGTGCCCTTTTTTCTATCTAGAACTATGTCATGAAATGAATGTTTGATGTCGCTACTTTAGCATGTCATTTCAGGGCCATGATATATATGGTCTTGCGGAGCATGTCTAGGAAAGTGATCAAGTATGAATGAATTGACATGAGTGTCTGGGGAAGATTATTTAGAACACACCATTTATTTTATGGCTCATAGCTTGGGCAATTATGAGGAATTTGTTTTTCAACATAATCATGAGCATATTATATGGTATAGGATCAAGTGTTGCTTTGAGTTTTGAACTCATGAGGGAGTAAAGAAACTTGATCGGGTGTGATCAAATAATCTGGGGCATAGATGTGATATTATGAGTGATGTACTATGTTAGTTTAGATGGTGATTTAATATAGTACTTCTACCCTACACCTTCTCGTCTAGGTCCACACTCCATTTTTTTGTATAAAGAGAGGATTGGACAAGAGATTGAGAGGAGCCAGTTCTGTCTGTAGTACTCAGTGTGGATGAGTGGGAGATGTTAGAAATTGGGCTGGTTTTGACCTAACCCATAAACCATGGCCCATGAATCGTCCACATGGGTTATCTAATAAGTAAGTTTAAATTTAAACTAACTGATATTGGTATTAGTTATCAATATCAGTAATGGAGTAATTTAAACTTAACATATATTGATATGAGTTATCAATATCAGTAGTACAGTAATTTAAAATTAACAGATGAGATCTTTTAGGGATCACATGTATCTGATAGTAAGTGAATCTCAACTAGTATTTAAAATCCTCCTACATCAGTCAAATCAAAGTAAGATACAATGAGTGAACATACGTATAGTTTTTGAGTGCTCTCTCAAAATAAGCCATCTCTTTAGGACACCATCTACTATTCCCTAGAATTTGGAGTGTGGAAATTATGAGAGACTCTAGTAGCCTCTCCTGCGACTTGTAGGTGTTCCACAAAGGAGATCGTGAGGAGTTCGTAAAGCAAGCATAGAACAAGATCTGACAATTTAGTAATTTGTTCCACCAAAGATATGTGTCTATCTGACCTCTAGTATATAACTTTTCAACATAGCATTTATCTCACCTTTGATGAGAATGCTCTTAATTACTTGTTTTACCGCTTTTTTGTCAAAAAAAAAAGAAGAAAAGAAAATAGAACTCTCTCTCTCTCTCTCTCTCTCTCATTGATGCCAAATATCCTCCAAAAGTAGTCTCACTTTCCAATAAGGAACCTAAATTCTCTTGCACGAATTCAACACTTTCTTGACGGTAATGGATTATAGGGAAAAATCAAAGCAATGCATAACATTAGCACCGCACGAGTATACTCTGCCTGCCAGCCGTTGGATCATCAAGAAAACATGACAATGATATGGAATTTCTACCGCTACTTATATTTTTGGAGCCTATATGAAGTTCATAAGCCCAACTATCTGTTTAAATCTGTTAGATTCAATGGCTGTGATCGATTAAATTACAGTACAAAACGGTACACATTCAATACCTGATTAGCTTCAAAGATACTTTCTTTCTTTTCTTTTTTGTTTTTGTTTTTGCTTTTTGTTTTTTGAGTAAAAGATTGAAACTTCATTGATGCTTTCTATGCTTTCTTCCTTTTTCTTTTAGTAAAAGTTATCTTGTTTCCCAAAAAAAAAAAAAAAAAAAAAAAAACTTTCTAATGGTTCAATCAACAGCCAGTAATAATTTGCATGGCCTTGAACTTTACGTTGTTTCCATTACTATATAGACTTGAACTTCGTAAAGTCTCTATCACAGGTAGCATATAGTAAATTATAACAACTACAAGAGGAATACTTTGTAGCTTCTAATTGCACGAATGGCTTCCTTTCAAAGCTTCTTCGTCTCCACTTTCTTCTTCTTCCTCCTCCAAGCACAGCATCAAGCGCAAAAAATTGCAAAACTTCATATTGCGATGATTATCGATGACAAATGCTCTCAAGACAAATGCTGTGGCTATCCGGGATTCAGTCTCTCATGCAACAACCAACGCCAAACAATTTTCACTCTCCCTTATTCTGGGGACTTTGTTGTTCTAGAAATCGATTACTGGAACCGAGTAATGATTATCGATGACCCAGATAGCTGCCTTCCCAGACGGTTTCTGAACCAACACTTCACTCTTATGGACTCTCCTTTTCACTTATCAGACATCAATGTGAATATCACCTTGTACAACTGCTCCAACGACCCTATTTATGATTATGGACGGTATCCCTGCCTTAGCGGCGATAACTTTACATTCTCCTGGACAGCTATAAGGCAATGTTGAGAAATAATAACTGCACCACTTTTTGATGGGGTATATTTGAGTTGGAGCACGCCCGAACTGGAATGCTTTACTTCAAGCACTGGTATGTTTACTTGCTTTGTTTGTATGTTTAGACCGCTAACACTAGATTGTTTAACCTAATTAATTAACCAAATTGATTATTAGGTTTATTATTTAGATCTAGGTTAAACAAGCATATATCATATCATGCTTAGAAGCAGAAAAGTAAATAACATTACGATATGATGACCTAGGAAAACTGATGAAACGAACCGTTTCAAGTTAAAAAACCTGGAGAGGATTTGACCTACCTATCCTTAAGGTAAAATAAATCCATTATAAGAGAATTGAAGTTTTTACAATCAGATTTAACCCTAAATCTATTGCTATCTCATGTAGTAACTTACTGACATGACCACGTGCAAGCTTCAAATTCACAGACTCCTTCTCTTCTTGGATTTACACCAACACAAGCTGCCTTGCTTGTGACTTTGAGATCTCACTCAAAAGTTTCAAATCACCACCACTTGTTGATCTTTGTAGTAGCAACTTCTATAACACCGGATCTTGAGTTTCTTCAAAGAATATTGCCGGTAGAAGACTTTAGAGAGGTTTGGGTACAAAAACCCTAGATCTACAATTGGAGGCACAAGATGCACTCTTTTTTCTCTAAGAACTCTAAAAATGTAGTTAGGGTTTTCCTTTATATACTAGAAATGTTTCACTTGAAACCCAAAACGTTTAAGCAGAGTTTGGGCTGAAATAGAGTTCTGCAGAAATTTCATGTTTGTGATTTTCAATCGGTTGGATCTAATTTTTGATCAGTTGGATTTCACTAAATTCGAATTCTTCTTTCTGTAGCTTGTATGTTCTTGTGTTCAGACTTGTAACACCTTGAGCATTGTCTAATAAACTCTATAGACTCTAAGATCTATACCTAGACAAGTTTGTGTTCACAGTTTGCCAATTGTTCTAAACTTTTAAAACCTAACATGCTTCATCAAATATAATTTTGTTAGGCACATACAATAATATAGGGAAACATACCATATAAGTGTTCTAACTCAGGGTTGAAGGATGAGATCTTCACCCCTACCTTGCATGGTTTTGTCTTTTCTCATGCATCCTTGCTTCGCCCATATGATGGGAAAACTTCCTTGCCCCATCCCCTTGAGATCCTGTGGGCACCGCCCCATAAAATTCTAATTTACTCCACAATTATTACAATTTTTTTAATAAAACACGATTCATTAATATAAATATACTTGAAATTACAACTGAATTTATCCTATCAGATCAAACTAACTTTTAGCAAGAACTTAATAATATTATCTAAGTGTTTAACAAAATAATATCACAACAAAAAACAAAAATCTTAATATCCATGCATTTAAATAAGCCAGTATTGAATTGTTTGTTTAAATATTAAGGATTTAGGGTATGAAAAATTTACAATTATAGCCCTTATCAATGTAGGGTGGGGTAGGGTAGGGCAGGGCGAGGTAGTGCCAGGCTAAAATGTCTAGACCTTGCCCTATGATAGGGGCTAAAATCTCACCCCATCCCCGCCCCACTGCCTATGTGAGGCGAGGAAAACTCATGCAAAGCAAAGTAGGAAGAGGTGGGTTAATGCAAGGTGGGGAAAAATTGCCATCCCTAGACTTCGATATGCCAACACATAAAAATATTTTCCTGATAATTACAACAGGTAATCATACATTTTGATAAAACACATGATGCGTACCTCTCTAAACAACCCAAGTACGTGTTGTCACTCTCTTGGCTTTTGCAGACAGTTGCAATATCATAAAATAGTTTTGAATGCCAATTAGGTTGTGATATGCCTTATTTATAAATGTTGTTTACACAAAGTGGAGGAAAAATGAAACAATTGTGAATTGACTCACACAAATGTCGGTTTACTTCAAGGGAAGACTAATCCTCCAATAGCAGTGCTTGCTAAGTTTGGGAAAAAATAATTATTAGCTTTATTACGTCATCATTGGTGGGGAGGAATAAGAAAAACACTTTCAATTCTATTAAGGATAAATTAAGTAAAAAGCTTGCTGGTTGGAAAGAGAAGTTATTGTCTAAGGCGGGGAAAGAAGTGTTGATAAAAGCAGTGGCACAAGCAATTCCGACGTTCACTATGAGTGTTTTCAAATTGCCTGACTCTCAATGTGAGGATTTGATGAGTATGATTCGTAATTTTTGGTGGGGGCAAAGAAATGATGAGAAGAAGTTAGCTTGGATGAGTTGGGAAAAATTATGTGCTCCGAAGAATTGTGGTGGGATGGGTTTTAAAAAGCTTAAGGAGTTTAATATGGCTTTATTGCAAAGCAAGGGTGGAGACTTCAACAGGGTCATGACACCTTGGTGTACAAGGTCTTGAAGGCAAGGTATTTCCCTACAAGTGATTTTTCACAAGTTGTTTTGGGCAACAATCCATCATTTACTTGGTGGAGTATTATGTCTACTCAACCTCTTGTTAAATATGGTTTTCGGTGGAGAGTTGGAAATGGTGAGAAAATATGGATTTGGGGTGATAGGTGGTTGCCTAAGCCTTTTACATTCATGGTTTCATCTCCCAGGATGTTTATGCCAAAAGATATAAAGGTTGGAGAATTGTTAAATAAGGAAGAGGCTTCTTAGAAGGTTGATGCCGTTGATGCTCTGTTCTTGCTACATGAAGCAGAGGCTATAAAAGCAATTCCTATAAGTTCTAATTTGGCAGAAGATAAACAGATTTGGGCTTGGAGCACTAATGGAGCCTTTCAGTGAAGAATGCCTATCGGGTTGCAACTCAAATGTCATTAGCCTTATCCACGAGTTCAAGTTTTGATGGCAGCCAAGAAAGGAGCTTTTGGAAACACCTATGGCAGATCAATGTGCCTCAAAAAATAAGGCACTTCTCTTAGAGGGCTTGTCGGGACATCCTACCTTTGAAAACTAACCTTGTTAAAAGGAATGTTTTGCAGGTTGATTTATGCGATGGATGCAACGAGGAGGTTGAGAATTCGATCCATTTCTTTTGGATGTGCTCCTGCGCTAAAGAATTGTGGTCTTTGTCGAAACTGGTTTTTCCCAGTGTGATGGATCAACTTGGTTCTTTTAAGGAAATGCTCTAATGTTTAATGATGGACGAAAAGACTTCACCAGAAAACATTGAGTTGCTTTTGACCTGTGCGTGGGCATTGTGGGGTAAAAGGAATGATGTTCGTCATGGCGGAAAGCAAAAAGATGGAAGAATGCTTCTTCAATGGGCGGTGCAATATCTGAAGGAGTATCGGGCTGCTGTTCAGTTACTACCAAGTGCACAGGAGTCAATCTAGCATGTTCAGAGATGGATTCCACCTCCAGTATCAGTTTTCAAGTTCAATGTTGATGGTGCTGTGTTTGCAGAGCTGAATTTAGTGGGAGTTGGAGTAATGGTAAGGGACTGGAATGGGCAATTTTTGGCAACAATGAGCAGAAAAATACATGCACCACTAGGGCCTCCTGAAGCAGAAGCGAAGGCCTTTGAACTTGGTTTGCAGTTTGCAAAGCAGCTTGGGATCACAGACTTCATACTTGAGGGTGACTCGTTAATCATCTCTAGGGTGTTGAATCATTCTTACTTAGTTCTTGTCTCGATTGATGCGGTTATTATGGGCATTGGCAAAGCTTCCTTGGAGTTCCATAATGTTGATTTTTCTCATGTTAAGTGAAATGCAAATACCCAGCTCATTTGTTAGCAAAGTATGCCAAGGGCATAGGTAATTAGTGTGTATGGATGGAGAATTGTCCTAGTTTCTTAGAATTAGCAGTTCTTCATGATGTAAATGCTATGGTTGTTTGATTTATATTAAGTTGTGTGATTTTTATTTCTAAAAAAACAAACTTCATCAACAGTCATACATATGATCTTATAATTATGATTGACGAAAAGCTCCTTACCACACTAATATGATAAATCCTACCCTAGAGCAATAACAATCCCATACTACAATCCAAACTTATCCTATCCTAAGCATATTAAGATAACAATAATAATGACTATGTAGTAATCCAAACTCTTTCAGCAGTCCAGCATCAACCATATCATGGGGACTTTGAGAGGTACTAGAGAAAGCCTTTGAAAGAAAGGGCAAAAAGCATCTAGAACTAATAGTTTCGATTACCGACAAGAATGTGTGGGCTTTGTGCAAGAGAATTAAAGTTCTTGCTTGGAAAATGAGACCACTTGTAGAAGATATTTGGCACTGAAGAAAGAGAGTGAGAAAGCTATTTTCCGTTGTGTGGATGAGGAAGTCTCAATACCTTGGCAATGGAAGTTTATACGAACAATTCCCAGTCTTGTTCAAGGTTAACTCTTGCTTGGAAAGTGAGACCACTAGTAGAGGATATTTGGCACCGATGAGAAAGATTGAGAAGACTATTTTCCGTTGTGTGGATAAAAAAGTAATTAAGGAAGCCTTAAACCTTGGCAATAGAAGCTCATATGAACATTTTTTGTTCTTGTACAAGGTTAATTTTTTTTTTTTCCTATTTCCCAAAAATGAAATGTTTTAAAAATTTCTCACGGTTAGTTGACATTAAAACTCAAAATTACATTTGTCATTAATCAATTTGCATTTTAGTGTTTTACATATGCAATATAACCTACATGTGCTTTAGCATTTGTATGTATGAAATTGATGACTTACTTTATTTCCTTAAGGTAAGTGGGTTAAGGGGATTCAAATCCATGTCCTTTCCATGAGTGGGATAACAATATCATTAAACTATAAAATTTTTTGCTAAATTACTATTAATATTATAATTTATAAATTGTTTTCTTGATATTTTTGTCAATGACTAAATTATTGTAATTCTTTGTTCTTTTAGGTCTTTCAAGGAGTGCCCAGTATGGTATAGCCCTAGGTGTGGGAATACCTGGACTATTGTGCTTAATTTGGCTCACATATTACCAATATAAACGAGTTACGGTTAACAGCTGTCGGGGACGTTTTACGACAAGGGCAAAAAATGTGATATTAGCCCAAATCTCTCCTTGGGTTCTTTAGAAGTGTTTATTGTGGAGCATCAAGCCCAAAATTCCAAATGTATAATGAACAAAAGGCTAATGGTGCTTTGACAAGAGAGAATCAAAATGCTAATAACAAAAGTGTAGAAAAAGTATAAAAACATAACAGGTTTGAAACTTCGACCCATAGTCACCCAGAAGAGGGAATTGAGAGAGGTTGTGAGGAAACGAGGGAAGGTTCTCCTGTACTCATATTTCCACCCCCAAACTTCGGAATTGTGAGATTGTTGACTGGCTAAATGGGGTTTTGCTCTGAAGTTTCAAGTATGTGAGTAGAACGTGGCTGGTTGTTATTTTAGTTGAAGAAAGACTCTTGTATTGAGCTTGGGGTGTTGCTCTCAGAGTAAAACGTCCCCTTTTGTTTTGAATCTGATTATGGAATTTATATTGAGTTTGGGGTGCTCTAAGTGACTGGTTTTTGGTCAATAGAAAAGGCTTTGGACCCCAAGGTGTTAAGCAAGTAGTAATTTTCAGGTTTGCTTTTGTTTGGATAAAAGGAAGGGTTACTTTTATCATCATTAAGGGAAATGCTTGACTAAACCCTCATTGGCTCCTCATTTTCAGTTGTTTCAGATCATTGGGAGGCTCAACTAGATGAGAGCTAGCAGCTGAAGTTGGTCAATGAGAGCCAACCATTTTTAAAGGAAAAAAAGGTTCAGACAGAAACTTTGAGCCACAGTCACACAAAGCATAGAAGTTGTTTTGGGGTGGAAATTTTGGATACAAGACCTCCTCCATGAGCCTGAGGTGCTACCAGTGTCCCTTGCCCACTTGGTAGCACGCATGGGCTGGGCTCATGCAAAAGGTCTGAAAGGAACCGACCCATACCCTCCAAACCACACTTTCTCAATTTTCCCAATAAGTCGCATGGGCTTGGGCCATGCTTAAAAGAATAAAATAAAACATAATACATGCATTGGGCTTGTAAAAAAAATGTGTCACAAAAATTGGTATCAACAACAGCAAGAGACCTCAACCCAACATACAACTTTCTACCTCAACTGTCACACATCAAACAACCATTGTAATGGGCCTCGATAGGGCCACAATAGAATCGTACCCAAAAACTTTGCTTGGTAAGAGTTGAGAATTACCCAATCCTAATGATAACATTTGTCCCATGTGTTTGTCTGAGTACCAACCTAAGGAGACACTTAAGGACCATACCAAAGTGTAATCACTATTTCCATGCTAATTGCATAGATAAATGGCTAAAAATTAATGCGGCATGCCCTATTTGCCGTAATTCAAATGATTAGTTTCCTCTAACTACCTCTTCATCATTATTATCATTGTCATCATCATTGTTTTTATTATTATCATAAACTATTTTGTTTTCATTGTGTAAAATATGTTTGAGTTGGATTGATGGATTGATTGTTCTATCCTATAAATGTGTAAATTATTTTTCTGGACGAATAAATAAATAAATAAATAAATATATATATATATATATATATATATATATTTATGATATCACTATTAACTCAAATTGGAATGCTAGTAAAAGAAATAGAATCGAGTAAAGTAGCTAGACTTATTTTGTTCATTTTTATTTTGGATAAATTAGATTTACCGTATAACCATGGTGTAGTTGCAATGACCCCCGTAAACTACAAAACTAAGTGATATTCCTCACTACTATTTGTTCAAAAAAAAAAGTGATATTCCTCACTAAGTATTGATAATAAGAAGAATTTCAATCAAATTTCATGGAAAAAATTAAGATTCTTTTAAACGTTTTTTATTTTGAAATTTTTTTACTTTTAATTTTGAAGAATTTATTTTAATTGACAAGGGGTAAATTGTTTACTATTAATAGTTAAAGCGAGAGATGCTCTGTTTTGAAGTTTAGGGGATATTCCAATTGTGATGTAATTAAGTGGGGGAAATGAAATTAATCCTTATTTTTTATTATTTGTATCCATTTGCCTTGTTATATATACTTCTTCTTTTTTTGCCTCAATATGGTGGGTTCAGTAGATTTGTTTTTACCTACGTTAATAAATTTTTAATTTTACGTTGATCTGATCCTTCATTTGATATATAATTCCAGGACAAATTCGCAAATGCCCCTTTCACGAAAAAAATCTAGCATTTTGCCCCCTTTCCTAAACTAATTAGAGAAATGCTCATGTTTTGAAACTTGATTTTCTCAAAATCGAGTTAGCCCTATAGTGGCGTTTTAAGGAGCCCTATAGCGACGTTTTAAGGATTTATAGTGGCGTTTTGGAACTCAAGCTCCATGAACTCGAGTCCCATGCAATTTTTTTTTTTTTTAACCTATAGTGGCTTTTTTTTTTCATGGAATTTGAGTTCTTGGAGCTCAAGTTCCAAAACGCCACTATAGATCCTCAAAACGTCGCTATAAGGCTCCTTAAAATGCCACTATAGGGCTAACTCGATTTTGAGAAAATCGAGTTTCAAAACAGTGACATTTCCCTAATTAGTTTGGGAAATGGGACAAAATGCTGGATTTTTTTTAAAAAAAATGCCAAAAGCCCATTTTCTCCTATGATTCCATTATCCTATTTTACAAATTGGTTTTCTAGTTTTAAGTTCAAACAATAAAAATTGATTCACTTTCTTTCCATATAAAATGGTCAAAAGTAATAAGAAAGAGAAATGCAGGTAAGGTTGTCCACATGATCTACGGCTACTTTATAGCCATAGAACTCACTCATTTTGGCTTTTTGTTGGTTCAAATCTTGAACTTGGATAAAGTGTGCCATGAGATTTTTACCATAGTATGCGATTCAATGGACAACAACTTAGAACATAGATTTCGAGTTGTTCAAAATGGTCTTGACGAATGACGACCATAAAAATTTTCTTAGTTTAGCTTAAATTGGTTCAATGTGTTACTGCATTAGCATGTCGTCAGATCACGATTCATATGACTTGAGGGGTGAAAATATATAAATATATATAAGTTCTAGTGGGGTGAAGGCAAGGACTAAGGCAAAATTTGCTCAGCAGCATTTTTTCAGAAAAATATTAGATAGACAGCATGCGTTTAAAGTTATTTAGTAAGTTGGACTGTTTTTTAAAAATCGAGTTTGTGAAACTCGAGTTCCAACCCAAAATCGAGTTTCCCAAACTCGATTTATGATTGACTTTGATTTAAATAAAAAAAAAAAAAAAAAAAGGAGGAACTCGAGTTTAGTAAACTCGAGTTTTTTTTTTTTTTTTTTTGGAATCAAAGTCAGTCGTAAATCGAGTTTAAGAAACTCGATTTTGGGTTGGAACTCGAGTTTCACAAACTCGATTCTCAAAAAATAGTCCAACTTACTAAATAACTTCAAACGCGTGCTAGCCACCAATTTTTTTCTAAAAAAATGTACTGTTGAGCAAATTTTGCCCAAGGACTAAGGTTGAAGTGTTTTGGAAGAGTTTCACAAACATATACTTACATTAGGCTAGAGTATGATTTAATTTCTATCTTAGATTTTTTAAAAAAAAAAACTGAAAAATAAATGTTCATTCAAGATACTTGTTAGGACATATGTGTTTCACTTATTAAGAGCATATGCCATTCTATTTATGTAATTGGCTAATCTTTTGACAAAACGCACTTTACTTGTAATTGTGTAGATCTAGGTGTTTTTAATACTTCAAGAAACCTTGTTTCAAGATCAAATGTTAAAGCCATTCAAGTCTGGCCAAGAAACAAGCTGAAGAGTGCATGTTCATTAAAGCTCGACAGCTGCATCTATTAAGCTTAAGAAAGTTGTTTCAGCCCGTGTGCTCGACACCTACTTGACAGCTCCTATTTGTCAAGGTTTAAGAAAAACAGATTTTCTGTTCTGTTTTCTTGGAATCTGTGTATGTGTCTTTAGACTTTCTTTTCTCCTAACTCTAGACATATAAAAGGATTATTTTAAGGGCCATCAAAAAAGTGTTTACAAGTTGCACAAGTATTGAGTAAAGTCTGTTAAAGAAAATTGTGACCGAAGACAATTTTTTCCTAGTTTATCTCTTCTGAAGAAGTTGCTGTATTTGTGCACCGTAGGGTTTTGTAACCAAGCAACTTCTTGATCTTTAGTGGATGAACTGAAGAACTTTGCAGCCAACAACCTTCTCTAGTTGGTGATTAAAGTGCGTACTGGGATCTGCGCAATAGGTTAGTCACGTACTGGGAGCCGTGCATTACAAGGAGAAATTGTCACTATGGAACAAGTCCAATTAAGTATTGAGGTAAGGGTTCAACTGTAGGTTGGTAGAAGGTATTGGAATTCCTTTACTAGTAATCGCTTGTTGTGATAATAGTGGAATTTCGAGAGTGGTGACCTTAAAATCACCAGGTGGAGCTTTTGCCGTGTTGGTTTTCCCCATTCGTAAACAAATCACCATGTCAATTTTATTTTCATTGCACTTAGTTTAATTGTTGATTTGTTTGTGTTACCACGTGCTTTGCATGTTAATTTGATTAATTAATAACTTGGCTAATTAATCAATTAATTTTATCACAATGGGTCAATTCGTTTTTGGCCTATCAAGTGGAATCAGAGCAGGCACACTCTTATTAGGTTAATCTTTGCTGTATTTGATCCATTGACCCCTGTTTGTCATGGATAGAGGATAGTCATTAATTATACCTCCTTTATTTGATGGCACTAACTATGCATACTGGAAAGTACGCATGAGAGCTTTCTGGCAATCCTTAGATGAGAAAGTGTGGCAAGCTATTGAGATAGGCTGGACTAAGCTGAAAGAAGTTCCGGCCGATTGGGGCGATGCCAAGATCAAGGCGGAAAACTTCAACAGCAGGGCATTGAATGCTTTATTTAGTGCGGTCACTAATGAGGAGTTTAAAATGATATCCTCAACTGAAACTGCTAAGGAGGCATGGACCATTCTTCAGACAACCTATGAAGGAACCAAGACTGTTAAAGACTCAAAGTTTCAGAGGCTCACTACAAGCTTTGAAGAAATTGAGATGGAGGAGGATGAGTCGTTTGATGAGTTTTATGCCAAGCTCAAGGACATAGTGAACTCAGCTTTCAATTTTGGGGAAATCATTCCTGAACGCAAGATTGTGAGGAAAGTGCTCAGATCTCTACCCGAGAGATTCTATGCCAAGATCATGGCAATAGAAGAATCAAAGGATATTGACAAGATTCCTTTGACTGAGCTAGTTGGTAATCTGCAGACCTACGAGCTAGGGTTGACAAGAATTGGCAAGTTGGGTAAAGGCAAAAGCATGGCACTGATGGCCAAGAACATTGACACAGATGAGTCTTCAGACAATGAAGATTCCAAGCTGAAGTCCTACATCACTAGGCAATTCAAGAAGTTTATGAAAAATGCAAATGGAAAGGGCTTCGACAAGGACCGTAGACAATCTAGTTCTTCTCAATTCAAAAGCCAAGACAAAGGGAAGAAGGATGCTAGGGATGGCGGTCAATACACTATTCCCACAAGACCTAAGTGCTTTGGATGTCATGGCTTCGGTCATATGAAACAAGAGTGTCCTACTTATCTTAAGAGCATTGGAAAGAGTAAGGCACTTGCTGCTACTTTGAGCCACACTGAGCCTGAGGATGATTCTGACAATGAGGATGACAGAATCTTAAATGCCTTCACTGCCACTGTCAATCCTACTGAGGGGATTGTTGAAGATGTGGACGAAGAAGAGGAATTGGTGGATTCTAAGTTTGAGAAGATGGATGATCAAGATGATATCCATATAGCCTATGAGAAACTATACAAGCTTTTTGAGAAACACGAGAAACTCTATAGGCTGACCACTAAGAAGCTCAGTGATGTGGAACTTGATTGTGAAGAGTTGTTCACAAAGTTTGATGAGACTAATCAGACTATTGGAGCACTGAGGTTTGAGAACAATTTCTTGGCTGAGAAGACCAAGAAGCTTGAAGCAGAGCTGTTTCAAGTCAAAGCTCAATTGGAGAGGGCTTCAAATGCGAAGCTTGATGAGATGCTCAGCATTCAGAAATCTGCTTCTGATCGAACCGGTTTGGGGTATGAATTCTCTTCTTCTAATATTACTTCTGCTAGCACTACTGTTTTTGTTCCTCCTGCTAATAATGTTAAAATTGAGAACAATGAAATTAAAACTGAATTAGCTAGTGAGAACTTAGACAAGGGTAAATCTATCTTAGGAGCACCCCCTAAGCTTGAGAAGAAGGAAATTAAAAACCCTAGGACTAAGAAGGCTAACTCTCAAAAGCCTAAACAGAAGAAGCAGCATCTCTGTCATCATTGTGGTATTGCCAGTCACACTCGACCAAATTGCTATAAGTGGTTAGCCACTCAACAAAGTAATGGCATGACAGCATCTGGAAGCCAAAATCAACTTCAATTCTCTTTTGCTCCTCTTGGAGATCTTCTCAAAGCCCTAATATTCTTTTCAAACTTGAACGGTTTCAATTCTTCCCCCTCACTGTCGGTTCAAGTGTTTAATCAAAGGAAATGTTCTTCCAAGGTGTGGAAGGAAAAGGGCTTCAAGTGATTCTATCACTTTCTTCTCTCTCTCTTTTTATTTTTGTTTTTGCATAACTTGTGTGTTTTGCTTTTATTTTGAGTTAGTCTAATTTTTTTGCTTTGCTTTGCTTAACATGTTTTTGTTTGTTTATTTTCAGTTTTGTTTTTTTTTTTTCATATAAAAATTAAAAAAAAATTGAAAAATCAGAAAATACAAAAACAGTGTGTGTTTTGTGTACTTTGGTACTTGTGTACCTTGGATGGCCATTGAAACAAAGTTTTCTAAACTTTGTATCTTTTGTAGCTTAGATGAGCATCTCTATGCACAACTAAGCAAGTGAGCTTTGTGGCTCGTTGTTTGTGATGAGTAAGATTAAGTTGTCTTTTGTACTTAACACTTGTATCACTCTTTTTTGACGGGAAGGAAAAAAAAATCCTAAGAGAAAGGCATAAATAACCATCTCACCACTGTTGCCCCCAATCATGAATGACATTTGTGTGCTTCGGCATAGCAAAATTGGAATGTCAAATACTTTGCATAATTGGGTATTTCTTTTCTATCTCTTATATGCCCATGCATGGTATGCTTAAAAAGAAAAATATGCAAAAAAAATCAAAAGCAAAAATATCAAAAATGCTTTTAAATATGATTGCAAGTGTGTATTCTAGGAGATATGGGAGTTATAGGATGTACCTCAAAAGTGATAGTCCCCATCAAACAATTATGATTGTGTGTGAGTTAAAGTGATTTTCTCATATCTCAAATCGTCATAACTATTTGACACTTATGCAATCTTGTGATGTTTTTCACACACAACATGCATGCAATATTCTTTGCTACTCTTGATACATGTGCAGGTACAATGTGATTTGGCCATCACAAGGTTTACATGTGTTAATGTATGCTCACTAAACTGTCTTGACTTGTTTTTTAAATATAAAATTGGTTAGACTTGTTTAGTGTGTGTGTGTGTGTTTAGGATCCATGTGCTTAAAATTATTGTTGAGAGATAATTTTGAGAGTTTAATATGTTGATTGGATCATTGGTTGAGTTGCATGCTTGATTGCATTCATGTCTGTATTTTTCTTTTCTCGAAAAACTGTTTTTAAAAGGTAGCTCGATAGCTCCTCGACACCTCCACGACACATGGCTATTGGTCGAGCTTCTCATCTTTTTCTTATCGCAATCTTGACACCTTCTCGACACCTGGTGGATCGATCGAGAAAGTTCCTATCACCTCAATAGCTTCTTGACACCTAGCGGATCAATCGAGCCTTTATTCATGTATCTGATGCCTTGTTCCTCAACACCTTCTCGATAGTTCCATCTATCGACGGCTTATTTCTCGACACCTACCTCGACACATGACTCGACACCTCTCGACACCTTCATCTGTCGAGATTTACTGAACGCCTATATATTTGTTCAACGCGATCCATTCTTCATTTCTTTCGATCTCTCTCTCGATACCTATGTCTGTTCACCTCCCAAACCTCTCTCGCTCACTCCAAACCTCTACCCAAGCAATTTTTCAAGCTTTCTCAAGTTTTTCTTCACTTGGTAAACTTCTAATCTCCTTCATTTTCATGCATTTCATGTTTTGAAACCTAGGTTTTGGGGTTTTTCATAATTGATGAGTGTTTGTTGAAATTTTGGGATGGGTTTTTGCTTAAATGAGTTTAAAATCTCATGCATTGCATCACATTAGCATAATAACAGTATTATCATGCATTTTAGATGTGTGCAATTGATTGTGTGCTAGAAGGATTGGATTGGGCTGAGCCCATGATGCAATTACTTTTGCATGTCACAAGTTCATGCATTTCCCATGCATATGTACTCTATTTTCAATATACTTGATATATTTGAAATGTTTTGGGACTTTTCTGATTGTCTCTTTCTCTCCCTCTCTTTCTATTTACGTTAGTAGTGTCTATGACACCTAAGCGTAAGTCTACTCCGTCCCGGAACTCTCTTCGTTTCGGGGCATCTTTGTCTTCTGATCCTGCTTCTTTATCTCTTCGTTTTCATGATGAGGATGCCCACAAGGCTTTCTTGAAGAACTTCTCTTGACACGACATTCATTCTGAACGCCAAGTTATCCTGGCAGACTTCGCCGACATCGACCTTCCCAATGTCATTCACAGTCGGGGATGGGAGTCACTGTGTGACGTCCCGGTCACCTGTCCTTCCATGCTTATCCAGGAGTTTTATTCCAACATGCATGAAATTGATCGTTCAGTACCTCATTTATTCACTCGCGTTCGAGGTACGCGCTTTCCTATCACACCGCAGCTTGTTGCGGATGTGCTTCGTGTTCCTAGGGTAGAGTTCCCTGACTACCCTGGTTGTGAGCGTCTAAGGATCATGTCCAAGGATGAGCTCAAGTCAGCTTTTTGTGAGCGCCCTTCTGAGTGGGTTGAGCGGCAGTTCACTTACTGTTCGGCCTTTGAAAAAGGCCCGCAGTTTTTGAACATGGTGATGACCTTTGTACTCTATCTTCTCTCTCACTATAACTCTATCACAGAGCCTCGTGCTCGATTTTTGTTGTCCCTTCCATCTTACTATAGATTTCCCTTCTCATTTCATTCTTTCTATTATAGATGTTCATCAGGATTCGGCGTCCTGTGATAAGCTTATTTTTCCTTTCGCTATCACGAGAATCTTACACCATTTTTCTGTTCCTTTTCCTGTGTCCGACCCTTTTTCTGTCATGTGTGTCATAGATGCCGCTACCGTTAAACGTAACGAGCAGTTTAAGTCGTAACAGACTAATTTAGTAGCTCCTCCCTCCCGTTCAGCTCCATCTCGATCCACTCCCTTTTCTTCTACGAGCGATGTGTCACTAGGAGACATCATGGCGTAGCTTCAGTGCATGGATGCTCGCCTCGATACACTCTCTACAGAGTTGTATCAGGTAAATGTTCGTGTTGGCTGTATTGCTAGACGGCAGGTGCTTATGGGCGGCTTTGCTCTTGAGGCTTCTCCTCCACCTCCTCTAGTGGCTTCTGCTTCTGAGACTAAGGATGATGATGGTGGTGATGACGATGATACTTCTGCTGATGATGGAAATGCTAGCTTTACTGATGAGATGTCTACTTGACACTTCTAAACTTTGTCACTCGTGACAAAAAGGGAGAGTAGTTTTGGGATATGAGAGTAGTTATTCTAAGGGGGAGAGTTAGTATATGACATTTTTGTTAGGGGGAGTGTTGATATCTTATCTTGAGGGATGTAGTGAGGATTTTATGTATCTTTTTCTTTTCTTTCTTTTGGAGATACATTATTCTTGTACATAGGTCTTGTGACCATTATTGACATACATTGTACTTATCTTTCTTATATGTTGATATATGTTGTTTCTTTCAGCTACCCTTACATGTGTTGTTTATTTTCTTTCTTTATACATATGCTTCTTATTACTTACATGCAATCTATTATTTCTGTTTCACATTAAGATGCCTTGATGAGTTTTATTTAAAGTATTTCAGAAATACAGGTTGTCAAAGTCTACTTGTCATAAACTCTCTTCTTGCAAAGTTTTTCAAGAGTTTGTGTTATGATATATTTTATTGTATTCTACAAGTGAATATGAGTTGAGTGATTTATGACTTCTCTCATATGTTCATTTGTTTATTGTGGTTTTGTTACGGATTGCCAAAGGGGGAGATTGTTAGGACATATGTGTTTCACTTGTTAAGGACATATGTCATTCTATTTATGTGATTGGCTAATCTTTTGACAAAACACACTTTACTTGTAATTGCGTAGATCTAGGTGTTTTTAATACTTCAAGGAACCTTGTTTCAAGATCAAGTGTTAAAGCCATTCAAGTCTGTCCAAGAAACAAGCTGAAGAGTGCATGTTCATTAAAGCTCAATAGCTGGCTCGACAGCTGCATCTATCGAGCTTAAGAAAGTTGTTTCAACTCGTGTGCTTGACATATGCTCGACAACTTCTATCTATCAAGGTTTAAGAAAAATGGATTTTCTATTCTTTTTTCTTGGAATCCGTGTATGTGTCTTTGGGCCTTCTTTTCTCCTAACCCTAGACATATAAAAGGATTATTTTAAGGGTCGTCAAAGTGTTCACAAGTTGCACAAGCATTGACCAAAGTCAGTTCAAGCAAATTGTGACCGGAGACAAAGTTTTGCCCTAGTTCATCTCTTTTGAAAAAGTTGCTGTGTTTATGCACCGTAGGGTTTTGTAACCAAGCATCTTCTTGATCTTCATCATGTGGATGAACTGAAGAACTTTGCAGCCAACAACCTTCTTTAGCTAGTGATTGAAGTCGCATACTGGGATCCGCGCAATTGGTTAGTCACGTATTGGGAGCCGTGCATTACAAGGAGAAATTGTCACTACAGAACAAGTCCAATTGGGTATTGGGGTAAGTGTTCAACTGTAGGTTGGTAGAAGATACTGGGATTCCTTTACTTGTAATCGCTTGTTGTGATAATAGTGGAATTTTAAGAGTGGTGACCTTAAAATCACCCTGTGAGGTTTTTGCCGTGTTGGTTTTCCCCATTCGTAAACAAATCACCGTGTCAATTTAATTTCCGTTGCACTTAGTTTAATTGGTGATTTGTTTGTACTACCACGCGCTTTGCATGTTAATTTGATTAATTAATAACTTGGCTAATTAATCAATTAATTTTATCACAAGAGGTCAATTCGTTTTTGGCCTATCAATACCCAAAGTGATCTATTTGACGATAGAGTTTATGAAAAATATGAGGGTTTCATTTAAATATCTATTAAAAAAAATTTAAATATCATCTCAGGATGTGAGGGAAACTTGTTTATTCCATAATTTGGGATGTTCATCTCAAATATCAAGTGATGTTGCCAAGAACTTTGTTGCTCTATTGGTATTTTTTTGGTATTTCCAATTGAAACGTTTATAATTCAAATTCTCCCTCTCCCTTTTTTTTTTTTTTTTAAACCATAAAAAAAAAACTACGAATGTTTTGATAACAAGACCAAAGTCTACTTCTAAGTGTGGTGTAATTCTAATATGATTTAAATATATCAATTTGGCCTAAAAACGGTGAGAGCTTCTTAATAAGAGATTCTTACCTTAGTGAGCCTCCATGTAGTTTACACTAAAAATACATGAACAATATAAATATAATTTCAAGGTATACTCATTCTAATATCCCTTTGATAACTTAAATTATATTATTCTACACTTTAATTTATTAATGCTTTGCCTGCCTGCCTGCCGTTGGGTAATCAAAAAACCATTACAAAATAGAAGAGTTAATTTTCATATTTGTTTTTCTAGGCTTTTGTCAATAAATTCAGTAGTAACAATAAGGAAAAAATGATTTAAATATTTGAAATTTTCATTGAAAATAACAAGAAATTGATTTACAAGACTTTTACCAAAGCAGTTTTTAATTTTATCACTACTATATCCAAGAGGCTATATGAAGTTTATATATAAGCCCAATTCTAATCAAATCTGGCATATTATATATATCGATGTGATCGGTTTAATCTATATATATATATATATATATATATATATAAAACCAAAACTTCTGAAATTCCCACAAATTTCCACGTTAGCACATTATTTATTTATTTTTTTAACATAAAAAAAAACTAATAACTGTTTTCTAAAACCCGATGCTCTGCCCTTTCCCTTTCACGATGCTCTGCCTTTCCCTTACATGATGCTCTGCCATCTCTTCCTTGCCTTCCTCTACCAGCTCCTCCTCGATCAGACCCACAGCAAACCAACAGCAAAGCATCGCATCGCATCTAAAGACCCACAGATTCCTCAATGAAAACCCACCATACCCACCATACCCACAAACCAACAGACATCTTCTTCCTCAGAATTGATCTCCTTCCTCAAACCACCCATTTGCCACAAACCACGCACATCCAACCTCTACAACCCAGAAATAGCGCCCTATTTGCCATGGGTCTCATCTAGCCCATGCCCACAGATTCCTCAATCAAAACCCACCATACACACCATGCCCACTCGATACTTCTTCTAAAAACTAAAACTGGAAGACAATAATGAAAAAACTCCCTCCTACCAATCTCCTTCTCCTTCCCAAAAAAACCCTTTCTCTTTCGATTTCCCTCTATATCACAAGCCCAACACAAACCAAAACAGTACATATGAGCACAAACCCAAACCAAAACCAAAATAATTCCCCATCTCCCTCTTTGTCATCTTCCTCCTCATCCCATAAATTTCTTCAAACACAATACACACCCAATACAAACCAAACCCATAAATCACCAAAACCAAAATAATCTCATCTTTCTCTTCGTCTTCTTCCTTTTCATTCCATAAATTTCTTATTTGTAAGGAAGAAAAAAAAAAAGAGAAGAAGAAGACGATGCAGCAGGGTTTGCGCCAAGTTGAAACAACAAGTTGCCAACACAAGTCGCCAGTCATGGTGTCATGCCTTCATCTTCTACTGCTGTTCCTTCTTCTTTTTTCTTCTTTTCTTCCTCCATCTTCTTCTTTTCCTTCTTCTTCTTCTTCTTTTTTTTTCGTCTCTAGTCACTGCTGTAGTTTCTCTCTTTTTGTTTTTGTACTCTTTTTTATGTTTCCAAAGCCTCCACGTGACTTGCATTGGGAAAGTAGAAAGTTTTTAATTTTTGAATAAAAGATGGGCAAAATGTTTTGCCATTAGTTTTTTTTAAGCTTTGAGCCCAACATGATGTGAGATGTGTAGTGATGATACTAATTGATCGACATGCAACAAATATCTTAAGTACTTTTAATTCTTATATTATTATAATATAATTATCTATGTTTACTTATTTATATAAATAAAGAAGTAATTTTGGGTTAATTAATATTTTCCATTTAGTAATTGAATGTTTAGTATTGACTATAGGATAGGGAATTTGGAGATTGTAATCCTAACGGGCAACATTCATTTTTTGTGATGAGAGTTAGATATCTATTAGTATTACATTAGATATATATTTGCTTCTTAAATATATCAAATATGACTCTCACTTTCACAAAACGTAAGGTATCATTCTACAAGTATAAGTGTTTGTGAGGTGTGGGGGGTAAGGGCCGGGGTTCAAGTCTTCAAGAGGGAGTTTCACACACATATACACTTAGATTAAGTTAGAGTAGAAATTCTATCTTGTATCAACAAAATGTAAGGTATCATATTCACAAAACTTCACGTAAGATTTTCTTTATTTGTTAAAAAATTTCAAATTCATTCCATGAGTTTGTCTTAGGTTTTAAGGATGTTTAGCACTATCATAAGTGATAACTTAACAACTTTTCCGTACATTACACGGATTAGTGGTTAGTTACATTAAAAACGGTACACATCCAATGCATTTATTTATATTATTGACTTCAAAGATTCTTTTTATGCTTTACAAACATTGGTTCCTGTCTAGTGGTCCAGTCAACTGGTAACGTAATTGTTTTGCGTTTCAAGTTTCCACCATAAAAAAAATAAAATAATAAATAAATAAAAATAAAAAACAATGTTCCCATTAAATCAAAGTTAATGGTCAAATCAAGGAAGTCGATACCGTACCGGTACCGGCCGTACTGGCCGGTACGTACCGTACCGGTTGCATACCGGTATCGAAACATTAACGTTTCGTACCGGTTTAAATACCGGCCGTACCGGCCGTGTACCGGCCATACCGGCCAATTTCGGGCAATACCGGCCGGTACAGAAAAAAGTTTTTTTTTTTTTTTTTTTTTTTTAAGTTTTGTAATTTTTGAATTTTTGTTAGGGTAGAATGGTAACTTATTTGCATTAACTTATTAGTATTATTTGTTTTCTTAGTATGCAATGGTAACTTTTAAGCTTTCTATTTTTTATATTGTGTGTTTTTTTTTCTTTTAATTGATACTAAAGTCTAAAATTATGAATAATTAGTTTTGAATTGAGGAAATGTTTTATGGTAAACTTTTATATTTATTATAATATATATACACACATACATATATATATTTATTTATAAATATAAAAAATAGCGGTAAACCCGAAACGGTATACCGGTATTGACCGGTATCCGAAATATACCGTACCGCTGGGCAAACCAGTACAGCCTCCGGTACGGTATTGACTCCCTTGGGTCAAATACAGAAATTTCAGCTTAATTATATGACTTTGAATGTAAAATGTCTCTATCCCATGAACCTGTTAGGTAGCATAATTAACATGTCAAAATATGACCTAATTACTTTCTATCTTCCCCAATTGCACAAATGGCCTCCTTTCAAATCTTCTTTATTTCCACTTTCTTCTTCGTCCTTAACACAGCATCAAGTGCCAAAATATGCAAAACAACATATTGCGATGATCTTATCAGATTTCCTTGGGTTAAATTCCCTTTTCAACTCAATAATACCTCTCAAAACAAACGCTGTGGCTATCCGGGATTCAATCTTTCATGCAACAATAGAAGCCAAACAATTCTCACTCTCCCTCATTCCGGGGACTTCGTTGTGCAACGTATCAGTTACTTAGAGCAATCGATGTATATTGAGGACCCAGATGGCTGTTTTCCCAGACGATTCCTGACCCAAAACTTCACTCTTTCCGGCTCTCCTTTCCAGTTATTAGAGACTTCAAAGAATTACACCTTCTACAACTGCTCCAAGGAGAAGAGTTATGATTATGCAGTACCGGTTTCTTGCCTTAGCGGCGACAACTTTACAGTCTTGGTGACTTTTAACCCTGAATCGGAGCTACAGCTGCAGTGTCAGGAAATAATGTATGCACCAATTGACGAGGTTGAATTGAGTTGGTTCGAGCCAGGTTGTGGAGTTTGTGTACGGGGTAGTCAAGAATGTGCGCTCATGAGTGATGATAGTCTGGAAGTTGGATGCTTTGATGTGGCCACTGCTACTCCAAGCAACGGTATGTTTACTTAATTTCTTCATCAAAACATATTGTTTTTTTCCCTTTCTGATTTCTGTTAATGGTTGATTCACCAAAAACGAAATATATATGTTGACAAAACATTAACAAAATGATTCACTATTTAGCTCCACAAATGGGATTTGGCTTCATTTTGATATATAATTAATGTTTACAACATTATTTTTTGTACATCCCAAAAATGTACAAGACAAACAGCTTGATGCGAACTTCAATTTACATGCTTTGACACCCAACAAAAATATTGGAATACTTGCCCAAAAAAACTAAAATTCAGATTTTTGATAGAAACTCTAACCCAATGTTTATAATCGAAACGCGAACCAAAGGTATAAGTGTAACACCTTGACCCAATGATTATAATTGAATCACGAACCAAAGATAAAAGTTTGAACGTCACAAGGAAGAATCTCTGATAAGTTCACAGTTCTTGAAGAACCAAAAGAAGAGCAAAACCTCACATTTTCTGATTTTTATTCAATAATCCCTTATTACAATGAGTGCATGCTATTTATAAGACATGACTGAAAATAGAAAATATAAAAAAAGTACTAAATAATAAAACCCTAAATAAAAGTTGATTTTGGTCTGAAATTAGCAAATCCAAAATAGGAAAATAGCTAAAAACGTTTTAAATAATAAAAGCCCTCAATTAAGGTAGATTCGGTTTGAAATTATAAGCTCCAGAATAGGAAAAATGTCTATTAACTGAGATGAAGCTAGAAGTCAATTAGCCATTAATCCACGCCTAATCGAGCCTGATTAGCTCTCAATAGCTTGGATTAAATTTATTACACCTTCATTTTCCTTTGGGCCAAGGTTGGAATGTCCTGCGTTAGAATCAGCTCAAATATATTGAATCAGCCCATTAAGTGCTTATTTGATCTTCTTGGATCTTGCTTTAGTAATAGGCTCAACTGGAATATGCAATGGATCCTTGAATGCTTGTTGATTCTCATCACAGCTGGCCAAATTGTGTATGATCTAATTAATAGCTTTTGCTGCAAAGCAGAAACTTTATGTAATATGGTTTTATGAACATAATGGAAGAAGACTTGAAGTCTTGCATTCCTTAGCTTCCAAATTGTGTTATCTAATTCTAGAATAATTGCATCTCATAGCTAATCAAAAACCACTCTAAATAACCCAAGTCTCTGTTGACTCCCAGGGGTTTTGCAGACTGCTTCAATATTATAAAATAGTTCTGATTTCAAGTTAGGATGTGGAGTCTTATATATCGATAAACAACCACGGAGAGAGTGATCAGAGATGGGATCCTTATGGTAGAATTAGTCAATACCTTTAGGATAAAACTTAGATACAGTACCTTAGGTGCTGTTTCTTAAGTTCTCCTTTTAAGATTCAGCTACATAACTACTTAACTAAAAAATACACTTCCATCACATGAGAAAAAATCCGCATGGAAAAATCTTAAAAGAAGAACCTAAGGAACAGCACCTAAGTATTGTACCTAAGTCTTGCTCATATCTTTATATGAATTTTGGCTCAAACTCGGAAAGTCTTTCAACTATTAGAATTATTCCCTAATTAATTTATTCATTATACCAACAAAATATTTGACTTCTACAAGTTGCAATAATGTCCATTTATGCATTGAATTTGACCTTGAAGATTAGAAAATTACAAGTGAGATCTATTTAACTGCAATTTTACAGGTTCTCTTTCCACTATTTTATTAAAAGATACTGAATTGAACCATTCTGTATGTTTACCGTAATATATGTGTATCGTATTTTACTAATTATATCTCACAATTGAATAGTTAATAAACCATAAGGTGTTCATAATTTAATCTAGTGTATGTATTTGTTCCATTACTCCTCTGTGGCGATTACGAAATGGGTTTCAGGTCCGTAAAGTCGGAGAGCATAAAGTTCTATTCATCTTTGACAATGCAACTGATGTTGATAAGGTGCTAAGTGCTGAACCTTGGAGTTTCGACAAACACCTTGTGGTTATGCAGCGCTATGATAAAAGTAAGGAGGTGGAAGAACTCAGTTTTGATAAGACACTGTTTTGGGTGCAAGTCCATGGGTTGCCGTATCGTTTTATGAATGTAAAAGCTGCTGAAAAAATATGTGAAGTCCTTGGCCAGGTAATTCATTCCACTGATCATATAGAAACTGAGGGAGGAAACTTTATGAGGATAAGGGTGATGATGGATGTTTCTCTACCGTTGTGCCATGGTCGGGTAGTTTCTATGGAGCATGGTAAAACTATGTGGATATCCTTTAAATATGAGCGGCTCCCTAACATTTGCTACTGGTGTGGTCGTTTAGAACACAATGATAGGGATTGCGATCTATGGTTGGAGAGTGAAGGCGGGTTAACTGAGGATCAAAAACAATTCGGTCCAAGTCTCCGCGCAGCACCGTTTACCCCGTCAAAGAAGACTGTCATCTCTGTTCCAGGATTCTATAAATCCAAACTGGGCTCATCGTCGAAGTATGTTCATCGTGAGACAGAGTGTAGGGCTGAACCAGTGGTGATGAATAAGGACGCCCCGATTCCTGATTCCGATCCGGCGAAGTCCAACAGTCAGGACAGTCCAGGTCACGCCAATCATCAGCAATTAAGGGATGAAACCGTTACCATGGACTCGGGGAAAGTAACGCATAACGTATGGGAAGACAGAGTTGGTCCAATTAGTAACTCTTCAATCAATCCATTGATTTCGGGGATTCATTGCTCCTATAATCAAGGAACCGTATCCTCACCCAATTTATTTGGTGCCAAATTTAATGGGATTGATTCCGAGCTGAGTAAATTTGATCCCATTAAAGACCCAGCTGAATATAGCAATATTTCCCAAGATGCCATTAGTAAGTCACGTGAGAAGAAAGAGCAAGACAAGTCACCACAAATTCAACGTAAGTGGACCCGATTGACAAGGAAAGACACAGAGAATGAAACACAACAAAACACAGAGAAAAGAGGGGAGGGCAGCGTAGGAACAAAAAGTGCTGAGAAGAGAGTTTTTTCACAGATTGGTGATCTTTCCGAATTACCATGCAAGAAGAAGCAGGTTGTAAGGGAGGATGAAGTCTCAAATTTACCATTGGCGGAGGCTGGTAACCAGCCCTGCCAAGAATCATGAATCTCATTGTTTGGAACTGTCGTGGGCTTGGGAACCTACGTACAGGGAAGGAGCTTGGAGATATTATCCGGGCAAAAGATCCCTCTGTAGTGTTTATAGCCGAAACACTTACAGACGAAGCAAGGCTAGACCGAGTATTGCAGGATATTGATTTTGATAACAAATGGGTGGTTCCTAAGGAAGGCCGTGGGGGTGGCCTTGTTCTCTTTTGGAAAGCATCAATTAATTTAACAGTGGAAGATTCGTCTAAGTATTATATTGATGTATGTATTGACAAGAATACTGAGCAGGAATGGAGATTTACAGGTTTTTACGGTGAACCAGAAACAGCAAGAAGAAGTGAAGCTTGGGACAGTTTACAAAGGTTAAACCACCACCCAAATACCCCATGGCTTTGTGCGGGGGATTTTAATGAATTAGTACGACAAGATGAAAAATTGGGAGGAGCAATCCGTTCCAATAATCAGATGCAGTTGTTCAGAGATGTGCTAGATGAGTGTGGGTTTATGGACCTTGGATTTATCGGTCCTAAATTCACTTGGAGTAGACACTTTGAAGATGGACGGTCAATTTGGGAAAGACTGGATAGAGGTTTGGCAAATAATGCTTGGTTCCAAAAATTTCCAGGGTCACGTGTTCACCACCTCCGTTGTGATTCATCAGATCATGTTCCACTATTCATAAATTTGTCAGGCCTAGAACCTCCACCAAGGAAAAAGTGCTTCAGGTTTGAGGAGATGTGGCTTTCAGATAATCGTTGTGGGGAGACAATTGAAGCTTCTTGGTGTTCCTCAATCAGTGAAATAGGTGATAGTGCTATTATAAAAAAGGTGGAAAGGTGTGGGAAAGATTTGGCTTGGTGGAATCGAAATGTTTTTGGGAATGTCAGATTGGAATTAGAAAGGAAGCGGAAGATGTTGGTTCAAGCTGAAATGGAAGCAGTGAGTAGTGGACTAAATTTTCGGGTCAGAGAACTAAAGCATGAGATAAATATTCTCTTAGATAGAGAAGCCCGGATGTGGAAACAGCGATCACGAGTTCTTTGGCTGTCTAATGGTGATAGCAATACAAAATTTTTCCACACTAAAGCAACCCAGAGACATAGGAAAAATATTATTGGAGGCATAAGGGATGATCATAATTCTTGGCAGCAAAATCCTGAAGATATAGAATCTGTTATTCTAAAGTACTACCAAAATTTGTTCTCCACTTCCACTCCAGTAAATCAGGCCGCTACATTGGATCACATACCACAAGTCATAACTGAAGAGATGAATCGATTGCTAACTGGAGAATTCATGGAACATGAAGTTGTAGCAGCTTTGAAACAAATGGCGCCGCTTAAGGCACCAGGTCCTGATGGCATGCCTCCGTTGTTCTACCAACATTTTTGGCAAACAGTGAACCAGGATGTAATTAGCTCCATCCTTTCCTGGCTAAACTCAGGTACATTGCCTCATCCTGTTAACCATACTTTTATTGCTCTCATTCCAAAAACAAAAAACCCAGAGTATATTACTGAGTTTCGACCTATTAGCCTGTGTAATGTGTTGTATAAGATTTTTTCAAAAGTACTAGCTAATAGATTGAAGAAGTTGTTACCCACAATCATCACTGAACACCAATCTGCTTTTACTAAGGACCGTCTCATCACTGATAATATCCTGGTGGCTTTTGAGACCCTTCATAGTATGAAAAATTATAAATCTGGAGATAATGGCTTCATGGCTCTTAAGCTTGATATGAGTAAAGCTTACGATCGAGTGGAATGGTCTTTTCTTGAAAATTTGATGAGAAAAATGGGTTTTTGTGAACAATGGATTGGCCTAATGATGGAGTGTGTTAGGACGGTATCTTATTCCGTCTTAATCAATGGGGAGCCGAAGGGGTTGGTGTATCCTTCGCGAGGAATCAGGCAAGGAGACCCACTTTCTCCTTTTCTGTTTCTCCTTTGCATGGAGGGGCTGCATGGACTCATTAATAGTGCAGCAAGGAGGGGTGATATAAAAGGATTTTCGTTGTGTAGAGGAGGACCTGAACTAACCCATCTGTTATTTGCAGATGATAGTCTTTTGTTTTGCAGGTCTACTTCAGAAGAGTGTGAAAAGGTTCTCCAAATCTTGGAATCCTATGAGAAAGCCTCGGGTCAGAAAGTTAACAGAAATAAGACAGCCATTTTTTTCAGCAAAGCCACTCCAGATACTGTAAAGCAAGCAATCAAATCTGCCTTGGGACTTCAAGAAATCACTGAGTATGAAAAATACCTTGGTTTGCCTTCTTTGGTGGGGAGGAGGAAAAAAGAGAGCTTTAATTTTATAAAAGAAAAAATTTGGAGGAAGCTGCAAGGTTGGGAAGGAAAATTGTTGTCTCAAGCAGGTAGAGAAGTGCTTCTAAAATCTGTCATCCAGGCTATTCCAACTTTTACTATGGGTTGTTTTAAGCTCCCGTTGGGTTTATGCAATGATATTGAAGCATTGATCAAAAAATTTTTTTGGGGCCATCGTGGAGACCGGAGAAAAATTCATTGGGTGAAGTGGGGAGTGTTGACAAATTCAAAATCAGTGGGGGGATTGGGGTTTAGAGATTTGGCTTTATTTAATGACTCCTTGTTGGCAAAACAAGCATGGAGATTATTAAAAAATACAAACTCTCTTTTCTACAAGGTTTTCAAGGCAAGATTTTTCCCCAATTGCTCAATCATGGAGGCGAAAGATTCAAGATCGGGTTCCTATGCTTGGAGAAGTATTTTGCAGGGTAGGGATGTGCTCCTCAGGGGTTCAAGGTGGCGGATAGGGAATGGGAAATCTGTCAAAATTTGGCAACATCATTGGTTGCCAAGAAAAAATCCTCCTTTGCTGTCATCACCTCCACTCCCTTCAATGGAGGATGCAACAGTGGATATTTTGATAGAGGCAGAGCAAAGGCAGTGGAACCATGGGATGATTGATGGCTTTTTTGCACCACAAGAAGCTGAATTAATAAAATCAATCCCCCTTGCACAACCTGAGTCTGAGGATATAATTTTTTGGCCTTGGGCGAAGGATGGAATTTACACATGTAAATCCGGATATCGTTTCCTGAAGGAGGCGGCAGAGTTGGTAGCTCCGGACGATGGCGAGGGGTTGGATAAAAGCCTTTGGAAAATGATTTGGTCGCTACATGTTCCAAATAAGGTGAAGAATTTTATCTGGAGAGCTTGTCGAAACTCACTGCCAACCAAGCTGAACTTAGTGCCCCGAACAATCATCGAAGACCCCCACTGTGATAGATGCCGTGAAGCTGATGAACATACTCTCCACGCTCTTTGGTCGTGTCCAATGCTTGATGTTGTTTGGTCGGACTCTGAGCAGTGGGCATGCCGAACGTCCACACAATTCATGGACTTTAGGGAGTTACTTTCGTGGATTATAAGGGAGCACCATAAGCCTGAACTATTTGCAATAACGGCCTGGGCGATATGGACTCAAAGGAACCAAACACGACACCAACAGCCTTGCTGTAATCTGCACCAGCTGGCGCAAGAGTGTGAAGGAAGATTGGCTGAGTTCTTGGATATAAATCCTTTACCTTCACCTCAGCGCCGTTGTCCACAGCCCCAAGTTCATTGGCAGCCTCCACAGGCGGATGCGGTGAAGATAAACTTCGACGGAGCTAATTTCTCGGAGACAAACACATCGGGAATTGGTGTTATTGTTCGTGATAGTGCTGGCAACGTTCTTGCTTCCATGTCACAGCAACTTCGACAAGCATATTCTGCAGAAGAGATTGAAACAGTAGCTGCGTGTAAGGCCCTTCAGTTTGCTTCTGATATTGGTTTTACAGTTGCTGTCCTAGAGGGAGACTCGCAAATTCTTATGAAACGGTTAGGGGAGAGCGTAGAGGTGCTGTCCTACAGTGGAGCTTTGCTTAATGATGTGCGTCGTTGTTCTAGTTTTTATAATCAATTACGTTACTCTCATGTAAAGAGAGAAGGTAATAAGGTTGCTCACAGTCTTGCTAGGTATGCTAAGCATATCTCTAACTTTGTTGTATGGATGGAGGGTGTTCCACCGCATTGTTTATCTGTCATCCAAGCTGATTTGGCTGGAATTACTTAATAAAAGTTCTTTGTCTTCCTTCTCAAAAAAAAAAAAAAAAGTCCATTATCTCCTTAATGAAGTAAATCATCGTATATATCATTTAATAGTATGACAATTAACAAGTATAGGATTTAGTTGAATGATATTATTTTAATATCCACAGCCTAGACCAATATGGTTCATCAACTGTTGGCATGATTTTTCTTTGATGTTATCCGACCAACAAAATATGCAATTCTTATACCGTAGAAATAGATTCTCCCATACGCGATCTTTGAGTTTTAAGGATTGAAAATTCTTATGGAAACTCACAATTAATGAACGTTTAAAATTCATACTATGCAAACATACTAAGGAAATTTTCCCAACAAAGGCAATCATTTGTAGAAAATGTCATGTTGATGATCTACGTCCTGGATTCCAAGGTCCAAGCTAGCCCGGAAATCCATGTGTATGTCTCTCTGCCTTTTTTTCTTCTTCTTCTTTTTAATCTTTTATTTTATTTTAATTTATTTTTTATTTTAATCTTGTTTTGCCATAATCACTTGTTGAACTCTTCTGGCATGTAAAAAATTAAACAGCTGTATGCGCTTACGCATTTATATTATATTGGATTCATGATTTAATAGTTTTTCCTTTTTTGCTTATAATAAGCAGGTAAGAGGGATTCAAAACTGAGTTTTTTCTATGACTGAGATCGAATGGTATCACTAAACCACAAGACTCTTAGCTAAATTAAAATTGATAATTTGCTTTTTGATAATTTTGCCACTGACTAAATAATTGTAATTCTTTTCTCTTTTAGGTATTCTAAGGAGTGTCAAGTATGGCTTAACCATAGGCGTAGGAATACCTGGACTATTGTGCTTCGTTTGGCTCACATGTTGCCTATGTAATCGAGTTAGGCTTAACAGCCAGAGACCTAATACACAACTTTCTACCTCAACTGTCCCGCAACAAGCTGCCTTTGTAATGGGCCTCAATAGGCGCATAATAGAATCATACCCAAAGACTTTTCTTGGTGAGAGTCAAGAATTACCCAACCCTAACGACAACACTTGTTCTATATGTTTGTCCGAGTACCAACCTAAGGAGATACTAAGGACTATACCAGAGTGTAATCATTATTTTCATGCTAATTGCATAGATGAATGGCTAAAAATTAATGCGACATGTCCTATTTGTCGGAATTCACCCAATTAATTTACTCTAGCTACCTCTTCATCATCTCGTTGTCACCATTTTTATTATTATCATAGACTATTTTTTCCCCCATTGTATATAATTTGATTTATTTGGACTGTGGAATTGGTTTTTCTATATAAATGTAAAGTGTTTTTTTTTTTTTTGGAGGAATAAATGTATTTGTTTCTATCGTATGAATAATAAACCAGAAGATTTGGAGTACTAGTAAAAGACAAAGAATCAATTAGAGTAGATTTACTTGTTTATTTTCATTATGGATAAATTGTATTTCCTCCTTGGTTTAGTTGTTGTCCCCCTAAACTACAAAACTAAGCAATATTCCCCATTGGTTTCTCAAAAAAAAAAAAAAAAAAAAAAAAAAAAAAAAAAAAAAAGGCAATATTCCCCATTAAATAATAATAAATACGTTGTTTGCTACCGTACGTATGCTACCGTTAGGATTTCAATCGAATTTAACAAAAAATCAAAATTATTTTATACATTTTGTTTAATTTTTTCTTTTGTTAAATTTGATCAAATTTCTTATCGGCAAGGGGCAAATTTTTTATAGAGGTGCTTAGTTTTGAAGTTTAATTATACAAATAGGTATAATTATAGTTTTTTTTTATTTTTTTATTTTATTTTATTTTATAGCCATTCAAAGAATTTTCCCCCCTTTTCTATTTTTTATGAAATCAGGTAATTCACTTTTCTTTAAAAAACATTCTAAAAGATATAAGAGAAATCCAAAACTTCCATAGTCAATAGGGGTGGAGCCATGTTGTCCCTTGGGGGGGCCGTGGCCCCTGAAAATATATATATATATATATATATATATATATATATATATATATATATATCCATTAGACTATGTAAGAAAATTAATTGGGTCCCCCCAATGTTTGACATTCGTCCCCACCCCCCCCCCCCTCCCCTCCCTCCATATCTCCTCTATTCTCCCAACTAAAAGCCTTTAGTTTTAGGCCTCTACTCTCCCAGTTTTAGTTTTAGGCCTCTTATGCTCCAAATAAAACAAAAACTGGCCCACTTACATTTAAATACTCAAAATCCAAACACAAAAACAATAAAATTTCACTTTCTCCCTCTCAAAAACCCACCCACGAAATCCCTATTCTCTTTACTTCAATTTTTTTTTTTTTTTTTTTTTTTTTTTTTTGTTTTGTCTTCTATGATACACTTTCACTTCCCACTGGTACCGCCTACCAGCCCCAAAACTTAGCATCAGTCCTCCAGTCCCGAAAAAAAAAAATTCCTAACCAATTTTTTCTTTCTTCTTGCTTTCTAAAACAAATCACTTAGCATATTTTTTTGTCAAATTTCAGGATTTGGAACTTGGTGACTGCCTGGTGAGTTTTCTTCTCTTATTTAAGTACTAGACCTTCATCTCTTTAGACTCTTTTTACTGCTCAGCTCAGCCCTCCTCTCAAACTCAGTCCTCATGATCCCCAAAAAAAAAAATGACCATTATTTTCTTTCTTCTTGCTTTCTTAAAATAAATCATTCAGAGCAGGGGCGTAGCCAGCGGGTAAGTTTTCAGTTTCCGCTTCATCTTTTTTTTTTTTTTTTTTTTTTTTTCTCTCTCAACTACCTACACTTAAATATTCACATGCTCTTTAATTTTTCATAGATTTTTAGAGAAATATATGGTTGAAGGCATGGGCATCGGGAGGTTGTTTGTGATGAGTCTTGAAGGGAAGATAAAGTTTGCACTTTGTGAAGATAAAGTTTCTTAGATAAATTTTTTTTTGATTTATTAACTATTTTTGATTAGTTAGATATCATGTGACAGTGGGTATTGTTAAATTGTTTGGTTTATATTGTGTACTTGTGTGTTTAATTTTTGCTTTTGTTTGAGGGGTTATTCTTAATTAAAAAAAAATTAAATACAAGAAAATTTAAATAATAGGAATGATGATGGGTTGATTGTTTAAACTATAGTGGAAATTTTATTTTTTTCTTGAGTATGAATAACATCCATATAATTAAGTAAAAATTTCTAATTAAGATTTTATTTTTTAAGTTCTTTTCAAGTTAATTTTTGAGTCATATTCTTAAAACTAAAAGAATTATGAGCAAATGAAAAACAATTGATGCATTCTTAAAGAAAAAAGTTGTTAGCAATTCAAAATTTAGGACACCTGTGGCTGTAGAAACAAATGTGGCTGTAGAAATAAATGTTGATATTTCAATGCCTAATGAACACCCCTCCAAATGTTCAAGAATTCAATCTGAAGAGATAGATCGTAATCCAGGATCACGTAAACAAATATGTGAATTTCCTATCAACAAACAAGATGAAATCTGACGAGCTTATTTCAAAAAAAGTCCATATCAACCTAAATATATAGACTATCCATACAACGATGATAATCATCTTCGTCAAAAATCGGCCCCCCCATGTAAAAAATCCTGGCTACGCCCCTGATAGTCAAGGATGTCATGAGATCTTTGCAACGATATATATAATTCAAGGCCTAGAAATCCAAAATTTCCATCATCAAGGAAGCTAGTATACCACGAGATCTTTACAATTATGATCTTGAAGCATGTGATATAATAGTTTATTGAAAAAAAAAAGTTAGATTCTTTTTCAAATGCTTGTATTACTTACAGAATTTTATTAACAATACATGTTACACTTTTTTTTACCAAAATAAAATAATAACTTTTTTATTTCAAGAACTTGATAAGATCGGTCATACTTAAGATATTAAATAAATTAGTTAGATTATCAATTGAAAAGATGTTAGCAAAACTTAATTAAATACAAAAACTTTATCAATAATTTTACACTCAAAAAGTAATTAAGAAGAATAGATTTATTTTAATTTCTAAAAAAAGACATTGTAATATAGAAATTTAAATTAACATTATCTGAAATTTACATATAAAAATTTATAAGTTAAAGTTGTTGCTATAGGTCTAAATAATATCAAGCTAACCTTGCTCTATATATATATATATATATATATATTTATAGAGGGTGCAAAAATATCCCGCTCTGCCTCTCTTCACCCCCACATGATTTTCTCTATCCCAAAGAAAAGATATTGGATGGGAATAAGTTTTGCTTGCCCAGCCTCAAATTCGTACATATATTTTTTTATTTAATATATAATTAATTAATTTTATACATATTTTATTATCATTCTCCAAAATGCTTGTCTCTCTCAACACTCTATTTGGGTCATTTCTTTCCTTTCTCTTTCATTTATATCTCTTGAGTATCAGAGCCACCTAATTAGGAAATGCAAAATACCTCCAATTTGTATTGCCTTTAACCTACCTCACTTCTATGGCCCACACAATTAGGGATGGCAATGGGGCGGGGCGGGGGCGAAGGGCGGGGCCGAAGGATGGGATCTTCGCCCCCGCCCCACATGGATTTTTCTTGCCCCATCCCCGCCCTGGCCCGCATGACTGGGAAAATTTCTTGCCCCATCCATACCTCTTAAGGCCCCATGAAGACCTGCGAAGCCCCACCCTACACCATAAAACTTTATTTCTTGTTAATTTTCCTTACAACTATTATCATTTTTTCAAATAAAATGACATGTTTCAATAATAAAAATATACCTAAAATTATAAATAAATTTATCCTATCAAATCAAACTAATTTTTAGCAAAAACTAAATAATATTATCTAAATGTTTAACAAGATAATATCACAACAAAAATCTCATAGTATGACACAATAAAATAATCCAAACTCCTAATACATCATATTATATATAATAAAAGTTGGGCTTAGACGCTGTGGTTACGCCAAGTGGCAGCACCAAATTGCAAAAATTTTCTTAAATTTTTAGATTTTTAGAAAAAAAATATATATAAGTTATCACAGTTCACGTATTAGATAGACACGTATGTAGAGATGGTATGGCACTATTCAAGGAGAAAAGGCTGATCTAACAAAAAAAGAGTCCCTCACATTCACAAAGACCGATATTAAAAAAAAAAAAAAACACGGAGAAGAGGCTGATCTAACAAAAAAAAAAAATGAGTCCCTCACATTCACAAAGACCGATATTAAAAGGAAAAAAAAAAAAACCACGGAGAAGAGACTGATCTAACAAAAAAAATGAGTTCCTCACATTCACAAAGACCGATATTAAAAAAAAAAAAAAAAAAAAAAAAAACGTTGTTGGTGAAGACAAGAAGTTGACCAGCAGAGAAAAACTTCAGTAGATATAATTAGTTTTAGACGTTTTGTTCATATAAAATTCTTCAATGTGGAGTGTATGTATATATATACCCATCATACGATTCCTTTGCGCTATTATTCTTTTCTTCTACATATAATCTCTACTATTCTCTTCTTCTACCTACAACTTTACAAGTACGTATTTTTTTTCCCATCAAATTGAATATATTTTGTGTATTTGTTTAAGTTTATTTCCTTAAGTTTAATCTAATTTAGAGAATTGTTATGGATTGTCAATTGATTTTTTTTTTTAAATAATGTTAGTTTGATTCTTAAGAAATTAATTTTTTTTGTTTTGCGGTAGCTCTTAGTATGTGAATCTACTATTGATGTTTATACTATGTTTTTTTAATTATATATTATAATATGTTTTTAATTTTTAATTGCTGCTAAAGGGCTTGAATCAGGTTAGTTTGCCTATTAGTGCCTCCATGGAACCATAATTTGCACAGACCAATGAGTCTGCATTGCAAAAATATTATTTTTTAAATATATTATACTCTTTGCAATTGTTGTGCATCTTAATATGTCATTACTTTTAGCTCTTCAAATACAATTGAATTATATTTACTTTTTTTTTTTTTTTGAGAAGGTGAATTATATTTACTTGATAAGTTTATTCTCATTTTTTCAAGATAATCTTATTCATGCAAGTATTAGAAAATCATTTGTTAATCATTTTAGAAATATACAAGAAGGTAAAATTTATCGAATAAAATATTTTGGAGTTGTCAAAAACAAGGATGCTTATAGGATTGTGAATCACAAGTACATGATAAGATTTTATGCAACAACATCTGTGAAGTTGCTAGAAACAAATGATGAACTTATTGCAAAACAAAAATTTGAATTGGTTCCATTTGATGAGCTGAAGTATCTTGCTGACAAAAACACAACTCTAACAGGTAATTTTGATTATACATTTATACTTAAAATATATTTATATACTATTATCTTCATAACTCATTATTTTGATTAATTACTTTATTGTTTGTAGATGTAATAAGAGAAATCGTAGGAATTTCTCCCATGGAAAAGATAGAGGTGCGTGGGAAAAAATTGAACAAAAGGCTAATTGAACTTCAAGATAACAGGTTAGTTAGATATTGGTGAATATATTACTTAGATTTGTACATTTTTGTTAAGAGATAAATTTTTAATTGTCTAACAAAAATGTTTATGCAGGAGGGAAAAAATTAGAATCACATTTTGGGATAAACTTGCAGAGGCAATTAATGAAGATATATGTTTTGATAATTCTGTGTGGCCTATTATAATTATCACATCAACCACTGTTAAGACTTATATGAGTAAGCAATTCTTTCTTTTGATATACATGAAATGTGTTTAAACATAATAATTTAAACTACTTATGTATGAATGATGATGGTAGGGAAATTATCATTGTCTTCTACAAACTCTTCAAAGTTGTATGTGAATTTAGATATTCCAGAGGTCATAGAGTTAAGAAAAAGGTTAGTACAATTTTAAAATTACTTATTTATTTTAGTTCAATTTTATAATATCTTAAATTATTATTTTATGATACCAATTGACATTTTTAATACTCATTAGAACACAATTGATATGTTACAAAATAATAATTTTTTTTTTTTTAGTTGTTATCATTTTATATTTGATAGTTATTATGCCAAATAGTTTTATTACTTTTTTTATTACAATAGTTAGTTGTTTCCTTATTTCTTACTATTACCAATTATTCAAAATACCTGCTAAGAGTATCATAATTTGTGCTTCATGGTTTGGTAAAATTCAATTTCCAGAAAATTCTCAACTAAGCCAAATACATGTATTAATCTCAGTTTACTACAACTTCTTCAATACCCAAACAAAGAAAAATAAAAAACCAACATTAAAATTTCTTTCTTTTTCCCCCTAATCATTCCAACAATGCCAAACAAAGTACTTTACATAACAGATATTCCTTTTGTTATTATAATAATTATTTATTTGGTTATTGTTTATCAAATAAAATATATATTATATAAGTTTATGATAAAACCGTGCAACGCACGAGCTTTTAACTAGTAACAAAATAAAAATTGCCTAGTTCTTCAAAAAGAATCTCCATTTTCTTCCATCATTGTGACACCACTTTCTTCTTCAACATCATAATCATCCAGGATATTTTGGAACGTATCTTCAATTCCATCTATGGTAGATGAAGAACCTAAAAAAAAGATAAAATAAATTCAATCAAACAATTGAAAAATATAATTGTTAGGTTCTAAGGTCTTAGGATTTTATGTATTTAGAACTCTAATTTGTAATGTTGGCAAACCATGATCAAAACATTGTATTTAATCTTATTCAGACTTGCTCAAAGTTGGTTTATTCTTGTAAAGTTGGAATCGAGTGGCTGCAGAAGTACTTGGGACTTTCGGCCTGGCTCGATCGATCGAAGAATAGACTCGATCGATCGAAAATCGCACAGGTTGAATTTTCTGCAGAATTTCCAACTCAGCCCTACTTCATTAAACGTTTAGGGTTTTATGTTTTTACCCTAGGTATATAAACAAAACCCTAGCCACGTTTTTTGAGGTTGTCCATATTGTATTGTTGCTCATACATTGCTGTTTTGTGTGAATCTCGTGTGAGATCTTTGAGGAGCTTTCCTTTACACAAAACTTAGGGTTTTCATGGTAGAGATGATTTCAACATCTTGAAGATCATTACTGTTGCAACCATTGGAACTTAAAAGAAAAGCAAGCGGGGAGCTTGTAGCTGATTGAGGAATTCAAGAAAGAAGTAGTCCGTGGATTCGGAGCCTGCGCGTGGTCGTGTCAGGAAGTTCTACTGGTGGGTAGCATTAGGAAGTCGAGCGGGGAGCTTGTAGTCCTTTTGTAAGAACTTCAATTTTTTCATAGTGAATTCAGGTTAGCCTTGAGGATCGGTGGGTCAAATCCTCCCCAGGTTTTTACCGTGTGGTTTCCTGGGTGATCATATCTTGTGTTATTTATTTTCCGCTGCATTATTATTCTTGATATGATTATTTGATTGTTTTAACCTAGAATTGCTTAATTTGACTAAGTAACAACTTGGCTAATTAATCTAGGCTACGCAATCTGGTTGTTTTAGGGGTCTAAATAACCCGTCAAGTGGTATCAGAGCAGGTAGCTCTCTTGTTGTAGATCTTTTGATCTAAGAGCTGATCCTTGACCCCTGTTGTCATGGAGCATGGACACTCTCTGTTTGTTCCTCCTCATTTTGATGGGAACAACTATGCCTATTGGAAAGTAAGGATGAAAGCATTCCTGAAATCCATTGATGAAAGGGTTTGGAATTCCGTTGAATATGGATGGGTGAAGCCCGCTACACCTGTGAGTGAGTGGCAAACTTCTGAAAAAGAAGCAGCAAGCTTCAATAGCAAAACTATGAATGCTATCTTTAATGATGTTTCTATGGAGGAGTTTAAGAGGATCTCTAATGTTGAGGTTGCTCATACTGCTTGGAAAATCCTCCAAACTGTGCATGAAGGCACAAAGGCAGTTAAGATAAACAAACTGCAGCAATTAACTTCTAGGTTTGAAAGCATCAGGATGTCTGATGATGAATCCTTTGATGAATTTTATGCCAAACTGAATGATATTGTTAATTCTGCCTTTAATTTGGGTGAAATCTATGATCAACCTAAGATTGTTAGGAAGATACTTAGATCTTTAACTGAAGATTTTAGACCCAAAGTGACTGCCATAACTGAAAGCAAGGATGTGGACTCCATCCCTGTTGATGAGCTTGTAGGATCTCTTCAATCCTATGAGTCTGACCTACCTAAAGTGAACAAATCCAAATCAATGGCTCTTAAGTCAGTTGATGATGTTGATGGTGGTGGATTTGATGATGAGCTCTCTGCTACAAAGATTGCCTATCTTGCCAAAAACTTTAAGAACTTTCTTAGAAATACAAATAGAAAGGCAAGAGGTACTTACACTGCTGAACCTAGAAATTTTAGGAAGAATGATCCCACTAAGGTTAACAATTTTGAAAAACCTAGAGAAAATTTTGGTCAATCTTCTAATAACTCTTTGGGTCCTCAGTGTTTTGGCTGTCAAGGGTATGGTCATATGAAATCTGAATGTCCTACATTCTTGAAGACTAAGGGTAAAGCTATGGCTGTAACCCTTAGTGATAATGAGGTTTCTGATGATGAGTCCGGTTGTGACGAGGATGGAAACTTCATTGCTTTCACGGCTACTGCTATAGTCAATGAAAGCATATCTGCTGAAGAGAACCCTTCTGATGGGGAACTCTCTGAAGATGCAGATCTCCAAGAGGCCTATAACAAACTTTGCAAAATTGCTGCAAAGGATGCTATGAAAGTTGAACTTGGCCTGAAGAAAATTGATTCTCTTGAACTTGAAAAGAGAAATTTGCTTGTTAAACTGTTTGATGCTAATGAGCTTTTGAATAATGTTAAATCTGAGAACATGCTTTTGCTTGATAAAGTTAGAACTTTGGAACATGATTTATCTGTTGCTAGGTCTGCTAGTTCTAAACTTGATCACATGCTGAATGTTCAAAAGTATCCTTCTGATAAAACTGGGTTAGGATATGTTGAAAGCATCTTTGATTCTGGACCACATTCCACTACTTTTGTTCCTTCTTCTTCTTCTGAACCTTCTGTGAGTGAGGTTGTGAGTGAAACTGTCAAACCACCTGTGAGTGAGATAGTTAAACCCTTAGAAGTTTCACCACCTAAGAAGATTAGGGTAGACTTAAGAGAATCTAAACCTAAGGAGCCTACCAAATCTAAGGACAAGATGCATGGTAAACCTGCTTGGGTTTGTCATTATTGTGGTAAGTCTGGACATATTCGTCCTAACTGTTACAAGCTTCAAGCTGATAAGAGAGCAAATAAACCAAAAGTGCCTGTGCCTCAAGCACAAGATCCTATGGCATTAATTGGTGAATTGGTAAAGGTGTTAAACCTTTATTCAAATCATGGAGTTGGGAATCACTCAAATGTGAATAAGAACTCCAATGCTCGTGGTGCATCTAAAAAGTTTTGGATGCAAAAGACTCGAACTAATTGAGTCTTTCTGACATGGTCCTTGTGCTTCATTGCTCTATTCTTTTGTGACCATTGTTCTTTGTTTTTTTTGTGTTTTTTTTGTTCTAGGACTTGCATTGCATTACATTCATGCATTTCATTCTAGGATTTATTTGATTTCTCTTTTAATAATAATAATAATAAAAAAAAAAAAAAAAAAAAAAAAAGGGGAAGCAAAATTTATGTTGAACATGATGATTCTTGATTATTGAAAACAAGGTTGGTCAATTTATTTACACATAACATGTTTTATGTACCTTGTTTAGCTTTGATGAGCTTATTTATTGCACTTGACTAGCTGAAACTTTGTAGTGCATGTTGTGTGGGAAAGATGGTTGTGGTTATTAATCACTTTGTCTTAATCTTGAAGTCACATGTTTTTGACTGTCGGACTTGATTCTTTTGAGAAAGGCATAAATAACCATCTCACCACTGCTCACTAGCCAATCATGAACACCTTAGTGCATATCATAAGATTTTGTGCTCGAGAAAGTGTAGCACATGCACAAAAAGAACATAAGGTGTTGCCTCTGCTAAATGCTTAATAATTAAAACTGGTGTGTACTATTAGGCTTGATGCCAATTCACTTAATTCAAACCGGTGTGTACTATTAGGCTTGATGCCAATTCACTTAATTCAAACCGGTGTGTACTATTAGGCTTGATGCCAAAATTCACCTAAATAATGGGGCAAAAACACAAGAAACTTACATGATTGCAAGCTTTTGTTTTAGGAGATGTGAGAGTTATAGGATGTAACTCTTTAGGTGATAGTCTCTTTTGAATTCTATGTGATGAATTTTGTAGACTTTGTGATTAAATGCTATTCACATATCACCTCACATGTATCTCAAGTTTTTACTAGTATCACACACTACACAAGTTACTCTTTGTTAAACACTGTACATGCTAGTGTGTGTTTTTGGTCTGACCAACCAAGTTTGAAAATATCTTGAGATTTATGCACAACATATTTGTTGCTTAAGAAAATTCAATGAGAGAATGATTGAAATTTGTTTTGAGAAAATTGGGTTTAAACTTTGGGTTTTTGAAAAAGCATTCCATCTCATACTCATGCATTCTGTTATTCAATTTAATGCTTTGAGGAGTTATTTCAAAATTAGGCTTGTGTTTTCAAAAACAGTGATTTTCGATCGATCCAGCCTATTTTTCGATCAATCGAAAAGGTGCTCTCATTTGTCTTAAAATGACTGTGCTTTTCGATCGATCGAATGTAATTTTCGATCGATCGAATATCGTGGAAAAGCTTTTTTTAAAAAGATCAGATCTGACCTTTTCAATCACAATTCCAAGCTTTTTCAAACTTTTTCTCTCTCTCCGCGTTGGCAAGGCTCCACCTTAGAGAATTTTTGTCGTTTTTCTCCGAAGTTTTTGCACAATCTCTCTCTCCTCAAACCGGTAAGACCCTTTTACCCTTCCTTTTGATTATATTTTCATGATTTCATGCATAAATCCATGCATTTAAGGGTAATTTTCGGACTTTGCTATTTTGGGATTTTATGTTGATTCAAGCCTTCTTTTATGCAATTGATCATTGGGTTTTTGTGGGGACACTACATAAATATGATTCTTACCTGTTAATTTGATCAATTTTGAGTTTGGTGAAAAATTGAAAAATCTAGGGCTTGTTCTTGATCCGAATTGGGGCTTTTGTTAAATTGGAAAGAAGTTGATGAAATTGACTTGTTGTGTTGTTGTAATTAAGCATTATAATCTATGTGATGTATTTTGTAATGCTCAATTCATCAATTTTGGTTAAAAATTTAAACAAATGTTTTTAATTTTTGGATTTTTGATAAAAAAAAAATTCCATGTTCAAGCCAATTTTGTCAATTCAATCTCAATTAAACTTAATTGTTTACTGCATTAGATCATGCATCACAACATTATAACTGTTCATGCATCATATAGATTTTTTTTCTATATTTTTATTGTGCTAATTTGCAGTCTGTCTTTGGCTTTGATTTCTCTTGTTTTGTTTGGTTTTCACTCTGTGTCTCTGTCCTTTCCTTAGCACTATGCCTAGGAAAACTAGAGCCCGTAGGAATGTTCCCTCACCTTCTCCTTCACCCCCTCCATCCTTTGATAGTGAGAGGTTTCCGAGTGAGAAAAACCAAGAGACTTTTGAGAAGCTTAACATTAGGAGAAAGATTTGGGCTGAGCGTTCTGTGCTGTTAGATGAACTTGATCCTGCCATTAGGGCAAATTTTGAGCGTCGGGGTTGGTTACCCTTGGTGGAGGTTTCTGATCCTCCTCCACCTTCTGCCTTGATTAGAGAGTTCTATTCAAACATCTCTATCCGCATCTATGATTCCAACACTCTAGTTAAGAGTTGGATACGAGGCGTAGAGTAGACCATTACTCCTCGGGTAGTGGCTGATGCTCTAGGGGTACCATTAGTCCAGCATCCTGTTTATCCTTATGATGAGTCTCCCGAGATTAGCGATGTTCTGTCCTACATCACTGGTACTGCTGTCCAGTGGGGTTCTGATCCTCGGATCACTTCTGCTGAGCTCTCCGGGTTACACTATCTGTTCTTTAGGATAGCTTGTCATTCGATCTGGCCTATTTCCCATGTTCACACCATTCCTCTTGAGAGGTGTGTATTTTTGTATGCTCTTGTTACTGATGCTCCTATCAGTTTTCCCCATCTCTTTCTTCGTTCCTTGAACGAAGTTTATAGGAGTTCATCTACTGCTCATGCTCTTGTTCATCCTATTTTCATTCATAGGATTCTTCTCTATCTTGATCTTAGTGGCTTTCCTTCCTCTGAGCCCGTTCATGTGATAGCTCCTATAGGTGCGTCTTTTCTTAGACTGAGGGCCGCTCATCTTCGAGCTGGTTCTAAACACCCTAGGTCTGAGCCCTCTAGTAGCGCACCTCCTCCTCCTTCTTCTTCTGCAGGTCTTGCTGGTGAGGATATTCCTGTTCCAGTTGGTGATGATGCTGCTGCTGCTGATGTTCCTCCACCTCCTTCGGCCGACTTCGATGTTCGTCGTACTTTGGAGACTGTCATGACCGTTCAGGCGGCTCATGGTCAGATTTTGGTGGACTTGATGGACGAGATACGTGCTCTCCGAGCTGATTTTGCGCGTCTTCATTCACCCTCACCACCTCCTTTTGATGGCGACTTGTGATTGCTCTTTGGCATTCCGTCACAAAAAGGGGGAGTGGAGTTTTGACTTGTAGTAGAGTTTTTGTAGTTAGGGGGAGATTTTTTTTTGTTTTAGAGGAGCTTGTGGAGTTTTTAGATTGTATCTAGGTGCTTCACTTTGTATATCATTTTTGGGGATATTCATGTTAGGGGGAGTAACATTGATTGATATACATGTTATTTTTATTGATTCTTGTTGCTTTGTGATTCACTGCGTATTGATTTATATTTATGAGTTAATCATTCTTATATGTCTTTATTTTGTGTTGTGTGAATCTTACAAGAATGTTATACCTGTTGTTTATCTCTTTACTGTCACACATGCGTTTATGCGTTTGTTGAGTATTTCAGGATTATACAGGTTGATTCAACTAAGCTGCTGTCTACACTTGCAACTATGGATAGTAGTTAGGCTGAATTAAATTTTATGAGCATTATCTTTGTAAAGGGCTTTTTATTTGTAAAACTTTGAGCTGTTAATTAGGGTTTTGTCACGGATTGCCAAAGGGGGAGTTTGTTAGGTTCTAAGGTCTTAGGATTTTATGTATTTAGAACTCTAATTTGTAATGTTGGCAAACCATGATCAAAACATTGTATTTAATCTTATTCAGACTTGCTCAAAGTTGGTTTATTCTTGTAAAGTTGGAATCGAGTGGCTGCAGAAGTACTTGGGACTTTCGGCCTGGCTCGATCGAAGAATAGACTCGATCGATCGAAAATCGCACAGGTTGAATTTTCTGCAGAATTTCCAACTCAGCCCTACTTCATTAAACGTTTAGGGTTTTATGTTTTTACCCTAGGTATATAAACAAAACCCTAGCCACGTTTTTGGAGGTTGTCCATATTGTATTGTTGCTCATACATTGCTGTTTTGTGTGAATCTCGTGTGAGATCTTTGAGGAGCTTTCCTTTACACAAAACTTAGGGTTTTCATGGTAGAGATGATTTCAACATCTTGAAGATCATTACTGTTGCAACCATTGGAACTTAAAAGAAAAGCAAGCGGGGAGCTTGTAGCTGATTGAGGAATTCAAGAAAGAAGTAGTCCGTGGATTCGGAGCCTGCGCGTGGTCGTGTCAGGAAGTTCTACTGGTGGGTAGCATTAGGAAGTCGAGCGGGGAGCTTGTAGTCCTTTTGTAAGAACTTCAATTCTTTCATAGTGAATTCAGGTTAGCCTTGAGGATCGGTGGGTCAAATCCTCCCCAGGTTTTTACCGTGTGGTTTCCTGGGTGATCATATCTTGTGTTATTTATTTTTCGCTGCATTATTATTCTTGATATGATTATTTGATTGTTTTAACCTAGAATTGCTTAATTTGACTAAGTAACAACTTGGCTAATTAATCTAGGTTACGCAATCTGGTTGTTTTAGGGGTCTAAATAACCCGTCAATAATAAAGAATGCAACAACATAAATCATTGCATAATTAAACTAGTAAATTTAATTACCATTAATTTCAGCCCATAACCAATTTTGAGCACACATTAATGCCTCCACAGCCTTTTGATGAAGTTTACTGTGATGTGGACTTAACAGTTGACCACTTGTGCTAAATGATGACTCTGAGGCAACAGTTGACACTGGAATGGCAAGGATATCCCTTGCAATATGTTGTAAAGTAGGATACTTTGGCCCATTAGATTTCCACCATGCACTACAAGAAAAACAAGCTATTGCGGCGGGTGCGAAAACTGCCACTATATGTCGCCTATTGCGGCGCGTTTTGGGCCTGCCGCTGTACATGAGATCTATTGTGGCGTTCTATTGGCCCGCCGCAATAGTTCTAGTATTTTGCGGCGTACTATAGCGGCGGGCCAATGACCTGTCGTAATAGACTTGTTTTAGCAGCTCCAAGCTTAGATATAGTGTCGTGTCAATGACCCGCCGCAATAGACCCTTACATTTCCCCCACCTGGACCTAAATTTTCCCTCTGTTTTTTTTTTTTTTTTTGTCCCTTTTCATTTTTAGCGCCTTTTCGTTTTTAGTAGGGGTGTCCATGGGTCGGTTCGGTTCGGTTCGGGTTTGTGCTCAACCCGGAACCGACCCGATCTGGTCGGGTGGCAGGACGGCGGACCCGCTGCCGATCGTGAAAAATCACAGGTCGAGTCCGATCAGACTTGGTTGCACAACAGTCGGATCCGATTTCGACCGAAACACAAAAGAACAGATCTGAAAAAACAAATCTCTACTGAAGAACAGATCTACAAACCCAATACAAGGACCCGTCTCTGAGGAACAGATCTACACTGAAGAACAGATCTAAACTAACCCACAAATCCAAAGAACACAAATAGAAACTGAACTTGCATGAGACTGAATCAAAGAAATAAAGAGAAAATTACTGAAAACTACAAGCTTGACTCGCAGATCGGAGATGGTGAATGGCAGAGATTGTAGATTGACGATGGTGAATGGAAGAGAATCGCAGATCGGTGATGATGGAGGCTGAGAGATCAGCGCAAATCGGCAATGGAGGTTGAGATCTTGGCACAGATTGGCGATGATGGAGGTTGAGAGCTCGGCGATGATGGAGGTTGAAAGCTCGGCGATGTTGAGATATCAATGTAGATCGGCACATGTCGGAGATGTTGAGAGATTGAGAGAGTGAGAGAGAGCCTTCAGATTGAGAAAGAATGAGACTGTGAGAGAACTGAGAACTAACTAAGCACTAAAGGTTATATATCACGGTCGGGTCGGGTGGATCGGGTTTTGGAAGGGAAGACCCGCCACTCGACCCGCCAGAATCGATTTGGGATGGCAGGAACCCGTCGCCGACCGCCAAGTAGTCGGGTCGGATGGCAGACAGTTCGGGTGTGGTCGGTTTGGCCGGGTGGGTCGGGTCTTCGGTTTGGTTGGACAGGCCTAGTTTTTAGCTAGTCTCCCACACACACACACTCTCTCTCAGACACTTCGAAAATCTCCTCACTGTCCCATCCCTACCACCACCCACAACCACAGCAATCACCACCACCACCACCCAAAAATCGAGCCTAGTTAGGTCCAAAAACAAATGGGTTAGGTCTAGCCCAACCCATTTCTCTTATCATTTTTAACCCTAGTGGTTCATCCCCCTAATCTAGAACCTTCCCTCTTTGCTTTAGCTACCTGATCTCATCACCTCAAGTCGGCACCGCCACCACAGAACACCGACGCCGCCGCCACACCCCCAGCCAATGGTAAAGTAATCTCCTTCGCCGATCTCCTTTCTCCCCTTCTCCCCTCAAACGCCGATTAGCTCTTGAATAGGATTTGTAGAGAAGGGTGGTAGTAGCTAAACATGTGGTGGAAGAGAGGGGGTGGGGTGCTAAGAAAGCGATTAGATCAAAGTTACAGATATATATATATATATATATATATTAAATTCTTGGTTGGTGATGGTAGAAGAATGTCTTTTTGGTTTGATGTATCGAACCATGGACTTTTGTTTTTGTGGTATTTGAAGTGAGATGGGTAATTGTTCACCTCTTCTTCTTCTTCTTTAGCTTCTAGAATTATTTTACCATCAGATTCTCAGAAAGTCTCCGTGGGCTTATATTACGAATCCCTACGCCCCTACAGCACCAATTTCATAATCAATTACCTGGACAAGTTCTTCGAAACTGATCTCATATCTATCGTCGATCTCAAACTCGTTCCTTGGGGTAACGCCAAACTCAGAGGCAACAACACATTCGATTGCCAGGTCATGGTTTTTCTTAATTCCACAATTTTATGAATTGTGCGCTTGTCTTTCTATTTTTTTTTTTGTTTGATTAATCACAATTCAATTGCGTGGAACTGTATACTTATACTATTTGACAATTTTCCCATATGGGTTGGACTTATTTACCTGTATTGAGAACGTCAAAATTGTACTTTTCATTATTCTTTTGTTTTGGTGGGTATGTATTAACATAGGATGAAGTACTAAATTTTTTTATGATGATTGCAGCATGGCCCATATGAATGCTTACTAAACACTGTGGAAGCCTGTGCAATTGATGTCTGGCCTGATTTGGTAAGACTTCATATTTTTAATATTTCGATAGTTACAACGGGGGAGTGAGGATTTGAATCCTGGGTGTTTCCGTTGAAAACACCAAGAGGTGCCAATTAAGCAACGAGGCTCTTGGCAAATTGGTAAGACTTGTTACTGACCATAACACAGTAGATATGAAAAATGATAAGAACCCATTGGTACATAAGACTATAAAAGTGCTACTAGCATTTTACATGTTGGAGGAGTTGAAAAGGAAATGAAACTCGTTATGGGGTAGTATTTGGAATGTGGTTCCATTATGCCATATGTGGATTATTTTGAAGGAAAGGAATAGGAAAATTTTTTGAGATAGTACCTTTCAATTGAGAGAATAAAGTCTTGGTTTGTCATTACTTTATTTTCCTAAATGTTTGTAGATGATAGTAGACCTTCTTGTGCTGTTGATTTTTTGGATTCTCTACACTGGTGATTTGTTTGTAGGAGTAGCTGATATAGCTTGTGTTCTTAAAATTGTTTCCTTGACCTATTGTAAAATTCCTTTAAAATTAATGCAAATATGAAATATCATTACTTATCAAGAAATGTACTTTGGATCAAATTAGTAAACTTAATTGTCAAAATCTTAAGTGCTACATGTCATTTTATATCTTTACCTGGAGAAATATCTGTTTACTTTTTTTCCTATATTTGGGGAATAATTTTATTCATTGTTTTTAATTATTTTTCATAATTGCTCGTCCTGAACATGACTTTGTGCACTTCTTAATGAGCTGCTGTGATAAAGCGATAATATCTGGAGTCTGGACAATGATGGATTTCTGTTTTCTTATGTTGGCCAAACTGGGGGAATAGGCATTAACAACAAAAATATACCTACCTAAGCAAGTTTTGATAGGTCAAGATTGTTTGACCATCTTTTTTATTTATTGTTAATTATATTGGAATATAAACAGATAGTGTACCAAAGTTTAGGGGTTCTAGGCGATAATTTGCTTCTGACTGGATCAAGTATGCTAGTCTGAATGAACCTGTCCAATCTGTCCACAATAAAGCTGCTAGTTTTTTTATTTTTTTTATTTTGTTTGCAAGTATAAAGCTGACTACTTCATGTAACAGTGATATTCCCTTTATAAGGTTTGTCATCCTTGGCAAGTACACAATTTTTTCAAAAGTTTCATTTAGTGCTGCAGGTTTCATATTTCGAAAATTAAATTCCCCCCCCCCCCCCCCACAACCCAAAATAAAAAAAAAAAAAAAAAAAAAAAAATCACCTCTTAAAGTTAGAAGAGTTGTGTGGGGAAGGTTGCAGTGACCAAAAATAATTTTACAAAAATACTTATCATTTTCGTTCGCACTCTCTCATAAACCCAGTCGCATTTTTGCTTCATTCTATTTCTTCTTTTTTAATTTTTCTTTTTTCTTTCTATAATGATATGTACGGTATTTTATATGTTTGTTTGGGTTACACAGGAAAGGGTGGTGAGGAATAAGGTGGTGAACTCAAAGGGTGTCGATTCTACTCCAGGTTTGCTTTCTGGGTTCTGATTTTGATTAATGGGGTTTGTTTTCTTTGAATTCGGGCGCCGTTTGGCAACTTAGAAAAAGAAAATGAGAGCTGTGAAGATTTTAATATAACATTGTTAGATTTCATTTAGCTTACTAGTATATTGTTCGGAATAATATATCCTATATTCATAGCTTTGAAGATTTTAATTTAATTTTTTTTTCTTAATGAGTATAGTTTGTGAATTTGAAATAGCTGACTATGTGATACTAGAACTTGATTAATTTGGATTTGTTTGATATGGGCTTGGTAGAATTCGGTGGTTTTTACGAGATAATGGTAAACATGTTCACTGAATTAGCAATCACAGCTCTAATGATTGATGGCTTATCATAAATTTAGGAATTGGTGGCTTTACATAAACTTTGTGTAAGGCATGATAAGTTTGACTGATAAACCGATAAGCTGTTCAGTTGAATAAGAACAGTACTGAGGTTTGTTTAAATTAATTGTTTGGGAGAAAGGAAATTTAAACACGCTGTCCTTTTCATCTAGATTTAGTTGGACTCATATCATGATTGATGTGGCAATTACATGCCCAATTTATGGCTTTATGATAGGTTTTCAGTATTCAAATAATACGGAAAAGTGACGGGTTTTGTATCGAGTTGGGATTGGGAGTTGAGAAGTCTAGTGTTGCAGCTAGCTAAGATTAATTTTCAAGAGCTGGATTCTCATGTTTATTCGTTTCTTCCAAAGAATAGTTTATAAATTTTTTTTTTTTGGTTTAAAAAGGTCAGATGTAAGTCTTCTTTACTATCTAGGAATTGGGTTTTATGTAAGGTGTTCAATGTTGTTAATTGTGCTTGTCTGGCTCTATGAGAAAGTGGAGTTGTAGTTTTTCATTTTTCGTTTTCGTTCAATGTGGTTAAAAAAATACTTATCATTTTTGTTCGCACTCTCTCATAAACCCAGTCACAGTCGTGAGCTTTTTGCTTCATTCTATTTCTTCTTTTTTAATTTTTCTTTTTTCTTTCTATAATGATATGTACGGTATTTTATATGTTTGTTTGGGTTACACAGGAAAGGGTGGTGAGGAATAAGGAGGTGGACTCAAAGGGTGTCGATTCTGCTCCAGGTTTGCTTTCTGGGTATACTTATTTATTTATTGTTGGATTTCTGTACTGTACTGTAGTGATTGGCTTTGTCTCTGAAAACAAGAACTTTGATTTTTATTTAGTTGTTTATTTAAGGATTAAGTTGTGTGTGTCTTTAGATAATGAAGTAGTTTAGTTGGTTATTTATTTATTTGCTTATCAGATATGTGATCATATTCTTTCGTTGTTTCAATATATTTTTTTTAATTATGCGAATATGATATTCGTAGGAATCGACCAGGTAATACTATTTTTAATATACACAAATCAGATCAAGCCATATGTCTGTAATTGTGAAAAAGAAATTTGTGGTCCTAAAATTTATTTTTTTATGGATCTGGGGTGTTTTGTTGTCTGGGATTCGATGCATAAGCACCTCAACAAAGGACTTTTTGTGTTAAGTGCTTTGCTGGTTTTCTCTTGGTGCCACTTAGTTTCAAAATCTAATTACCTCATTTTTCTTAAGTTTCTTTCTATTTTTTCAACATCGTGTCTTTAATCCACATCTCTACAGTGTACAAGGTTGTTGTTGACAATTGCTGACCTTTTCTTGCTTAATTAAGTGATTTGGTCTTAAGAGTTTGGTATTATGGAATTTAGGAAACGACATTAATTTAGAAACTGATATATTGCTTTGTATTGTAATCATTCTTTTAAATTGACTATTACATTGAGAGTGACTCCTTCTTGGCTTGGGAATGCTTATGTTTCAGCTAACTTGCCATTAAGCATGGCTGCTTTATTTAGGCTCATATAAAAGTTTCATATTTTGCAAGAACTGTATGACTAGCTTCCTCTTAGGCCTAAACTTCATTCTTTGCATTTGTCTAGAGTTGGAAACTTGGAAATGCAAATACAATTTCTATGATTTCTAGCTAGGCTCGTTTAAATTCTCTCTCAGTGCGCTGTGGTACAATTTTCTATTATATCATTGACTTCATATCTCTCTCTCTCCCTCTCTCTCTCTCTCTCTCACAAATTTCAACTCTTAAGTGGGTTCTAATTAATTGAATTTTAAATCATAAGAAAAAGAAAATTGTGTTAATTCAAGCATGCTTGAATAGACCACACAACTGAGTCATAGTAGCTCTTATTAAAGCCTACCTGCTCTGCTAGGTGACTTAACTCAGTCTGTGATCTCAAGTATATATAATGTTTGCTTGGAAAAAATAAATGGTGTAAAATACACACATTCAAATGTTTTCAAAATTGGCTCTCTCCCTTTTTGCTTTTTCATGGAATCTCTTTATTAAATTTGGGAACAATACAAGAGAATGTACATGTAAGCATTTAGTTCATAAAAAAAGAAAATAAAAGTATATGTAGGCATTTCTTGGCCAAATCGGCATTTACCACTTTTCACGGAAATTATCAACAACATACCCTGTTTGCAAAATAAGTAGCAATATACCACTTTTTTGAAACTCTAGTTCATGAAACTTGAGTTTGCTATGTAAATCAAGTTTTAAATACTCAAGTTTCATAAAAAGGATGACTTACATACTGCTGGTTCTTGTGCCTTTGCTGTGCACGCTGCAAAAAATGTAATGAGTATTATGACTATTTTTTAAATAATTTTGACTTCTCCTAAAGTTTATGTGAAACCAATATTTATCACTACATAAATATGCTATTCATAATGTAGGCAAAAATGGATGGATGTCCTATAGAGCGTGCAGTATTATATCCAATACTACATACTCGTAAAGATGGATCTGCAGTTAATCCTGTAGTGAAAGCAAAAATGGTGAGTAATTTCTCCATTGTAGTTGGGGGTAGGGTAAACAAAAAAGGAATTCAATGATAATTGTTAGCCAATACACATTCTTTTTTATTGTGGGGTCATTTGATTGTTGGATTACATAACAAACTCCATTTCATTGTGGAAATGTTATTCTTACTGAGTTGAAGCCTCTATGTTTAGTTCCTTTGTTATATTACAGCATATCTTTTTTTTTTCTTTTTTTCTTTTTTTGGAGAGGTTCATGTGGTGAGTTGCCTGTAGATTGTCAATTTTCTCTTGAGGGTTACTGGTACATATTGGTGCTTGCTTTTCCCATCCTATATATATGTATATATATGTTATATGTATATATATGTTATATGTATATATATATGTTGTGGGGTCATTTTAACTATACGATTTCTATTTTTTTTTTTTTAAATTTTATTCAAACACAAATATGGCATGGTCAACAGATGATGTGTTTGCCAAAGTGATGAGTAAGGAGCGCAAAGGTCGTATTCGTGAGGTAGGATTTGGTCCAAGCCCAAGTGGTCGAAGTAGCAAGAGTGCTCTCACGGACATTGAAATACACTTAAGTCAAGCAAGGGATAACGAAGTTGCACAACTGAAGGCTTCCTTGGCTACTATGAAGGATAAACTTGCAAGTTTTGACGAAATGGAGGAAAGACTTAGTCAATTCGAAGAAATAGAGCAAAGAATGGCTCGCATGCTCCAACAAATGCAACAAATTTCTTCCCAATGCAATCAGGTATATTAACAAAGACTTAGTCAATGTTTTTCTCTTTGTAAGCACTTCGTTGTTATTGTGAGTGCGTATAAATGTCTTCGTTTAACTTGTTCCCATTTTTTGCCTTGGTAATATTTTCTTGTTATTCTATTCCATTTATGCGCACTTATTGAGTAATCATACTTTGTATGTAGGATGTTCCTTCAGCTCAACAATCTCCAGCTCTCCAAAAATCATCAACCGCATTCTATCAACCAAACAACTTATAAGTTTTATCTTGGTGTTCGAGGACTTTTTTGTGTACAAAGAACTACAGAAGAACAACTGCATTTTTTGCAAGTGTTGAAGGATATTTTTAAACACTTTGGAACTTTGATTATAGTATTAGCTTAATTTGAGTGGTTGTTTTATTCAAAAGACCACATCTTTTTTTGTTAATCTTATGATGGTGGTTGTAGACAACGTTATGTATTTGATAATATATTTCTATGTTAATATTACGTTAGTTTGGAGACATTTGTAGTGTTGTTAATTAATTACATTTGTGGTATTGTGTTAGTAGAGCTAAAACTATTACAAGTTTTAAACAGGTTTGAACAATATATTTGTAACAGGTTTGAACAACATATTTGATGCAAACAGTGGTTTTAAAGCCCACTGAAAAGAAAAAAAAAAAACCTATAGCGACAGTCAAAAAGCGCCGCAATAGGTGCACATTTTATGATTTAAATAAAACACTATAGCAGTGCTTATTGCTTGCTGCTATAGGTTCAAACATATAGCGGCGTGTCTAACCGCCACTAAAGGTATGTACATATAGCAGCATTTCCACCCGCTGCTAAAGATACGCACATATATCGATGTTTCCACTCGCCGCTAAAGATACGCACATATAGCGACGTTTTCACCCGCCGCTAAAAGTGCAATTAGTCCGTTTTAATTAATTGCCTATAGCAGCGCGATGTGCTCGCCACTAAAGGTGGACACCAATAATGGCGTACATAACCCGCCACTAAAAGTCAATTGACATAAATTTGAACGTCGTATGGCGGCGGTTTTATGCCCGCCACAATAAACCAAAATCGCCACTAAAAGGTGTATCTACAGCGGTGCTTTTTTTTACTGCCGCAATAGATCTATAGTGGCACCACAATGGTGGCAGGAAGAACCGCCGCAATAGCAGCCACCGCTAAAGGTCAAATGTACCTTTAGCGGCGGTTTTTGGGGCTTCAGCGGCGCTTTTTGGCCCACCGCAATAGGTCTTTTTTTTGGTGGCAATGCCAAAATATCAAAATCCACAGTTTTTGGCATTAAATCATCCTCAAGGTAATGGTCCAACTCCAATTTAATATTCCCACCCCTTTTTTTCTTACTAAGATATCTTTCAAAGTCCATAAGAGAGTCATCAACTTGCGGATCCTCTCCCACACAAGGGCCACGAGTACCTTCCCTACCCATTCTCCCAAAACTGTAGTCATGAATCATTTCATAACAAATATCTCTAACCCTTTGAATTTCATTATCAGCTTCATCACCCTAAATTATTGGAAAATAATATTCTAACAATTCAACCTTATATCTTGGGTCTAAAATGGTTGCCACGGCCATAACACCATGAATCACATTCCAATAAATTCAAATTTTTCCAACATTTTAAATGCCATACTCCTAATCACATCATTTGCGCTTGTAAACCAAGAATTCAAAACTATTTTTATTTCACACACCTTAGGAAAGAAAAGATTAGCTGTAGGGTATGAGGTACCTGAAAATAGCTCTGCAACCTTGTGAAACACTGCTAATCTCTCACATATATTACTTGCCATCTCCCATTCTTCCTCCGTTGGAATGCACTTATAAGATGACTCACATATGTTCAATCAATAAAAGACATTTTGATACTCTATAGCAATAGAAAGCATGAGATAAGTAGAGTTCCAACGAGTCTTACAATCAAGGGCTAGTTCTTTGGTACATTCAACATGTGCTTGTCGGGCTGTCTCTTCAAAATTCTGCCTTCTCTTTGTTGATGCAATCCAAAATCCCACACTTTCTCAAACCTTTTCAATGCATGATCCAATTACATCCAAACCATCCTGAACAATCAAATTAAGAACATGTGCTGCACAACACATATGCAACATTGATCCACGCATAATAAGTGCACCAAGTTGAAGCTTATCTAAGATAATTTTTATAACTGCATCATTGGTATTGCAATTGTCCATAGTCACAGTAGATAACTTCCTATCAATATTCCACTCCAACAAAGTATCTAGAAGGACACTAGAAAGCACTTCTTTCGTATGCGGAGATGGCACATAAATAAACCTTAAATGAGAAATTTAAATAATTAGAACCAACAATGATATAAGTTCATAAAACATTTGAAAAGAATTTAATTGAAACGTAAAAATGAATATATACTTTAAAAAAAAGTACCTTATAACTCAGCTTTGTACTCTCCACAAACCATCAATGAAGTGTGTTGTTACAACCATAAACCCTCGCTTTTTGTTTTGTAAAGTTCACATATCAGTGGTAATAGAAATTCTACCCTGATTCTTATCAATTTCATGCTTTGATTTCTCCCTTTCTTTCTCATAGATGCTCAAAATCTCCTTCTTGATTGTGTTCCTAGAAACCATCTTGAACAATGGTTGAAGAGAAGTTGAATATTTTCTAAAACCAATGTGGTCAACTATAGAGAGGGGGTACTCATGCAAGATGATCATACGAGCAAGTTCATTTCTTGATACATTTTGATCAAAATTATAAGCATTCACACCCGCCATTGAATGCACTTTATTTTGATCCCTTGCCAAAAAATTTTGATTCATATCCCTAATGTCTTGAAACTTTCTCCTTGGACATATTTTCATGTGGTCATGCAAATGTTTAGTGCCATAATTGGATCCCCTTACTAGCAATTTCTTACAATAATTGCACTCAGCCTTGTCTTTCTCATCAACTCTCTTTCTCTTAAAATGATTCTAAACAATTGATTTGTACTTCCCCTCTTCTTGAATTATTCCATTGCTAGGCTGGACTGCCTGGACATTATTTGGCATATTCAATAGAGGTGATGATGGGGTTGCATTATCTTCATCTACTATCAAAGGAAATTGATTACTGCCAGATGGATTGGAGCTACCAATGTTTTCATGTGAAGTCATTTTTTTCCTGATGTTAATTTAGCAACTTAGTAATGGACAAACTATATTTCTCCAACAAGGATAATATAAAATAATGGGAATGAAAAAAAAAAATTAAAACAAATCTCCTTGGCAACATCGTTAAACAATTAAACTATATTTAGCAACGTCGTTAAACAATTAAATTAAAAATCATAGCACCGGCAGCACATACACAAATGGTATTCATATTTCATTGGCCTAAAAAACACTAAAAAAAATCTCCTATATACTAAGTAGTGTGCATTATTTAATTCCTCCCATTTTGTGACTATTTCATAGAGAATGGGACAAAGTCTTAAACCTGTGCGGTTTATGAATTTTTTTAGCCATTGCTGCAATAACCAACCCTATAGAGTCCCCAACCATGATACCAATCCCAACTTCATCACTCTCATTGAACATCGCTCCATCGAAGTTTGCTTTATAATTCCCCGGTTCTGGAGGTAGCCATTTGCGTTGACGGATCAATTTTCCCCTACTGCTGCTGGGTTCATCTTGGCATGACTGAAATTGCTACAGAAAATTTCTTGCAGCTTCTCCAATGCTTCACAGAGGTATAGTCTTCTCCAACAACCTGGATTTGTTTTGGTGAGTCCATATAGACCATGCTGTAGTTGCAAACAGCTCTGCCACTCTTGGTTTTGATATGAGCCGATCAACTAAGTCAGGAAAAGAACCATGATTTGCCTCGACCCAATCTACCCAGCTGAAATCCATACACCATATAGCCTTCACCGCTTCACAATCCCACAGGGCATGTTTTGTATCCTCTGCAATTCTGCCACAGAGGTGACATGTAGGGTTTGCTAGAATTTCTCTCTTCATCAAGTTCACTTTAGTTGGTAAACAGTCTGAGCAAGCTTTCCACAAGAAGTGTTTGATTTTTCCAGGCACTTTGAGTTTCCAAATCCCAGACCATAAGCCCGAGACTCCACTTCTGGTTTAACCCGAGGCTGCTTCACTTCTTGAATCTTCACATATAAGCTTGTAACCCGATTTCACCAAGTAGACTCCATTTTTTTCCCATGACCAATAGAGAGAATCTGATTGAGCTGATGCACATAAAGGAATAGCTTTTATCTGTTGAACTTCAAAAGGGAGAAAAGAATTTTCAGTCACTTAAGTCTTCCATTTACCCGATCCTGCTCAATCAAATCTGCCACACAAGTCCCACTATCCAAACCCGAGAGAGAAGATGTAATTCTACCTCTTGCAAGTCCTGGTATCCAACAATATTTGAAGACTCAAGTCCTTGAGTCTAGTATATGTACTTAAATCCCTTATTTAACAACAATAGACTTTCTCAAATTATTTTTTTTTTTTTAAATTTTTTTAGAACAAATTTTATCAGTGAAGCTAATTAAAATTCACAAAATATGGGGCAATTATTTAAAGCCCATATATAATAGATAATACCGCATGGTTGCTTAGTCTGAGTCCAAATCTTCTGTCCCACTCTTCCTGTTCCACTATATACTTCACAAATAAAAACATGCCACATGTTTATCTAATTTATTAAATGCTAAATTTATGCCTTTTATTATTTCAATTTCCTAAATATGATGGGTTATTTATTTATTTATTTATTTATTTTAGGAAATTGAAATAATAGAAGGCATAAATTAACATTTAATAAATTAGATGGACATGTGGCATGTTTTTATTTGTGGAGTATATAGTGGAGAAAGAAGAGTGGGATAGAAGATTTGGACTCACTTAGTCTCTCTACCTGCCAGTTATTTATCATGCATCAGTTAAGAAGCTGTAGGATTGATTTCATCAAATGATTATAGTTCCTTCTCAAAAAAAAATGATTATAGTTAATTTTCATGACTTACTAGCTACTTACCGAAGAATTTTATACCACTACTTAATTACATGACTTCCCAGAGCCTATATGAAGTTCATAAAGCCAATGCTTGTTAAATCTGGCAGATTTGGTGGCTGTGATCATTTAATTACATTACAAAATGGTTGCCTTTGTTTATAAGCGTTTAAGGGTATAGTTAAGAAAAAATAAAAGGTTTTTTTTTGGGGAAAAATAAGATTTTTTTATTTATTTATAATTATTCAAAGTAACGTCTTGAGGGGCTAATTCTACCGTACTCTCTTTTTTTGGAGGGGGAGGGGAGGGTACGGTACCCAGTAGTAGGCAACCTACTATACTAGGTAACCAAAACATCGGCCAAAATGGGCAAATGCCCTTTTCGCCCAAAATATACAGTAGGTAAAACTTTTCGCATAAAACTTAAAAAAAAATAATAAATAAATAAATAATTGCATGGAACTCGAGTTTTTGGAGCTCAAGTTCCATAAAAAAACGCCACTATAGGGATTTAAAACGCCACTATAGGGCTCCCTATGGAGCGATCAAACTTAAAAAAACTTGCATGTTTTAAAACGCCACTATAGGGCTTTAAAACGCTGTTATAGGGCTCCCTATGGAGCGATCAAACTTAACAAAAAACTTGCATATTTTAAAACGCCATTATAGGGCTTTAAAAAATTGCATGGAACTCGACCTCCATGAACTTGAGTTTTATGCAATTTTTTTTTTTTTTTTAATTTTCAATTTGTTATAACTTGATTGTCCAAAAATCGAGTTTCAAAACATGAGCATTTCTCTAATTAGTTTGGAAAATGGGGCAAAATGCTGGATTTTTTGCACGAAAAGGGCATTTGCCCATTTTGGCCCCAAAACATCACATTTGATGATTTCATCCTTACATTGTGTAGTACTAACATCACATATGACTGTACTTTTGTCACATTCGGTAGTTCATTTATTTTTTTCTCACATTTGATGATACCATTCTCATATTGTGCAGTACCAACATCACATGTGACTATATTTTTGTCACATTCGGTGGTCCCCTTATTTTTTCTCACATTTGATGATATCATCTTCACATTATGCAATACCAACATCACATGTGACTGTACTTTTGTCATATTCGGTGGTTCCTTTATTTTTTTTTCTTACATTTGATGGTATCATCCTCACATTGCAATATCACACGTGACTATACTTTTGTCACTTTTGGTGGTTCATTTATTTTTTTCCTCACATTTGATGGTACCATCCTCATATTGCGTAATACCAATATCACATGCGACTGTACTTTTGTCACATTCGATGGTTCCTTTATTTTTTCTCACATTTGATGGTACCATAATCACATTGCGCAGTACCAACATCACATGTGATTGTATTTTTGTCAAATTTAGTAGTTTCTTTATTTTTTCTCACATTTGATGGTACCATCTTCACATTGTGCAGTACCAACATCACATGTGACTGTACTTTTGTCACATTCGGTGGTTCCCTTATTTTTTTTCTCACATTTTATGGTACCAGCCTCACATTGTACAGTATCAACATCACATGTGACTGTACTTTTGTCACACTCGTTGGTTCCCTTATTTTTTTCTCACATTTAATGATACAATCTTCACATTGTGCAGTACCAACACATGCACTTTCGTATAATAAAAAATTTTCAGGCTCTGCTCTCAGTTCCTAAGTCTCTGGCTTTCTTCTCCTCTCTCTCGATTTTTCTATAGACTACGCTTCTCTCTTCAATTTCGTCTCTCTCAAATTCTTCTCATCCAAACCATCCACAAGAACCTATCTAGAGCGATGATTACTAAACAAAACCCCAAGCAAGACCCACAAAAGAAGAAATAGATCCCTAAGCCATGATTGGTACCTCCCCAGCTCTAGCGAGGGAATTGTTCTCGCCAAAAAATAAAAATCCATTGTTTATTACTATCTCTCAACCGTGCTCTCGTTCCTCTCTCTTCAACTTCGCTCCATTTTCAAAAAGGACCTCACCATTAATTGACCTTGCCGGCGTAGGGAAAGGCGTTTTACACGATGACAATCGAAACCCATTTCAGGTACTATAGAGTTGGTTTGAAATTTCCCCAAATTTTTTTGATTTTTGCTCACTTTTTCACCAAAATTTCTTGATGATGGCATTTGTGAGGTTTGTTCATTCCAAGTTGACTTTTTTTTTTTCCCCTCTGTTTTGTTAGAAGAATTTGATAAAGTTTACATTTTTATTGATTTTTTGTGAGGATTTGTGTTTGTTTGGGGTTTGATTTTGATGGGTATTTATCGTTTTGGTGATTGGTTGTTTTGTTTATGGTTATTTAATCTTGCATGCATTTCATACTTTTGGTATCCTCTGTTTGGTTGCTTAGAATGTATTGGGAAAAGAGAATAAAATGGAATCTCAAATTTCAATGTTTCGTGTTGTTTTGGATTTGAAAAAAAAATGATAATAATACATCTGAGTGGGGTTTATTGATTTTTGTTTCCCTAGGTTTAAATTGGCGGGAAATTTTGGGAACCAAAAGCTTGAATTCCCTTCACTTTTCCCACCTCTTCTCTATAACCAAACAGAGGTGTAAGGCTTTTGCATTTTGCACTGTAGGCTTCAGCTTTTCACGTAATTTGTCAAATTCATTGGTTGTACTACAAATTTTGTAAAGGTTTGTAAATGCTAGGCCTTTTGTATTGTTATCTCTCTGTTCTTAGGCTAACTGTTTAATTGGTATTTGACTTCCCCCATTTACCTCATTCTTTGAATAGCAAATTACTTGAAATGAAACCCTTTTCTTGTCTAAGCACTGACATGTATTTTTTGGCTGATCTCAGGAATATGTGTATATTCGGCTTCAAACAGTTAAAATTTAAGTCCTTTGCATCATTTTAATTTGTTCATTTGTCAATTTTATTAGTATATTTACTTACTTTCTTGGTTTCCAGCTATGGTTGGTATTTCTCCTTTGTGCAAGGATTTGTCTACTTGATACTCATATACTTACAAGGTTTCACCCCCAAGCAAATGGTGAACCCTTGGAAGACATATGTGAAACTCTCTGTTGTTCTTGTGGGTTCTCATGGATTAACAAAGGGGTCCTTGGCCTTTCTTAATTATCCAACCCAGATCATGTTCAAATCAACAAAGGTAAATGGTGAAGGAATATGTGTTTGTGTCAATTATAATTTTTGGTTTCTACATCTGTTGTTGATCAACTTCATTTTGTTGTAATTCTGGAAATCTAAAAAACGTTTTGAGAAATTTACTGTATTGGATATCATTTGATTGAGCCATTCGTATACATTATTTTGAAATGTAGAATATCTAATTGAGGATGCCTTTCATTTTTCTGACATATGTGTTTGTGATTGTGAGAATTCAGGTCCTGCTTGTCATGATAATGGGTGCCTTCATTCCTGGCTTGAGAAGGAAATATCCAATTCATGAATACATCTCTGCTCTGCTTCTAGTAATTGGTCTGATCCTTTTCACCTTAGCAGATGCCTATGCATCTCCTAATTTTAGCATTTTTGGTGTTGTAATGATATTGGGTGCTCTAATCATGGATGCCTTTCTGGGAAATTTTCAAGAAGTAATTTTTACCATGAATCCTAATACCACACAGATGACTAATCATTCCCTTGTGTTTATGATTGTCAAAAAGAATCGTGACCAAAACAACAAAAAACTGCTTTTATTCTAACTTAAAATTGTGTTATTTTTCTCTTGACAGACAGAGATGTTATTCTGCTCAACAATAGTTGGGTTGCCTTTTTTAGTTCCACCAATGATTTTAACAGGAGAGCTATTTAAGGCTCGGAATTTTTGATACAGGATATGAATGAAGCATTTTATGTGTTGTTTTCTCTCTTTCTTTCTTTTTATTTTTCTATTTTTGAATGCATTCATTTGTTTTTATTGTTTTTCCTGAGGTCATCACTCCCATTTCTAGGTTTCACTATCATTGTTATGTTTGCTTGTTGGAAACTCAAAGGTTTAAATGTTGTGGAACATTTAAATCTTAGGATCTCATAACAACATTTTTCATGGAATTTAACTTTTGGGTTTTTGATTGATGTCGGCATGCAGATAACAATTGCTAGAAAGGTGGTCACTTTGTTCCTGTCATTCTTGATATTTACCAAGCCATTAACTGAACAGCACAGGAAGGGGTTGTTGCTCATAGCAATGGGAATCATCCTGAAGATGTTGCTTGAAAACAAACTGCCGAGTAGCAATGCCGCTGCAAAGCACCATCCATAAAAGCAGACAATAGCCTACTAGCAAATGGAGGTGTAGTAGAGGAAGAGAGAAGGCCCTTAGTTTGAAGATCAAAGTAGTTGTTCATTTTTTTTTTTTTTTTAATATTTTTTTCAATATGTTGTTTCGGGTTCCCTAATTCAGCTAGGTCATAGAGGTGGACAGAAAGCACAAGAGAAAAGAGAGAGAAGAGAGTGAGATATAGAAAACTATGATGAAAATCCAACTAGTGTTTTGGTACTATTCATGGGTTCCATTATACTATTTCATTTAATTTTTACCTTTATTTACAGTATTTACAGCAAAAAGTTTTTAGTTTCAGCAAAATAAGCAAATTCCAAACAGGTTCTAATTCCAGCCCATTTAGAAAATTAGATACCACATAAAAGTGTTGATTTAGAGTTTAAATAGTTAGGGTGGTCTGAAACATACAGTATATAGCCAACAGGTATCAGATTTTCCACCAAGTCTATGGATCAGAAGTCGCTAAAAAGGCTCTAGCTCAAAAAACCTCAAAAAAGGAGTCCAAAATGGACCCAAACTCGAACACGGGACCGGCACCCAAAAGGGCCATTCGGCACTTTTGGAGTGTCGATTGGCATTTTAATTCAGGCCCTGCCCCGATGGCACTTTGATTGAGACACATCCTTTTCGATTTTTTAGAGATAAGGATGCGTCCCAGTTCGTATTCTAATCATTTAGCTATTTTTTTGAACATCCTAGCCTCTATAAATAGAGGAGGCCTCTCAAAATTCAGCACACTTTTTCACGCTCTTTGAATCCCCTCTTTCTGACTCCTCTTCTTTTATTTTCTCTCTTACGTTAAAGACATTCTGGAGGTTCTAACCTTAGGAATTTCTTTTCTGTATGCAAAATATTTTAGGTTTCAAGGATAATTGAATAAATTTCTTTGAACCCTAAAATATTCCTTCACTACTAAGAAGAGCACGCATGCAAGAGCTAATTAATTTCTTTTCTTTTTCTAGCCTTCTATATTAATTTTGATTGATGATGCATGAATAGGTTTAGGATTTTTTTATTTTTTTTATTTCTGATTCTTATATAATTGCCATGCTTTGTTTAGATTGTTTTTCTTTCTTTAAATATGTTTTTAGATGATTGTTTATTTCAATTCTTTCTCTTTAACTTCAAAATCTGCAATTACTATTAACACAAAACAGATATGTATCTTCCTTAGATGCAGATCTGAATTTTTTCAAATCCAAAACAAATCTGTATCTTCCTTAGATATAGATCTGAATTTTTTTAAAACACCAAAACAGATCCGTATCTTCCTTAGATGCAAATCTAATTTTTTTTTTTTTAAACACAAAACAGATCGGTATCCTCCTTAGATGCAGATTTGAATTTTTTAAAACACAAAACCGATCTGTATCTTCCTTAGATGCAGATCTGAATTTTTTTTTTAAACATAAAGCTAATTTCTATCTTCCTTAGATGCAGATTTGTATTTTTCTAGTCATAAAACTAATCTGAATCTTTTTCTGAAAAAGTTTTCTTCTTTATAAAATTGCAAATTTTAAAACTCAAAAGAAAGGATTGAAAGCTAGGTTATAATTTTTTAATATGTGATGCATGTAATATAGATTTATTTTATGAATGGTTCCTTTTCTAAAAAAAAAAGGTCTTTTTCTTATTTTATTCATAAAAAACAAATCTGATTTTTTTTTAAAATTTACAAATCTAAATTTTCTAATCTACAAAAAAAATCTAAATTCTTTTACATATAAATCTAAATCATTTTTTTAAACTTTGCTCTAAAACCAGATCTGATATTTTTTAGCCAAAACCTTCTTCTTTCTTTATATAAAAACAGATTTGATTTTTCTTCTTTACAAATCTATTTTTTTTGTCTACATAAAAACAAATCTGATTTTCTTTATAAAATTATTTCTTATTTACACAAAAACAAATCTGGTTTCTTTTTAATAAATAAAATCTCATTTTTTTTATTTCACAAAAACATATCTGAATTTTTTTAAAGAAGAGGAAACATTCATAAGATAAATTTATTTGAGTTGACGTTAGTCAAGTGTTTGTCATATGTTCAACATATCATTCATACCATGCAAAAAGGGTATATTGGTCATTAGAGTCTAGAAGACCGGACTTTGTCTAGGCGGAATAGGTGCCTAACACTTTCCCATTCCGTAACCCAGCCTTTGAATTTAGTTCTTTTGAATAGGTAGATCTATGCCTTGTCTTTCTTTTTATTTTTGGGTAGATTGTAACTAGGAAAAAAAACCATGTATTCTTTTGGTAGATTGTAACTAGGACCCAAAAGCATTGTAAGGTTTAATTTACTAAGATTGTATTTATCATTATTCAATCAATGACAATGAAATATTTTGATCATGCATTTTTGTATTTTATTTTTTCTTATTTTTTGTATAAAAAATAAGTAGCGACTCCACACCACTTACCCAAAAAGAGATGTGCTCTTAAAAGCACCTGAATCTCTTTTTTGAGGGCACCCCAATTTTGGCTGTCTCTCACATATACATACATACATACATATATATATATATATATATATATATATATATAAAAGAAAAAACAATTAGAGGAATATTTTTATTATTAGAAAATAATATGTTGAAATTACACCGGTGCCAAACTTGAGTTGTACAATTTCATATGTCTTGAAAAATGTTATATCTATCCTTTTTTTTATGAAGGTTACGAAAACTTGTAACTTATTATACATAGGGGAGGGGGGGATCGATGTGATTGTTTGATTGTCTACCAAATAATTGCATTTTTTGTTGAGAACCTTATAGTTCAGTTCATCTAAGGTTTAAATCCACTATTTCTATTATAATTACTAGCTTGTAATCCATGCATATGCATGGATACACTTAAAGATATACAATAAGATGTATAATATAATTCATATATATATATATATATATAATTTAAATACTATTGATAGTTATTTTTATATTTTGTTAACTCTTTAAAAAAATTTGTAAGGATATTATTAGGTATAAAATATAAATTGTCCATGTTTTTCTAAAAACCTTTATTGTGAAACACTTTTTTTTTTAAGATTCATTTATTTTAGACTCTTTGGTTTTTGTACTTAATAACCCACTTGGATGAATATTTATGATGTGGTCCCACATTTGATTCTAAAATTAAGAAATAAAACTCTTTAAGAATAAATAATTTAGGACATTGGCACAAAATTGAAACTTTAATTTGAGTTTCTCTCAGCTTCACCTATTATTATATACTAGCATATAACTCCATGCAAACGCATGGATGGATTTAAAATTAAACAAAATTTTTATTATAAAAATATAAATAATTAGTCAAATTATTTTTTTTTTTTTTTAAAAACATGTAACACATGCATTAATGCATATGTATAGACACATTTAAAATTAAACACAATTTTTATCATAAAATATAGATAATTAGTCAAATTATTTTTTTAAAAGTAAATATAATTAGTCACATATTAAAATTCTTACCTAAATTTTAGTACTACTTATGATCATTTTTTTCTAATTTTTTATAAGATAGAAGTTTGTTGATTTTTTTTTTTTTTTTTAAATTTTAGAGTTCATTAATATTAGATTCTTAGTATTCTGCACTCATTAACTCACTTGACACAAAAATTAAAAAACTTAAGTAGACACATGGCACATGTTTAAGTGGATAATTATGGTGTAGTCCCTACATAAATTTAGATACGTGCAAAATTGGATTAAAATTTCATATTCTAATTCAACTTTCTCTAAGTTTTACCTATTAATATATATATATATATATATATATATAGATGACTTATAAATTTGAATTTTTTTAGCTATATGATTATGTTTTTTATGGCTTATTATATTGGACTCCTCATTTTTTACACTAAATTAACTTTTCTTTTCTTTTTTTTGTGGAGAATGTACACTAAATTAACTAATTTGGCACAAAAAATTAAAAATTTATATTAGATGATACACATGGTGCAAAATTAAACTTTAATTGAAATTTAATTGAATTTTCTCTCTGCTTTACCTATTATTATATATACTAGCATATAGTCTGTGCTTACACACAGAAATATTAACAATTGTGATGATAAGATGTTTATCTTGGTAGATTTAGTTTCCACATTGAGCATTATGAATGGAGGTAACTTAACACCAACATTTAAAAATCAAATTGGACACAAAGCACAAAATTAAACTACAATTAGAAATTAATTTGATTCGATTTGAATTCTAAAATTAAACTTCAACTTAATATAATATATATGATTATATTTTTGTCCACTTTTAACAAATTAACAAAATCTTAATCTAGACACACTAAAAACTATTAAAAAAATAAGAACTGATCATTGAGCTTGGAATCTTCTTGGAGGCGCCAATGAAGCGCTAATGTATGAGAGTGTGAAGCAAGAAAGAGTGGGATTGAATGTTGTGTTTGAACCCGTTCTTACTCTGAGAAATCCATGGGGAGGAGGAGAGGGCAGTGTGTGGATCTAGTTGGTAGAGGTTGAGAGAGGAGGAGACATGGGATGACAATATGGAATTAGGAGGAGGTGATGTTTTACTTTTATAGTCTTTCTCGTTGGACTCCTTGGTTCTGGTTGTGGGATTAGAAGAGCTCCAGACTTTATTGAGATCACCCATAAAAGTGTGCAGGTGAGATATTCTTGCTTAGGCCAATGAGTATTATCATAGTGGTTTTCTTGACTTTCGTGTTAAATGTTAATGCATAATTTATTTGGGCACAAAAATTAGAAAATTTAGATAAGATACATGACACAAAATTGGAGTCCAATTTATAATCTCCAATAAAAGTGTGCAGGTAAGATGTTCTTATTTAGGCCAATGAGCATTATCATTGTAGTTTTCTTGACTTCCGTGTTAAATGTTAATGCATCATTTATTTGGACACAAAAATTAGAAAATTTAGATAAGATACATGACACAAAATTGGAGTTAAATTTATAATCTAATTAGATTTTTTTTTTAAAGTTTTGGTTAGGACAAGTGGCGTAAAATTGAGAATCCAATTAAATTTTCTCTTAGTTTCACCTATTATTATTATTATTATTATTATTATTATTATTATTATTATATAGATTAAATTATAAATAATAAAAAATTGCAGTATTTTTGAAATGTATTATTTCCCCATCGGAACATGGTTCTATCATCTAGTCAGTAGTGCATGGATCTATCGAAGACAATATACATATGGTGCTTGGGAAAAAAAACAGATGAAAAGCCGGAAAAGACCTCACACTTTTAAATTACTTACTTTGAACGAGTCCATGCTTTGATTTGTCGTGAAAGTTTTCGTATGAAATGGACAAAAGAATAAAACATAAACCTGAGTACTTAACTAAACCCGTAACATGATTCTCTAAAATAAAATATATAAAAAACACTTAGCCGGTAAGAGTATTAACATTCGAAAATGTAAAAAAAAAAAAAAAAACTATTATCATCTAGTCACTAGTGCATGGATCTATCAAAAACAATATACATATGTTCATCAAAAAATCAAAAACAATATACATATGGTGCTTGGGAAAAAAAACAAAGGAGGAAAAACCGAAGAAGACCTCACACTTTTAAATTACTTACTTTGAACGAGTCCATGCTTTTTTTTCTTTTTTCTTTTTTCTTTTTTTAATAAGGAACGAGTCCGTGTTTTGATTTGACGTGAAAGTTTTTGTATGAAATGGACAAGAGAATAAAACATAAACCTGAGTACTTAACTAAACCCGTAACATGATTCTCTAAAATAAAAAATGTATAAAATATAAAAAAACACTTGGCTGGTAAGAGCATTAATATTAGGAAATATAAAAAATATAAAAAATAAATAAAATAAAAAACTATTTTACATCTTCAAATACTACTTCTATTTTACTAACTTATTTTATAACTCATCTTACATCCTAATTTTTATTTTTACATATAACCCAATAAAATAATATAAACTACCTAATAAAATAATAAAAAGTATCATTTTCTCTCTTTTTCCCCCACTTACTTTTTCTCTTCACACACAACCACATGTTAAAATAATATATATATATATATATATATATTTTTTTACAACCTATGAACAATAGAGTTGCATATATGCAACCTTACTATTCATAGGTTGCAATTTTTTTTTTTTTTTTTTAAGTTTGCAAATCCGGATGGAATAGGTTTTGGGTAGCTTAGGTTGTAAAATAGTAATTGGGGGGGTGTTTACACCCCTCAATGCTAGTGCTCTAACATAGCCAAAAAATTTAGGATTATAAACTTTTATACCACAATTTTGATGTAATAGATTATAAATGGTAGATAAGAGAGTGGTAAGTTTATGTAAAAATGATAAACAATCATTTATAATCTATCATATAAAATAATTGTAGAAAAAGTGCAGTCTTAGAATTACTCTTTATTAAGTTCTTTCTCAAAAAAATTAAAAAACACACATTGAGTTACATACCAGAGAAATTTCTACCACTACTTAATGATAGAAAATTTCTTTGCAAGGTTCAAGTCAACAACGAATAAGTAATAGGAACAAAACCTAAAAAAAATTACGTTGTCCCCTTTACAATATCTTTTAATTATATATATAAACTTTGTCGACTTGGACTTCGTAAAGTCTCTATTCCATGTATTAATTAATTATGACAACTTCAAGCGGAATACTTTGTAGCTTCCAAATGCAAAAATGGCCCCCTTTCAAATCTTCTTCGTCTCCACTTTCTTCTTCCTCCTCCTCCTCCTTTTCACAGCATCAAGTGCTAAAAAATGCAAAACCACATATTGCGATGATTTTATGAGATCACCGTCGGTTGAATTCCCTTTTCAACTCAATACAACCTCTAGACAAGCCAAACGCTGTGGCTATCCTGGATTCAATCTCTCATGCAACAGCCGAAACCAAACGATTCTCACTCTCCCTTATTCCGGGGACTTCGTTGTGAATTACATTAATTACTTCTTGCCATCACTCCGTATTGAAGACCCAGACCCAGATGGCTGCCTTCCCAGACGATTCCTGAACCAAAGCTTCACTCTTTCTGGCTCTCCTTTCCACTTTGACTTTTATAATAATAATTACACCTTCTACAACTGCTCCAAGGAGACGATCTATAAGCGTGCAAGACGGGTTCCTTGCCTTAGCGGCGACAACTTTACTGTCTGGAAGACTTCTTCCCCTTTTACGGAGCTGCAGCAGCAGTGTCGGATAATATTACATGCACCAATTGAGGTCCAATTGACTTGGTTCGAGCCCAATTGTGTACACTGTGCATATGGTGTTGAAGAATATTGTGCGTTCAAGAGTGATACTGGTCTGGAAGTTGGATGCTTTAATGTTGCGAGTACTGCTCCTACTCCTCCAAGCACTGCAGGTATGTTTACTTGCTTCATCAAAATTGCTTTTCCTTGTTTTTTTTCTTTTCGTCTTCTCTTAAAGGTTGATTCATTCAAAAAAAAAAATATATATATATATATATATATTCACAAAACAATTAATAGGGCTTTCTCTTAGCTAGCGTAGCTGAGGATCTAGTAGCCTTTGCTGCAAGAGCAGGGACTTCAGATAATATACATACTTCTATGAACACAATGGAAATAGACTTGAAGTCCTGCATCCTTTAGCTTCCAAATTTTGTTAATTAATTCTGAAATCATTACTACACAAAATCATAAATCTCGATATGAACATGATGCTTACCTCTTTGAACAACCCAAGTATGTGTTGTCTTAAGGCTTTTGCAGACAGCTGCAATATCATAAAAAATAGTTTTGATTGCCAACTAGGTTGTGATATGTCTTATTTAGTTTACACAAAGTGGAGGAAAATGAAACGGTTAGACTCACACAAACGTTAGTTTACTCCAAGGGAAGACTAATCCTCCAATAGCAATTCTTGCTTAGTTTGGGAAAAAATTAATTGATTTGCTTTATTAACTTCATCAACAGTCATACATATGAACTAATAGTTTCGATTGCCGACAAGAATGTGTTGGATTTGTGCAAGAGAATTAAAGTTCTTGCTTGGAAAGTGAGACCACTTGTAGAGGATATTTGGCACTGATGAGAGAGAGTGAGAAGACTATTCCATTGCGTGCATAAGCTCAAACCTCAATATGGAAGCTTACGTGAACATTTCCTGGTCTTGTACAATGTTAACTCTTATATTATTATTTTTTTTTTTTCATTTTTCAAAAATAATATGTTCTAAAATTTTATCATGCTTAGGTGATATTAAAACTTAAAATGAAACATTTCTATTGTCTTTAATCCATTTGCATTTTACTGTTTTACATAGGCAATATGACAGTTAAACACACCTATATGTGATTATGCATTTGTATTATATCAAATTCAGGACTTACTTTGTTTCCTTAGAATAATTGGGATAAGGGAATTCAAATCCAAGAACTTTCTATGGGTGGGATTGAACCACAAGACTCTTGGCTAAATTACTATTAATGATATTTTTGTCAATGACTAAATTATTGTTTTTTTTTTGCTCTTTTAGGTCTTTCAATGAGTGCCAAGTACGGCATAGCCATAGGCGTGGGAATACCTGGACTGTTGTGCTTAATTTGGCTCACTTGTTACCGATGTAAGCGAGTTATGGTAAACAGCCAGATACCCCAACCTAACACACAACTCTCTACCTCAATTGTTCCACAACATATTGCCTTTGTAATGGGCCTTGATGGCCCTACAATAGAATCATACCCAAAGACTTTGCTTGGTGAGAGTCGAGAATTACCCAATCCCAATGACAACACTTGTCCCATATGTTTGTCCGAGTACAAACCCAAGGAGATACTCAGGACTATACCAGAGTGTAATCACTATTTCCATGTTAATTGCATAGATGAGTGGCTAAAAATTAGTGCAACATGCCCTATTTGCCGGAATTCACCTGATTAGTATCCTCTTGCTACGTTTTCATCATTGTTATCGTTGTCATCATCATCATTTTTATTATATACACTATTTTGTTCTCCATTTTATATATAATATGTTTTATTTGGATTGATGGATTGATTGTGATTTTTCTATGTTATAAATGAGTAAATTATTTTTCTGAAGGAATAAATACATAAATATATATATATATATATATATATAAATTTTTTTTTATGATATTGCTAAAAACTTGAATTGGAGCATCAGTAAAAGAGATAGAATCAAGTTGAGTATATTTATTTTGTGTAATGTTATTTTGGACTGAATTGACCGAAATGGACTGAATGCATCAAAGTGGGTTGAGCGAACCGAAGTGGACCAAATTGACCAAAATGGACCGAGATGGACTAGATGGACCAAAGTAGACCAAATGTATGAAAATACTATGCCAATGTGGCTCAACAACAAGAGTGTAGCAATAAGAAATGTTACACTTAAGCTTTTAGATATTATATAGATAAGCAGTATAGCCCGGGACACAAATGCAAATGTTTATTCGTAATTGAGGTGTATCTAGAAGATAAAGATAGTGCATCGATATGGATGAAGATGAAGTGAAGTATGAAGCCCTCAGCTATTTCTCTAGTTATGATAGCCTCGATATCCCCATCAGCAATACTAATAAATTTCGTGGGATGGGATGACACTCACAACCATTCTATTTGGTAAAAAAGACAATCTCCATTCTCATGATGAAGAGTTGCGTATAGCTCTAGATGACGCCTCAAACTACCACAAGGCATGCATGGCAACCATAGTTGGAAGGAATTGGATAAAATTCTCTCAACATTTGGAGTTTCGCACAAATACCCCACTTTGCTTCTTTCCCACGAAAACATGATCACCACATTCCACTAAGGGCAGACACCGATCTAGTTTGTGTGAAAAAAAACCCTATCGATATCCCCATCACCGAAAAGCAGAGTTGAAAGTCAAGTGAGTAGTGTCTTATAGGCATGTTAAAGGACAATATAATCTGAGCCTCAATCAACTCCCTATCTCTCCAGTAATTTTAGTAAAAGAAAATTTAATACCAGAAATGCTTTAGTTCTTAAAAATAAATTGCCCCACTAACATCAACATACTGCTTTACATAACCCAAAAAACAGAAGTTCGCAACATAAATTACAGGATTCCTTTTGAAATGGTTTACAACTATTGCAAACATGTGAACAGACATGGTTGCTGATCAATTTTAGTCATAAGTGGGCTCTTATATATTGCTTCAACCATGATTACCATGGACCTCGAATTTGAATCCCTGGAAAACCACCTAAACAGTTTGGCTTGTATGATGCCAAGGGCAACCACCAGGAGTTGTGCTAGGAGCCCAGGAGTATGGTCTGTAACTTCGGATGAGTAAACAGGTTTGCATTATTGAGTCAATCTGCTAGGACTTGTGGTCGCTTTCTCTAGGCTTGCCATGTATGTCATATAAACCGTCCACAGATATGAAAATGAATTGCTCACCAATGGCTGTCAAAATTAGAACAACACCATATTCACAAGTTAATAGCCATTTTTTTTTCGTATGTGATGTGGTTTGACATGTGCAGTGATCAGATTAGAGGTCGCCAATTCTTCTCAAGACCTCACTCCTAATCACCTATACTGAATTACCTAGGTGACTCCTTGAGTAGTGTGAAATATTCAACACTGCCAACTGAAATATCAAATCCCCAACCCAACAGTCCCCAACGAAGAAAATAAAAAAGAGCAAAAAATTCCCACCCCATTTTCTCTAGAAAAACATGCAATGAAAAAGGTAGATGAAAATGAAGAGTACGTACTTGTAATTGGACAGGGATGAATCGGAATGTTATAAAATCACATATGGGCCAATACATTACACCATTGATCATAGTAGGAAGTAAGTCTCGCTTTAATCGAGCAACAATCTCAGTAATGTTTTCACCTGCATTTGGCATTACGGAAACCACTTAAAAAATTTTGCTATTGAATTGAAACAGGCAAACAGTATATAACACATGATTTGGCGGACATCTATTAGTCCAAAAGGAGTTTGATGTTTATCTTGATCATTAGTGAAGACTTGCCTCTTAATAACACAAATTACAGACAACAATCTTGTTGCAAGCAGGAGAAATTTTGCAGGGAGCTTAACCCAAAATCAAACTCATCGTGACTAGACTTAACTTTTTTTCTACCATCAACTTCCTATAATCAAGTCTAATAATCAGGTTAACCACTTACATTCACAATAGATTCGTAAACAATAACAACAACCAAGCCTGAGGAATGCTATGGATTCTCAACAAATTAATTAGTGACAATCACATATTCTTTTCTACCATTCTGTTCTATTCAAATTCCAACTCTCCGTTAAAACTAGAATAACTTAAATCATCAAATTCACTTAAAATGATGTTACTAATCGATATGTATATTTGATAAAATTTATACTTAAAGAAACCATATGGATCATGATCAAATTTGGCATGACCATTTTCTTTTGCAAGTAAATAGCATGCACAATCATCATTGAAAGAAAATTCTCTATCATCAATTTATTGGCTAGTTAAATCGGTTGCCAGCTCCAATCTTATGGCTTCAGAATGTGCATCATAAGTTGAACAAGGCGTTTATTAAACTATAATTTCATCATCTAACATTTTTACACTTTGGACAAAATACTGACTCCCTTAACCCCATTTGCAAAAGAAATCTCCACATCCTATACAGATAAAGTCTTGAGTTCAACCCATTATTTGTTCTTTGCTAATTAGATAGTTTATATAAAAAATTGGAACATAAAGCCATATATAAATGGAGGTAAATGCCAAAGAAATCACAAAAAATAGTGCACATAGTCACATAAAAATATGAAATGCAATATTCATCATAAAACATTGTTTAGATAAAGAATCATGTGTACCTTGTAAAAATGCATTCACAGAGAAGAAAACAACAGTCATTGCAGGTCCATATAGTGCCTGCCCCATGACCATTTTCTTCAATGTAGAGAATAGATCTCGCTTTGGAAAGAGCTTTGACATGAAGTTGAACCAAAAATGTAGAGTAGGTCCTAAAATTACCATACCATATCCAGCCATGCGTAGTGTCCTCAAAAAATCATAAGATCCAGAAGAAGACAGTGCAATTGTCTACAAAAACGTTGATAGAAGAACCCTATATAAGGATATGCTAGAAGTAAAATAACTCCTTGAAGCATTTAACTCAACAAAATACACACACACACACACACACACACACTCACACAGATAATAGGCCTGCTACAAATAAATATGAGTACTCCTGAATTGGATTAAAAGCAAATGATACTTTATTATGTGAAGAATTGATTGACTTAAACGTGCAAAAATAAATAATATTCATCCAAAAAATATGTAAACAAAAATAATGGAATAGAAATAGAAGCAGCATGAAACAGTCAAGAGAGCATATCTTATGTTTTCAACCTGCAGTATCCAACAGCTATGGAGTCTATGGTGTATGTTAATTGAAACAATGCAGTTAAGTGGACCAGAATCATGTGCTCCAAGGAAATTAGAACTACAAAGGGATCATATGGTATACATTAGGTTGACCAAATTGGAAGATAATATCAAATCAAAAAATTCATACATCTAACTGAAGAAAAAAACATAAACAAGGAAATTTTAATTATCATAAGGCCTGCATAAAAGAGGAGTTTTTTTTTGGATAAGTTAAAAGAGGAGCATGATGCTGCCAATAAGTCTCTTAAGACATCACTTTGCCGAGCCTTAAGAGAGAGAGAGAGAGAGAGAGAGAGCAAAACGTAATAACCCAACTTCACTTATATGCATGCAACTTCACTTATATGCATGCAAGTTGTGCATACCAGTTAACATTCACAAGACACAGGTACTTAGAAGTAAAGCAAGCTGGAGGAGGTCTACATGGACAAATCATGTATGCAGCAAGGTATATATGTATATATAAGACAGTCATCACTCATCAGTCAGTTTATATATCATGTAGCTACATATATATCTTAGTATGTATGCATACATAAAATACTCAAAAGGTCAGAGCACCCTATATGACAGAGAATTTGCCTCCAAGTTTGCTAAAGGAGGCCCTTAGAAAATTTCTAGGAGAAGTTTTCCATGAAAACATCTAGAGGATGCTTGAAAATTTTCATGCAAAGATGCTTCACTAAGGCTATTTCATGTCTCAAAAGGGTCTGCCTTATTTCTACAGACATACAATTTGAGAAGGGAAGAGAAACTCGATGTTAGGAACCCATGGGTAGAACTCACCCTTGAAAACCAGCTTGCAAGGGGAGGGTGCCCAAGAGCTTATAAACACATGGTTAAGCTTGCACTTAATCCATGAGGGACGTTAGGATCATAACATTTGACAGCTTTTAAACCAGTCAGGTGGCATGGAGCTCCAACTTTTTGAGATTTCCAAAATTGACTCAACACCCAAGGAAAGAAGCTCTTTCAGTAAAGAGAACCCTCGTAGTAATAATAAAATTTGCATTGCTACGTGCTCACACCTTCAACTAACGTAATCGCTAACTTTTACAAAGGACTGAGGGGATCTCAGTAACAATTTAACAAAAGCATGTATTTCAGGATGCAGGTAGGATCTCCACTCCGTAATAGTGTTAAACGAATTCAATCACTCCGTAATAGTGTTAAGCGAATTCAATCACTTCTAATCATATTACCCCAAACAGCCCAAGTAATGGATACTATACAATAAGATAGTATCAGGCACAGATTATTCAATTAAGAAACATAACCCCCATTCCTATCAACTATGAAGCCTTCAACAATGGTTGATTACTTAGAGAACTAATTAGCTAAAAAATTGACAAAAAAGCATAAAACCCAACACACATTGCTTCTAACTAAGGCTGTAAACGTGTACCAAGCTACTAGCTCATTGAGATGCTTGTTTGAAAAAATGATTAAACTACTACGAAAAGTAAAAACAGTGAAAATTATGTAATATAGTTAACTAACTTATCAGACCACGAATAACCTCGTAAAATTAACAACTATAACGTTAATTAAACACTCCAAAATCCCACATTTTCTTCAACACTCAACCGACAAATTAAAAGAAACGACTTTTCTTTCTTTCTTTCTCGAGAACCAAACAGAGACTAGCACACGAAAACTAAAAGTAAAGGGGTTTTAGGTTTGAATTCATCACCTGAGAGGAAAGGTCAGCGGCTATGTAAATAAGCGAGGAAGTGATGCTTTTCGTTAAGACTGGCCTAGACTTGATCGAACCCAAGTACCAACCCACCAACCCGATTTTCGAAGAAGAAGAAGAAGAAGAGAAGCGCGAGGAGAACAGAGACGAAGAAGAGTGCTCGTACTCTCGGGTTGATCTCCTGATGAAATCGGGTACCCGGAAATACGCTTTGGAGTGCTGCGTTTGGGTGCGCAGAAGAATCGGAGCTCGGGTCGGATCGCTGATCGGGTGGGGGTGGCTTTGTAGCAGGCGGGTTATGGTAGCATTTCTCCTGAAAGCGGCGCTCATTTTTGGGCGGCGAATGGAGATATGACTATTTTTTACTATTTACTTGTGTTGTAGTTGTCTTGCAGCTGCGTTTTGGGGTTTTTGGAGTTCGGAGGGGTTTACGTTTTTTAAAGGAAAGTCCAAAATATCATATTTAGGGGAAAAAGGGAAGTCTGAGCTGGATTTTAACTAAAACTTCTGAGAGTATCAAATCAACCTTCTACTCGCTTCCTTGTCCTCTAAAAATATTTTAATAAAATTATAAAAGTTAAAAAAAATAAAAACCCCTTTGGGGAAATGGGGTGAACCTATATATTATAGCCGCATTGCTATGCGTTGAGGCAATTAAGAAGAAAATGAATACCAACACGCTCACTAGTGAGAGATAGGAACCTAAAATTAAAGTTATATTGGAAGTTTCTTACCACTAAGCCACTTGATGTATTGGCAAAAAAACAATTTTTATAATTTTGTTTTGGAAACTATTGAATATCAACCAATACTAGTAGGCTTAAGTGGTGTGTTAAACATGCCATTAAGATTTTATGAATTTAAAGATTGTATGTCATTTTCTTTGAAATTAACTTGGTTGGCATCTTAGAGAAACGGGGTTCAATATTTTTACACTAGTAAAGAATAAGATTGCCCTTCAAGTATTTTACATCTTAGAGAAATTAGAGTTATTTCTCGTCAACTTATTTGCCTTTTTATCATTTTCACGGGGTAGTAATGTCAAATAAAAAAAGTAGGTAAGTCATGTGATCTTGGGGTTTTTTTTTTTTTTTGGTGGGGGGAAAGTGGGGCCTACTAATTCATGTGATCTTTGAGTTGATGCTACATTATTATATTTTTTTGAGGGATGGATTGGGTTTGAAAGTGAAGATTGAGTGAGCTTTGATGAGATATAGATATAACATGTATTCATTTAAATTTTAATTAAAGTACTTTTTTAGGCTGAACAACAATTGCATCAAATAAAGGCAGAACAACGTAAAATACTTGAAAAGGTCATTTTTACGAAAAAAATTTAGGTTAAGATGTTATCGAACATTATTAGATGATATTTATGCTCAATACATATTTGACTTTAACAATCAAGGTAGACGGTCCAAATTAAAGCAAGCATGGTCATGTACATTTTACTAATCCTTTTTTTTTTTTTTAATTTATAAATATACTTGAAAATCTCTTCTTCCCTTTTTTGAGAAAGTTATGCATGAAAATCTTAAATCTTTATTAATGCCCATTTTAGCAAAAGGGCTCAATGACAGAAGAAGCCCAACAATATAAAAAAATGGGTGAAGAAAGAAATAGTAGTAAAGTAAAAATCATTGAAACCCGAATAACAGGAATAATGGTCCACGAGCCCACAAAATAACAAAGTGGCTTCAAAGCAAGTAAACAGGCCAAGGAAGCCCCAAAGAATGAAGTAGTAAACCCATGAGAATCATAAGAAGTAGAAAGAAAGCAAAAAGGGGCCGGAGGAGCCCCAAGAAATGAATTAGTAAATGAGATTGGTTCAAAGGCCAATAAACTCAAAAGTAAATGATATGGTAATTAGGCTCAGGAAGGCCAAAAGATTTAACAAAAGGCAATTGGAATGTAAGAAATAGGAAAGAATGAAATGGGCTAAGAAATAGGAAAGAATGAAATGGGCCAAGGATGCCCTAAGGAATGAAACGGGTTAAGGGTGCCCAAGGAATAAAATAGGCCAAGGATGCCCCAAGGAATGAAACGGGCCAAAGATGCCCAAAGAATTAAATGGGCTGGGGAAGCCCAAGATGCTATGAGAACTAATCCAGCAAGAATACTGGGTAACCTAAACTAAAGGAAGGAATAATACATGAAACTGGCATGGCAGGCCTAGAGACAGCCCAACAAACACAAGTTAAACGATATCATGGCAGAAACAATGCAGTAGCGTGACAAGAGTACCAGTTAGCCCACAAACTAGAAGTGAAAGAAGACAATGGTTGAATTAAAGAAGAAAAAGCCCATACCCAAGCAATACCCAGCCCAAAAAAGAAACGAGATGCAAAGACCGAGGACCTAATGACTCATCCACGACATAAAGAGTTAAACGAGCAACAAAACATGCAATAGGACCAGACAAACCCGTAGGCAATGGCAAACTCATGAACACCAGACAAGCAATGGACTTATATGGGAGAGAATGAGGAAGCCTATTCAGGGGTTCCTACTTAGGCTCTTTTGAGGGAAATGTCCTGCTAGGATGACATACCACCCAAAAGAGGCAAAGATGAGCTAGAATCACTAAGTGCATGCTATAAGAGTTAGCTAGTAAGAGAGAAACCCAGCCCTTATCTGGATGGGAGTGCCACAAGAAGTGAAAAAACAAAACAAAAACTACTTTTGTCTGGGAATGAAGCGTGGTGCGGCCAATACTTGGTAGTGGTGGTGGCTGGGTAGCCAACAGACTAGTGGGCAGTTCGGGAAGGACACCCATAACAGGCCAAAAGTAGTTGAGGGGTAAAATGGTAAATATTATCACGGCAGGTAGTATAAAAAGACCTTAGTCGTGCGCAGTAAACAACAACAAGGAGGAACAGTAGGAAACATATAAAACACAAAGAAGTAGGAAATAATGAAAATAGAGAAGATAAACAAAGAAAATAAGAAAACTGAGAGGAAGCAAATAAGAGTGTGAGGAATGGAAAGTATGCACCAATAGGCTACTGACTTCTCTCCCTCTCAATAGCATGCTCTCTAGCAAGTTAAGAATCTGAGATTAAGCCACTTAGGTCCATTTTCCAAAGTTGGCAATTTCTATGGCAGAATTCCCCTGTGAGATTACCCACATTGAAAATTGGTTCATTTCTTAGACTTAAATCTATCAAGGAGTCAAGTTTAGCAAACTACTCTCCCTTCCTTCGTTTATTTCGATCGTTAAAGTGCTAACGTTATCTTTCTTGTTGCTAATTCACTCTTCCTATACTTATATTATTGTATTTTCCTCTCTTTTTTTGCAAAATTATGTAAATATTATCTTTGGTCGGTAGCAAGTACTTTAGTTAAAATATTTTAGCTATCTTGCTGTATTATGTTTCTTCTGCTATAACATTTTTGTGATAGTGTTTCCTGCCATGGGCTCGTGACTTCATCAAGATTCCTACTAGGGGCTCTAACTTGCGAACAAGTTGGCCTAAAGTGAGTTTCAATTAAGCCAATCCTGACTCTCCTACCCCAGAATCATTGGGCCGTAGTGCAACAGGAGTAGCCCAACCCAGTATACAAAAAGACACACCACAATCTTCATTGATAAAAATGATAAGAATACATCAAATGAATACAACAATTACAAATTCACACAAATTTGTTTCAAAATGACAAGAATACATCAAAATGAATACTACAATTACAAATTCACACAATTTTGCTTATCCTGCAATTACATTTTACTAATCTAAAGGTTTATTAACTATTAATTTGATAGAAATAAAATAAAATAATACAATGAAGCATCCTAATAAAAAAAAATGTTTAAGACTTCATGCCATGTTACTAATTAGATCTTTTTCTTGGTTAGCTAATTAGATCCTTCATCCATGATCCATATTATAATTTTAACTCGTGATAAGTAGAACATAAAGTGAAATTCAAAAACGAGACATAAGATTTTTTTTCATAGAAACTATAATTTAATCCGAAATGGAACTTCTATTTGTCATTAAATTAGTGGCTGTCCCATAAAAAAAAGAAGAAAAAAAAAAGTGGTTTTTGTATCAAGCTAATTTATGGCTTTCATTGGTTTTGAAATTAAAATTTGTATGAAGAAGAAAAATAAAATTTTTGGACACAGTTAGAAACTAAAAAATTATTTTGAATTTATTAATCAAAATTTGGAATTAAAAATTAATTATTGGTTAACTATAAAAGACAATTTTTAGCTTACAACTGGTCAACAGTATCTTGTAATTTCAATATTTTGAAGAGCCGTAAATAACAAATTTGCACTAACAACTTATGAAATCTAAATCTCCTAGTTTGTCTATAAAAGATTTATCATTATTGAGAAGTGTTATGTCCACAATATTTTCACAATAAATCATAGGTAGTTAGTTGTTATTAGTTGTTATTGTTGGGGTAAAAAAATAATCTTAGTGGTATGTTCAAATTTGAACCAATAACAACTAACCACCTATAATTTGTTGTGAAAATATTGTGAACGTAACACTTCTCATCGATCATTGTTTCTTATTTTGTGTTTTTAAACTTCAAAGTATATGTCTAGAAACAAGAGACTAGATATGAACATTCTATTTATTTCAGCAATGATGTTTTCTAGAAAGTGAGCCATTTTCCATAAAACATTTTCCATAAAACTATCTCATTTTCCTATATTTGGTAACAACTTTAAATGAGTTAAAAAACAATCTCATAACTTTCTTTTTTTAGCTTGATATGAGATAAAGTTGTTTTCCATCTAGTTTTTGGTAGTTTATTAGTTGCAAGGTCATACATGGAAAAAAAAAAGTTAGCTTATTTTTTAAAAAGTTAGTTTATTTATTTATTTCCTATAATATGAGATTAAAAAATAGATTAAAGCAAATAAAAAACGTTTCTAGACAAATTAGAAAAAAAAAAATTTCAAACCTACCAAAAGTCTTGTAAAAAAAAGTTAGCTTATTTATTTTTTCAACCGACGAGTTATTGAAAAAAATTCTGGTGTTACTTGTTAGAAGAACACAGGAAAGCATGAGGGAGAGAGTATGTTATTTTTGGTAACCCCGCGAGTACAAGTTCTGGAAAAGCGTGACGTACGTGGCGTCCTGTTATAGAAATAGAACTCTTTTGACTCGTCAATGAAATCAAACATTTTCCAGGAGTTCAGCTAAACCATCACTTTATGGACACGTGTTTGACTGTACCATACCCTTTCACGCCACGTGTATCTCCTTCCTACACGTTTCTTTCAAAGTTGAAACTACCAAAAATTAAAATTAAAAAAAAAAAAAAAAGTGAGTTTTTGCATGCTTGTCGGTTGTTCGTTTAGATACAGTTAAAAATTAAAAATTAAAAATTAAAAATTAAAAATAATTTATGAAATTTATTTTTAATAAAAAAGTTGTTAAAAAGTAAAATTTATAGATCCCGTAAATAATGCACAAGATTTATTGGTGTACACTGTTCACATAAAAAAGTCAATAATCACGACTCAAAAAAAAAATACAAACGCCGGATATGGGAAGCGCGAAACGCACTTCCCAAATGCTCACTAAGAGTCCTGTCCTCTAGATATATATATATATATTTGTCAACGACCTAGCTTATCTACCCAAATCGTGGTGACACCTCCAAGGCTCCAAACCTTTCTCACAAGATTATACAAGACTAGATTTGACAAAACAGGCAGGTCAGATCGGGTCAATTAGGTTGCAGGTCAAATGGGTTGCTAATCAAAAATAGGTCATTTTAAACGGGTTAAAAAGGGGGTCAGGTCAATCGGGTTGCAGGTTGGGTCGGGTTGACCCTTATTTTTCACATGATTTTTTTTTAATAAAGAAAATAACATGTATTTGCCATTTAGAAAGTCATATAATAAATTACTTGATGTAAAATTCATTACTTTGAATTCACCACTTATATCAAGAATAAATTACACTTATTAATACTTATTCAATAATTTTATAATTTTACAAAATATCAACATCCTAAAATATAAAACAAAATTACAAATGATTTATTGGATAATTCATTTGACAAAGAATAAAAACATATAAGAAATTTACAATATTGAAAATTAATTTTATAATCTATTGTCAATTGTGGTTCGCACTCTATTTCAGTTTGAGATATATATTAAAGTTTGATTGTTTACTTATTTATACATAGTCTCTTTTATGAATATCATATCATTGTTAAGCAACACACACTCTAGGAAATATCGTAATTTATTTTGAAAATCCGTTTATTTTGGATATAAATTGTTAAAAAATAGGTCTAAGTATTCATAATTTATGTTAATTTGATACTTTGGCTTCACTATTTTCACATTTGTGAATATTTCTCACACATGTCTACAATTTTAGATCTATGTTTTTAATTATATTGTAACCAAATTATTTTGACACGTACTTTGCTATTTGATATCTTAAAATATTTACTTATTACAGAATGCTCAATCATTCATCTTTCAATTAATTTGCATACAATTATGTAAATGTCTTAATTGTTTCCTTAAAACCCACAACAAACAATTAGAACAATATTGTCTTAATTTAATTTTTTTTTTTTTCACAAAAAAAAAAGTTTTAAAAAATAGTTCGGGTTTGAGTCAGATTGCGGATCGGGTAGGGTTGACTCACAAAAAACTCGGTTTGAGTCACGGGTCAACCGTTTTTGCTTTGGGTCAAAAAAATCAAGTTTGGGTCGGTTTGGGTCGAGTCATAAAATTTTGTCCTGTTTTGCAATGTCTATACAAGACACATGGAATCCTTTGATTCCTTTACAGTATTTTTAATGTGGATTTTATTATAAATAGTTTACATAAACATATGTACATAATATTAATAACTAGGTTTCTAGTTATACCTACGTCATATATATAACTAGTGTATAACTCATGTATATGCACAATATAATTAAAAAAAAAAAATTACAATTACACACATATATATAAATTCAAATTATTCTCTCTCTTTTATTTTTTATATATTTTAATTTCTTTTGGATATACACTTGAGTTTATTCTTTTTTTTCTTTTTTTTTGTTTATTGAGTTCTTGAAGATTTATTTATATTAGCTTCTTCGTCTTTTGTACCTTATGAAATCACATAGAATAAAAATTAAAAAACTTAAATAGGACACGTGGAGCAAAATTAGACAACAATTGGAATCCAATTTAGAACCTAATTGGATTTTCTCTCAGTTTTACCTATTAATATACAGGTATCTTTAAGGTATTTGTTAATAAATAATTTTTAAAATTTTTTAATAACATTGTTAATTCGAGTGATGAGTTTAATGGACTTGAAGAACATATCGTAAATTTGGAGGTTCCAAATTCCACCCACTAGGCTACCACACTATTAATTCATAAGGTTTATGATGTCTAATGAGTATGAAGTGGAATAGGGTAATCAAAAGTTAAAACATCACTTTCTTATATACATTTTTTAGCACTAACTAAACGTTTTCAAGCACAATCTTACATGCAAAATCATTGGTAAAAATAGCCAAGAGCCTTGTAGTTGATCATCTGTTTTTTTCAATGGAGACCCTCAGAATTCAAACACCATATTCCCATGGTAACTATCAAATTATCAAAAAAAAAAAAAAAAAAAAATTCTTGGTAAAAATATATGATTAGGAGGTTATATGACAACACTGATTTTATTTTAACAAATACGGTAGGATTTAAAGTTAATAGAGTTTGTTTCATAACAATTGCTCTTTACGTGTGGCTCTTTATCATTAGACTAAAATACAACACAAATAGTCTTTTCATTTATTTATTATTTTTAAGATGATATATGAAATTAAGTCACTCATTTTTTTTTTTTTTTGGCTGAGAAACAAGATGATTTTATTGAGTCTACATCATTTTATAAACTAGCATGCGAGTATGAGACAATACTTGTTCCAATATTGAGACTTCAGATTTGACTTCCAGTCTTCCATGACATAAGAGTTGAACTTTAAGCCAACATAGAAACAGGCCCTAATTCCTGAAAAAAAATAAAAAATAAATAAACAGGCCCCAAGCCCAACCTCAGTGAATGGACATGACCTATGGGGTTAGTATCTTGCTATTAGATATCACTTGCTTAACCAACGCCAAACAGACCCTTAGCAAGGACTATATAAAAAGAGAAAAGTCCTGCCCATATCATTTCCATTACAAAAAAAAAATTCATATATTTTTCTGCGCACGCAATTTCAAGAAAGACACTCCATCGCAAATCTTTATCTCACAAAGACAAGAAAGCTTCGATCACTCTCATTTGCTTTAACTGAAGCATTCAAGAAAACCAGGTACATTTCTTGTCACATTTGCTTCATTCTTAGTTCCAGAACATCATTGTGAATCTTGTAGCATTACATTTCTTTATACGTGCAAAACTATTTCTCATTCACAAACACATAATCATTGCACATCTTTCTTTGGTTTTTGCTATTCATGCATGCTGGTACATTATCTATCTTGTATAATTGAATTGTTAAAATTCTTGTTAATGTTGTTCAGCTAGTTTGGCGGATTTGTCTTCTTTTTCTGTTCAAAACTTTTCCACAATCAGTTTCTTGTGACCCAAGAAACCGCTCAATATTGTGCAATACTTTACAATTATGATTCACAAGAAGACGAGTAGTCGCCTTGAACATTTTTTTTTTTTTGATATGGTGCTTCTAGCTTTTATTTTTTACTGGATTCTTTAAAGTTTTCCATATATTAGAAGATTTGTCAGTAAGTTTGAATTTGCTGGTTGAAAACTAATTGAATCAAGTATAGTGCTCTTGATTATACAAATGGGGGCTATTTGATGTTGAGCTGTCATTTTTTCTCATGATCATTGGTGACATACACAAGGACCTAAAGAATTGTAGTACAGCTTAAAATCTGTGTTACTATGGTCCTAAAGATATGCATGGTTGTCTTGTTCTTGAAGTTTAAAGCCCTTTGGGCTGTCAATTTAGATGAATGTAATTTTTAAAATGCTTTTCTATTAGCAAATTTGGTTTTCTGTTCAAGAAGCAGTTTTCAGATGATGTGCTCTCTGTAAGTGGAAGATTGGGATCCTACATTTTTGCTCATCTAGTTTGTGCTTAGTGAATGAGAAAACATGATTTTTAAAAGTGAATATTCAATTCCAAACATGGTATACATAGACGAGTGTAGTGGACCTTTTTGTTATATTAGGCTGGGCTGCCTCCTGCGGTACTAGGTTCAAATATTCTAAGTAAGGGAGTTGAGACCGGTCCAACTGCAACTCAATTTGGTTAGGCTTGTGCGCAAACATTGAGTCCAAATCCAAGGGAAGACGTTGCAAAGTGGGCTTATCCTCTGTTTCTACCACAGAAGGAACTTTTCTCTAATTTCTACCGTAGGGTTGACTTTTTTGTTTCTACTGCTGCCAGTTTCTGCCGCAGGATTGACGTTTCTGCCGCGGAAGGAACTTTTTTCCAGTTTCTGCCATAGGTCTGACTTTTCTGCTGTGCAGCAAAACTTTCTGCCGTGCAGTAAACCATCTGCTGTGCAGTAAACCGTCTGTCATGCAGTAAAACTTTCTACTATGCAGTGAAGTTGTCTGCTGTGCAATAAAGTTTTTGTTGTACAGTAAAGTTTCCTGTCGTAAAGCCTTCTGTTGTGCAATAGAGCTGTCTGTTGTGCATTAAAGTTTTCTGCTGTGCTTTAAAGCTTCCTGCCGTAAAGCCTTCTGCTGTGCAATAAAGCTGTTTGCTTTGCATTAAAGCTTTCTGCTGTACTTTAAAGCTGTCTGCTGTGCTTTAAAGCCTTCTGCCGTGTGAATGACTACTCTTCATTTTTACTGCAGAAATACTTTTCCACTTCCTGCACATAAACAAATCTAAAACTCAAAGAAAATACCCATCAAACAAATGTTAGTTTAAATGGGTTAGTATATTCTCAAACATGTACACATATTCGTAAATAAAGATATATGTATATATATACTTATGGCAGGATAATGATTAGTTTGTGTCAAAAGTAAAACACGTAATAACCAAAAAAAAAAAAAAAAAAGCTTCGGCAGAAAAGATTTAGCTGGTAAAATAGCTAACACGGTAAATATGATGAAAAGGTGCTACAGCAGAATAACTAGTAGAGCAAGTAAAGACACCACAGCAAGACAACTGATGCGGTAGATGTGATAAAAAATGTGCTTCAGCAGGATGACTAAATACGGCAGATATAAGTTATAATGAGAGAAATCAAATATATTTGCAATCAAAATCAAGTATTGAATCTGCCCATAGAATAAGTAAACCAAGAAGGAACCCAAACTCCAACTTGAACAACCTTATCATAGGTTTCTGCCATAAAAGTTGTGCATTTTGGAGAATAGGCCTAAATGGCTACTAGCTATTACTTTTGGAGATTTCAAAGAGTGGGTTTGCTAAGAGGGAGGGAAAAGATGATCTATTGATGCATGCCCCTATTCCTGCCACGTTTTCTCCCTTCTTTTTCTTTCTTTCTCTCTGTTCTTTTTTAACTCTTAGTTTCTAACTACCATCTTGCCGTAAGTTGTTTTTCTCACTTGGGTCTTTCTTTTTCTTGGGTCTCTCTCTTTGGGTGCTTCCCTATTTTGATCTCCCCCTTTCATCCATGGCTAGCTCTTCCTTTTATAATGAATTGATTCAATGTGATTTCTCCCTTTTACCTCTAGGGCTTCATCAATTGTTTTTGGTTTGTTGTGGGCATCCATTCAAGACTACCCACCAACCCATTGGTTGCCCCGCCCACTGCCATTGTTCAATACATGTTTGCTGCACGACAAAATTCCTTTTTGCTTGTTCCTGCCGTATACCTCTACCTCTCGGTTCAAAGATAAGGATTGGGCTACCTCATTACCTAGCTCTATGGCATGCATCAGATGGTCCCAACCATTTATTACTTCTTTTGGGTAAGATACTATCTTAGCAGGATATATTCCCCAAAGAAGTCATGGCAGGAAACCAAATATAGACCTCCTTTTCCTCCCACCACCAAACCACGCCCTCTGAATCCTTTTGACTGTGGGCCCACCTTCCTTGTATTAGCTGGGTACAAGTTGGTGGTGCTCCGACCCTTCTGTTTTTGTATTCTTTCATTCCCACGCTGTGTCTGCCGTAGCAGATCAGTTCTGTTTTGTTCTGCTGCGTGTCTTTGTCTTATTTCTTCACGCGTTTTCTACTATGTTTATCATTTCCTTTAATTTGGCTTTTCTTTCCTACATGCGTTTCCTACTGCTGACACTTCCTGCAGTTCCTTGTTTCTTTTCATCGTGCTTTCTTCATATCAGTTTTCACGTCTATCTTTTTTATACAAAAGGATTTGGGCCTTTGTGGGCCAAATAATGTTGACTGGATCAAAAAAGTCTTGGGCCCAATTTATCTTCATTTGCCGAAGCCATCCTGCCAGAGAACTGTATTCTGCGGTAATGCTGTATTCTGCAGCAGATTTGCTGGCCAAATCATGTTGACCAGATCAAAAGAGTCTTGGGCCCAATTTATCTTCATCTATCGAAGTCATTTTGCCAGAGAACTGTATTCTGTGGTAGATCTGTATTCTGCGGCAAATTTGTATTCTGCAACAGATTTGTGTTTTGCTATAGATTGCTTTCAATTGCACTTCTTTCTTTGGAAATTTCTTGCTCTTCGGTCTTTTTGGTGGGTCTTTGGGCCTTGTTTCTCATTGGGCTTTCTTCCTCATAGGCCTTTGGGTACAAATTTGCAAAAAATGGGCATCAACAACGAGTAAAGACTAAGAAAAACATAACTATAGGATGGATTTTATACTGACACACCATATATAATAGTTGTGGACTATCCCCTTTTAGACCTTTGCACATTTTATTTGCTTAGATACCAATTATTATAGATTACTTGAGATTATAAGTGAGACAAACATCTGGTCACAATTAATGAAATTGTAAATGCTTTTAAATGGTGTTCATAACATGATTATTAAGCAAGATCTATGCATCTAATACTTTTTTTAGCAGGATTACATGTCACTTTTGGAGAAATTTTTTAATGATATAATACAAAGCCATTTATAAAAATTTTCCATGATATGACCGAGTGAAAATTTTCCATGATTCACTTTTGGAGAAATTTTTTAATGACATAATACTGAATGTTCGAATAGCGTTGAAAACACTATGAACGTTTAGATCTCCAATTACAAATTACCAATTCAAGCCTATTATCAAACAATAAATGTGCAGAATATGAACATAAGCTAATGACAGAATTGATAAACAATCTAAACCAAATAAAATCACATCCACAGCTGAAATTAAATGGCAAAGATTAAGGGAAGAGAGATGCAAACACAAGGACAACACAACGATGTGTTATCGAAGAGGAAATCGAAGCCCTCGGCGTAAAATCTCTCCGCCACCCTCCAAGCGGTCAATAATCCACTAGAAAATGTAGTTAGGATACATGAACAGCAATAGATCCTCCAAACCTAATCTACCCAGGTACCTAAGCCCTCCAAGCTTCTTGCTCCAACGAGGTTGCATCGAACCTTTTTCTTTTCTAGCTTACCGGATTCCGCTATAGCCCATAGCATCAACCAATAACCATTGGTCACTTCCAAACTACTTCCCTAAGCACCAAAAGACCTTCTCACAGACGTGGGTGTGGTGAGAAAATGATTTGGTCAAGAACATCTCAAGGATGTATCAATGGAGAGGAAGAGAGTAGAGGAATTTGAAGAATCTCTAAGTGAAGATTGAGGATGGGTCAATCTTGTTTTTCTCTAGGGTTTCTCTCTCAAAATTCTCTCCGGAAGCTCTCTACATTTCATGGGTTTAAGGGGTATTTATACTTGGGTGAGAAAAGAATGTGAAGAGTCAGTTTTTCCCAAACAGGGCTTGTTGGCGGCTGGGCCTCGCGACTTGACTAAGTCGCGAGTTCAAGCCACTAGATAACAGAACGGCTAGGCTAGACCTTTTGTCCTGTAGTGCACCAACTGGCGTGACTGTTTATCTTCTCGCACGCTTCACTTGTGTGCTGCAGTTGGCGGCTTGCCAGTCGTGAGTCATCCGTGAGTCTCAACCGCGAATCCCTGCATCTTTACACAATCTTGAGCATTTCTTCACACTCTCTCACTCACTACCTTTACATGAATTCCATCTAAATACAGGGTTTTTAAGTGTTGAAATACAAGCAAATTGACATGGAATAAAGCCAACAATATGGTTGATTAAATTCAACCTTACAAACACAAAGCTATTTATAAAAATTTTCCATGATATGACCAAGTGAAAATTTGTCTTATTTTTCCCTCTCTTTTTTTTAGAACTCACTATTCACCATTTTTGGGAGGCTTATTAATGATTTGTAGAAGTGTCAAGTGACCATATCAATCGGAGACCTCCACGGTCATGTATTTTGGATAAACACGAGCTTCCAAATGGATGAAACCTCTCATGAACTTCATGGTTTGAAAACCTGTTTGGCCATTGATACAAAAATAGTTAATCATTATTGCTTTCTTCATCTGTGATAGGGAATGAAGGCCAATTGTTGGGAAAGTCGAGTCTAACGCCTCAAATGTAGATGTTTTCTTCTCTTACTGTGAAGGATGTACTAGAAGCTTTGGACGATGATCCATTAGTGTCAAGTGACTGTGTTATACATGTGTTAAATATATAAGATATATTGATGATGAGTTAAGCTGATCTTGTTGTTATGCATAAGGATTTGCTTATTTAGAAGTCTGTTTTTGTTGACAACCTAGCTAGTAAAAAATTATGAAGGGATATATGCTGATATTACGTTTAACTACCTTAAATCGATCCCTAAGCTTCCTCATATAGTCTAAACTTGGTTCTATTTTAAATGAAAGAAGTTCATTTAAATGGGGTATATGTTGTGATGTTGATGAATGATCACTGATCTTTCAACTCCTGGTGTAAAATCAATTATTTGCTCTTCTTCTTTTCTTTTTTCTTTTTCTGTGTTTGGACGAGTAATTCAAGAAAAGTGATCGATATTCAAATGATAGGAATTTTAGTCTCATCAATTTTAAATTGTCATTGTATAGATGAGACTGTTAAAAAAAAAAAAAAAATTTAATATTTTAATATTTACAACAATGATAGTAGAAATAATTTGGTGTTTGTGACAATATGATGTCCTGCTATTAGTGGTGGACCTAATGGTGATGGTGGTAACGGTGGCAGTGATGCTGCATGCAATAATAGTAGGTAACAATGATGGTGGCAACTATAAGGTTAAAGGTAAGCTAGTACAAACTATCAAATTTTACAGCTTAATCACTTTTAATTCTAACTAACAATAAGAGTCCAATATAAGTGATCAACTAATTTCACAATCCATGTATAGCAACAAACAATATCAAGCAAATAAACCAATATATAGTGTAAAAAATAAAACACCAAAACATAAAAAAAACACAAATACATGTTTTTAAAGAGGAAACTGAAGTCTCCGGTGAAAAACCTGTCCACCAACCCTCCAAGTCAGAACTCCACTATAGAATAGATTTAGTACAAGTTTGAAGTAGACCCTCCAAACCTAAATCCCCCTAAGTACTTGAGCCATCTGAGCTCTTGCTAGCATTACACTTCACCAAGTCCTTTCTTCTACGAAGTCACACCGGTTGATTGACCAACCGCTATTCATCAAGTGAAACTTGAATTTGTGGTTTGGATCTCTAAAGGTTTCCACAATTAACAACTCACTAACACTCAAAAAATGTGTAGTTGGTGAGGTAACAATCTCTGAGAGGCATAGAAAAGAGAAAGCTATGAATTATCACACTAGGAAAATCAACCTCATGCAATTCATTTGAAATTAATGAAATTAAAATAAATGAGTAACTATGCTAAAGATTAGATTTGATATTCTTAGCCTTAAGGTTTAGAAGACTTTCACTTAAATTTATCTGAACGAAAGTGGACTGAAATGCTATGTTAATGTGGCTCAACAAAAGTGTAGTAACATTAATATTATGCTTAATATTTTAGATATTACGAGTTTGAGATCTATATATATTTTTAATAAATTTGGATTTAGAATAGGTACTCTCAACCCAAACTTATCTTTTCCTTGTATGTAAGTTCATAAAAATTGACACAAATGGACTGAAGTGGACACAAATGGACTAAATGGAATGAAGTGGATTGAATGGACAAAATAATACCAACTGGGAACAAGGTGGACCAAAGTGGATTGAATGAGAATGAATGGACAGATTATGACCAAATTGGACATTTGGACCAAATAGGAACAAATAGGACAACATAGGACCATAGTCGACAACCAATGTCGATGAAATAAGACCAAAGTTGGCAAAATGGACTGAATAAGACCAATATGGACTGAATAGAACCAAAGTGGACTGAATATGACCAATGTGGACCGAATAGGACTAAAGTGGATAGAATAGGAACAATATGGACCCAATAGGACTAACGTAGACCAAATAGAAGCAAAGTGGATTGAAATAGGACAAAATGGACTGATTAGGACCGAAATGGACCGAATAAGACTTTTGAATATTTATAATTTTTATCGCATTTTTAGGGCTCATATTTCTAATTTATAATGTCTATTTTGTATTTATTTTTTTAACTCAAAACTAAAGATTTTAGCCCAAATATAATAAAATTTCATACTTTTCAACCCAAAAATTAAGAAAAAAAAAAAAGAATTTTTGAACTAAACTTGAAAAGACAACCTACAAAAAGTATCAATTTAATGCCTAATTTGCCCAAAATGGACTGAAGGGGACCGAAATTGACTGAGTTGACCAAATTGGACTTTATGGGACCGAAGTAGACCTAATTGGACAGAGTAGAAATTGTTTAATTTTTAGGGAGAAAAAATTATGTTCAACAAATTTTAGAGAACAAATTATACATAATATACAATTACAAAATAATTATTTATTCTCATGCATCTCGTGGGTCTACAGCTAGTTAGAGTCTAAAATACCAAGTTGCCTAAAAAAATTCAAACTCAAGGTTTCACAAATAATAACACTAGAAAACATAAAATAAAAGGATCAACTCATAAAATTGTAACCCTTTAATAAATAAAATTTTATTACATTGCATTTCTTAAAATTTTAGGAATAAAAGTATATATCAAACTTGAAAGTCACATTCAAAGCATATTGCATATCTCACTAGTTGCTTTTACCGATGTATTATAGTCTGAGTTAAAACTTTAAAATTTGTCTTAATTAAAAAATCTAGCATTAACCTCATTATACAATTTCTTATTTTCATTATACTCCAATTTCAAAAAATGGTATTGCAGTGGCCCTATAAACGCAAGCAACCAGTTCGAGTTGCAGGTTGTAAAAAATGCTATTGGGTTTTACTGGATTTACCACTTCAATTGCCTAAGTGGTCCAATTAAATGACTGGATTGGCTTAGGTACCAGTTCAATGGGTTAGTGGTCCAACCAACCATAGTGGGTCGGGTTTAATAACTATAGTTAACTTTACATAATATAATTATAGGTTATAGATAGTATAATATTTGATATATTTTATAACATAATTATAGGTACTTATTAAGAGTCTGATCGGAAATGGCTTATTTTGCTGAAACTAAAAATTTTTTGTTGAAAGTACTGTAAATAAAACTAAAAACTAGCTAAAATAGTGAGACTTATGAATAGTACCAAAAAGTGCAAGGAGACCCATAAATAGTAACAAAAATAAGCTAAATAACAAAAAAAAAAAAAAAACTACGTTTTTCAGCCAATGTCAAACGCAACCTAAGTGTGATACCCTGTACCTATACAAAATTAGGTAAGTCTTGTTAGGCCATAAACCCTTTGCATAAGGGAGGATCAAGAAAAGCTCAACTCATCCATATATCTAAATCCATCGTAATAATTCACTTCACAACCCCCAAAAATGCAAAAGAAAAAAAAAATTATAGAAAGGAAAAAAAAAAAAACATCTACGTCACATTCATAATTCATAAGAAGTTGAGCATTAAATCCCCGATAGACTACAAGAAAATATTATCATTTGCTATGCTGATTACTTTGCTTCTAAATCATCTACTACAATTGAAATTTAAGACCAAATATATGTTTTACATTTTCCTTTTTTGGTTAGCAGAATTTACACCAAAGGCTTCTAAACAAGCTCGAGGCCAAAACCAATTTCCAATTTGAATCACAAGTGATAATTGGGCTACTATAGAATTGCCACTAGCCAATATCTGAACTTTATGAAGAAAATTTGGGTATTTACATCGGTTTCAAAAAAATTCATACCAAAACGACAAGAAACGGGGCAAGTACAAGTGCAATAAGATTACATAATTATACATTACTAAGAAAAATTTAATCAACAATATCATATAGGCATAAATGTACTTTTAGTTCCTATATTTTGATTTTTTTTCTATTTTGGTCTCTACATTTTAATTTTACCACTTTTAATCCCTAAACCAATTAACGCGTGTTATTTTCGTCCTTTCCGTCAGTCAGCCAACGGAAATAGCTGAGGTGGCAGCCGGAGGAATTAAAATATTATAAAAAAAATGCCACATCAGCATTTAACTTTTTTTAAATAATTTGTCAATTTTAACTAAATAAAAAAAGAAAAAAACAGAATTAAAAACAATAAAATCAAATGCCTATGAACACAAGAACACAAACCCAGAAAATCAAACCCAAGAACACGAACTCAAAATTGAACCCATTGAATCAACTTCCTTTCCCACTTAAAATCAAATAAGTAATGCAATAAAATTTGAGAAGAGAACAAAGACCAATGCTAAAAGACCCATTTCTGAAAACCCATCAGTTTTTCTCGTTCTTCCCCAAAGATTCATAACCAAAATCATAAAATCAAAGAAAACCCTGAAATCTCAAACACTCAAAAACCCAAAAACTCAAACAAAACCCAGTTTATTTCAAACAATCAACAACAAAATCAACCAACCTAGCCAACTCGACTCATTGAATCAAACAAACACACAAACATAGAAAAACCTAGCCAATTCGGCTCACAACAACAGCCGTTCTGGGTTTGATTTTTCAGGTTAATGTACTGGGTTTGATTTTCAGGTTTGATTTTCCGGGTTTGATTTTTGGGTTTGATTTTCTGGTTTGATTTTCGGGTTTGATGTACTGGGTTTGGGTATTTGTTATGGGTTTGATTTTTTCGGTAAGCATATCTACTCGCCGTTGGTTCCGGCGCCGAGCGAGCTTGGCAAGATCGAGATGTACTCGCCGGCCTTCTACGCTGCCTGTACTGTCAACGGTATTCTCAGCTGTGGTCTCATTCACATGGTCGTCACTCCTCTCGATCTCGTCAAGTGCAATATGCAGGTCCGATTCTTCTAGATCCCTCACTCTCTTCCATTTTTAGCTTCTTTTTCTTTGATTGATTCTACTTTACATTTCTTTACTTGGATTAGATCTGTGTTAAAGCTTTTCTTCGTGGGTCTTTGGCCATGGGTCTTCAACTATGAGATGGATCGGCCATGAAAGGAGAGACAGCTCAGGTATGAGCCATGAGAGAAGAGAAAGTTTGAGATGGAAGAGAGAGTTTGAGATGAGAGAATAGTGTGTGGCCGTGTAGTTTGAGTTTGAGATGAAAGTGTGTGGCTGGTTTGAGAATAGTGTTCAGGTTTGGATCTTATGATAATTTTTTGGGTTTTAAAATTTTTGGGTTGGTGTTCTTTTTAAATGCACTTTCAGATCTTAATTCATTTGAATTTTGGTTTTTAATTATGTTTTTATTTTTTTATTTAGTTAAAATTAATAAATTAATTTTTTAAATTTATATGTTGATGTGTCATGGGTGATGTGGCATTTTTTTATAGTATTTTAATTCCTCCGGCTGCCACCTCAGCTATTTTCGTCAGTTGACTGACGAAAATGACAAAAATAACACGCGTTAATTGGTTTAAGGACTAAAAGTGGTAAAATTAAAATGTAGGGATCAAAATGAAAAAAAGTCAAAATATAGGGACTAAAAGTGCATTTACACCTATCATATAACATAGATTTAGTTCTTCAACGATGATCCAATATTTCATCAAAGCTTACATGTGGTTGACCTCCTAAAGTTGACAAAATTGAGTGCATGCATAAGAACATTGAATAGAGTATATGCATACTAAGAGCAAGCCTCTATCTTCCTTTGCCTGATGTCTTCTTCTTCTTTGGTGAGTAAATTCCACCATTGCTGCAAGTTTTACAACTATTAGTACTTTTACACATAAATGATAAGCAATTCCTAACAGGGCATGGTTGGGTCAAGATTAAAGTGGAAAAAATGATGATAATGGGTCCTATTAGAGGTGCAACATGATAAAGGAAAATTTTTAATTCATAATCAATAGCTTATTAGAAACTTATTGATGTGGGACAGAATCTACAATTAGGCTTTTGTAATTTGTTATTTTTGGTGTTTTTATGTAATTTTCGTTATTTTAGGCTTAGGGCATTTATTTCCTTGTTTTTAGGTGCTTTTAATACTTTTTAGGTCAAATTTGGTTCTTGTTATGGTTAGGTATTAATTAGGAGTTATTTTAAAATATATTTTCTTATTTGTCAAGTTTTACAAAACTCTTAAATAGGCCCCTAAGTCTGTAAACTTTTTTTTTTAACAATTATTAAATTCAATAAAAATTATACTTTTGTCTATTGTTTCTTTGGTGGATTCTAGAATCATTTCTCCTTGTGGATTCAAAGGACCCTCGTGGATTCAAGGAACCCTTGTGGATTCAAGGTTATTTTCATAAGCAAACGTGTTTTGTTTCTTATTTTCTAGAAGTAGACGTATGCAGCTTCTTGACGCTTCCGCACTCTGCATCAGTTGGTATCAGAGCCTTGTCATTACCCTAGTTTGATGGCTACTAAATGTGATGATAGCATTTTTAGTAACTGAAAGGTTAAAGCAGAAGTTCTTAGGAAGGAATTCCTTTAACTTCAACATGATGTCCAAGAAAGTATTACGTGAACTACAGCCAGCAGTCGCTACCCCTCTTGCTAGGAAATCCTCCCAGAGCAACACCAATAGACGCACTCCTAAATATAAGAAAATTCCATTATTTGATGGAGAAATGCGTAAGTTGGATTTTATTGATTGGCTTCTTGATTCGAAAGAGTATTTTGATTATTGGGAAAATTTGTGATGAAGAAAGAGTACAACTTCCATTCAATAAATTGGATGGTGAAGTAGAGGAATGGTGGGAAGACATACAAATTGATAGAAAGTGCTGAGGAAAGCATCTAATTCGCTCTTGGCAAAGAATGAAAAAGGTGTTGGTTGATTTATGGTTTCCTCATTGTTGTTATGATATACTAGATTATACAAGTGTTAGTTATAGATCTATATATTCATATGATTCAAGAAAAAAAAATGATTAAGGGTTGACAAGATGAAGCCAATTTCTAAAGAAAATATTGAAGAGATCAAAGAAAATCAAGTTTTATAATCAAAAGTTGAAATTTTTTGTGAAGATAACTTGCATGAAAATTATCTTGAAGCCATTGAGGAAAAGATAGATGTTTTGAATACAGTTGGCGAAAATTACAGTAAAATAGATGACTGTGAGGTAGAAATTCTAGAGAACATTGTCCAAGATCTTGTTGAACCCAAATCAGTTGATTGCAAGTCCAACGCTCGTGCTATTTCCGTGGTAGGCGATACACCAAAGTTTATTGATTTTGTTGGGGTTGAGACATTTGATTCAATCATCAACTCCCATTTGGTGAATATTGTCAATTTCATGAAGGCTATGGAAAGAGAATCTCAAGTTAATTTATTTCCTCAATTGATGAGTTGCAAGTTTAGAAAGAATATTGAGGAACTCAAGTATTCCAAGTATTTGTTTGCTTGGCATGGAAGATTTCAAATTTCAACTATCAACTCAAGGATGAGTTTCTTTCAAGTGAAGGGTTTGATGTAGGACAAAATCTACAATTAGACTTTTGTAATTTTTAATTTGTAATTTTTAGTATTTTATGTAATTTTCTTTATTTTAGGTTTAGGGCTTTTATTTCCTTATTTTAGAATATATTTTCTTGTTTGTCAAGTTTTACGAAGCCCTTAAATAGGCCCCTAAGTCTGTAAAATTTTTTTTTAACAATTATTCAATTTAGTAAAAATTCTGACTTTTGTCTATTGTTTCTCTGGTGGATTCCTTTCTCCTTGTAGATTCAAGGACCCTTGTGAATTCAAGGAACCCTCGTGGATTCGAGGTTAATTTTAGAAGTAAACGTGTTTTGTTTTTTATTTTCTAGAAGTAGATGTATTCTGCTTCTTGATGCTTCTGCATCTTGCATCTCGCATCACTCACTCTCAATCTCATCGCCGACCCAAGCTCTCACTACGGATCTGTTCTCTACTTCTCTTCAAATATATATATATATATATATATATATATATATATATTTAATATGAGTCTCTGAGAATATGAGTTGTTTGTTTCAATTTTTTTGTTTGGTGTTTTCTACTTCAACTATGGACTTCAACAGATGGGTTGTGCTACTTCTAGTTATTGTAGTTTAAAGACTTGAAATTCTGAGACTTTGTGGTGTAACTGTAATATATTGTGGAAGAAATTGTGTATATTGTGTTTTGTGTTTATTGTAAATGCAGTGCCTAAACGGAGATGGGAGACAAAAATGAATTTGGGCTTCATTAAAATTTTTTTTTTGTTGGGCCACGGGCTAAACGGGCCCATGGGGCAGGTCTGTGTCCCGGGAAAAAAGCCCAATTAATAATAGGGCCAGGTTCGGGTCGCAGGTCAAGACCCGCGGGTCGGGTCTGGATATGCAAAAACCTGGTTTGAACCCGACCCATTGCCATTTCTACCAAAGATGGTTGCTGAGTGTTATCATTTAAATAACTTGGATGCCAAAGGAAATAATATTGGCAAGTTTGCAGCATACGGGCTAATATAGACCAAAGCCCATGAGAAATAATTAAGGCCTTTAAGTCTTAACCTTTGTATTTGTTGAACAATATACGGTGGGTCCCTAGTGGTAACCACATGAATGCCTTGCCAAAGTGATATGATACAGACAGATAGTCTTGTGGGATGCTCCCATCTCTCCTTGGCAACATCTCTTGCTAACTTCTTTGCTTCGTTATTTGCTTCAGGTGGAGATCGCTTCCACTAAATCTTCTTATACTTTTCCTTTAGATTGCTTTTAGCATATCAGACCATTAGAAATCAACAACCCCCCCACCCCCACCCCCCCCCCCCCCCCCCTCTTTTTTTTTTGGTTAAATTCCTTCCTCAGATGCAAACCCTGTTTACTCCTTTCCTTTCACTTTAAAAGTGAATCTCGTAACTTTAAAAGCTAGATGCAATAACACACTACTTGCCTCCTGCTTTGACAAGTCATATGCCCATCTTTTTCTTTGGATTCCTTTTGACTTTTAGGAACAACACCTCACTGAAATTTCTTAGGTTCCTCTTCAAATAACTTCAACACTTCACTACGTCTTTATGTCTTCCTTATTTTCTCCTCCAGTGACTTTCAGATTCACGCCACTTTCTTCTTTAGATCCTTTGGTTACTCTTTTCTTCTTCTCCATTGACATGCCATCTGTCACATAATATCATCTCTTTCCTTTCTGAACTCTTTAGGAATAGAAGAGAGATTTAAGATTGGGGGCTTCGTGGCTAGAGAAGACCCAAAAGGTTCTTTCTATAGAGGAACTTCTATCCTCCACCGCTATTGTCAAATGAGGGCGGTGAGATGGTGGCAGCGAGATGGAGGAGATCTTTGCTGGTGAAGAGAGAGAGCTCTGTCAGTGATGTCAACAATGTAGCTTGCTGTCCATGGCCATGGACTTGTTGGTACTGATGTTGGCGAAGCGGTGCAGTCGACGAAGAGAAAAGAACCTTTGCTACCAAGGAGCAAGGTTTTGTTGTAGGAAAATGACACTGAATCCGGCAACAAGGTTTTTTGCACAAGTTTGATAAATTGGATGTGACGCCCATCTTGGTGAGCTAGTTTGTTCTTTGTCGCTACCTCTTGGTTGCGCTTGCAGATATGTTGAACAAATTGTGTCATTATTTGTGTAGGATGGATCTTCTTTAGGAAATCACAAACCCACCACAAAATAAAGACCCATGATGCTCAGCTCTTGCAGTAGTTGAAGTTGAATTTCATATCGAAGTCGACTCTCTATTGATTCTAATACTCTTAAAACATGAACGTAGTGTGGCTATGCGCGCTTAACCTTGAGTTGGCCATTGTGTTAAAAGAGAATGAGTAGCATACTTGATTATAAATTTGAAAGAGCGAAGCCAAATCTTGGCTTGGGTCCATGTGAGAAGATGATGATTAATGAGAGACCATCTTGAATATTTGGATCACATTAGGGATGCTCCAATTCTTGAGTTGCTAGATTGTTGGTCAATTTGGCGACATTGTGTTTGCCAAGATTAATTTTGATGAAGCTGTAACTATGAGTGATAAGCGATATTGCTAGCCACCTTAGGATAGCGCATTTGAGATAGAATGGAGCAAAGATATCACCTGCCGATGTGATATAGAGATAAGGCATAGCCACTATGTTGGCTGACAGCCCCCTGTATTGTATTCTTGTGACAAATGCAATCGAAGTTAGGGTCACAAGTTGTTACTTTGTGCTTGTTGTAATGATGAGGAAAGTGTTGACGAAGCTGAGATTAGTGATTCCATATAGTGTGCATCTTTTTTATTATGGTATTGCCCATCCATAATAGTCCTTGTGTCATGGGCCTTGATAGGGCAAAATAGACCATGATAGCATGAGAAAACGCTTTGTAAGATGGTTGCTATGTGCACTAAAAGGAATGGACAGTGCAACTTGTTATCGAATGAGAGGCTCCTCAACGATGTGTGGCTATAAGAGATGTTGTTCAATGAAATTTTGTTGTGTCTGATAGGCCAAGAATATATTGACCCCTAGTGATGAATTAACCAATTAATTAGCTAAGTTAATTAATTAATTCAATTGGCATGCAATATGTAACACAAAAAAATCACCAACTAAGTTACTATGCAGTGGAAAATAAAGTTGACACAGTAATTTGTTTACGAATGGGGAAAACCTCCAAGGCAAAAACCCCACCGAGTGATTTTAAGGTCACCACTCTCGAGAATCCACTATTATCACAACAAGCGGTTACAAGTAAAGGAATCCCAGTACCTTATACCAACCTACGCTTGAACCCTTACCCCAATACACAATTGGATTTGTTCTGTAGTGACAATCTCTCATTTTCAATGCATGGCTCCCAGTACATGACTAACCAATCGATGCAGGGATCCAAGTACGTGACTAACCACCAACTTGAGAAGGATGTTAGCTGCAAAGTTCTTCAGTTCATCAACATGATGAATATCACGAAACTACTTGGTTACAAAACCCTACGGCATACAAATGCAGCAGCTTCTTCAAGAGAAAGATGAACTAGGGCATATGTCTCCGATCACAATATGCTTGTGAAAAACTTTTGCAGTTTTGTTGCATCCACTTGCATCATCTGTGATGGCCCTTAAAATAATCTTATATATGTTTAGGGTTGTGAGAAAAGAAAGCCTAAACATGTATACACGGATATGTGTGAAATTAGATCTAGAAAACTAATTTTCGTAGATCTCGATAGATAGGTTATCTATTGAGCAACTGTCAAGCATTGAGCTGAAGATCCTTTTTAAACCTCGATAGATGCTATCTGTTGAGCTAGCTGTTGAGCTTTAAAATGTAGAACTTCTTCACTTGATTCTTGGACAGATTTGCATATTTTTAATACTTTGACTTAAAATCTTGTTCCTTGAAGTATTAAACACATCCTAAACTTATTCACATATGTCCTAACAATGTTGAGATGCTTTCTCTTTTGGTGATGTCGCAGCCACTATTCTTGTTATATCATTGTAACATATTGAAAATGGTAACACAGACAGCCATTCTGTTTGTTTGAGAACGGAGCCACAACTTCTTTGGCAAGTCAAAACTTGATGTGATAAATCAAAACCCGTTACCACCCCTTCTTGTCATGCCAATAGAAGTTGCTGAGTGCGCCACTTTGCCATTTTGCATGGAATAAGTATACTTTAAGAGACTACACCGTTATTGAGCAGGAACTTGTAACTCACTTGGTAAGTCACATTTCTTCTTTGTTTTCTTTTCTTGATTGCATAATAGTATATTGAGCATGTTATACTATGGTTTCTTGTAGGATGACTTTGGCTTAGGCATTTGCAGTGCCATCGTTGGGACCTTCATTCACGATGCCAATCTCATTGCCAATGCATCATTTTCTGAAGTTGAAACCATTGCGGACAGCAACATAGACAATAGATGGTACCATAGTCGTTGTTAGTAACTTTGAACCCTTTTTGGTCCGTTATTTGCTGGCATTGGTCAGTTGATGAACTTGTCCTATTGCTGTCTGTGCGTAGGGCCATTTTGATTTAAGTTCTGATGTTAAGAGACAACATCATAAGTTGCTATAAGATTAAGTGCTAAAGTTGAAATTGAGTCTCTTTTGTCATTTCAAGCAAGGCTTCTTTGGTTGAGCTTGGTGAGAAAAATAGCAACAAACATGGAGCTTCTTTTTTTAATGACTAGAGAGTGGCTATGGTAATGAAAATGCACAAGACTTGGTTTGTTCCTTTGTCTGAGAAGCAGCTGTTCAAATGAAACAATGTCGCCAAGAACTTGATTGAGGATAGGCTAATTGTAAAGTTTCTTCTCTACTACCTTCATTGCCTTGTCGATACATGGATCAAGTGAGGCTTTTTTTTTTTTTTTTTTTTTTGAGAGAGATCAAGTGAGGCTTTAAAGTTCAAATTGCATCTTTTGACAATCAGCTTGTTTGGTTAGAGAGAAAATAAATAGATAGCTTGAATTCCGAAAGAGATCAATTGCAAGCGAGTGTTTCAAATGCAATAGCTTTGGATATTTTTGAAAGACTTAATCTTCTTTGAGTCCCCCTTTCTTTTTTATTTCTTCTGTTTCTTGAATTTTCTGAAATCTTGGGAACCTGAGTTGGTTGTAATGTGTAATAGGGGTTGCTGCCTTGGAAACATATTCTCTTGGATTTCGCTTTTGTGGATAGCCCACTTATTTGTATAGAGCAACTTCTATGTATTGGTATTTGTTGAAAGTTTGAGCTTGTGTTGTTATGGTTACTAGATACAATTTGTATTTTGTACAAAGAAACTCATATATGATGTTTCAACATGTAATATTGAATTTTGGAATGAAAAGAATGATTTGTATCTCAAGGATGTGAATAGTTTGTATTTTGTACCTTGAGAATGAGTTTGTACCTTTCTTCGATAGGATATGAGCATGTTTTTGTTGTGAAAATAGCTCGTGTATGGTTGTGAGCGTTTGAGTATATTAAGGAGAGCTTGCTTGGAAAGGTCATGTGCACCTTGTGATTGAGTAGCATAATTTGATAGATTATAAGCAATAGTCTCTTGAGAATGACTTGTGCTTGATTGGATAGCTTATGAATATGGCTTTGCCTTTGCTTGGGCAAGTTAGTAAACATGTTGCTTAGTTGCCATGTCTTCGTGGACAGGTTTTGGCTAAGCGCACGTCTTGCTGCCTGTGCACCAATTTTTCAGTGCTCTTTTGACTAGCAAATTTGGTTTCAAAGATAGCAGCTCATATATTTTGAAACTTGGCTTATTGCTTGGTAGTTGACTTATACTCAACATGTACTAGGTTGCTGCATCGTTAATTTCAAGAAGACCCCACAAGTGGGCTATGTTTTCGCGCATTGCGACTTATTATGCACTTTTTTGTCACCATTTCTTAGAGGTTGATTGCATTCTCATAGACAGCGGCTTGAATAAAGCTTGTATTGCTATCATCTTTTGAAGATATCACGTTCTTGCATATAGCGACTTATAAAATGCACAATTTTGCCATTTTCTTGAGGAGTTTTATCCTCGCATATAGTGAATTACCATGTGGCAATAAGGTAGTGATTTGTTGCATCGACTTTCCCATATTCTTGAGAAATGGTTATGTCCTCACATGTAGTGGATCATCACGCTTGAATTATAAGATATTATGTTGGCCTCCTTACTACTTCGTTAGGCTTGCTGTTAAGAAAATGTTGGCTTTCCCTACCTTATTGAGGGCGTTGTACCCTCGCAAGTAGGGGTCTTGCCACGTATGAATGATATGACATCTTGTTGGCTTCCTAATCATTCGATAGGGTTTACCTTCGAGGATGTATAGGCTTTCCTACCTTGTCGAGGGCTAGTTGCTTCCTCGCAAATAGGGGTATCTCCATAATGAAATATCTCTCTGGCTTCCTAACTATTTGATAGGGCATACCATTGAAGGAGTACATACTTAGGTTTCCCTACCTTATTGAGAGTATTTTTTTTAACCCACACATGTAGAGGTTTTGGCGTAAGAGTAATTTGTTGGCTTTCTTTCCACTTCGCAAGGTTTTCCATTAAGAGAAAGCATTGGCTTTCCTTACCTTATTGAAGACATTGCAACTTCGCATGTAGGGGTCTCACCATGCTTGGATAATATGATAGTTTGTCGACTTCCTAATGTTTTATAGGACTTGCCTCTGAAAATTGGTATGAGCAAGATAAATTGTTGTCGCTTATGATCTTGTGTGAGATGCCGAAGCAACAAATGATATGCTCCTTGATGGAGTTGGCTATGTCCACTCCCATTGCTTTTCTTTGAGTGGAATTGCTTCCACCCACTTAGTGAATTATTTAATGTGGCAAAGACTCAAATTTATCCATTCAAGGGTGGATGGATAGGTCCGATAAGATCAAGCCCCCAAGTATAAAAGGCTATGAGGCACTCATGTCTCGAATGCTTATAAGGTGTGTGCTTACAAGCTTGGAGTGCTCTTGGAAGTGCGGCGACTTTTAGTGAATTTATTTATGTCAAACCAATGGTATGCCATCGCCAAGAGTTGTTTGGTGGGATTTCTTCCTCCCTTAGTATTCTCAATATTAATCGAAGATAAGTTTTGAAAATTAGGGTCCTCCCATTTGCTATATAGAGGGCAGAATATGATTTCTCTTTTATAAAGATATGTTGTGCCGCAGACAGTGACTCCGTACTTCACTAACTTGGCTTCTAATTTTGGGACAATGATAGGCTAAGTATCAGAGATATCGGTATAGGGTTGTTTCATTCCCAACACAACATTTTTTTTTCATACTTTGGTTAGCCTCTTAGTCAAAGATACATGGTACCACAGACATCGGCTCCATACTTCACTTGTTTGACTTCTAACTTTAGGATAATGATGGACTAAGCATTAAAAACGACGGTGTAGGGTTGTTGCATCTCTAGCAAAACAATTTCTCTCGTTAGCCTGTATGCCGCTTATTCCAAGATTCCACTCAAAACTCTTTAGGATGAGCTTCTAGCAACTTGCATGCAATTTTTGAGCTATTTGACATCGATATCTAGAGCAAGCTCTAGCAAAGCATTCTTCAAAGGTGTGTGCTAAGAGAAATTTTCTTAAGGATGGCAACATTGATGCATTTCTCTTTGAGCATAATCTTAAATTCAAGATTGGTCAAGAAGTCATCATGGCTTGGAATGCATGCACTTGTCACAACTTGAGATATATGAACATGCCATGGCTTGGCGTGTGCAGATCAACCATGATTTTGGATGCATGAGCCTGTCATGGCTTAGAGTGCATAAGCGTGTCACGGCGTTGGTGAGAGGCAATAGAGTCCGACTTTCCTTCTTTGTCAGATGCTCTGAGAAGGATTTCGTTTTGTCCCCTAGTGTAATTATCATGTATATTAGTAAACAACAGTCATGTCTAAGTATTAGCACAAATGACTTATAGAATATATTTTGATTAAAAATTTGAAGGATTGCAATGGATTAAGTGATATATAAAAAATATTCAGCTGCAAAGGGTTGCACATAACATCAACTATACTCATCCCAAAACAAGTCAATCACCCGCAACAGCCCCCATATGCTCGGCGCTAAACCCAGCAACATAAAGGAGACAAACCCAGCAACATAAAGGAGACATATGTTGAGGAGATGTTGACAATGAGCTTTTAGCGTTGTCGTTGGGGGTTATTGGGTTGAAATTGATGTTTAGAGCTTTGCTTTATTGATTATTGTTTGAAGCCGTCATTGCCTTCGCGGTTGGACTTGTGGCTCACCATTTTTGCATTTTCAAGCTACAACAAAATTTTTTCACAAATATTATATAAAGCAAGAGATGTGGGATGATTTATCCATAAGAATGATAGCTAAAAAAATAATATAGATGAGTGGAAGAAAAATTTTCCATTGAATAAGAAAGTTGATTCTCCCTCCATCCTTCACTTCTTGGATGGCTTCCAGAGTTTGAAGCAATTTCGTCACATGATTTGGAGCATCTCCAGTAGCTCAATGAGCTAAGGATAGAACTTTTTTCAACTTAACTTCACCATGCTTTTCTTGTGCGGCAAAGCATCATACGGTTTCTCTTGGAACGACAAGTTGGTGTGAGAAACACCATCTTTTTGCTAGTTTCCCATCTTCGGATACATGACTTCTCTTGTTTCAGTTGCTTGACTCCCCAGTGAAGTTACCAAAATGTCTGGGACATTTTTGCAACAAGGGCCAAAATTGCAAGATTAGCCCATATCTCCCCTTGGGTTCTTTAGAAATGTTAAATTGTAAAGAATCAAGCCCAAAATTCCAATATTTAATGAATAAAGGCTAGTGGTGCTTTAATAAGAGAGAAATCAAATTGCCATAACTGAAATACAAGAAAATGCAGAAAAAGTACATAGGTCCAAAACTTCGACCCACAGTCAACGAGAAGAGGAAATTGAGATAGGTGATAAGGAAGAGAGGGAAGGTTCCCTTGTACCCATATTTTCATCCCTAAACTTCAAAATTGTGAGAATGTTAGCTGGCTGAATGGGCTTTTGGTCTCAAGTTTTAGCTCTATGGGGGAAAATGTGGTTGGTTCATTTTGAATCTAATTGGGGCTTTTTGTATTAAGTTTAGGGTTCTCTAAGTGACCTTTTTTTTTTTTTTATCAATAGAAGAGGTTTTGAACTCCAAGATCTCAATCAAAGAGATTATGGTCAGATTTGCTTTAATTGGGTAAGAGGGTTGGCTTACTTTTTGTATAATTTGGGAAATGGAGTGGCCTAAATTCATGGGTCGATGTTTCTTAGACATGGCAGGCCCTTGGAGTCTGCATTTGGTTGTTGCAGCAAACAAGGTCAGCCACTTAGGGTCAGCTATATGTTTTAGGCAAAAAATGGTAGAGCAGAAAGTTAGGCCACAGTTAGCCAGAGCATAAAAGCTCTTTTAAGGTGAAAATTTTGGGTACAAGACCTCCTCCATAAGCCTAAGGTGCTACCAGCGTCCCTTGCAACTTGGTAGCACGCATGGGCTAGGCTCATGCTAAAGGTCTGAAAGAAACACTTCCTCAATTTCCCCCAAGTTACATGGGCTTAGGCCATCACTACAAAAAACGCGGTTTTAAGCCGCGTTTTTGTAAAACGCGGCTCCTGGCTAGACTTTGAGCTGCATTTGTCAAAAACGCGGTTAATCCTTAAGCTATAGCTGCGTTTTTCAAAAAAACGCATCTATAGCTAACCTATAGCCGCGTTTTTCAAACGCGGCTATAGGTCCAGCTGAATAATTCTTTTTAACATGGACCTATAGCTGTGTTTTCTAAAAAACGCGGCTATAGCTGACCTTTAGCCGCGTTTTAAAACGCAGCTAAAGGAAAGTTATAGCCGCGTTTTTCAAAAACGCAGCTACAGGTCCAGCCGAATAATTTTTCTAAAAGAGAACCTATAGCCGCTTTTTTAGAAAACGCAGCTATAGGTCACTCTTTAGTGACGTGACCTATAGCCGCGTTTTTAAAAACGCCGCTATATGTAACACCCAAAAAAAAAATTTTTTGGTTCTTCAACTTCCCATGTGCCCCCCCTTTCCCACCTACATCCCCACCTACCCCACTTTCTTCTTTTCTTTTATTTCTTCTTCTTCTTTCTTTTTTCTTTCTTCATTCTTCACTCTCCACCGTAAGTCTCAGGTCTTCTCTCTTTCCTTTTTTTTTTTTTTTTTTTTTCTTCCTTCCTCACATCTGGGTGACTCTTCTTCTTCCTTTTTTTTTTTTTTTTTTTTCCTTTTTCTTTCTTCGTTCTTCACATATGTGTAACTCTTTTTTCTTCCTTCTTCTTATCTGGGTAACTCTTTTTTTGTTTTTTGTTCTTTGTTTCTTTGGAGCTGCTGCTTTTTTTTTTTTTTTTCTTTCTTTTTTTCTTCATCTCAAGCACACTGATTTGTTAATAGATCTACTGAAAATTTTGAATGAAGTGGATATTCTAGCAATATTTGATTTTGAATTTTTTGCATCTGTGCTTAAATTTGTGCTACTGTGTTGCTGATATTGTGATTATGTTTAAATGAGTTTGTGTACTTATATTTTGGAGTATGTTGTGTATGATTTTGAATTTTTTGGGTGTGTTTGTATTGTGAGTATGTTGTGTTTGATTTTTAATTTTCTGGGTTTGTGTTTGATTTTGAATTTTCTAGGTGTTTTTGTATTGTGAGAATGTTGTGTTTGATTTTGAATTTTTTGAGTTTGTGTTTGATTTTGAAATTTTTGGATTTACGTTTAATTTTGAATTTTCTTTATTTGAATTTCAAATTTTGAATTTTCTGGAAAAAAAAAACCCAAAAATATATATATTTATTTTTGTTTTCTGGAAAAAAAAAACCCAAAAATATTTTTTTTTGTTTTTAAAAAAACCTATAGCTGCGTTTTTAAAATGCGGCTATAGGTCCGAACCCTTAGCCGCGGTTATAAATGCAGCTCAAACCTGGCCTATAGCCACGTTTTTTAAAAACGCGGCCATAGGTCTGTTGCTGCGGTGTTTACGCCGTGTTTAGAAACGCGGCTCCAGGCTATAGCAGCGTTTTTCGGATCTATAGCCGCGTTTTTTAAACGCGGCTATAGACCCATTTTTTTTTGTAGTGCATGCTTAAAAGAATAAAAAAAATAATATAATACGTGCATTGGGCCCACAAGGAAGTCGAGCTTGGTTGAAAATGTGTCTCAAAAATGGGTATCAACAAGCACCACATGGCAAGACCTCATGCACTCCCACATGAGGTCTTTGCTTTTATATATTCTAGTATTATGTCTGTACGATGCATGGCTTAATAAAAAAATCATGTGTAAACTAAAGAAAATAAGAAAATATTTTTTAATTAAATTAAAAAAATAATTAAAATAAAGTAAAGAGCAGTAATCTTTTATTTTAAGTTATATAATGAATGCATGTGTGTAAGATTAAGTTTTTTTTTTTTTTAAATCATATATAAGTCCAAAATTAACCATGTAACTAATATAAAAAGAGATTGCTAAAAAAAAATAAAAAGAGTCTGCAAAATAATATATTAAGCTTTAAAGATCAAATAATCACCACCGCATATTTAAATGGGAAAAAAAATTCTTGAATTCAATAATTAAAAACGATAAAAAAAAAAATTGAAAGTTCATCTAAGTTGTAATCTCAATTTAATAGTTAATAATTAAGAAAAACCTAAATTATTAAACATTAAAAAATAAAAATTACTAAACATTAAAAAATAAAAGTAGAGAGACTTACATGAGAATTTTTTTTCTCTTTGAAAGCGAGGGAGGAGGCACCGAATTTCACCCTATCAAATATATGTGTATCATGAATTAAAAAAAAAAAAAAAAAAAGATCCTATCAAATATACGTGTATAATGAAATAGGGAAAAAGAAGAAAAGAAATGTTACAGCTAAATAACCTTGGAGAGGAAAATAGAACTTGTAGCTTTCATTGTAGGCATCTTATAAGTATCATTTAGAAGAAAATATTTATATATTTTTTTTCGACTGATTTTACTATTAAGAGATAGTACAGTTGCAAGTTAAATTCGAATATAAAATCTCATCAAATTATTCCCTATGATCTAATCTCAAGTTGTAAATATAATTGAAGATAAATATGAAAATAAAAAATTGTTGATAACCTTATTTTTAGATAAAGGTAGGCATAACTAATATAGATTTTTGCATTAGTAAACATAATGAAATAGTATAAGCGATTAAAATCATTTTCTTTTCAAAAGATAATGATTTAGTTTACAAAATTTTATCTTTTAAAATTTCCATATGTTAGTAAGGATTATAGGAATTGTCATTGACTAAATTAATAAAGATAAAATTAAAAAAAAAAAAAAACAATTGTTAAAAAGTACTTGCAAAGAAGAATGATATGAAAAATACACGACTAAGTTTATTACCTTCATTTGTATTTCACAACAAATTTATTATGAAATAAATGTGCGCAATCGAAGTAGAAGAGTTTGCAGTTTTTTTACAACAAATTTATTGCAACAACATTAGCATCTTGGTTTGTTGAAATATTCATAATTCAAGAAGATTAGTTTGATAAAACAAATTTATTATAAAATAAATGTACACAATTGAAGATAAATTTGTAATTCGATACAAATTTATTATGTAAAATAAATGTATGACTATATAGGTTACCTTCCATTATTCATTGCTTATATGATATATTTGCAAGAATAGTGTTTCTTTATTTTTGTTGGCTGAATCTACATATCTTGATAGTCGTAAACTCATAATGGATTTTCATTTTAATCTTGCTAATGATTATAAAATACACAACCAAATTGTATGCATATTTGAAAGACAAATCAAGTGTATGTAAAATGTAAAAAAATACTTGCCTGTGGTGGTAGTGATGTCTTCCATGTCAAACTACTTCTAGGAGAGGGCGAGAAAGATTTTTTATTTTTCATTTTTAAAAACCGAGAGAGAAACTTAGTTTGAAAATTAAAGGAGTCAATATATTATAGTAAATATTAATATTTGGAAGTGGTACTTGATGTGGATAAGATTTCAATTGTGATCAAATTCATCTTCTCCTTTTCGTTTTTATTTTTATTTTTATGTTTTATGCATCTTACTCTTTATCTAATTTTTTTTTTTTTTGGTCCTTGTAATTCATTTTAATTAGAAGTTTTTGTATTCCTATTTTATCTAATTAGTTTTGGGAGTGATATTTGATTCAAATTGGGTTTATCTAATTAGTTGTCATTGATCTTTGTGATCAGAAGTTGATATGAACAAAAAGTCTAATGTTAATCTAATATTAGTTGAATAGAATTCTATAATAGACTTTCTTTTTTTTTTATAATACACTACATTGCTGCTTTTTTTTTAATACATTTTTATAATACACTACATTGCTAAAAGATGCATTAGATTTTTTTTTTTTTTTTTAATTATGAATGTTTTCTTAAATCCATCAAATACTACACTAAAAAATAAATAATAAAGTTAAGAATTAGACGTTGCTGCAAATCAAGATGCATTAGACCTCTTTTTTTTAAGTGTAGTATACATTGCTGCAATTTAAAATGCATTAGACCTTTTTTTTTTAGTGTAATAATTAAAAAATAAGAAGAATTAGATTGCACTACTTCTACATTACTACAATTTAAGATGCATTAGACTTATATATATATATATATATAAATGTTTTCTTTTTAAAATCTAAAATTTTAAAAAAAATTCTTCAATTTGGTGAAGCCACTTGGCGCAACCATGGCGTCTAAGCTCAATTTTTATTATATAGTATATGATATTGATTTCTTATTCAATGACAAAAAACTTTAACAATTGGGCTAATATAAGACAACACCCATTTCAATACTGAGAGACAGGACGAAGAGTCTCGTAACTCAATTGAAATCTTATAATAATTCAAATAGTAACATTCATGGTTCAAATCACCTCAACCCCAACTATTAAATTATCACCCCCTAAAAAAAAATTAATTATAAAAAAGACTGAGAGATAGGCCTCCCATAAATAAAAGATGATTGTAAGACAATATAAAAATGCCCCTAAATTCGATTATAAAACAGCCCAACCAGAGTCAATGGGCATATGATAGTATCTTGCAATTAGATATGCAGTTGCACCCTTGACCAACGTGAAGTATGAAGTTATGCACTTCTTTCTTTTCTTCGGGTTTTTTATTTTATTTTATTTTTTATTATTATAATTATTATTAAAACAATTTCTATCAAACCTCTCGATGATGGGTTAAGGGGCACATTATTACATAATCAAGAATTTTGTTTGATGCTCTATAGCCTGATTAGCACCTCCCTATGCACAAAGTACTCGGAGGTTTAACGAAAAAAGTGTTTGAGTTGAGGGTTATTCACTACAACAAATTTGACTTTTTTTCAAGGGTCAAAACCGTTAAAAAAAGTATTAAAAAATCTTTAAAAAAATTATTTTAAGTGTCCAATTGACCCTTGATAACATTCGAAACATATACCGTCGAAAAGGAAATTTTGAAGGCCTTCGTGGCCCTCAAAACAAGTGCTCTAATCTTATTTTGAGGGTCAAGAGACCCTTAAATGACCTTTTACCAAGATTTATATTTACAATTCTTGATAAATAAGGTTATTTAAGGGGTCTCTTGACCCTCAAAATAAGATTTTATTTTATTTATAAAAAAAAAACCACAATCATGCACAATATATATGTGTGTGTGTGTGTGTGTGTGTGGGGGGGGGGGGGGGGGGGGTCCTTTTCAGATGGTGCCCAGGCCCAAGTAGGAACGAGGACCTCGGGTCTTTTAGTTATTGTTTTAAGGGACTAGATTTGGTTTACCGCAGCTAAATGGGCTAATTACAAACCAAATGGTGCATAGAGCAAGAATCCTACAACACATACATACTATCAAACAAGAGATATATGCATTAAACAGCACGAAACAATAAAGGGGCAATGCGATAGAGAAAAACACAAAGTAAACGTTAGGGGTCCTTAAGATACTGTGAAATATTTCATTAATTTCTTAATTGTGTAATACATCATGCTCACTAGGATGTGTCACAAGGTCCAAATAAGTTCAAAAATTACAGACTTAGATGGCTCACTTAGATGCTCACTAGGATGTTCCTTCTTTTTTTCTTACTTTCTTTGAATTCTATCAGAGTTTTCTTAATGATTCTACTCTAATTCACTGTTACTAAATGCCCTTTACTGTTGGCTGCTTTCCCCTTTTATAGTGTCATCCTAGGGTTTTCGGAGTACCATTAATTCCCCCCATTTACTCCCTTAGATATCAGAACCAATGTTGTGCCAGCAATATTGGTGGCTGGTCCCTTCCTTATTTCTCATAATTTTCTTCTTTTGGTGTTTCTTCCTCAAAAGTCTCCTGTTGCCTTTCCGTTCTGGTATGTCTTGAAGAGTTGACCTTGGGTTTTTCTCCTTTCAAGGTTTCTAGTTCCCACCTTCTCAGACTCAACTTTTGGCTGCCTTTCCCTTTGTCATTTTTCCCAAGTGGGCTGATTCCTTCCTACCATATTTAAAGTTTCCCAGTCACTTCCCTTAATAGTTCTTCTTTCTAGGTTTCCTGAGGTACCAGCCCCTTATTCATGAATTGTTGATTCCTAAGTTTTCTGATTCCTTTTTGCATCATTGGGTGGCTGACAGGGATATATTTGTTCTCGTTCCTTGTGTTTCTTGGCATCCCCTTTGAACTGTCTTAATCCAACCCTGGCTTTGCAGCATGTCCTGAGGATCCCAAGCTCCTGGCAGTCCCAGGTATCCCGACCCAGGTCATTCCACGGTGCTCCCTAGTGATTTTCTGACCTTGGCAAGCTGGGCTTTTCTTCTTCCCTTCATTTCTTGAGTTCTAAAGCTTACCCATTCGTGGGTTTGGGTTCCTCCTTAAAACCTTAATAGACTTGGGCCTATCATCCCTTTTCTTTATTGCGGGCTCAAGTATTTTTTTTTATTTTTTTATTGTGGACTCAAGTTTTTTATTTTTTATGGAGTTCAATTCTCTGTGCTATTTTGGGCCTTGGTGCAACTTCGTGATTTTTTTAGACCTCAACAATATATATATGTACAAAACTTAAATACAGTACCTTAAGTGTTGTTTCTTAGGTTCACTTTTTAAGATTCAGTCATGTGGCTACTTAACTAAAAAATACACTTACAACTAAGTTCAATTTTCTTAGGTTCACATGGCAGAATTTTAAAATGAGAACCTAAGGAACAACAACTAAGTACTGTACCTAAGTCTTGCTACACACACACACACACACACACACACACACAAATTCACAATTGTTGAGATGATATGCTATGATATTGATGTAAAGAAAATGTGGTATATTGCTACAATTACACTTTCTTTGATTTTTAAACTCAAACCTACAAATTAATAGATTAGGGGTCGCATACAAACTGCCGATATGTCAATTATTGTTTAAGAGAAAAGATATTAACAACCGCACTTTGCACAAAGACCAATTCTGTCCAAGAGTTAAAAGTTTTGATACATTTTATTCTTCATCATCATCTCAAAAGCAAGAAGTTATTAGCTAGTACAATTGAACATTTCATCCATTATGAGTGCCTCAAGTTTTTGAAAAAGAGAGAATGATACCAAAATTTGTTAATTTCCCAGCAAATATATCTACACACCTTTCCACAATATCAAATTCAAGATACTCACAATTTCAAAAAGAACAAAAAAGGCACAACAGAGTTCATATATCTAAATTAAATATGCTAATTAAAGAAATGTCATTCACCAAAAAAAGAAAACTTGGAAGAGAAGAATACCAATACTCCATGGAAAAGGATATTCTAATCCCACACCCAACAGAAACCCTAAAAGAAAAGAATTTTAACATGAAAAGAGAAACTCTTATTCACGTAAACTCTCATCTAAAAGTTAGATTAACCCGATCAATATTAACCAAGCAAGCAAATTTAACATCCATACTCCAAAACCCAGAACAGGGGTCACAATCATTAACAATCTTTGCTTAGATATATTAAACCAAAAAAAGAAGAAGAAGTCCATTTTTCAACATACCCAGATTATAAAATCTATCATAGAATCCAAATAACAAGTATACTTGATCAGCGAACAAAGAAAAAAAAAATTAAAAACAGAATCTTTCAGAAAAACAAAACACGCTAACATGTGCTTAAACAACATTTTACATCTGTACATTATGATCATTACAGATCAAAACAAAGTATTACAGAAACGAGGATTACATATCAGAGAAACCTAGGAGTCCTTAAAACCCATCTGCATCTATCAACAATTGCATAGAATTTCAAGTTTTTTTTTGTTCCTTTACCAAAAAATAGTATAAAAAATTGGATCAAATTGTAGAAACAGAGAAGTGGGTGTGTCTGATCAAAGACTGTTCTGTTATCTTAGATGATGGAATATGAATTTGGGACTAAGGATATTTTCAAATATTTTTCAAGATAAGGATTGCAAAAGAAAACTAGTACCTATCTATTCTATCCATATAAACAGCTCAACAAGTCATTCCAAATTTATCCAATAGTACTAAAATAGTGACTAGCTTGAGTTAATCTTCATACCTTAGTGATAACTACTAGATTGCGCTGATTGCGAGGTGATATAACTCAACATTTGCATCATCATATTATTATAATGTGTTCTTTGTTCTACCATTTGACTAGCTTGTTGTTCCTCAAAATGTCTTCTTTGTTCTGCCATTTGAATAGCTTGTTGTTCGAGCATGCTTTTGAGGTGCTTTACTTCTTCTTTCAACTCTACATCAGCCTCTATTCGATTGTGTTCAGATTCTAAGCATTTTTGTTCAAATTCTAAGCGTTTTTGTTCAAATTCTTGGAGTTGCTTCTCAAGATCATATATTCTAGGTGAGGAGGAACCCCATAACTTGGTAGGAGTGACTTCAGCCCCATAGCCACAAACTCGTCCATGATGCTCAGGTCCAAACACCTCCACAAACATTTGATCTTGAGATATTTGCAATGCTCCCTCATTCACTTAAGTAGTAAGATTCCTCAATGCCAACTAAAAAGAAAAGTAACTTGCAACAAAACCACATAAAAATATACTATCTATATTAATATGATTAAAAGATTTCATACCAATGCATCTTGTGTTGGTTCATTTACTGCTTGCTCGTTAGCTTACACACACATGGGTGATGTCAAATAATTCAATTCTACTAGGGCTATGACCTGTCTTCTCTTTCTACCATTTGACAAAACAAATAGAAAGCATATAGTAATTAAGTATTGAAGATGAATAATGCAATAACTCAACAAAACAAAGTCAAATAACAACAAATAGAAAGCATTCACAGAACTAAGAAACAAATACAAAGTCAAGAAACATGGTTCTAAAATAATTTGGTACTGTCCAAGGTTGAATTTGAGGATGTGGATAGTAAGCATTTTGCTTAGATATACCTCTTCCACACTACGTTGTTGGAAACTTTTTGAACCAAAAGTGTGGATAATACTGTCTTTGTCCTGATTTTCCTTGTTTTTCAAACACATGTTGTGCATTTAAGAATGATAAGTCAGTCCCATAAACCAACAAATCCACAAGACAATAGTTAAGAATAAATTTGATAATAAATTCTTTGTAATGGTACCATATAATCTTGCTTGCTCCACAAATCCACAAGACAATTCCAATCATCCTTCTCTAGTCCGGGTGGAACATTTGCAGCAATAGTAAAAAAATAATAATAATAATTAATTAGGCACACCTGTATAAGTGCAGCAATAGTAACGTTGAAGCCAATCTTAATGACATATTATTCTAACTTCATACATACCAAAACGTGGACTGGCTGTTGAATTTGGACACGGTTTTTGCTCTTTTACCCTTCTTTTGTTTTTCCAAATAGAGGACAACTACAACAAGAACAAAAATGATGAGACTACATCTTGCTGGTCATCCTTGGGCAATCAACCCAAGGCAAGGGGTAAGCAATGAAGGGAATGTATTCCTGCTTGGATGTGATTGAGATTTAGACCTTCCACAAAAATGATTTCCTGAACCATTTAAGCACTAGTAAAAAATTCAGTCTCCTAAATGTCTTGAAGAAATTTTAGGATATTCTAGCAATTGAAATTCTAACACCTATATCCTCCCAAAGCCACCCTAAACAAAAGAGAAAGAATAGATTATGCTACTTGATGATGCCAAAATCGTCAATTGGATCACTTGTCCAATCCGGAGCTTTAGACAATCTTATAGGATCTGTAAAATAAAGAGAGTTGATTGAAGAGACCACCGGATTGTATCTTTTCTACTATAGATAGCATTTTGTAGTGGTTTTTGACATACCTTAGCAAATGGACAGATTGTCCCTTTTATAGGTGACTTAGGTAGCTGTTGGACATAAATGAGGGTGATTATTACCCTAATCGTAACATTCTCTGTCTTGATGGGAGAGTTTAAGACCGTTGATGGTCGTTATTGAATGTGTTGAGCGGTTACTCATCTTTCTTTGATGACCCACTAATGATGCAATTATCTTCCATTAAGATGGACGACCTTAATGGTTTTTATGGACTCATCAGTTGCCCCCTATTCCCAAGTTTGATTTTGCTTTATACTGGTCAGGCTTAGGGAATGTTCTTGACTTGTTTAGATTTCGGACTTCTTTATCTTCAACTACTTTCTTCTTCAAGAATAGTAGTATTTTTGTGACGAATTCTTAGTATCCACCTTTTGAAGGTCTTTTTGGACATTCGAGGGATCATAGCTTGATCTTGAAAGTGAGCTAATTTCTTCGGACGACCATTTTTTATTACTTCGACGCTTCTTCTTTCATTCATTCTCTGGTTATCACGTCTGATATTCTTGATTTGTGTGTGACTTGCGTTTGTGTGAGAATCCTTGTCTGCTTACACTCATCTAAGGGTATTTAGTCACTTAGCCACTTTTAGGTGACTTACATCTAGTTACGAAGCTTTGTCATTTAGACTTCATCAACGATTTACATCGATCTAGCGGAATCTTGTCCTTTTTCTTTTTTTTTTGGTGACTTACATCCATTTAAGGAATCTTGTCACTTAGACTTTGTCAGTGATTTACATCCGTCTGGGTGGAATCTTATCACTTAGCTTTTTTTTGTGACTTACATCTATTTAAGGAATCTTGTCACTTAGGTTTCGTCAGTGATTTACATCTGTCTTGGTGGAATCTTATCACTTAGCCATTTTTTGGTGACTTGCATCCATCTAAGGAATCTTGTCACTTGTTGCTGGAAAGATTCCTTGATGCTATGTCGTTTTGGACCTTCTTGAGGCCATGTTGATATCTGCATTAAGTAGCACATGCACTTGCCAAGACTTGGTTAAACAAGAATTTTAGAACAATTCATATATGAATAATAAGTTACCAATAGCCTAGGTGGACCTTTTTCTTATTTCCTTGTAATTCTAAAGTTTTACCTCTTTTGTGATCTGTCTAATAATGTATACATTTTTGCATGAAACCTTACTAGGTGTAAATTTTTATAGAAGAATATAAAAGAGACAGAGATAAATGTGTTACCTTAAATGACGATATTATTTTGCCACATACCTCGATCTTTTTATTGCTGGGATCTTCTTGACGAGCTCTTCTCTTTTCAAGATTTTTTTTTTTTTTTTTTAAGCCCAACATGATACTTCATGTCTAAGGCCTAGATCTCTTTTGCTTCAATTTTTTTTTTTTTGAAGGTGTAAAAACTAGGCCATGTTTTTGTCCCCGTTCAAACGTGAAAAATACAACTATGATCATTGCCATTTGTAATAGTAATTTCCTCTTCCTTCTTCTTTAATTGTTTGCTTAAGTCACTTCAATAGTGCTGGCGGCATGACAATGTACAAATGTGCAATTGCATGCTATACAAGACAAAGTGCATTCTATATGAATCATAGAGAAGTATAAAAATTGAAGCTATTTGACTATATGCTTCTTTAAACTGGTCTTTGTTAGGTGCTTGCACCATATATGATTTTTAAAGCAATTTAAGAAGATTTTGGTGAGTTGATGGAGATAGCGGAAATTTACTGAGACTTAAATTCATGAACATATTGTGAACACGATCATCTAGCATTTTAAGTTTAGGAAACTTAAAAGAACTTCTCAGATTCATGACGATGAAACATATGCTACTAATAATATAGTCATATTGATTGTGATAGTTGTAACAATTTTGTAGTAATATTTTCAGCATGTTCTACATACACATTTGTAATAATCATGCAAGCTTGATATTTGTTTGGTTTCAATGAAATAATCTCTCGCATGGATAATTAAAAAGAAAGAAAGAAATGAGTTACCTCAATAGACGACCTTGAATCTCAATACTATTTTGACACGTACATCGATCTTTTTACTATTGGAGTCTCCTTGATGAGTTCTCCTCCTTTGAGATCTTTTTTGTTAAGCTTAATATGATATTTCATGTTGAAGGCCTAGATCTCTCTTGCTTCATTCATTTGAAAGGATGAGAACTAGGCCACATTGTTGTAATTCGTTGAGGTCGCTCCAAGGCTATATTTCATTTCTCAAAGGACGAAGGTCATCCTGAGTTCTTTTATCGTTGTTGTCCTTGGTATCTGAAGATGACCAAAAGGTTTGCCCCCGTTCAAACATGAAGGCTGCAGTTATTTGTTTGATGATAACCAAAGGAATGATCTGTCATGGTTTGAACTCGTATATTTCTTTCTTGGGGCTTAATCTTAGCTTAATTGTGTACTCAAAATGAGTCACCTCAATAATGCTTGCTGCATTTTGTTAGGAATGACAATATCTAAATAGGCAAATTGCATGTTGAACTATAATAGATATTTTTTGACGAAGTGAACTAAACGTGAATCATAGAGAAGTATACTATGATATATGAATACAAAAGCTACTGACTATATGCTTCTTTAAAGTATCGAGGGACAAAACTTTGATCTTCTTCTTGGCAGGCTCTCATAACAAGTTCTCATTCTTAATCCAATAGGCTTAAAGAATATATGTATAGTAGCCAGTCCAGTTGTTGTACTATAATGTGCTCTTATTGCACAAAGTGTTAGATTTAGAGCTATATTGTCAAGCATAAATAATATTAACCACAAATGTTTGAATTATTTACTTATTTTTAAGGACGGTATATGTTGATGCATCCATGACATAGTCTTTAGCACAATATCCCTTCAAGTGACAATGTAACACAAATATCTATGTGTGTATAAAACAAAGGAAGCTTAATTTAGTTCATATTGAGCACTAAAATAATGGCTCAATTTATGAAATTATGATGCACAGACATATAGATACCACTAAAGTTTTCATGAAACCATATGGTGGGATGTATAAATGGAACAATTTAAATTCTCCATTCTCAAAGTCAATGTAACATGTAATTACACATGGAAAAGTTTGAATAGTAAACTTTGTTCATTCTATGGTGGAACATTTCAAGATATAAAATTTGATATCTTAGTAACGATGATGAAATTTATTTCAAGAAGAAATGTATTGATACTAAATAATATCTTTACGTATATTGACATAAATTCTAATGATTTTTGAATTATGAAATTTTAAAAACTTGCATTCCTTGAATAACTGGATCCTTTGACCCAAAAATAATGCCATTATCATATTTTTTAAACCATCTTATATTTAGTGATATTGACCACTCTGAAAGTAAAAACATATAACGTTTTATACATTTTATTGACTGCTCTAAGGAGAATTTATAAAATTAATTTCTATTAGGAAACTAACTGTAGAAAGTAAAAACATATAGGAGTATTCACTAACTTTCTTTATCCAAAAATTCTTTAACTTCAAAATTTGAAATTGAATAACTTAGGGTATAATACCTGATTCAGTTTTATTTTTTATTTATTTTTTAATTTTATTATTATTTTTTTTTTTTTACAGGCAATAAGATTCCAATACACCTTTTTAGTGCTTAGAATTATGAAACACTATAATTCTATTAAGATAATAAATTTCAGTTTTATTTTTTTCAAATGCAGAAAGTTAAGATTTATTATCTTTGGCAAAGCAATAATCATTGGCTTCCATCTTTCCTATCTTAGCAAGATGTATTAGGAAAGAAAAGTAGTGATATAAAAAGCCATAATGCTTGAATATCAACTAGGATGTCATTAGAATATCAACTGAAGACACAAACAGTCTACTACAATATTAGGAAAGGTAATAAAACCCTTTCTAATGGCCATAAATTGGATTCAAGATCATAATACTTTGCCGGTATTTGGCCATGAATATTTTTTAGGCGTAAATGTACTTTTTGTCCCTACATTTTGGGGTCATTTCTATTTTGGTCACTATATTTCTATTTTACTACTTTTAGTCCATAATCCAATTAACGCGTGTTATTTTAGTCCTTTCTATCAGCCAACAGACGGAAATAGCTAACGTGGCTAACGGACTGATTAAAATATTAATAAAAATACATCGTGGCTCTCGTCACCCATGCCACATGGGTTTCCCGCCCCTTTATTCACACGTAATCCTCACTACAACCACAAATCAGTACCAGAAATCCAAAATCCCCCAAATCAGTACTAGAAACCCTAAACTCCCAAATCACGAGACCCTCACTATTGTCACTACCTTCATCATTATTGCCATATCCTAAAAGGTTTTGCTCCACTGCCAATGGCTGCACATCTGCCCCAACATGCTCACCTTCATCCACTAGTATAGGATTATCCACAAGGTGCTCTAAAAACACATGAATTTCTTCATGACCAATCACTAAATTTGTCATAAACATGGCATCATCATCATCAACTATCAAATGGAAATTAGCCCTCTCTAGATCATTACCAAGCATTTTATACCAAAACCTGCTCATAGAGGTGTACCCAAACTCACTCATGTTGCATGCAAAACACATATAAACCATTAGTTAACAAAACAACACTCATTAGTTAACAAAATATCATACATTAATTATTTACCAACTCAACACTCATCATTCCACAATCCACCTCAGCTGTTTTGAATTATATAATATGGTAATGCACATTATCTTCAATAAAGGAGTAAAGGGACCACATTGGAAAGCACAAACAAACACATATTAAACAACGTCATAAAAAATAGACACATGCCTAGTAATCCACAAACAAACACATGTTAATATTATATATCATAAGCATTTTGGCCCACTAATTCAGTATACATCACACACAGAATCAGCCATTATCTTCAATAGGGGAAAACGTGGACCACATTGAAAGCCACAAAGAAACACATACCCAAACAAGGACCAACAAACAGTCAAAAGTAACTATTTCCGTCTGTTGTATTTTTATTAATATTTTAATCAGTCTGTTAGCCATGTCAGCTATTTATGTCTGTTGGCTGACTGAAACGACTAAAATAACACGCGTTAATTGGATTAGGTACTAAAAGTGGTAAAATAGAAATGTAAGGACCAAAACAGAAATGACCCCAACATGTAGAGACGAAAAATCCATTTACGCCTATTTTTTATCCCTCTTTCTTTTACTATATATTTATAGTGTGTTTCGTGTATAGGCTGTAGATTCTTAAACTTCATAGTTGTACAAATATTTAAACCCTCTTTTGGATAAGTGTATCTCTTGTGATTTTCGTGACTATTTGAAACAAGTAATATGAGATTAAAACTATTCTTGTGAAATCATTCACTATTTTTAGTGTAGCGACCATTATGGTAAGTTTCTAAAAGAATTTGAATTGTTATTATATATGTATCTATTATCTCTATAGTTGACCTCTTTAATAGGTGCTTTGCTTAATTGGAACCATTCCTTTTTAAGCAAATTTTCTAGAAGACTTACCTAAAATTAAGTTATGCAATACCAAATTGTAAATACACGATTTGATAGCTATAACGCAATTGTTTTTGAGAAAAGTTTATGCCTTATTTAGAGTCACCTAAATGGTAAGACTTTAAGATCTAAGGCAATACGTAATTCTACCAAATAAAAATATTACTATAAGGAGAATCAAGCCGTCAAACGTACCTAAGTGATTGTATTCAATGGATGGATTAGTGGGTTAGCCCATGGAATGCATCCATTTACCATTCATTTATGAGAAGGATTTTTTCTTTACATGTGTCCTTCACCAGCAAAACGACGAAGGTGCTCTAGTAGTGTATTAGAGATTCAGATGGGAGGATTCCTTGATTGGAGAGATATTTTGGGTTATTTGGTACTGCACTTTAGCGTCCATTTCTCCAAATTGAAAAGAGTAACCCTTTGTTGTAGGAAGAGCTTAATGGCTAATCTTTCCTACAGACGGCGCCAAACTGATGATGCTAAAATCGTCAGTTGGATCACTTATCCTATCTGGAGCTTTAGACGATCTTATTGGATCTGCAAGATAAAGAGAGTTGATTGAAGAGACCACCGGATTGTGCCCGGTGGGGGAGCCTCCGATGTTTAAGTTAGTATCAGCCTATATCTTTTCTACTATAGATAGCATTTTTTAGTGGATTTTGACATACCTTAGTAAATGGACAGATTGTCCCTTTTATAGGTGACTTAGGTAGCTGTTGGACATAAATGAGGGTGATTATTACCTTAATCATAACGTTCTTTGTCTTTATGGGAGAGTTTAAGACCTTTGATGGTCGTTATTGAATGTGTTGAGCGGTTACTCCTCTTTCTTTGATGACCCACTAATGATGCAATTATCGTCCATTAAGATGGATGACCTTAATGGTTTTTATGGACTCATCACTACTTAAACTATTCTATTGATCATTAAAACATTGCGTGCAAATGATAAAACTTGTGGTCATAGACATCACAACTGGAAAATACAAGAAGCTTACTAAATTTCTTTGATATACAGGCCATAAAATCAAAATTACACATTTTACAGTTACAATAAAAGGATGGTTCTTCTCAAAAAATGAAGGAAAATTTTCTAATTCAAGGGGATTGAATGGAACTTCACCTATTGGATATGAGTTACTTCAGAACATGTATTAAAAGAACATAGAAGAAGCACAATTCATCAGATAGTTTTTCTTACCCTAGCTTTTAGTAAAACAAGATGAGATGGAATTGCTTCAACATAAGTAGTAACATTTTGGTAATCAGGTCTTATGTTTTATAGCAGAAACATGGATTAGTGCAACCAGGTTTAGCAAATGGATGACATTCTAGAACAGAAATTGTGGAACCATGTTTAGTAAATGGATTATGAATTTTCAAATTATGAAATCTGCAAACACAATGCTCCCAACCATTCAAATGATTTATTCTCCAAAGTTTTAGGGTAACTCCACTTTGGAATTGTTAAAATACTACTATTTCACTATAAACCCAAGTAAGCTTTAAGCACTACTAATATTCCTCTACTACTAAACACAAATTCCCAATAGCTAACAATGATACCCAGTAGATCCGTATAGTTCAAAGTGAACACTCACCCATCAAAGCCAACAAGTTGGACGATGCAGATTGAAATAAACACACACACACACACACACACACTCAAAGAAAGAAAACTAAATTTGAATACACAAACACACTTGATAGAGCAAAAATGAAAATTAAATTCCTAGTTATTGAATGTGCAAATTATATTAGGAAATAAATCAAGGCTTACAGAGTGTCTAAAAGCACATTTCCCACACAACCAATACTAGCAATCCCTTGGATTGAGCCTTGCAATCTCCTTGTGCCTGTACTTACAATCAAAAAAAAAAAAAAAAAAAACACTCAATCAATATTTGTATGAAAACTATAAAGGAAACAGAGATTATGATTTGAAATCGAATAATGAAATCGCAAAAGTCAAACAATTAGAAATTGAAATAAGGAAATCGATGATGAGCTTAGTTTTCTGAGAAATGTGAAATGAAAATCATGGAGAAATCAATGAAAAAGTGTGGGTAAACCAAAAAAACAAAAAAAGGTCAAAGATGAAATTAGGGTATGTGGTTTGTACCTAATCGGAGCTAAGAAACACAATGCTAAGAGAGATGAAGAGTCACAAAACCGAGATCAAATCGTACCTAATCGGAGCTGTGCAATTGCGTACCTAATCAATGATCGTCGAGCTCTATGAGATTTTTATGCTTTCTTAGTTTCAGGCTTTCAGCGAGAGAGTGATATTGTGTTTGTTGGTTACGTTCTGGGCTATCTTTTTCTAATTTTGTTGTGGACTTTTTTCAAGGGCTGAAAATTTTGTTGTGGGCTTTTTTCAAGGGCTGAAAAACTTGTCATATTTTATAAAGGGGTGTGAGCTGAAAAATGTAAACATTTTGGTACAAAACTGGCTTTTTTCACATTTATTTCAAGGGTGTTTTAACTTATTTTGAGGGACCAAATAACCTTTGAAATAAAGATTAGTAATATAGCCTGCCACATTTGTATTTATAGATTGTATCGACAAATTTTAGTAAACCCTCAATAAAAGAGGGTTGAAATAACTAAAGTTTGTTGTAGTGAATGTCATATTGTCACTATCTCAACAATATATATATATATATATATGGAAATTATAAATCAAGAACATAGTAAAGACATATTCTAAATTAGATAACTATAAGAGCATTCACACAGTGTCTTTGTAAAATAGAATAAGTCCCACATTTTGCCCAACCAATTCCCAAAACTGTCCACATAAACTTATATATGTAAAATCTATCCACAAATACAATATTCATGTAAATTTATGCTATCACTATTATTTTAAAAATTCAATAAAATTTGATATTTTAATAAGATAAAATTTAGGATAAATAATTTGATATGAGTATTTTTGAAAAATAATTATGTAAAAAAGAAAAATAAATTACTATGCTAAAATAAACATTAATTTGTGCAGGAGTCTAATCTAAGAAAAGGCTAAACCCCTTAAAAGAGGCACTTTTCATTTACCTCCAAAACCAATTCAAAAAATTCATATATTCATTTTAAAAGAAAAACAAAAAATAATTTATCCAAACAACAGATTTCCCACATTATTCAGGAATAAAATATGCTATCCTACTCCACGACCAAACAAACCCTTAGCAAGGACTATACACCCTATATCGTTTCCGTTACCCCAAAAAAAAAAAAAAAAAAAAAAAGTTCATAAAATTATATGTGCACGAAATTTTAAGAAAGACTCTCAAAACAAGTCTTAATATCATAGCCAAAAAAGCTTCAAGAAAACAAGTAATAGCTCCAAGAAAACAAGGTACATTCTTGTTGCTTTGCTTCATTCTTAGTTCCATAGCATCACTGTGATTCTTAGTTGTATTACATTTCTTTATACGTGCAAAACCATTTCTCATTCACAAACACATTACCTTTCACAACTTTCTTTAGTTTTTGCTATCCATGCATGCTGGAACATTATAAATCTTGCATAGTTGAATTTTTACAATTCTTGTTAATGTTAGCATTGTTCAGCTAGTTTGGTGGGTTTGTCTTCTTTTTCTGTTCAAAACTTTCCACAATTAGTTTCTTGTTAACCAAGAAACCATTCATTATTTTGATATACTGTACGATTACGATTTATAAGAATAATCGCTTTGAAGGCATTGCTATGTCAATCTAAAGAAAATGATTAGGCCCTGTGGTCCAGTTGGTTCCTATAACAGATTAGGATTTGTAAAACGCTGAAATTTATATGGTGCTTCTAGCTTTTTTTTTTATTGGATTCTTTACAGTTTATTCATACAGTGGAAAATTTATCTGTATGTTTAAATCTGATGGTTGAAAACAAGAATCTGTTGAATTGTATTACGGCTTTAAGTTTGTGTTACTCTGGTCTTAAAAATATGCATGGTTGCCTTGTTTTTGGACTCTAAACCCTTTGGGTTGTCAATTTAGATGGATGTATTTCTTGGAGTCCTGATTCTCACCTGGCATTTGGAAATGTGGTTTTTGGATGATATAAGAGTTAATTAGCCCTTTCCTTAGAACTTTACAAATTTCATTTATTTGCTATATCAGATGGGACACAGACAACGGCCTTCTTATACAAGATCTCTTCTTCCAGAATTTGAAGCTCAAGAGCAGCCTGATTCAAGCCCTTCAACCAGAAAAAACCAATTGGATCCACCAAGGTTGGAACAGGGACTGGAGCCTGATGAAAAAGGATCACGCAACTTAGCGTGGAAGCCTAATTTAAGCCAAAACTCTGTACCCAACATAAACAGCATCAATCAAGTTAGTGCGGTAGCGATTTGTTTGACAGAATTTTCATAATTTAAAGTTTATTTTTATGTTGGTCTTGCATGAGAATTAATAGTCATGGATAAGCTAAATACATTTTACAGTTGAGTTTTTACTAGGTCAAGCTGATATAGTAATTATCCATTACATGCTTAATTGATAAGTTATGTTGATTGAAATGATAACCTAGGCTTAGTGACACAAAACAAGCAAAACCTTTGCAACATGAAAATTAAACAACAGGAAAATAATGATAGAACCTAGGAGTCAACACCAAGCTAAGGACACCTAAGGTTGGTTGGAGTTAACACCAGGCCATGGAGACAATTTCAATAGAAAACTTTATTCATCAAAATAATGTCCTCTTTGATAGGAGAACTATACTTTGTTCATACAGGAACACTGAATCCTAATTCTAACTGCCATAGAAAACCCTAATAGCATATTATAAAAATAACCCTTACATTAAATAAAATAATAATAAACCTAATAAAGTTGTAGGATCTATAAATTAAATTCGACTGACCAAGAGTACATAGACTTGCCAAATTTAAATTAAAAATAAACATATAGATCCTTATATATGTTAGCATTGGTTAATTTGGAGACTTATACCCTAGTATGGTAGACAGATCGTGGAGATGACACCTGCACTTCCTCCACTTCGGGCTGAAACTAATGCCAATACATCCAATATAGTCCAGGGGAAACAGGTTGAAGCATCAGTGATCCCATCACAACCTTCAAGGTGATTTTCTTGTTGAATTTGTGGGTAGTTTCTGAGTATGGCTTTAGTTTTGAACCTGAGCTTCTATGAGCCTTGCCTTCTTATTTTAATGTGATTCCTTACAGAAAGAGGAAAATGGTATCTGGAAATGATCCTGATCAGGTCTTTGAACCACCTGGAGATATCTCTCACTGTGCAAGTCATTTAGCGGTAATACATTGACTGGTGATTTGTAATTCCCCTCATGCTCTACCTCTAGTCCTCCACACTTTTGTCCATGTGAATGGCTCTGCATGCTTGTGCAAGTTAGTTTTTTTTTATGAGATTTTAGTTTAATAGTCATCTAGGAGTCCTGATACTACTAGGATAAGAAAGAGTCTTATACATATATTTGTGCTCAATGTACTCAAAGACAGATGAAGTTGATCAATAACATACTAATGGGGCTATTTGATGCTGGGCTATGTCATTTTTCTTCAAGGTGATTGGTGAGATACACAAGAACCTAAAGAATTGTAGTACAACTTATAATCTGTGTTACTCCGGTCATAAATATATGCATGGTTGTCTTGTTCTTGAAGTCTAAAACCCTTTGGCTTGTCGATTGAGATGGACTTATTTCTTGGACTATTAGGAAGAAGTGAAGCCACTGTAAACAAGCTAAAGCCATACTGACTGAACTCTAGAACTGGTTTCAACAATTTCACTGTAAAATTCATGTTGAGAGACTATTTAAATGATAGTTCATGTTCAAAATATAAATGAATAAGTTTGATAGTTGGATATATGTAATGCCTCAAGCATCCTGGATCAAGTCTTCAGATTTTTCTCTAAAGGTTTAAAATTTATGTAGTATAAGTAATAGTTAATTAGCCCTTCCATAGAAACTTACAAATTTCATACATTTGCTTTATCAGATGGGACATGGACACCAGCCTTCAATACCCATATCAGAAGCTCAACTTATTGGAGAAGCAGAACTCCAATTGGATTTGCCAAGGACGCATGCAAGCCAAATGTCTACATCCAGGGTAAGCAGCATCATTAATCAAGTTAGTGTGGCACCAATGTGGTTGACAGAACATTTTCATGATTTTAAAGTGTACATTTTGTGTTGGCCTTGCATGAGGCTTCTGCTAACAGAACTGGATATGCTAGATACATTTTACATTTGAGTTTTTACTAGGTCATCTATATATAGTAATTAGCCCTTCCTTAGAAGCTTACAAATTCCATTCATTTGCTCTATTAGATGGGACAGAGACAGCAGTCTTCTGTAAGAAAATATCCTCTTCCTGAATTAGAAGCTCATGTGCAGCCTCATTCAAGCCCTTCAACCATAAAAAACCAATTGGATCCGCCAAGGTTGGAACAAGGACAAGTGCCTGCTGTAAAAGGATCACGCCACTTTGTGTGGATGCCTCATTTAAGCCAAATGCCTGCAACCAGATCACGCAGCCTCGATCAAGTTAGTGTCGCGGTGATTTTTTTTACAGTAATTTCATAGTTTAAAGTGTATTTTTATGTTGGTCTTGCATGAGACTAAATAGACATGGATAAGATAAATTCATTTTACAGTTGAGTTCAAGCTGATATAGTGGTTATCCATTCCATGCTTAATTGATGAATGGCTCTGCATGCTTGTGCAAGTTAGTTTTTTTATGAGATTTTAGTTTAATAGTCAAACTAGGAGTCCTAATACTACTAAGATAAGAAAGAATCTAATATATGTATTTGTGCTCAATGTAGTCAAAGAGAGATGAAGTTGATCAATAACATACTAATGGGCCCATTTAATGTTGGGCTCAGAATTGTAGTACAACTTAAAATCTGTGTTACTCTGGTCCTAAATATATGCATCGTTGTCTTGTTCTTGTAGTATAAAACCCTTTGGGTTATCAATTGAGATGGATTTATTTCTCGGAGTCATTTTTTATTAGCCTAATCCTCAGGTCACAATTAATGAAATTGTCATGACTTATTGTAAATGATCCTAAATGGTGTTCCTAACATGATATTAAGCAAGATCTATGCGTCTAATAATATTTTTGGCATTAAATGTCACTGTAAAGTGAGATTTTTCAACTATATAATACAAATTCATCCATACTATATTTTTTTAGCCGAGTGAAAATTTTCCATGATTTAGATCTCGACTGGATTTGTTTGCTCACAGTCAGTTGTCAAGCCAGCTTTATTATACTTAATCTGGAAATAATTTGGATTGCTGTATCATTTTTTTTCCCATTAGCTGTTGGTAATTTTTGAATGCATTTCCTAAATACCTAAAATTGGTTACATGCATCCAGGTTCCTGTGAGTCATCGGCCACTTTGGAGGTTTACCAATTTTGGTTACTTCAACTGGCTTTGGGCTTTGATTGTTTTAGTTTCTTAAGAGTGGTTCTGTATTCCCTTTTTATTTACAAAGAAATGGAAAGGGGAAAAGATGAATAGCATGTCAGTAAACATTCCCTTGCACTATTAGGAATAAGTGAAGCCACTGTATACAAGCTAAAGCCATGCTGACTGAACTCTGGAATTGGTTTCTACAATTTCACTGTAAAATTCATGTTGAGAGACTATTTTATGATAGTTCATTTTCAAATTTTAATTGGAAAAATTTTTATAGTTGGATATATGTAATGCCTCAAGCATCCTGGATCAAGTCTTCAGATTATTCTCTAAAGGTTTAAAATTTTTGTAGTATAAGTAACAGTTAATTAGCCCTTCTTTAGAAACTTACAAATTTCATTATTTAGCCCTTCCTTGGAAATGGACTCCGGTGTGCTATATCCATATCAGAAGCTCAAGAGACTAGAGAAGCAGAACATTTTCATGCAAGCCAAATGTCTGCATCCAGGGTAAGCAGCATCATTAATCAAGTTAGTTTGGCACCAATGTGTTTGACAGAACATTTTCAAGATTTTATAGTGTGCGTTTTATGTTGGTCTTGCATGACTTCTGCTAACAGAAATGGATAAGCTAGATACATTTTACAGGGTTTTTACTAGGTCAAGTTGATATAGCAGTTATCCATCCCATGCTTAATTGATGAGTTCTATTTCTTGTATTGTCCAACTCCAACTATGGTTGATGCTGTCATTTATGGTGTCTTAATGAAGTTAAATTCAATCACTGCTCAGGAGGCTGAACAACAGAGAAGTTTGGTGGTTGGCAATGATAAAGAAATCGAAAAGCTTCAAGGCAATCTACAAACCATGAAGGCGGAGCTCAAAGAGGTTGAGAAAAGTCAATTTGCACAAAAGTTTTGGTTTGAAAAGCTCAAGCACATATCCTCTGAGATGAATGCCGTTCTTGACGAGTGGAACACTCCAACGACCAAATTGAAAGTTCAGAATGAAGAGAATGTGCAGAAGGTATGCTCTTCCATTGCCTCACTTTTATGCTGTTTCTGCTAAGTTGAAAAACTTGTCCTGTGTCATGACATTGCTTGCAAGAGTAAAGAAATTAGATGAGATTGCAGGACAGCGAGGGATACATTTTGAGGTGTACACTTTATGCTGGTCTTGCATGAAATGTTGGAGGCAATCCTTTTGCTTTCAAAGGGGAGCTTGTGCATTCACATACTGCTCATTTCCTTTTGAAATCGGCATTAATTCACAACCACATTTGCTATCCAATGAGCAGCAGCAAGAGAGAAGGAAAGAGCGAGATTTGATCGCCCAGGCTAAGAGGGCTGATCTCAAAATGGCACACCAAACTTCTGCTTCTCGGGCTTCCTCAACTCAGTCGAATACAGAGGGACTAGCGGTGTATGAAGATAATGTGCAGAATTTCATCAACGTGAATGAAGATCCCTACACGATCTGCAAGCCAGATAATGAGGTGGGTTGTATCAATTCTCAAACCTATAAATATCATACAGGTTCTCTTAGTCCTATATTCTGGGTCTTTTTACATGGCTAAGTTTTGTTTTTTTTTTTTTTTCTTGGCTCAAGGAGTTGAGGAACAGTGCTGTTGGGTCTTTGGCTCCAGAGGTAAGGTGTTCTTTATATTTATCAATATGTACTCAGGATTTTTTTAAATTTTTTTAATAATCCAATTATTACAACAAGTAGATCCGAGGAATTTGAACCTTGATACTCTTTAAAAAAGAGACCAGTTAATGTCATTCAACTTTTGCTATTTGTACTCAAATCTTGGCTTTTTTGGATTAAGCACTTTTGACACCATTTTTGGAAATATCTCCACCTTGAACTTATCCCAATACATCCATTATATCTTTTGTCCAGGAGAGACAGGTTGAAGCACTTGTGAACCCATTACCACCTTCAAGGTCATTTTCTTTGTTTCAGTCAGAATTTATGGGTAGTTTCTGATGGAAGAGTATGGCTTTAGTTTTGCACCTGATCTTCTATTAACCTTGCCTTCTTATTTTAGTGCGATTCCTCACAGTGAACAACCTGGAGAAATTCCTGATAAGTACTTTGAACAACCTGCTGGTGGTAATATCTCTCTGTGCAAAGCCATTTAGATGTGATTAACTTGAGTGTCAGTTTCAAGTGTACAAATGAACATTAAAGGGCATGTATTGTGGATAAACATGAGCTTCCAAATGGCTAAAATGTCTCATGAACTTCATGGTTTGAAAACTTGCTTGACTATTTATACAAAAATACTTAATATCATTGCTTTCTTCATCTGTGATAGGGGCCGAAGACCAAAAATTTCTTGAAGACCTACAATGGGCTGATGGCCTACTGGAAGATCATGATCCATTGGTTAACCTACAAGAAGATTTAGAAGATGATCAAAAACAGTGAAGATCATATCTCATTTTTTTTTTATGAACGTGAAGATCATATCTCATATACTTAGGTGAGAGATGTAAAGATATAAATATGATGAGTTAAGCAGATCTTGTTGTTACAACAATCTGCTTATTTAGAAGTTTGTTTCTGTTGACAACCTTGTCAATGTATGAAGGGATATGCTGATGTTTTTGTAACCACCTTGAATTGTTTAGAAGACAACAAAACTTCATACGTTGTGATGTTGATGGATGTTCACTGATCTTACAACTCCTGGTGCACGATCATGTATTTGCTCTTCTCCTCTTCTGTTTTTTCTTTTTCTGTGTTTGGATTAATAATTCAAAAAAATTATTATAATTTTGAAAATGATGGGAATTTTAGTCTCATTAATTTTAATCTCTATTGTTTAGATGGGTATGTTTAAAAATTATGAAATTAGAGTATTTTTAATATTTACACTAATGATGTTATATGGCCATAATTTGGTGTTGGTGTACGTACGTATGTCTTATAATGGTAGTGGTGGTGGTGTCTGTGGCAGTGGCAGCAGAGGAGATAAAAGGATTTCCTTGGTTTAGCAGAGCAGTCGACCAGACTGCTAAAAACTAAAAAGCTTAAAAACCCCTAAGTCAATTTTCTTCAAAACAATGTCATTTTAAATTTGACGTAGTATTTTTTTTTTTTTTTTTAAATTGATACAAGACTGAGTATTAACTTCTTTTCTTTTTTTTTTTTGAAGTGAAGTATTAATTAATTTTATTGAGTTACATTTGCTAATTTTTTCTCCTTTTTATAGGGGCAATTTTGAAACAGATGCAAACAAACTAACATAAGTATTGGGAGGTATTTTAGGGGGAGGAATTTAATGAGGAAAATCAAAAGTCATATATATTTAGGAGTAATTTTAAGAAGCAAATTTTCAAGAGCCTTGTTGTATTTCAACTTGTTGGCACTTTCTGGTGTTTCGAAAGAGCACATTAGGGTTCAAATTTCTAGTCTCTAACTATTGAATTATAAAAAATAAAAAAAATAAAAAAAAAGGAAGAAAATCAAGAATATACATTTAAATTTAAATTTAAATTTATTTACGAGTGATTTAAAAACATAATAAAGTATATAACTAAACTTCTTAACACATTGTCTCACAAATTGAACTCTTTAGCTAGGTTCTAGGCTTATTTCAAATGATGTAATCTAGATTGAGGACTCTCCTCCTCTAGCTTTGGAATCTTTGTACTTTGATTTAGCTCATATTGCTACTTAAATAAAATTACAGTCCGTTTTCAAAAAAAAAAAAATATATATATATATATATATTTGCAGATCCTTCATCCATATTAAAATATTAACTCATGATAGGTGAGTGATGATAAAAACACCAGCATATTTAGTATATTGAATGAAAAGTATGTTAGGAATAAGAATTCTCATTATTAGTAATGTAAGATGTTGTCATAAAGCAAAGAGTCTTTTTTTCTTTTTTTTTTCAAAAAGAGTCTTATAAAAATAGTAATAAAATAATTATACTTGTGTTATGAAATCTAATTATCCTAAAAATATTTTTCAAGTGAAAATCATTGTCTGATGTTAAAATCTATATGCAATTATGCATATCAAAATTAATGGAAAAAGAGAAAAAAAAATTCATTTTTGCATCCCAACTATATAACTAAAAAGCATGCACGTTTGTTAGAGAGAGAGAGAGAGAGAGAGAGATTTTTAAATTTATTACGCACATCAAGAAGTTTGTTAGACAGGAATAAGTATTCCTTAGTTTAAGAAAATAACTATTGGTACGGAATAACCGTAGATCGAGCCAAGGATAGGCATAATAGGACTTTGCTTACACGCATATAACTAACATCCACTAGTTCCTTTACAATATGTTTATATGGATTTTGTTACATTATGAAACTTGTTTTCTTAGGTTATAGAAGCAAATTACATTTTTTCAATCTAAACCATCACATCGATTGCACTCTTAACCATTGACCTATCGAAACGCATGATTAACTCCCAAAAGTTATAACTTTGCTTTAATATCTCCACTATCATCCATTTTGGTGTTAAGTCTAATAAAATTTTGTATTGAAAGACCAATTTACCCCTCTTTAAAAACAAAAGGGTGAGGGATTGGCATTTCGATGCTAATATTCTATTAAAGTTAATGCAAAACAAATGGTAGAGGGTTTAGTGTAACATATTTTTAATTATTGGGGAGTTGATTGTGTCTTTTGATAGTTCAAGGAGTAAATGGAATCAAGTTGATATTTTAGGGTGACAAAGTGTAATTTGTCCTAGTTTATAAGTACTTTAAAAATATATTGACATTTAATTTTATACAACTTAAGAAATCAAATAACTTCGCACTAACTAAATGTTTTCAAATACATTCTTACATGCAAAATTCTTTGTTATAATTTTCTTCAATAGAGAGAAAGTTAAACATTATTAGTAAGAATACATGACTAGATTAGTAAGAATACATGACTAGGAGGTTATATCCGACAATATCCATTTTACTTTAATAGATATAATAAGATTTAAAATCTTTCATGTTCGTTCTATGATCTAAATTTTTTATTTTTTATTATCAAACCAAATCACAAAATGGATATCTCTTTTATGAAAGTGAAATTCAATTTTAATTTCTTATTTGATCTTAAGAAACTTTAGCAATTAAGTTAATATAGTAAAATATCAATTTCAATACTGCGAGATAGGGTCAAGAGCCTTGTAATTCAATTGTCACCTCTTAAGATATGTTTGGATACCGCTTATTTTGTTGAAAACTAAAAATTGAAAACATTGTAGCAAAATAATTTTTAAATGTGTGAATAGTGCCGTGAGATCCATTTTTAATGAAAGTTTTGTTGAAAAAAGAGGTTTGTTGGTCCCGTGAACAGTGCACGAGACCTACTGAAAAAGCAAAAAAAGGCCAATGCACGTTCTTAAAAAAAAAAAAAAAAAAAAAAAGCCGAAACGTAGACGCTGGGTCTATTTCAGCTGTACCCAAATGGGTACTTAGTGTTTCTAATGAAGACGTTCAAATCACCCTTCTCCTAAGTTCTAACTATCGAATTTTCTATATAAAAAAAAATTAAAAAAAAAAAAAAAAAAACCCTAAGACAGGCATCCATAAATTAAAGTTGATTGTAAGCCGATATAGAAATGGGCCAATGGCCTGCAAATCCAATTATTAAAAAGCCCAACAGGAGTCGATTGGCATAGGATAATCTCTCGCTATTTGATATTTTGATCAATGTGAAGGAAGAAGTTATGCACTACTCCCTTTCTTTTCTTTTTTTGGTTAAATTTCCTATCAAACCTCTCTATGATGAGTTACAACTTACAAGGGCACAGTATTACATAATCAACGATTTTGTTTGATGGAAATTACAGGTCCGTAACATAGTGAAGAGTGAAGACATATTCTGAAGATGAAAATTGTGACTTCGTGTGTGTGTTTGTATCTTGAATCTTGATTATAAGCATGTTTTATTTTTTATTTTTCTTACTATTTGTGGGTCTCACATAAATCACCTAATTATTTTGTTTATCTTTTACTTTTTATTTATATTACTTTTAGCAAAAAGTTTTCATAAACACTAACAAATCAGGATTTAAGTTGCTTTCTGAGATGAGTAAAATTATAAATGTAAAATAGTTTGTGCAACAAGTTTAACCGTATTCTAAATAAGATAACTACAAACAAAACTAATATATTCCAAACATTAATTTTAAAAGAAAACAAAAAGAAAAACTAATTTATCCAAAAAAAAAAAAAAAAACATTATTCTGGAATAAAATATCCTACCCTAGTCCATAATGGAGTCAACTAAATCCCACGCACCAAATAGACCATAATAGCAAGGACCATACACCGTACATATATAAATCCCTGTCCCTATATAAACGAGAAAGGTGAAAACAGAATTAGTCCTGTGCGCGCAATTTCAAGAATCTCTCTCTCTCTCTCTCAGAAAACGAGGTACAGTTCTTGATGCATTTGCTTCATTCTTAGTTCCATAGCAGCATTGTGATTCTCGTAGCATTACATTTCTTTATAGGTGCAGAACTATTTCTCATTCATAAACACATTACGTTGCACATCTTTCTTTAGTTTTTTCTATTCATGCATGCTGGTACATTATCTATCTTGTATATTTGAACTATTACAATTCTTGTTAATGTTGCATTTTTCAGCTAGTTTAGTGGGTTTGTCTTCTTTTTCTGCTCAAAACTTTCCACTGTCACTTTCTTGTTTGCCAAGAAACCGATCATTATTTTTAATATACTATGTCAATCTTAAGGAAATATATGATTAGGCCTATGTGGTCCAGTTGGTTCCTATAATAAATTAAGTTTAGTAAACAACTAAATTTGATATGATGCTTCTAGCTTTCATTTTTTATTGGATTCTTACAAGTTATCCATATATTGGAAGATTTATATGTATGTTCTAATTTGATGGTTGAAAAGTGAAAACTAATCAAATCATGTTTAGTGTACATGATTATACACGAGAATCTAATGAATTGTAGTAGGCTTAAGATCTGAGTTAAAATCTTGAAGTATAAAGCCCGTTGGGTTGTTAATTTAGATGGATGTACTTCTTGGAGTTCTTTTCATTGGCCTAATTCTCACTTGGCATTTGCAAATGTGGTTTTCTGTTCAAGAAAGGGTTTCAGATGATATAACAAATTTGTTCTCTGTAAGCGGTAGATTGGGATATTGTTTTTTGTGCATTTTTGTGTTTGTTGATATGGCCACATGAGAAAGAACCATGTGGAATTGCCTTTGCTAATTTATTCTTAAAAATGTACAAACATTGCGAAATTTGGCAATGGGTATCAAGATGTTGTCTCAAATTTCATTTTGAACCAAGAATTTACAGACTTGTTTTCCCCCATGAAAATAGGTATTTTCGAAATTCTGGTTTGAAATTCTAAAAAATGATGCTCATAATAGAGATTGGAAAAAGTATCGTACCACAGAACATTCAAGATTTGGTCACAAAATTACAGAGTCCATGATTGCTAAGCTCACTAACCCAAATGACTCCTTCCATTTACACATGGACACCACATGGGCATGTTGTCAAAATGCTCTTAGAAGGATAGAATCCATTAATATGGGAACCTTATCCGAAACAGGACTAGATACTCCAGAAGCTTACAAACAATAGTGGCCAGATGAAGACGACCCTTGGGAAATGCCCAATCCACTTTAAATAGGCCCCCCGACCTATATGATGATAATCATGACCCATATGCTAACTTTGACGAAGATTGGTTCCAAGAAGATACAGATGTGACTAAGTATGTTCAACACTTTAAAAAAAAAAAAAAAAAAAAAAAAAAAAAAAAAAAGGTCCCAAAAATACCCTGAAGCAACTTCACTCAACCTTATCCATGCATGTCAAATGCACTTAATGCTCTCTATAGCAGCCTTATCTGGCAAAAGCTTTGCCTCAACCAGGCCCCTAACTCTTCAACCACTTGTCAGCCACAAGCGAGGCCCCTACCATCTCATGCATGAGAGGACAAAACTGATTATAAATTATAGCTAAGTTGGTTTGAATTCTGTGGCCTGTAAATAGCCACCTTGTAACTTTGGGAAGGTAGAACTTAGCCTACCTCAGAAATCCTTCCCTTATATCCAATGTAAAATCCATGTTCAATCTAATAATATCAGTAAGCATGTTTTATACAATCTTCTGTTCTACTTTATGTTTCCAAGTCATATTCTATGTTTCATTAGTAGTTTACTTTCTTAACCAGCTCCTATAAGTATCTTCTTACACCCCCTTTGAATCCCTCTATCTGCGTGTCTATCCTCGTCTCACCCTTTCTCACTACATTTTTTACCCTCCAAATGGCGCAAGTGTCATTTCTCATTACATTTTCCTATATTTTCTATCCTCAATTTTTTTTATATGAAAAATTTTAGGAAAATAAATTTTGACACAAGTTAATTGCCTGAGTGTCAATTAGTGATTGGAAGTGCTTTAATTAGTGAACCCATATGTAAGTAATATAATCTAATTATCAGTTGACATCCTAGCAAATAGTAGCCAAGTATGTGCAAAAAGGCAAAAAATGTAAACAAAGAAGGAAATTAAACAAAGGAGAAGAAAAGAAGTGAGATGCAGCCAGACATGGAAAAAAAAATGAAGAGAGAAGAATTAGGCCAAGACTCCAAGTTGACGTGGAAAGTGTGCCAAGGAAACAAAACTCAGATCAAGCAATTCTTCCTTTACTAGAGTAATTCTTAGTTACTCCCGGAACACAGAGAATTATACTCCCTCTTCTCACATTCATGATGGAGTTCACTAATTAAATTTATGGTGGGGTCCACCATAAATGTGAAAGGAGGGAGTACCATTTCACTATACTCTATGAGTAGCTAAGAATTTTCCCTTTTACTGCCACCAATTTTGATTAGCATGTAAATTCTTTATTACTTATATATATAATCAAAAAATAATAATAAAAAAAAAAACAACTTATAATCAGCTACAAAATAGCATAAAATTAAGACTAAAAATGCAAATATGAAAGTATTTTTTTGTATATATTTCATGCTTATCAAAATACTATTCATCATCTTCTACCTCTATCCCCCAACTTTTCAAATTTATTTCAATTTCGACAATAATCTTTAAAATGTCATAGCTTACTCATATATATATATATATATATATATTAGTGCTTTTGAATGAAAAAAATTTAATCAATGGCTATTATTTGCAAAAGGTAAATTACATTGACTCCTAGGCTATAACGAAATTGGACTTGTTGTACTTGATTTTCAAGAAATGACACTCCACCACCCTAATTATTTAAATAATTGACACTATATCCCATTCTTCACCCTCCAAATGATCACTGTAATTTACACTTAAATTTGTCCCTGATAAAGTGTCAATTTTTAAAATCTTTTAGGGCCTAAGTGTCATTTACTAAAAATCGAGTATAATGAGTCAACCTCAAATAAATTTTCCTATATTTTTTATCCTATTTATATATATATATATATATATAATTCTGGGAAAATAATTTTGATACAAGTTAATTGCCCGAGTGTCAATTAGTGATTGGAAGTACTTTAATTACTAGTGAACCCATATGTAAGTAATATAATCCAATTATCAATTGACATCCTAGCAAATAGTGGCTAAGTATGTGCAAAAAGGCAAAAATTTTAAGATCATATAAAATGTCACAACTTATGCCACAACTATCCATGTGGATGTGGCAGATTGTGGATGGTATGTGAGTGGTAGAGAAAAAATGATAAGCCAATGTAAAAGTGACAAACAATTAGTCACAATCTGACACATACGATATTTATGGCAATAATTGTGACATTTTATGTGGAAAGCGAAAAGTTGTATATTTAGAAAAGTTGATTTCATCAATCCACCAAAACTTACCCTATTAGGGTTCTACTCGCAACCCTCTCATTAAATAGAAAATTTATTGTTAATTTAAAAGGAGATAAAAAAGGGTGCCAGCATCTTTTTGGGTGGCGCATCGTGTTTCAAGAACTTTATGACAGCAAAGCGATACACGATAAACTCTTTCAAGTCTTAAGCGCTAAGCATCCCTTCTCTATATAAACTATAAGGACACAATGACATTATAGAGAGAGAGAGAGAGAGAGATTAAATAGAGGAATGGATATGGATCCAACAGTTTCAACAAGAAGAGAAGAAAGTGATGAGGCTGAAGCAGTGAACATGTTGAAGGTGTTACCGGTGGACTGCATAGCAAAGGTGCTGTCATTAACGACTCCTGCTGATGCAGGTAGGTCGTCCTTGGTCTCAACATCATTCAAGTCGGTGGCTGAATCCAATGCCGTTTGGGATTGCTTTGTTCCACCTGAGTCTGACTATCTATTCAATAATTCTTCTTCTTCGTCGTCCTCTTCTTCTCTCCCCATTTCTTCCAAGAAGGAAGTCTTCTTATATCTCTGCCACCATCCCCTCCTTATCCACGACGGCAAACTGGTAATTTTCTTCTACGTTATTATTCTTCTTATTCACTCTTTTTTTCTTTTTTTCTTTTTTTCCTTTTTTGTTTCTTTACCCCGTAAAATTTGGATCTGAGCTTAGCATTCCTATAAATGTTAGATTTCCTTTATTAGGTTTTTTTTCTTTTTCTTTTTTTAAAAAAAAAGACTTGCGGTAGAGCCAGAATTTTTTTTTATAGAGAGTTTCACGCTCATGATGATGACTCTTTATTATCAGATCAAGATACCAATCAGTTTTTGACATAAACAAAAATTAAATCTTGATATCTTATTTAACCATCAAAAACTTACTAATTGAGTTCACTGGAGCCAAAAATTTTTGATTTGGACCAAATTACATATTGATATATACCTACATTTACTTTTGATAATATATATATATATATATATACACATTTACATAAGGATTTTTTTTTTTTTTTTTTTTTTTTGAGGAAGGAAAATACTACATGTTGATTGATACACACACATTAATGAATATACACAAATGTACTATTATGCCATCAATATGTACAAAAATGTATTACCATTATTCAATTGTATAAATCTCTCATTTTTGAGTACTATATCACCCCCTAGCATTAAATATTATCTTCTTCTTTTTTCTTTTCTTTTTAGCAATAACAACAAAAGACTTAGTTCCAAAATTCAGTTGTAATTTTATTTCTCATTTTTTTGTATTATCACCCCTATTATTAAAAATTTTCTATTCTTTAGCAATAACAACAAAAGACTTAGTCTCAAAATGGAAAATAAAATAAAATATATGTTTGTTTATTTATTTATTTATCAAAGAGAAAACTACTTTTTTAAGTACTTCCACCCCTTAACATTAAATATCCTCAATGTAGTTTTTTCATTTAACATTTTGTTACAAAATCGTGTATTAATAAACAATTTGAAACTTAACAACAACAAAAAAAGCTTAGTACCAAATAAAATAACTCAAAAAGTTAAAAAACTTTCTATTTTAACTCGACAACCATATTAAAAAGTAGTACGTTTTTTAATTTGGTTACAAGGTGGATATTTTATTGTTATTAACAACTATTTTTTAGAACCCAACAATTAGTTGTTGGAACTCTCTTTTTTTAGGAGGCAGCTCTTATTTTTTGGAGGTGCCAACTACTAATTTTAAGGTCTTGCTATGACCTTTATATGCTATCCTTATCTAATGTTTTAACTAAGAAGTACTGGATGCCCATCCCCATCCTCAGAGCCTTTCCTTGGAGAAAAAGAGCGGGAAGAAATGTTACATGCTATCTCCAAAGGACCTCATCATTGTCTGGATTGATACTCCTGCCTATTGGAGATGGACTTCTTTACCTCACACCAGGTCTCTCTCTCTCTCTCTCTCTCTCTCTCTCTCTCTCTCTAATTTCTTGTTCTTGTTGATAATAAACTATGACCACCAACTCTTGTACTATACATTAACAACTTAGTAATAATAGTTATCCAAAATATATGTATTCATTTAATTTAGGGCATTAGGAAATGATTAATTTAATTTAAACCGTTAGGCACCGAGTGAATATAAATTCTCTATGCCATTTTTTGATAGAGAGTGATTAATTTAACTTATACTGTACGTGTTGAGGGGCCTTTTTGAGGTTTAGGCCAACCCAAATCCAACTACATGGATTGGGTTTCCTCTGAGGCATAAATGAACAAATATTCTATTTCACTTTTTATAAGAAATTATTAAATTTACTTAAACACTTAAAATTAAATCTTCGTTTCGAAATAGATTATTTAACGTTTTGTTGAAATTAAAAGCTAAATAAAATAAAAGGCGATTGATTTTTTTTTTCTTTAAAGTGCTATGGTAAAAAGTAAAAATAAAAATAAATAAATAAATAAAGTGGGACCTGCAATAAGCCAAAGGTGCTTGAAATTTTTAGAAAATTATAGTGTGGGACTTATATTCAGTTAATTGTATTTTTTTTTAACAAAAGCATAATTTTGGAACTTGCAAAAAATAAGCTACTAAAAGGAAAAAAAAATTCATTTATTGCAGGACCCACAAATAGTAATTAAAAAAAAAACCTAAAAGTTGACTTCTAATCTAGTCCCAAATGCACACTTGAGTGAATACAAATCCCCTGGCCAAATTTTTTTTTTTTTTTTTCACTTTATACTTAACCAATCACAACTTGTCATATATTTGATTTACTTTTCTTTTAAAATAACCAAAATTTAAAAGAAAAAATAAATTCAAACACATAGGAAACTATAATTAGTGGAGCATAAAGTAAATTACCAAAAGTGCCGAAAGTGGGACAAATGATTTGTATTTTTAAGGTATATATGATCTTTTAAAGTAGTACATTATTTTGGTTTTGTCTAATTTTTAAGACCAAGAAGGCAATTTCTCAACATTAGCACTGGAGCTGTATATGATTAGCTAGCTCATCATTTCATTACTTAACATGCAATGCCAAAATCAAAACAGGTTCCCAGAGGTGGCGGAGCTTATCAAGGTGTGTTGGCTGGAAATCCGTGGCAGGATAAACACTTGTATGTTGTCCCCAGCCACACTATATGCAGCTTACCTTGTGTTCAAGACAACTACAGGATCCTATGGATTTGAATCCCAACCTATTGAGGTCGAAATTGGACTTGTTGGAGGTGAAATCCATAAGCAAACTGTCTATTTGGATGCATATGGAGGGCGGAGGCTACGATACCAGATTGTACCAAGGCGAATCGGGATTTTTAATCGCCGAATTCCGGGGTTTCAAGCCCCACAGCCACAACCTAAAGAAAATGAGGAGCTGAATAGCCTTAAGTATCCCAAGGAGAGAGTAGATGGGTGGTTAGAAATTGAGTTGGGTGAGTTCTTCAATAGATCAGGAAAAGATAATGGGGAGCTAGAAATGAGTGTTTTAGAGGTCAATGGTGGTAGCTGGAAAGGTGGCCTCATTGTTCAAGGCATTGAGATCAGGCCTAAACCTTAATAGAATTTTGTTTGTTTGATCCAAATTAGTAAAGTTGAGAATGTGGTATGGCAATTTTGTTGTTTTGATTCAATTCACTAAGGCGATTGAGAAAAAGGCAAAGAATGTGGTACCTACGTGATATTTGGATGGCCTTGTAGTGAAAAAAAATCCTTGGGAGTGAGAAATATAGAACTAGCACAACAAATTGTGACAAAATGTGGGTCTAATACCTGTAACTTGGAATCATCCAAAGGGTGGATTTTAAAATTTTACGTCTCTCAGGTTATTGTTGTAATTGGAACATGGATTTCAGCTAAAAAGTGGAATGGAAATCCTTCTATCAAAAAATAAAAAGAATGGAAGTCTTATGCTTTGTTCATCTGTTTTAATTATTTTTTTTGCTTATAATTTTTCTTTTATGTATAGATCTTAATTGCATTGACACCTTGAGTTATAGCGAAATTCAACTCATTATACCCGAATTTTAAGAAAACTCAACTTGTTATGGCAAAATATATACCAAAAGGTGTGTCCCTAGAAGAGTTCATGAAACTCCTTGCAAAACCAACCCTATTTACCATCTGACCTTCTTATTCATATGAAAAAAAAAAAAAAAAAAAATTCACAAAGGAGAGAGAATGAGTTTTAAATACAAAGGAAAGCCACAAACTTTACTCAAAAGTCATGCTAACTTTTAATGGAGGGTAGAGCAAGTAATACCACACATAAAACACTCTCCTAAGAGAATTCTAAACATAATCATGAAATGTAAGTTGTTTTGATATATCGGAGTAAAATCTAATCTAACTGTCCAAATCTCAGTATTTTGGATAACCGCATATAGTGTTGAAAGAACACATATTCTGAAATGTAAGTTGTTTTGATATATCAAAAGCAAAATCTAATCTAACTATTCAAATCTCAGTATTTTGGATAACCACACATAGTGTTGAAGGAACACATATTCTTAGGATGAAATTCATAATCTCTTTAGAAACGTGAAATATCTATTTGTGATAAGTTTAATGAGAACTAGTTATTCAAGATACTGGACCTGACCACATTAGTTAAAAGTTACTAAAATTAAAATAACAACATTTGGCAGTTAAACGTACTTACTATTAAAGAGAAAGAAAACGATTTTCTCTTTGATATCTTTTAAACATATTTTTCCATAAAGAAAAAAAAAATGTACGTAAAATTTGATTGAAAGACCACACATTTTGAGCACCATGTGAAATTAGGATAAAGATTAAAGGTCTTTTTAAGATACTATCTATTTCTTTTTTTTATTGCACTACATCTAGATACTCTTTCTATTTTTTGTTTTAAAATTCAAATTTGTATGTTATTTCTCATGAATGAGTAGATTGTTTTATTGTTTTCACTGCTTCTTCTTTTTTGAATGAAATGCAAAACTATTTTTTCCAACACAGCACTTTTAAAATTATTCTTCATCAGCATAAAAGAGTGAAATACAGAACCATCAAATCCAAAAATTTAAAGACATTGAACTGATTATCTAGATTCAAACTCAACAACCCAAATGGCCCTTCTTGTAAATCAAAACCAAAAGGACAAACCAAAATGTTAAGAAACATAAATAACACAAAATGACAAAAACCATCAAATCCAAAAAGTCAAAGACCCCAAACTGATTATCCAAGTTCAAACACAACATCCCAATGGGCCTTCTTGTAAATCAGAACCAAAAGGACAAACCAAAATGTTGAGAAACATAGAAGCATGAACCAACTGTAACTCTAAATCGCAAAGGCATTAATCAATGAACCAACAACCACAACACACAAACTAGATCTAAAAATCTATCATAAACGATTTATTATTCCCTTTCCACAAATAGACACCCAAACCAAAACAATCAATAGACACCCAAGCTCCACCTAAAGACAGAGAGAGGCCAAACAACTGTGAGCCCTCGCATAGTTAGGATCCAACTTGACGGCGTCCTCACACTCCCTCATTGCCTCTCCAAGCCTACCTAAACCCATCATTCAAACTCAACGCCTCTCAAAAATGTCCATGCTTGTCCACAGTTGAATGACATGGTGGGACCAAGAAGGGTGCCGTCGAGACCATGGATAGCAAGATCAACGGCAGGTCAAAGAACCTTGGCATTGGAGGAAGGGATGCCGCTGTGATTTTTTTTAGATTCGACCGACATTTCTCTTCTTCTTTTCATCAATTCAAAGGCCTCAATATGTTATTTAAAACTTCATGATGTATATCACGTGCATTTTTTGTTAGTATATAAATATTAACGGAAGACTAACCAAGGTATTAATTTTGGTACCTGTGATATTCGGGAAGTAAATTAACCAAAATAAAAGTTCAAGAGGTGTAATGGTCTCTACCTTCAAGTTCAGGGGGGTGTCAAGGTCTTTTTTTAAATCTCTTATATAAACATAGCAAGAAAAGAACGGAACGATGAGCCCATAATCACCTTTTTGCTCGTTTCGTTCACTTAATCTCACATGTTCAGTGTGCCACTGTCAAATATATGATATTAGTATGGATGGGTATGCTCCTTAGCAAAGATATAAATCAAGTTTCCAAGTGCACAATCATCTTATTTGCTTTCTTCCAATACTCATTACTGACACATTAACAGCGTGCCATTGTCAAATATATAACATAGCAACTAGGCATTCTATCGTGCCACTCTATCATACAGTAAGCTCTAGAATTGCACTCTTTAGAGGAGGGTCAGGGAATACAAGCTTGCTTCAGCATCCAAAGTCATAGGGCACAAGTCCTTGCAGTTCTGGGCCATTGAGTCTGTTGTTCTCAAAACTGAAACAGAAAAGGGAAATACAGTTACAGCATCATTCCCAGTAGATCAAAGTGTATCCAATATTAGAGAAACTGTGTCAAAGATTCCGGACGATGACTGCTTATGCCAATAAATTTCTTGCATGAACTTTTGATGAGTAAAATTGATAAAACTTAAAAATGAGGGCATAGAATAGCCCTTGGATTTACATGCATACAGGAATTCAAAGCAACAAATTCACTTATATCAAATGTAATTTAATTATTAGGGATTTCTAGCAGTCTATTGGTTATATAACAGTGCACTCACGGGCATGATGAGAGCAAAAGTACAGAATACTGGGTGACAAAAATATCCAAATATCTTTTGGAAAGTTTATAATTCGTCACCAACAGGAAAGTAGAGATGAAAAATGGTACCCAAAGCTATGCACCTCTTAATGATTTTGTTGTCACCATTAGAGTAATGCATAATACAAGACTAGAAGGTGGCACATGCTACCTCTAGTTTATATTGGGCTTCAGCAGCAAAAGGCCATTTTGGCCTTTCCAAAGAGCATCAGTTCAAACAAAATTATATCTCGGATACTGATGCATTTTCCAATGTCCTTGTTATGTAGAGATGGTGTAAATAATTTGTTGTGAACCAAGGTCACGTTACATGATCTCATGATTGGGAGGCATGCAATGGTTAAAGTTAGGAGACATTAGGAATAATGTGATTAATGCAGTTTATCAAAGAAGAATGGTTAGTTACTTGAGTTTACAAGAAGAGGAAGGGGTTGATTATGCAGTTAAACTTTAATGTTATCCCATCAGCTGTTTCAGTATAAGTAGGAGAGACAACCGGCCATTTACTATAATGTTTTCTTTCAACAAAATCAAGCAGAAGAATTATATCATTTCCTCTCTTCTCGTTGAGGAGGCAGGTCATCCTTGACCACTCCTGCTTAAATTTTATTTACCATCAACTTGATAGAACCTGGTTCTATCATAATCATTTCTTTTCCAAATGGCTAACCTAACATTCATATGAAGTCATTTGGGAACTCAGTAATTTGACATATCATGCTTTCCTTCTGGCAATAATTTGTTCCACAAGGTATTTTGAGATCCCAAAAGAAAAGGCATGGAGTTAAGAAATCACTCTTTATGTCCTAGTAATCCATGAAATGTAGATAGAATGATAAATATATTGACACTTGACAGGGTTAAAGAAGAGAAAGGTAACAGGTACCTTTCCATTGGGAATGTCGCAAAAGGGCCATCAACTGGGATTGTTCCACAAAGATTGTTGTTCGAAACATCACTGCACAATTATGAATTCAAGACAGAGCTTATTATAATACAATCAGATAAAACATTTAAGGAAATTCTTTTTTATTTTTCAGAATCAAACTTACAAAACTTTGAGGTTAGAGAGGCTAGTGAGTTCCCTTGGAATTGATCCTGCTAGCTTGTTGTTGTTTAACCGTCTGTATCGATTCAAACATATCAAATACAAATTTCATTCCAAATGTCAATTGTGGAAGTTTAAAGTTTTCTAGCTAGTCAATGAAAAGATGCTGATACTTACAGAAATCTGAGTGACTTCAATTTGGCAAGAGATTTTGGAATTTCACCTTCAAACTTGTTTTCATACATATCCATGCTAACAAGGTTTTTCAAACTCCCCAACTCCTCTGGGATTTTTCCTCCTATTTCATTTCTATAAAGCTCCCTGCAGCCCATTAAAGAATTTCACACCCAATTACTTCATATAACAGTCAAATATAGCTAGGGAAGATTTGGAATTAAAATCTATATATCGTTTTTACTAAACTAAAACTGGGTTTCCTTACAGCAAACATAATCATGCGAGGTGAACAAACAATATTAAAAAGCAAAAGATATGAATCATATGATACATGAGATTCAAAAGTCAGATTTTCTTCTATTTTTCCTAGTTTTTCTCAGTGACCAAACATAGCACAAAGTGGAATCTAAAACAACTAGTGTAAAAGCTGAAAGAAAAGAGCAATACAAGTACTGCAGGTGCTTGAGCTCGCCAAGCTCTGGACCTAGAGCCCCAGACACATTAGAATTGCCCAAATCCCTGAAATTCAAAGCAAAGAGAATTAATTATAGGAATATAACCGAAACAATAAATCAAAAAATTCACAAGAAGGAAAATAAACAAAGCACCCAAAAACTTAAAAATGGTTACTAATTAGTAGGATTCAATATCAACTTAAAAGAGGGAATCTTACAAGCGAATCACATGGTTGTTGGAGTCACAGGTGACATGAAACCATGTGCAGGGATTAACCAGAGTAGGGTCCCAGCTCTGCAACACATTGGTGGGGTCAGACAGCCTTCTTCTCAAAGCATGTAAAGCATTTCCTGAAAACAAGACCATTCAAAAAATTACTGTTAATAAAAATCAAACTGTGAAGAAAATTTGAAGCTCAACTTATTCCTTTCCATAATAAGAAAATTGAAAAAAAGAGTACATAATTGAACAATTCATTTCCTTTCCATTTTCATGACAGAAAAGTTAATATTTTCAAAAGGGTTTTTTTTTTTCTTTTTCTTTTTCTTCTCTTTTTTTCCTGGGGTTTCTCAACAAACAAACAGGAACCATATGGAGCAAAATATGAAAAATTGGAAATCTAGAGAGAAGAGAGTTAATGGGTCGAGATTATACCTTCAGAGTTGGTCGAGAGGGCAGGAGTGAGAGAGAGAAGAAAAGTAACAAAGACAGAGAAAAGGGAAGGAGAAGCCATTACACAGAGAGAGAGAGAGAGAGAGAGAAGGAAAAGGCAGGTATTTAAAAGAAAGTAGCTAAAACAAACCTAAAACAGAAACAAAATGTGTGGGAGAGAAAAAGAGAAGAGAAGTGGAAGTGGGGTTGTTGGTTGAGTCAGTCAAGTCAAATGCACATTATAGTGTTTGTTTTGTGCTTCTCAGCCTTTCACAGTTTATTTTGTGCTTCAGAGAGACAGAAGACAGGCCAATTGGAAGGGAACGTTCTTCGCACACAACTATTTTTCCAACTCCTACCCCAGCTTACCGCGTTACGAGTTGTGATCGATATAAATATGTATTTATCACATTTTGTGATAAAAAATGGTAGTTTGTGAATTTTATTAAGGTCTTACCATTTTTTTATGAGAAGTCTTATGTCTTTATAATTTTACAATAATTTTATAATAAATAATTTTATATAAATTTTAATTTAAATTTATTACTTAAATTATCTTTTTGCACGTAATCTTCCACTTATAACACGTTATTAAAGAAGAATGTAACATTTTTATTTATTTATTTATTAGAAGGAGAGAGGAAAGTCACGCATTGGTCGTGTCTGACTGTGAGTGTGAGTGTAAGAGCCTCTGCCGCGTTGGGTGGGACCTTCGCGTGTGGAAAACTAGGAAAAGTTTAGTTGGAGTTGGAATTTGGAACTTGGAACTTTGAAGTCCAAACTAGACAGCTGCCTAGTGTGGTGTGACTTTACATTGCTTATTCACTATTCAAGTACTTTATGGATTGGAAAGGAAAATTATTATTTGTTTGGAATTTATTAATGCCACCCAATACTGTCTTGCCATATCAGCTCAGCTTAATGTGGGGTCCATTTTCCTCTACGGAAAATAAGGGGCAAGAATTTGTGGCTTATCATTTATGGACCGACTAATAAATGGTTGTTGTGTTGACTCCTCTACTTGGGTCACGTTTAACTTATCGTTTGGTTTAAACAATGAGCCGGTTTCCCATATAAAAAAATGAGCCGGTTAACAGGTATTTTTAAAATATTTATTAATTACTTAATTATTTTAAAAAAAATTTAATATTATTATTATGTAAAATATAAAAACTATCATTTTAAACTAATTTTTTAGAGATAAATTCAAATTATATTTGGTGTAACTCTACAAGACTTACACATTTTTATGACCATTGATTTTTATTAGATCTAATGATATGTATATCCACCTCATCTTGCATGATCAATAGTAGCATTTTTTTTTCTCTCTCCCTATTTATTACATTTACAGTCATCTAAACATTGAGAGGAAGAGGGGAAAAAACTACAAATTCGATACCACCCTCATCGACGATGAATACGGAGCCAGTTGCAATTTGTGGCATGAATGAGAAGGAGCTCGATGAGGCAGACCCAATTGCAATGGCCTTAAAAGAAACTTTTATTTATTTTCTCTAAGATTCATTTAAAGAGATCAAAGACTTCTTTGATTTAGGCATGGTTATGATTTTCCTCATTTTAACTTTCCAAAATTACTCATACTCTCGCCCTTTATTTACTAACTGCTACAATTAAAACCATAGAAAATGCATGTTGCGTGAAGGAGTATTTTGATAGATAAATTTGTCCTTTTATATCTTTCACGCTATTTTCTTTGATCACCATGGCCTTTCATATATCCTAAATGATGAGGCTGTTGTGTCATGTCCCACATGTGGCTTTTATTTCTAAAACAATGCAACTCTAAAATCATCATAACAATTAATTTTGACCCAATTCTTACTGAGCTTCAATTCTTTGAATTTTAAACAAATTTTTATTCAGACTACTAGAACACCCCTATTTCATTGTTAAGTGACAGATGACTCTAACTAGTAAAAGAAATTAATAAATCGGTGTTAGACTTATATTTAAAACTAAATTATACGTCTGAATTTAACCAGCTAAATTTAACGTGTAGCTCCGATGAGTTGAGTGGGTTAGCAGAGGAGGAGGTGAGCTCAAAGAGGCCTAGGTAGATAAGAGAGAGAAGAGAAGAAAAGAAGAAGACGATGGGGAGAGAAAGTGGAGCTTAATGACTTTTTTAAATATATATATATATATATATATATATATAAAGGTATTAATGACTTTTAATGCTTTGACGTCACTTATTTTTAGGAAGTTGATAACCTGGCAATTAGTGTGTTATATATATATATATATATATATATATATATATATAAAACTGAAGCCTCTGAAACTCTCACAATTTTCCACATCATCATTTTAATTTATAAAAAAAATTTAATTTTTTTAAACTAAATAGTGAGAGAGTCCTAACAAGAGTCTTTCTCTTTTTTTTCCTTAATCCTAAAGTTAAAAAATAAAAAATAAATAAATAAATCTGATTTAAAAATATAAAGTTTCATCCGACTGAAACTGTACGGCCGCAAAACCTAGCTACTCCTCTCACGCTTTTATACACTTTTATTGAGAATTACATTCGGAAACATAAAACCCAACAAAAACTTGGTACTCTCTCTTCTCTGTTTGCAATCTCTACTACTTTTTATTTTTATTTTTTATTTTTAACTTTTGCATTGCTACAAGTGTTGTAGAGGATCCTAAAGAAGTATATGTGAAGCCCTAGAAAGCCTTGACATCTAATTATGTATTATGCAGTTATGATTACGATGCGATTCAAATCTTAGTGCTAAAGACCAGCAACAGAGCCTATTGATTGTCTGTGCATGGTTTGTATCAGTTTTATATAATTATTATTTGCAATTGTGATATAGGAATTTGAGTTAGAGAACATGCAACCCTTTAATTTGAAGTTAGGAATTTACTTTTGATAATCAAGTGTGCTATTCATAAATGACCGTTGAATTTCCAATAAATCTCTACAAATTCTGAAGCACAATTATTTCTTATGATAATCCCCCTTTGGTTCTTAAATCTTTTGGTATGTGGCTATAAATTTTCCACAAATTAAATTCATATACAAACTAAGGCACATTTATTTCTTATGATAATCCCCTTTTGGTTCTTAAAATTTTTGGTATGTGGTTATATATCTTGACAAGTTCTAAAATTATCTTAAGCTTCTTCAGTTTATGAATCTTTATTTTCATGGGATGAGTACCAGTAGTAAAGATGAGATAACTATAGATTTATCTCAAGATAACAATTGAGTTAAAGCAAAATTTTACATAGAAGTTAAAAGTAGTAACTAATATGCAAAAAGAGAATGAAGATCAAAACTGACATGATATCTTTTTGGTAAATTACATATAGGATCTTAGTAATAACCAAATTCCACCTTGATTGGACATGAAATTTTTCTTTATATCATTTTGATGGTAATTTTATTCTCAAATAACATTTTGCAATGAATATTGTATATTTTATGTTTATTTTGATAAGTTATGATGTTTTTTCATTTTAAATTTTATTTTAAGCAAAGTGAAATATATTCCGTGCATCGTACAGGTTAGCGACTAGTTTATCATTAGATTTAAGAGAAATCAATGGTCAGAAAAAGGTGTAACTCTTAATAAGTTACACCGGATGTAACTTGAACCCATCTAATGTTTTTAATATTATTCTTATGTAAAATAAAAAAAATTTAATCTAATGTTTTTAAGGTATTTATTAATTTTTCCCTTAAAGAATCTTTTTTTTTCTATTTTTTCTTTTCTTTTTCTTCTTCTTTTAAGAATTTGATAGTTAAAGACAGAAAACCTAACTGTGAGTTTCACGAATATAATTTGACTAAACCCAACCCAATTCATATGAAAATTCTACAATTTATTGTATTTTCCCCTCCTTTCACTCTCCATTTCTTCATTTATTGTCAATAAGTGACTCTTGATCTCTTCATAAGTCATAACCCATCATATTTTATTTTGAATTTCTTTTACTTTGTCAATTGTTAACTCTCTCAAATTCTTCAAACTCTTACCATTATTGAATATCAATAAATTGAAACAGACCTAAATTGAAAACTATACTTCAATCAGCTTCCCAAGCAATATAAGTTGGCATCACTTTCCTCCATCACCCAGCCAATCTCTATGGTTCGAGTGATAGGCTTTAGTGTAACTGCAACCCGAGGCCAACCAACTTGTGAACATTTCTAGGAATGTGAATACTCACCTTTTGAAAAAAGAAATTTTATATTCCTACAAAAGTGAAGTTTGGTAGGAATGGATATGCCTATTGAACTATTTGCTATCTATTTATAATAAGATATCATGTATTTTCATTTTATATATATGTATCATGCCTAATATAAGTGCAAAAATTTATGCTAATTTGTAATTCACTAATAATTTAATTTAATTTATCAGATATCATGCTCGTTGTATTTTTGTTATTGTAGAGTGATTTATTCTTATAACTTTAATTGCATGACATTTTACTATTAATTCTAGTGAGTCTTGTTAACGGGTGCCCTTAGGCCAATTGTTAATATATTATTTTAGGAAAAAAAAATTTACACCACTTTCATGGGAAATATAAAAAATCATTAAAAAATTTAATTGCATTTTTATTTCCTCATAAAAAGTTTCTAAATATATTTCTTAAATCAATGCTCTTAAGATACCCGTTAACTTTTTCCTTAATTCTATTCACACAAATTTGTACATATTTCATAATAGCAAGTTGTCATTAATATATTTACTTTGCTCAATACCAAAGTGATCATCCCTTTATAGCAAAATAAAAAATAAATAAATAAATAAAAGAATCATTTGAAAATTTTAGAGGCTGTTTGGATTTGGGTGTTTTCGTCACTCATCACTGAGTTTTTATCACCCATCACTCAAAACTAGTGGATCCCATGGAGCAAACACTTGTTTGGATTTGTTCTGAGTTTTTGTTTTCATTACTCAATTGAGTGATAAGTTATGGAAATTGGAAACAAGTTTTAGATATTTTCAAGTTATGGAAATAGAGTTATAGTGGCATTTTGGTAATTTCACCCCACTAATGGGCCCCACGGTCAGTGTATAGTCATTTCAATGCCAGCCTTTACTCCCCCAACGGCTCTCTTCATACCAGACCAAACCCCTTTCCTTTTTCTTTTTTTTTTCTTCAACACCCTTCCATTAATTTCTTTCTATTCTCTTCCCAAGCCGACCTCTCCATACCCACTGGTAGTTGCTCTTTCTCATCTCAGTCTGCCACTCCTGCTAAAGAGAGGAATGGGTTTTTGCCGACTTCTCCATCTAAACTTTGGCAATGGGTCAGTTCAAATCATCAGTTCATTGTGACCTTCACTGTCAATGAATCAAAGAGAAAATTACAAGCACCAAACCCATACAAAGGAAACCTATCAGCATTTACACAACTCATCACTGATATACCCACAAAATTCCTAACTCAATTTGGGTTCGGTGAGTTTAGGTATTGGGGGTTGAAGGGAAAAAAAAAAAAAAAAAGCTCTGGTCTGGGTTCGGTGAGTTTGGGTATTGGTTGTTGAAGTAAAAAATAAATAAATAAATAATAAGAAGTAAAAGTTGCACCAAGTCAATCCATGGGTCTCACAAAAAGTAAAAATTTTTGAGTTATCAGAAGTTGGAAACAAGTGCCAAACATGCCACCTTAGGAAGTTGGGGTATTTTTAGTGATAAATGATGAGTTATAGAGTAATAAGTGATAAGTGATGAGTAATGAGTGAGCATTTTTTTTCACTCAAATAGTCTCTCAGTCTACAATTGTTAAGGAGAGGCAAAGGCAGGGTTGTTAGGGAAAGTGTAGAAGTATTGTGTATTTCTAAAACAACTTCACACGCATTTAATCATTATTAAAGCTCTAAAATCATTTCAAAACAATATTCTATTCTAAGTATGAGCCCCATAGTTCACAGCTGTATCATTCGTTTGAGTTTTGATGGTAGGTACAGCAACAACGTGATCATAATGCATTGGTGAGTTAAGACCTAGGCTTATAAACTTAATCCACATTACTTTATCACTTAGAGAAGTTGTTAGAGTACTTTTATTCACTCATCTAATATAAACAAGGATTTTACTAATGTGTGCCCTTAGGGCACACATTAATTTCCATTTCTGGAAAAAAAAATTTCGAGAATTGAAAAAGTAATTACAGCTTTTTCAATTTCCGAGAAAATGTTTCCAAAAATAGAAAGTTTAATCCTAAGAGCACACATTAACCGGACCCTATAAACAAAAGTGACTCTGAATATTTAACACGTTTTAGAAAGTAGTCTGTCAATAAGCCTTAAAATGATTTTAAACAAAAATTATTTTTGAATATTTTACACATTTTGGAAAGTAGTCCACTTGTATGTATGGGCCCCATTTTTTGTTATTTAGTCAAAAAAAAAAATTTTCTTCTTTTTTTTTTGCCTTTTTGGAGAAGAAGTCAAAATTTTCTTTTGGTGACACTTAAGACACGCCAATGACTTATCGTTGATCAAGTAGTAAGCACAAATGACTCATTTTCTTTTTTAATAATCTTCAATGTCATTCAAATCAAAGAAATTGAGACTAAAAGTCATTGTTGAAACAAAAAGACAAATTGGAATTCAATGCTAATTGAACACAAATGAGCGTTTTCCTCAATGAGCATATGAATTTACTTACGACTTGAAACTCTGTTTAACAATCAAATGTAGAAGGCAATAGAACATGGGCATGAACATCTGTTTACCTTTGCCCAAATATGTGTGTTCAAAATCTAAAAATCATCAAAATTTCACTTTCATCTAGATTATTTGGGAGTTAGAAAAGGTTTAATGGGACTGAATTTCACTTTCATCTAGGCTTAAAATATTTCTTTCAAGCCTATTGAGATTCAAAATTGCAATAAGGAACCAAACCCTTAAAAGCAAGAGAGGCCCAACCCATGAAGAAGAAAGGCTTGGCCCTCAAAAAAATAAAAATAAAGATGTAAGGAACTCGGCCCATGGAGAGAAAAGAATAAATATTGGGCCTTAGGAAGAAAAAAGAAGCACAAATGGAAAGTATGGGTCGTGGGCTTAAGCAAGTAGAGGTACCCAAGGAAGCTCAACAGAGAGGCAGGTAAGAGCTGGGCCGGGTTACTTAGGATTCACCAGAGCCAAAGGTGAACGAAAGAGGTCATGTCGCATCAACCGCCCACAATTCAAAAGAAAGTTTTGGAAATAGATGGTAGCTTAGAAGTCAGCACCTAATGAAAGAGCCTGGTACCTTGGGCAAAGCAGTAAAAGGGAACCAAGAAGGAAGGTGGCTAGGAGCCTTTCTGCCTTCCATCATTAGCAATGAAGAATCTACCCATTTAGAGGAAATGGACAAAGTGTGAAGCAACAAGAGCTCTGAGATGTCTTTTTAAAGACCTTGGGAAAAGGATGAGAAGCCTTGACCGGAAAAAAAGCATCTGGGATTGCTCAAATAGGATCTCCCATAAGAGTAAGGTCAGCTGGGGACTTTTAGGCTGCCAAACCTCAAAAGAGGAAACAATGAGAGAAAGAGAAAATGACCAGCCACCAATGTTACAGACATAACATTAGTTCTAGTACTCAGAACACAAGAGATTGGATCAATGGCATGGAAAAAAAAAACCCTAGAAGTGGCATATAAAAGGGGCTAAAGCTCCAACCAAAAGGCATTTAGCAAAGAAGCACTTGATACACTAGAAAAGATACAAAAGAAAGTTGTAAGCTAGAAATACAGTGAAAGAGTGAGATATCGTGAGGGATCCTACGGAAATATTGGGGGATACACTTGGATTCAAAGGGATTCAAACCTCACAAGTCTTGAAGCACAAAAAAGCTATCTAAATCTGTGATTTTTGAACTTTATTGAACCTTGATATATCCCAGCAGAGTAGAACTCAATGTATTCAAATATTTGATATAATGAAAATATAATCTCACTCTATTTTGAGGATCTCTAATGTTCCTTTTATTTGCACTCTTTTTAGTTCCTTTGCTATTCCTTAGTTATTTGTATAACCAATAAATATATATATTTATGTAGTAAAGCATGTCTTGTGCATAGATTGACTCGTAAACGGCCCAACAAAGCCACGAGTCAAGCCCAATCCACCAACTATTTACACTATCCTTTGGAGGCCCAAGATCCTCTCAAACTATTGGGCTTGGGCCCTGTCCAAAGCAGGAACCCACAAAGCCTAGCTCAGTTTTTCAAGGCCTCTTTTAAGTCTTGCTCAGTTGCATCAATTTATTTCTAGTCTTGCTCAGTGGCAATTAGCGCTGCAATTTAGGCATGCTATTTGGAGGTTGAAACTTGAAACTGCTATAACATCTCTTCTCCAAATAAATAAAATAAAATAAAAACCCCGAAGCTATTTCATCACACCATTCAAAGACAGATTCTCTTTGTGCTATGTGCTATGAATGGATCCCGATATATTTAAATTTACAAAAACATTTAGTGCAAAGTCCTTATTGCATATTCCATGCACATGATTTCAGTAAAAATTGTAAAATCATGTTTCAATAATGTGACAGTATGTACAGTGAGTATGTAATAAAGAGTGACTATCATTACTCTTAAACTTATGACGTTTTGTTTTGGAATTCTCAAGACAATTTGCACTCAGCATCCATTCATTTTTTTTATAAACATTATCCATTCGTATTTCCATAGAAAACTCCTTATTGCATATTCCATGCACATGATTTCAGTAAAAATTGTAAAATCATAGTTCAATAATGTGATAGTGTGTACAGTGAGTGTGTAATAAAGAGTGTGTGACTATCATTACTCTTAAACTTATGACCTTTTGTTTTAGAATTCTCAAGACAATTTGCACTCAGTATCCATTCATTTTTTTTTAAACAGTATCCAATCATATTTCCATAGAAAACTCCTCTAAACAATTGGCTTGTTATGACATTGGATATTAAATTACTATTGACAAGGGAAATTTCGAGTACATGGAAAGCCCCTCTCCCACGTTCATCAGCAATTTCAATACAGTAATTGAAAAGGGGAAAAAAAAAATTCAAATTTGATCATTGAAGATAAAAAGAGAACACACTAACTAATTTGAGAATGACTAAAAGAAGTTACATGTCCTTCATAGTTTTGCTTCTTTCTTCTTGCTCAGCCTTAATCCAATCAGCCTACACAAAATGGATGAAACAAAAACCCATTACATAAAAGGAGGAACCAAAAGAACCTTAGAAAGTAAATAACACTGTCTTAATGCAAATCATAATTCCAAGGATTTGCAAGCATTTCATTGAGAAAGAAAAGGAGGAATTGAATTACCTTATCCCGTTGTAGTTTTGACTGATGGGGCCTCATGGAGTTCCCTAAACTTAATCCTCCCCATGCTTCTTGCAACTCTTTATCCCTTGCTTCTCTACGAGTGACAGAGTGTCTAATCTGGTCATCTGGTTGTTGAGCAGCAACCATCTTTTCTCTCTCTAGTCTGGACTTATGTTTAACCAATATTTGGTCCAGACCACCTTCTTGATTCATCTGTGAATGCATTTTTGTTTCACTTCCCCTCACCTTTACTAATTCTTCCTTTAGACCAAGGGCCATTTTCTCTTTCTCCAATCTGGAGACGTGCTTTACCAAAACTTTGTCCAAGCTCTCACAATCTGTACTTTTTCCTGGCTGTTTCTTTGTGTGGCAATGACTTTCAAAATTGCTTCCTGATGACAAGGCCTGAATTTTATACCTTTCCAACCTGTGCACTGGCTTGACCAAGATCTTGTCCAAACTATTATCTGTCTCTTTTGTTTCACTCTTCTTACATTGAACTGAGAGTGATTCTCCAACCTTCAAATTCACTTGTCCAATCTCTAATGAAGGCTCACCTGTATCCACGGTACGTTCCTCTTGCTCCATCTTAGAAATTGTAGGAATTTCATTTAAGTTAATGTTTTCTTTTTCCTCTCCTCCATCAGAGTAAGCTGTTTTATCAAATTGTGCAACTGAAGAAGAATCAACTTTTGCCATCTTATAATTGACTCTGCCGTCTTTATGTGGTTCATTTTTTCTCCTGTTCTTTGCTTCTTGGACCTCTTTTTCAAGCCTTGAGACATGTTTCACTAGGAACTTATCTAGGCTGGGGACTTCGGGAACTCCTCCCAATTTTTTTCCTTTCATCTCAATTGCTTTTCCGTTATTCCTTTTGGTCTCTTCAATTTCCTTTTCAAGTTTTGAAGAATGCTTAATTAGTATAGTTCCCAAATCAGGAACAGCCTCAGATGTTCTTTGACTGTGCAAGTTCTTACTATTCATTCCGAAGTCTCCTCCTGAATTCTTTTTTGCCTCCTCAATCTCTTTCTCTAACTTAGAAGAATGCTTCAAAAGAATACTCCCCAAGTCTGGAATGGTCTCAAAGGAAGTTACATTATTATCCAAATTGACCTTCCCATCAGTACTTCTATCAGAATTCCCGCCAATTCCTTCCCTAGACTCATTCCTCCTACTATTTTTTGCTTCCTGCACCTCTCTTTCGAGTTTGGTCACGTGCTTAACCAAAAACTTGTCAAGGCTAGGCAATTCTGACTCCGCTTGCTTCCTCCTAATATGACCGTCTGTGAAAGACTCAAGGTTCCCTACTCCTGCGGAAGACATTCTTCGTGGAAAATTAAGTGCTGCAGTAGAGCTATAATCAGCAGAACCTGGATCATTCAGCTTGCTGTTTTGTACTTCAGCTAAGACAGCATTTAGACCACTAGTTGCAACTATTGTGGCAAGCGAAGAAAGTTCATCTTCTTGCAAACATCTAAGCCTCTCAAACATCAGCTTTTTCATATTAAACCTTTCAAAAGACAGCCTTTTCCTTTTTGTCCTCTGTTTTATCTCTGGAACTGGTAGCTTAGAGTCAATTTCTTGAGAGCTTAAACCATCATCTTGAGACGCAGTTTCAAGTTCTGAGCCAGACTCTGATTCATGTTCTGAAGAAAACTCTGATAATTCCTGTGTATTTTCACCTGTATCTGGGTTCTGACTGATTTTTCGCAACAGTTCATTGAATTCATCTTTATTAAAAGAAGCACAGCTTGCAAGCCTAACTAATGCAGTTTTGACTGCTGCAGCTACTTCTATATCTACCTCAAATGCAGTTTCAAAAGATGCTGTGACTTTATGAGTAGTAGACCCTCCTCCGTTGCCAGAGGATGTCTCTATTTGACAAGGCTTCTTAGGGCAATTTGGTATGTCATAAATGATAACTCCTATGGCTGTGGCTGCTTCAAAAGCTTCAGCAGCAGATTTTTCAGCTTTCAGCAACTGGGCTTCTGCCTCTTTGCTTTGGATCCTAAAGAGATAAATCAAAGGTTATCTACTATGAAAAGCCCAGTATTAATTAAAACCATACAAATCTTTGATGTAATGATTACCTGGATGCTCGTAGAATTCGACACCAAGATGCTTCTACCAGAGCAGCTTTTCGAGCCTCCATTGCCTTGTGTGCAGCTTCTCTTGCTGCCATCTTTTCTCTCAGGACTCGTGAGTAATGTGGATTAGAATCACCTAGAGTCTCATCAAGTGTTAAATTCATGCCATCTACTTCCTGAAATAAGAATATATATTAGTATTTTGGTTAAGAAAAGTCTACTCTGTAAGAAGAAAAATCATTTAGCACCACCTGCAGCATTTTAATTTTCCTTTTCAAGTAGGAGTCCACTTTTTTGCGCGGGAACCAGTTGAGAGGAGAACTTTTACGGTGAGGGGGCTTCTTAATTTGTGATGTAAATCTATTAAGAGTATTTGATGTTGATTGTCCAGTCTCTTTCAACAATTTATTCTGCACCATTTAAGAAAAGAAATAAGTAAACCCCAAAAAGAGAGAGAAATTAGACTCAATGACAAAGGTTTAGATATATAAGAAAATTGAAAAATCATTTAAACTAAGATACTGCAATTCGCTATTTCAAAATCTGCATGCATATAACATCAACCAATAAAGGCTCGACTTTAAAATGTCAAAATCATCAAAATTGTCCAGCTTTATCAACATAAACAATATGCACACAATTTGTACAGTGAGCTTAGCATAAGGCATTATTCAACATAAACAATGTGTACACAATTTGTACAGCAAGTTTAGCACAAGGCCATCATAAGACTTAGTATTGACTAGCCTGAATGATAAATCAATTTTATGAATTAATCCTCTTTCCACTAAGCTACTTTTTTAATTTTTTGCTACATGGAAGAACTGAATAGTATGTCAACCAAAAAAAAAAAAACTACAAGATGGATCACTAAGAGTGCAATTGACAAGCAACTCACCTATTACACATAACATTCACAAGTGAAAGATGGATAATCTTCTTTGACTTAATAAAAAGGTTGGCCATTTCTCAACACCCAAAATTTATTGCTTAATGGACACCCAGTAGTCTTCTTTGACTTAACCTGAATATGACCAATATGAATCATCAAACATGCTAAAGGGAGAATTAAAGGTACTCACTATCAGATTATTGCTGCACTCCACTCACATTGCTATGTGCTAACTATAAGAAGCACCATAACTTTCAAGATTATCAGTCTTTCATCCAATAAGACTAGTATTTTAAGTACTAACTTCAACTTGTTCATGGCCCAACATGGCACAGCTTGCTTGGGACTGCAACAAATCAATAGTTATTGCAACTAAAAGTGTGACACAGTAGGAATATATAGGAGCCTAGGAACAAGTAGTGAAACGACTAATAAATCCTGAAAGCCAATTTACAATTCTCAAGTAATCTTTAACTTGGATTTGGTCCCTCATCAACCCTTTTTAATGTACTGATTTAACAAAATCCATGGCATGCTTATAATAATGTGGACACAGGACATGCCTATATTGCGGCAGTACACTAATAATTTCAAGATAATCTTGTGTGCTTACAAATTGAGGATCTTGAATTCATTCGCGTCCAAACAAGACTAAAACATTTACTTATATCCAAACTAAAATTATGAAACAAACACCAACAATATTTGAATTCAGTGACGCAATTTAGGACCCCAATAAGAAAACAGATTTAGATTCCATAAAAAACCCATATAGCAAAACAACAACACAGCCCAAAACTCTTTGTTTTGGCAGGAGAGTTTTAAACTCACGAAAAAATTTCACAGCGACTAGTATTAATATCACAATTTAGGATTTGAATTCATTGAAACCCAAATTCAATAATATCAAAACAAAAAGGCAATCAGAATTTTAGGGTTCCGAATACATTGAAATCCAAGAAACAAAGAAACGCAAATGGAAAACAAGAATGTTGAAAATGAGAGAAGAGAGAGAGAGAGAGAGAGAGACTACCTTGCCGATCTTGGAGTTGGTGGAAGCGGCGGTGTCGATAGCATCGTCTTCTCTGGTGTTCTTGGAATCAACGACGCCTTTCTTGTCTGATACAGAGATGCAACCCAAGTCCAAGCACCCGAGATCCATGGATGCGTTTCTTGCCGGATCTTTTCTCAGATTCCGATTTCAAATCAAAACAAAGAAAGAAATTGATTTCCGATACGGAAAAAGAATGATGGAATTGTAGAAGAAGAATTTGAGTGATGATTGGAAGAGAGAGAGAGAGTTTTGGGATGCGTTTCTTGAAAATTGAAATGAAATATATGGGAAGCTTTGTTTTGTTTTGTTTTGGTTTTTGAAAATGAAAAGTAGCCGTTACGAGAGAGGGCACACCACTCATGACTCAACGGTACTTAAGAACAAGGTTCTTATCCTGTGCGTGCTGCGTCCATGTATCAGAATGGACACGTCGGGCGTTTCCGGATTTTTTTTGAAAATAACCATAAAAGCCAAATTATTTTGTTAGTTAGCACAGTTTTGAAGCTATTTGGGTATTTAACAACTCGAGACTAAAAGACTTGATTTTGGAGTTATAAATCAAGGATTATAAACTCGATTTCAACATCATGCTGCAGCTGACGTGGAAATTTTTCCACGTAGATATAGAACTCGAGTCAAAAGGACTCGAGCTCTGTCATCTAGAAATCGAGTCCATAAGACTCGATTTAGTTTTGCTTCAAGAACTAATCGGCTTTCTTGTTCTTCCTTTCCTTTTTTAACTTTCTCTAGATGTCGTCCCACTCTCCACTTCCAAGCCCTAAAAACCCATGAACAAAACCAAATACAAAACCCAAAACAAATCAAACCCACTCTCCACTCTCCACTCCAATGTGTTCTTCTCCTCCACTGGAGTGACGGCAAGAAACCACACCCATATTAAGTCCGATCTGATTTCTATCGCTTGAAGCTTTCACCGCCTGGGTTTGGTCAGAATTGGTGCTTGGGTTGCTTCGTTATTGCTTCTCTGGTTTACTGGGTTTTGCATCATTGCTTATTTCTTCTTCATTGTTGATCTCTGCGTTTTGATCTCTGGGCTTTGCTGGTATGCTTTGTCGTTGTTAGTAGGTGGTATTTCAGAATTGCTGGGTTCCAAAATTAAAATACCGGTATCTATTAATGGAGTGGAGAGTGGGTTTGATTTGTTTTGGGTTTTGTATTTGGTTTTGTTCATGGGTTTTTGGGGCTTGGAAGAACAAGAAAGTTCGTCTGGTTCTTGAAGGAAAACGAAGCAAAACTAAATCGAGTCTGTTTGACTTGAGTTCAGTGCCTACGAGGACCAAGTGTCCACCTCAGCTGAAAATCAAGTAAGTTATACTCGATTTATAACTCCAAAATTAAATCTTTTGGTCTCGAGTTGTTAGATACCCAAATAGTTTCAAAACTGTGCTAACTAACAAAATAGTTTGGCATTTAATGTTATTTTCAAAAAAAATCCGGCATTTCTAGTTAAATTTTTCCACGTCACGTAATGGTAGGATAGGACCCACAATAAATTCCCTTTTCTTTTTTGGTGGTAAAATATGAATATTTTTTTCTTTTAAAAAAGAAATAAAGAAAAAACATGGACAAGTCATGAGGGAAGAGAAGGAGGAAGAAATACCATCAGGCTATCAGCCGATGGACAATAGATAGATACATCTTCCTAAATTAATTTGATACAAAGAAATAAAATTTCTAATATCATATTGGATAATGTTGATGGATTAGAGCCACTAACATCTAGGAACATTAGTTGTAAATTAATTTAGGAGTGGATTACACCATTTAAGCCTTAAAGAAGATCCTTGATTATTGAAAAGAAAATGTCGTGGTCTTATAATACATTAGATATATGTATTTTCCCTTTCATAATGTGCGAATTTCAAATGATTGTGTGGATCCACACACTATGAAAAAGAATGATATATCTGATACATGAGATAATTATTGCTAACAATGAGTAATGATTTTGTGTTTGAGAAGTTTCGGGTTTTTTTTTTTTTTTTTTTAAATTGATTAGGAAGCCCATATTTTCACAAATTTAGAACTTCGCATTTATTGTGGGTCAAATCCAAAACCTCCTTTGATTTAAGAGAGAAACACCATTAGACCACAAAGCCTTTTTCGGTTTTTCCCCCTCTGAAAGAAGAAGTTATTTATTGAATTAATAATGATTTGCTAAGTAATTTTCATGGAGCTTTTTCAGATACGGAGAGAAAACTATGAAAATATGAAGTTATATTTTTCGTTACTTTCTTACAAAAGTGTGTAGGACAATATATGGTAAAAGTTGTCTTATAAGAAGACAAACTAAAAAATAAGAAGGAATTTCTAAAAACTAAAAAATAAGAAGGAATTTCTAAGAACAATACGTGTCCTTGCAGTACAAAAGATTCTAAAAAAAACAAAGGAATAATAATAAATAATGACTATTTTAAATGTTCAGACACTACAAGCAATTCACCGGCATTGTTGGAGAGGGAAAGGGGGTTTGAACCTATATGAGGTTCTCGCATGGAGAAGCCTGGCAATGTCCTACGGCGCATAGATGTACAGGAAAATTTTAGTGTATAACATTGCCAATGCCATATAGATATTATTTCAACATTATCTCATTTAGTGTTTTGAAAGTGTGTCTCTCTCAACAAATTTTTTTTTTATATTTTTTTAAAGTGTGTTTCTCTTTTCGGAAACGAAGACTACTGATTTTAGGCAATACCAAAATCCTAATTATATTGTACCTGAGCCTGCTTGATCCATAAAAAGTGGTAAGATAAAGTAATATATGGGCTCGTTTAATTCAGGGAATTACCTTTTTTTCCCCCCCTTTTATTTGCCTCTCTTAAAGTAAGGATTTTGCCATGAACCCAGAGAAACTATAAATGAAAAGATATATTTATTCCATAGTCACATGGTTATGGCCTCCCAAGAAGAAAAAAAATCATGGTAATACAATGAGACCAATATCCATGCCAACGCCGGTGATTAATGAAACTAACCACGTACAAGTGTAGAATGCCAAGAAAATACGATGAGGCATTCCATATACATTGTGTTCTTTCTCTCAGGCATTTTGTCCTCATTTTGACAGTTGTATTAACTGTACATCAATAAGCAATGGGTATTGTTACCCTTGACGAGAAAAAAAAAAAGTTCACAAAAGATGTATATTTAGTCCTCTTGATGATTAAAAGTCATCATCTTGTTCTTGATCTCTGATCCACTTTGTGGCCACCCATTTCTCCCCTTTGATCACTGGACAGCTTCCATGGAGAGATGTCTGCAATACCAAAGATCAGACAAAATGTGAGGGTAGGTCTCAGAGCTTTGTTTGATCACCAAAGAGAGCGAGAGATAATAAATAAAAATTTAAAAAAAGGTCCAGGCCCTCCAGGGACTCGGCTTGTTTTAGCTTCGTATCTTAGCGATCAAAAGAAGGGGAGAAAAGGAGAAAAAAGAGGTCTTTTGTGTTGCGATGACTATTCTAGCATCTCAGCAAAAGTTAAACGTCTAAATAAAAAAATTAAAAAAAAAAGAAAGTATATTCTAGCTCCAAATTATTCTTTAATTTTGAACAAACCATTAATACCCTACTTCGTTGTGTGGAAATAAATCCTAAAAGAAACAAAAACCACAGTACCACACAAAGTATACTACCATACAAGAACAGAAACAATGCACATGCATCAAGTACAATATAAAAATAAGAAAAATTACCCCATCAATTGTGCCATTTGGAAACACTGAATAAAACAGAAGTCCATCCCCTTGCCGTGGCTTCACTTTCAAACCTATACACTTTTTGTAATCATAGCCCGTCCCCTTATTTGAGTTATTCTGCAATCAACATGATTCGATGTCAACATTGCAACAAAATGATTGGTTCTACCAAAAAAAAGAAAAAAAAAAAAAAAAAAAAAGGGAATTTCCTTATCTACCTCAAACGGAAACATGGTTTCTCCACCTTCTTCTACATTTGATAAATACAACAAGAAGGAAGCGACCTGCAAAATTGAGTATGACAACATGAATAATGAGCAGTGACAGTTTCATCATCGTGAACATGAAGAATTTTTCATCTTCAATAAAACTTCATTACTTTTTTTTTTTTTAAATGAAGTAACACATGTAGAGTATGATGAAATAATGAACCTAAAACAATCTGCACTTTCTCGAAGCCTTCCACTTTATCAATTTCACATATAATTCTAATTACTCAATGTAAAGCATACCAAAGAAGGATCTACAAGTAATTTGCTGAAAATTCAAATCCTTGCATCTAATCCATAAAATATACAAGGCTAGTATAAGATGCATTTGGCATTAAGCAAGGCAAGAAAATTAGAACAAATGACTTGAAGAAAAGTCCACTACTAAAATACTAAAGAAAAGAGATTTATAAGAAAGAAATCCTAGTGAGTTTCCCTTAGTCCAAATATTTTTTGGGGACATCAACTTAAATCTAATTTTTTTATAAGACAGATCTACTATGACTACATGAGATTTAGCTATCAGAGGCTGTTAAAAATGATGTCTGCTAGCACTGATTTTCCTATTGCATATCTCCAATAATGATTTCCTAGATTAAGTGAATAAATTTATTACAAAATTATGGTATTTAATCCCAATAAATTTAAAACATAGATGCTAATAGAAGATGAAAGAAAACGCATACACAACAGATGATTCTATAAATATATATTATCAACTATCATAGCAAAAAGCTTCCTCAGGCTGTGAAAATGACGTCATTCAAGGAAAACAATAAACCATTGAATCCTATTTCACTTTGTTTATTTCTTTTTATTAATTTATTTTAATTTTTGGTGCTGGGCTGTTTATTAGGGGGAAAAGCAGGAAAATATCAAATTTTAAACAAACATATTGAAGTATGGACTCAAGGTACCTAGCCAGAGAAATCATAAATTAATAATTGCGATTGTTCTTCCAATCGGACGCACTAAGATACAGGATCCAGAAAGAGATGAACAAACAAAAAATAGTGTCATTATGGAGATATTTACCCTTTGGCTCTGTTGTGGGCCATATTCAGAAGGGTTGAATGCATCATAATGGGAATCATACTTCTGCCCAAGTTCATACCGCAACACATTGAATGACTGCAACATGGAGATACGAAATTAATTTAATACTCAAAATAATTTCAAATGGACTTGTAATGAAAGAATTAATTAAAATTTCAATGAAATGAGAAAAGAGTATTATCAATTTTAAGAACTGAGATAGGCTACACTTGGTTCTAATAAATCACAAAGGAAGAAGATGATAAAATAAAATCTATACATGAGAACTATTAAAGCATTTCAATTCCTTTCAGGTACAAAATTATTTTGCTATGAATATGATGCAGGGAGGCTCAAAGAGAGAACCATTTAATTTAGTTTTATTTATTTTTGCATGTCAATGGTATTTTTATTGGTCCCTAGTATTTAATTAGGTGAATTAGTATTTTTATTTAAAGTTAGGGTATTTTTATAATAAGCCATTTGGGTTTCTTATCACAGTTAGGATTAGGGTTTAGTACTCCTATATGAGCAAATATTAGACCTATCAACTCTAGGTGCTGACTCTAGTGGTTTTCCTATGCTTGGTGCTGACTCCAAGCAACCCTAAGTGTTGTCTCCTAGGTTCTTTTCTGGCTTGTCTTGCGTCAGAATTATCAACAAAAATTTTTGGTCCTTCCATTTCTTTTACCATCTGGATCAACTTGAAGCAATAATGGTTATGGAACCATGTTTAAAAAAATAAAAATAAAAAGATATGAAAGCTCTACAATCATATCTGATCTCCTAGGGAAAAACAACCAGGCAAAAAAAAACCAGGGCTCATTTTGTCCATATATGATGAGGCCTTCAAGTTCAAGACAAACGTAGATCAGTAGATGATACAACTTCCTATCTAGCCGGCTTCGCTTTAATGTTGTCAGCAGAAAGACACTCCCAAGGCACGAGGACCCCAAAACTGCTTTGGCACTAGGGAAGTACTTCATTACAGACACTTGGCCTAGATGTTGACAAAACAAAATAAGAGATGACAAACAGGGTTGGAAAAGAATATATATATATATAAAGAGAGAGGGAGAGGGTGCTACAGGCTATGAGGTTCTCCCAGGATTTAGCTTGCAATAATGTTTGAGGTTCTAACCCCTGGCTTTCCCCAAACCCAAAATAGTCAAAGAAACTGAGAATTTTTCCTTATTCACTAAATCAAAATAACACAGACAGGCAAAATTGCCTTTGTTAAAACTGAGTAAAAGTCGGCTGAAATTGAGTCAAGTAAATTTCATATAGAATGTAATTCTTTGAGTGGGACACTTGCCTTAGAGCCATTTGTCTCTGTTGAGGTGCTTGACAGGTATCAAGGACAACTGCCTCAGCAAGAACATCCTAACCCAAAAATAGAAAGCTTCCAAATTTTAGATGTTCAAATTGCAGTGCACAGTCCTGATGACAGCAATGCAATTCACCATTCCTTGCTTTAACTCAACCACAAACCTTCTTTTAGACCATTTAAAACCTTAAACCATGTCATTTTCCCAGCCCTTCCCACCAAGCTACCCCCTCAAAAACACTTAAATACTGTATTTGTTGCCTCAACAATTCTCTCTCTTCTTTTGTTTTAGTGCGAAATTCTGGCACTTGCTGTCTTCAATATGAGCCAATGAGCTCTGGCTCAAATGGTACTTCCTCCTTCAATAAGATGGGTGGAGGGTGCAGGTTTGAAATGCATTGAATGCGTGTGTTACTAACCAAACAAAATATATATATATCAGCCTCCTTTTGCCTTGAAATTTTTATCCATTGAATCCCAAATAAATCAACAAACTTAGCCCTTCCAACTCATAAATTCAAACTATTCCCAAACCTAACCCACCAAAAAAGCAAGTGGGTTAGTTTACCAAATATACCACAGCAGTAGAACAATATATTTTCGATAGTTAAGTCTTTTTTCATGAGTAAACAGTAGAAGAGCTTCCTAATAAGGTGTAAATATGCACTTTGGTAATCTATTGCACTATTGAGAGAGGCAAATAACCAAAAGAGTTTCTAGTAATAAAGCCTTTTTTTCTCATAAGAATTACCAGTAATAAAGCTGATAATGCTAAAGAATCCTCCTCTCAGATGAGAGGAGTTGGCTGTCTACAAGCAATATCTCTTCTATGTTATAAAGCACTTGCAAATACACGTGAGTGTGCCTGTGCATGTTATAATTAAAAAAGCACTATATATCATTACGCCCTGGTAGCTCCAGTAATACAAATTAACTGATAAAACATCTAGGTAGGAGAACTAATATCTGCTCAAGTCACCAAATGTATCAATAAAACAGGAAGTAGCACTTCCATAATACTTGGAAAACAAATTATTTATATAAAGTAGAAAGAGAAATTGAAAATAAAACATACCTCTCCATGGTTTCTTGGAATCATTGTAGCCCGAGAAATTTTTTCCTCAATAAGAGCCAGGACTCCAGTTTTGTCTTCTGACGAGCTAATAAATGTGCCTGAGCTGTTGCCAAGCAGGTGAAATAACCAAATTGAGGTAATCAAACTATACAGAAATCATTTATACACACAGAAATATTGATGCAAAGGAGAAAAACGGAAGAATTGAACCAGGCTAACTTCGGGAAATTAATAGATGGAGGAACAAATCCAACAATACCAATCAGGTAAGGCTATGGTGCAAATGCACTTGAAATTGTTGCTTTAGAATGATGTAATTCAGATTATATACAAACAAAGACTGAGTAGGAAAACATATATAGGATGGATCCAGGCCAGTGAGATGACCCAAAAGCTACTAGTTTCCAATGGTCTGTTATTTTAAAATAGGTATTATTGATATCTGATTATTTGTTTTAGGAACACAAAGAAGTAGCGACACATTCATCTAAAATTTTATAATGTATAGCACATATAAAAGGATCTGAAATGTATAATGATACCTTGTCCTAGTACCCTTGGTGCTCTCAGCAGTCTCCCCCTTTCGCAAAGCCAAAAGTGAGGGTTTAAGGTTTGCCTTTGCGATTTTAATTATGGTTTCGCATTGTTCTGCTGTTGCAAAATTTGGGAAATATAAAGCTCGTGGTTTCCAGCTCAAAATCTGCATCCAAGAATAGAAGGACAAACAATGAATTAGGTGGAAAGCAAGAACCATAGTTAAAAATTACTGAGTTGATCCCATAAACAATATGCCAGACCAATTCTTCAGCTGCCTGTACTGACTAATAATGCTATCAAGGCTCTTAGGAGCCTTTTCATTAAACAACTTCCTATTGGATGTCTCCAACTTCAGCATGTCCTCACTAGGACTGCTATTTTAAATTTGGAAAAAAGTTAAACGATGTGAGACAAAGTTTCAAACAGCCAGTTTGAAGGAAAAGATTTAAAAATCAATTTACTAATAGGATTTTCTTATAACAATCATATCAACACAAAGCTTAGAAAGATCCCAAATCCCCAATCTTTTTTTTGATAAGCAATCCCAAATCCCCAATCTTTGGACAAGGCTTTCACCTAATGTTAAATGGATCATGTTTTTAAACAATCAACAGTTCATTTCAAATACACTGGTTAGTCAACACAATTTCACCTGATTATAAGATACTACTACATTTGAAGCGATAATGGCATGCCTATCACTAAAAATGAACAAAAAGGGGACCATTTCCCCGCACTGGTTCGCGTTGTGTTACAATGGGTACTCCAGTTACAATCCTAACTATCAATACATTAATGCAAAATCACACAATTGCATAAAATGCCCATCAAAATGGTAAATTTCCCAAAAAAGTGAAAACCCCATGATCAGAATCACCAACCTTTTATTATCCCAAAAACTCAACATAGTACTAAACCTCTCACATCAAATTAAAACCATTCATTTAATCATCAACCACCATCATTAAATCTACAACCAAAACAAAAACCCATATAACAAAACAAACAAACAAACAAACAAGGCAACATTAATCACTTTGGTATCAAAATTCTAATCAATCTGATTCCTATAAAAAGCAATCACAGACCTGAAAAGGAATTGATTCAACAGAAGCTACTCCAGTTTGGCCATGCGGCATCGAACCATCCTCGTTGACTTCCTCGACAAATTCAAGCGTCCTCAACCTCGGTATAACGCTAGCCCTAGGCACATCCTGTCAAAACAGCCAAAATCCATAACTCAGCTCAGCCCCAAAAAACAATTACACACACACACACACACAGAAATAGAGAGAGAGAGAACAAAAAACCTGAGAGAGAATCATGGAACCGAAGAAACCAGCGAGAAGAAAGAGTAAACATAGGAGAACAACGATTGGTAAACCTAAATTGGTTTTCGATCTCTTGGATTTCACTTTCATTTCTATCTCTAGAACTGAGAGAGTTTCTTAATCTTAATCTTATTAATCTGTATGTATGGACTTGTTGGTTTTTAATGAAGGGGTTTTGGTGTTTATTTATATTCGTAGTAATTATTAGTGATTTGTTTTTGTTGGATGGTTATGTTTTTTTATTTTATTTTGGGCGTGTGTCAGTGGTTGCTGGCTGTGTTTGCCGGTAGAAGTGGTGGCGTGGCGCGTTGTTGGCGGGAGTTTTTTCTTTGGTTTGACGTGACTTTTGATTTGTGAGCGTGAGTCTCTGTGGAATTTGTGAATTGAGTGAGAGGAAGATTGTGCAGCATCCACTAAGAAAGCAGAGAAACAAACAAGGATGGACCCCACTTTTCCTTTGGGCATTGGATGCTAAAGTCAAGGACAAAGCATATATTTCATGGTACGGTAAGGTTGAGAATTTCAAATGTGATCTGGTACCATGCTTTGAAATCTAACTTCGTGTAAAATTATTATTATTAATTTTTTTTTACTTTTTTTTTTATAGCTGTGTAAAATTATTTAAAGATGAAAGTTATATATGATGTTAAAAGTTCATTTAAAACCTTTCAAAAAAAAAATGTTCATTTAAAATCTCCAACTATGGATGGACTATAGATATACGTTAATAAACCATTTTAGGGAATTTTTTTATAAAAAATGAAAAAGTAATTAACTGATTTGATAGCTTTTTCAATTTTCTATTAAAAAGTTTCCTATTACGGACCTATTATATATATATTTTTAGGTTGAGAAGTGCTACGTCCATAACATTTTTACAATATTTTTACAACAAATTATAGGTGGTTGTTATTGGTTATAATTTGAATTTACTACTAAAATGACTTTTTTAACCCACTAATAGCAACTTGTAACAACTTACCATTTAGAATTTATTGTGAAATTGTGGTGAAAATGTTGTGGATATAACATTTCCCTTTTGGTTTTAGTATCATATTCATCTATCTATTTTCACGCCTTGAAAATCTGTGTTGAATTTGAGTTTGCCAACTACTTAGAGATTTTTCTGTTCAAAATAAAAAAGAACGTAGAAGAAGCAAGAAAAAAAAAAGTGTATTTAAAATCTTTAAAAAAAAAAAAGGGTAAGAGATGAGGAGGAAAATATGGTGCATCTGTTTTAATTTCAAAAAGGATAAGAGATAAGGAAATTGTAAACAGATAAGAACTTGAGTTTAGTAGGAGGTTTTAAACTGAAAGCTTTTATTTTGAAAACCTGTAAGTGAGCATAGAGGGGATATTTTGAGATATCTAAAACTTAGAGTTCATGACTTAAACGGATTGGAAGCCAGCTTGGAAGCCCCCTTAAATAGTAGTATAGATAGATAAAGGAGAAAAGGTACCTCACACGTATGGTCATTGTCTCTGCCTACTTAAATCCCATTATGCATGGTGTGGGACTACCCGAGCAATAGTGGTCTTTGCCACTACTCACCCACAATTCTGGAATTCACAAATGTGATAGGTCATAAAGACTTCTTACCACTAAGCCACGCTTTAATCTCCAATAATTCATTCTCTCATTTTAAATTACATTTATCAAGTTGTAGGTTTCTATTCATTTTCTTTTTATTTATTGAAAATTGATTTATACACACACGCATGCACGCGCAAACATACACACACTCACATATATATATATATATATATATATATATATTAGTACTTTAAAAATGTGGTTTTAAAAAGATGTACATAAACAAACAAGTCAATAGGTTAATGAAAAATGCCAATAAAAAATTAAACTATATATTAACCATAAAATAATCTATATCCATTTTAAATCAAACATGGAGAAATAAAATTTATTTATATTAATTTAAATGTTGCCCTGTTTTAGAAAATAGAAAAACTAATGTGGTTTTAAATGGTGATTTATGATGGTGGCTCCATTTGCATCAAGCTCAATCGGCAGATGGTTAGTCCAAATGTGTGTTTCTCAACAAATCAACTTATAAAGTTGACCAATTTCATTGTTTCTTTTCTGAAAGCCCTTTGGTGAAGAAGGGTTGGAACTCAATATGGAAACCTAAAATCCATGAAAGTCTGAACTGTTTTAATGTAAGATTTCTTGGGATATGCTTCCAACTAGGGAGACTTTAGGGAAGATGTTCACAATAGTAAACCATTAGTGCCCAATGAAGAGGAGTAAAATGAATGAAAATATAGAAATGATGAAAATAAAATGCAAAAAGAAGAGATATTGATTTTCCATTAAAAGAATTTGGTTGGAGGATGGAAAAATGAAATGAAAAACATTAAGGTTGAGTTTGGTATTGGCTTAAAAAGCCAGATATTTTTTTTACTATTTAACTTATTTTTGCTACTATTCATGAATCCTATTACATTTTTTGATACTATTTATGGGTCCCATGATACTATTTCAACTACTTTTTAAATTTATCTACAGTACTTTCAGCAAAATATTTTTAGTTTCAGCTAAATAAGTTATTCCCAAACGGACTCTAAAATTCTTGTTTTCTTATTTGTGTTGGGGTCAATTTTGGAATAGCATGCTTTAAGGGAACTTGGACCAATCAAACCGGGTTTATTTATCTACATTACTTTTAGCAAAAAAAATTTAGTTTCAGCTAAATAAGTTATTCCCAAACAGACTCTAAGATTCTTGTTTTCTTATTTGTGTTGGGATCAATTTTGGAATAACATGCTTTAAGGGAACTTGGACCAATCAACCAAGGTTTATTTATAAATGGATTTTGTTAATGTGTGCCCCCTAAGGGCACACAATAATTTTTATTTATGGAAAAAATTTTCTCAAGAATTGAAAAAGTATTGACAACTTTTTTAATTTTCGAGAAAATATTTCTAAAAGTGAATGGCTTTAGGGTACACATTAACCGGACCCTTTAGGGCACACATTAACCGAACCCTTTATAAATAAGGGAGTCGAGCCCATTATTCACTTCAATACAATGATGGAGCCTAGTGGTACATTGCAAAGAGGCGCCTAGGAATGCTAGCTCACAACAAGATAATATCAATAAAAAAATTATCAATATTATTATTATGATCGCGATACAACAAAATGAGGAAAATGAAGGAAATGGTGAAGGAGAGAGAGAACACTATTTGCACTACCACACAGACGACTAGACGAGCATCTTTTGACTTTGTTGTTTCTTAAATCAAAAGCTTGGACTCAAGAATCAGTGTAATTGGTGAGGTAAGTGAAGTCTGATTAATGCCTGACTTTGGGTCAAGGCTCTATAATGAGTTCAGGACATGTTTATTATCTACCTCTAAATATGGGTTCAAGTTTTTGGTTGAAATTTTTTTTATAAGAATGACAACATTGAGCAGTTGTATTTTTTTTTTGGATAATATAATAATTTGGTTTGCTACCAATTCAGGTAATCTGGTTAGCTGAGCCAATTTTATTGTGCCATTTTAGAGAAAATGACCCTTTACCTGCTAATTAAAATCTTAAGAGATTTGATCAGCAACACCAAATGAGGTTAAAAAGCTTTCATCACTTAGGTTGTGTTTGGATGGCAACATTTGGATTTGGATTTGAAATCCATTGATTTAAAATGTCTTGATTTGAAATCTCTTGATTTTGAAATTCTTTGTTTGAATTTGGATTTAGATTTAGATTTAAGATCAATAAAATATATTTTTTAATTATTATTTTTCTTAATCATTCTACATTTTAATTTTAAATACGTGAGGTAATGTTGATAATCCAATTAACTAAGACTTAAACATACATGCTAAACAAGAATCATAAATTGAGTTGACATGAAAACTTAAACACTACAAGAGAAAGCTTACATGGGTTCTGGCTCTGATCTGAGATACAAGTGAATGATTAACTCATGAAAACACTGACTAGTATAAGGTCATCCTCAATCCAATTTAATGACCCCTGAAAATAAATACCACCAATACCTATGAGATATATATATATATATATATATATATATATATCACTGGTGCCAATTTACGACTGCTGTTTTGCACAGATTCATGCTTAAACATTTTTAAAATGCTTAACTAGACCAGGCCCTGTGTGATACAGCTAAGCAAGATAGCATGCCCAAGAAGCAATTTCACATGAATTTTCATTTTTTAAAGAGCTTGAGTATCAAATAATTATATAGACAATAGAATCACAATTTAATGAATCTTTTGCGTTCTTAACTGATCAAAACACCATCTCAGTGTTGGGTCACAATTATGAGTGAAGTCCCACATTAAATAATAATGAAAAGAATAAGTACTTAATATAACATAATTGAGCACATATCATTGAGGCTTAGAGTTTTTAGATTAAAGTGTGTCTCTATATATTATATTAATTATTCAAGAAAGCTTCCCAAGCTGATTATCTCCCCAACACTCAGTTGAACAGCCTCAATGAAAAAATTTAACAAATGGCCGACAAGAACTGTTTACACACGCACACAATCCGTGTTGAAAAAGAAATGAACCAAAAGCTTTTATCTCACAAACACAATGAATCTTGAAAAAAATGAAGCAAAAGCTTTTATCTCACAAGAAACAAAGGCAATTCCATTTTAGTTAAACCATGATTCTGTCCTCAATTTAAATGATCCCAAGCTTTTTGGTTCTCAAATAATTAAAGAAAAATTCTTAGTTGAACAGCCTCACTGAAAATACTGGACAACTAATCCAAAAGAAATAATGGCAATTCTATTAAGAAGTAATTATAACAAGAACCACTGTACTAATCACGTCATGATTCTGTCCTCGGTGAAAATTATTTCAAGCTGATTATTGATTTATTTGGATAACATAAAATATATTGCAGTAAAGTCATATAACAATTCACATGCTCTATTTATGTATAATCAAACACATAATTTGCATTACAAACCCATAAACCAAAATAGAAATAGAAAATAAAGATAAACCCAAAACAAATCATTGAAAATACTAGGAAATAAAAAGCACAAGCAAATCAAACGAAACCCAAAAAAAAAAAAAAAACCACACACAAATTAAAAACTAAAGTTGCTCTTAATTTTGAAATTAGCTATCATTTAATATTGTTAATTACCGAATAGGTGATGAAGGTGCTATAGCAAATATACTATCACTCTAGAAGTCTATGGAATACACATCCAATGATACATGCATGCCTAAAGAAAATAATTACAAAAAAATTTATTTTAAAAATCTGAATTTTACTGTGCTTGACTACTCGCAAAGAGATAGAGATGTAGTCTTCAGCCTTATATCTTTCCGTTCCATCAATTGTTGCTAAGCATGCAAGTAGGTCAAAATAGCTTCTGGTTTATTATAAGATTGGGCGAGGAAGAGAGAGCGTGACAGAGCTGAGAGAGACAAACTTTGCTGCGAGAAAGAGAGAAAGAAGAAAAACTTGGGCGAGGAAGTGAGAGCGTGACAGAGTTTCTGGAGCTGATGAAGAATTGAGAAGAGAGAGCTAGCATGAGAGCGAGGGATTTCTAAATTCTTGGTTTGTGAGGGGATTTCAAATCCATGGATTTGAACTCCTAAAATCCAAGATGGATTTGGGCCAAATCCAAATCCATGCCATCCAAACAGACCATTAATATGATTATGCTGAAATTTTAAGGATCTGTATTAGATCAATTAGGTGTTCTTTCATGTGTTTGCGACCAACACATAGACTCATAGGTTTTGCAAATGTTCTAAGCCCACTTGCAAATTCTATCTTTTGTGTCCATGGGTATGCTCAAAATAGGAAAGTGGTATTACATGCACCTGATGCATGATAGATTTTTTTTTTCAAAAAAGACCTGTTCTTTACCCTTCGTACCCCACTATTCCAAATTCATCATTAATACTCAAAGGCTTTTCTATTTTTTTGGGTAGAAGTTAATAATTTGCAACAATTATATAATTTGAGATTACTACATTTTCCAATCACAACCAAAAAAAAAAAAAAAAAAAACTAGGAGTGTGATGAGTATGGTGAGTATTATGCATTTGTGGGTGAAGTAAATTTTTCATCACACCCTTAGGTTTTTTTTTTTTTAATTGGAAAATGTAGTAATCCCAAATTATAATTATTGCAAATTATTAAGCTTTACCCAAAAAAAATAGAAGAGCTTCTGATCTAGTAATCATTATTCATAAGGGTGAGCATATTTATTTTGATGTAAAGACTATTGAATCACAAAATAAAACATAAAAAAAAAAAAAAAATTATACGAATCTTTGATATTCAACCGTATATGTTCTTTACATAATAAGTGAAGGACTTGCTACGTGCATTACTACTCAAGCACCTATATCCATTTTTCGATCACCCAATTAATCAAAAAGAAGAAAAAGAAGAAGATGTGTGTTTGACGGTCTTTTATAATTTGGAGGAGTAAAACCCAAATCACCCTTCTTAATCTACAGAATCAACCTGCAAATAAGTTAAAAATTGAGTTAGTAATGGTACTATTTTGGTTGGTGGAAAAAAATCCTCAACAATTAATTAATAATACGTATTTTAAATTTTCTTTAATTTTCCATGATTCTCATTCTACAAAAAAATAGCGGAGTGAGTATTATAGCGCAATAAAAAAAATAGATATTAAAAAATAGAAATAGATTTATTTTGTGAAGGTTTGAACGAAAAAGGGAGGGTGGGGGGAAATAGGAAAAACACGTGAAAGGGATTTTAGTCCTATAAGAGCAATTACATCACGTTGTGTAAACCTTTTCAAAATAGAAAAAGGTAGTCTTTTTACACATTTTGGCCCAAAAAACACCCACATCAGTGGGTGTAAGATTGTGTATTTATGCACAATTGTTACAGTAACCGTGCATATATATTTGCACGGTTACTGTAGCACTTGCATTTATTATTTTATTACTTTTTTCTCTCTCATTTTCTCTGTCTCTCTGGTTGCTCTCAATCTCACCTCACTCTCACTGCGGTCAATCATCAGAGAACGCCACACCATGCATCAACAGAAAACACCACATCAAAAAATTTCTTCCAAAATCAAGTAAAACAAGAAATTAGTATTACAAAGGATTTGTTTGGTTGCTGAGAAAAACACAGAGAAAACAAGAAATAAAGAAAATTAACCAAACACAGAGAAAATCAACAGATCTTTGGTTGCCAATTGTCTTTCCTTCTATTTCTACTCTTTTCCACCACTTTCTCACCAACCAAACAAGAAATAAAGAAAATTAACAACAAAAAAGGCTTGAAGGACCTAGATCTTCAGTGCGAAGCGAAGCCATCACTGGACCGATCCAAGAAGCAAAGCCATCACCGGACCGCCGGAACCAGACGTTGACGAAAACAACAGAGCTCGCATGCCGACGAAAAAAGATGCTACTTTCCTTTGCGTGTTGGGTCTGTGAGAGAGTTTGGGTCTGTGAGAGAGAGAGAGGCAGTGAGGGAGAGTAATAAAAAATTGTAAAAGAATTAATATTTTATTGAATAAATGTGTTAAATAGATAAACTGATGTGAATGTTTTGTAAAAATGATGGTGTAAAATAGAAAAAAGTAGGTTTTAAGTGTAAAATAGATGGAATCTTATGCACAAGCTGTTGTAATTGCTCTAAACTATGAGTAAATTTATAAATGTACTATTCTAACTCTTGAATCCTCGTGTTGGCTCCTTGTTTGATTTTTTTTTTTTAGAACTGTAGAAAACTTTTATTAAATTGAATCAATTGTTTATATTGACCTAGAATTTTCACTTTTAAAAAATCCATTATTATCTATATTTTTTAGTAACCAAACAGATATTAATAAATAAATAAAAATTCAAGTAAAAAACAAACCAAGAATTAAAACTCTTTGAGAACAAATTTGAACCTTTTTCACTCAAAAAAAATAAGCAAATTACCAATCCATTAAGCTACAAACTTTGAAAACACAAATTCACGTAAATTTCAATTAATTGAAAACTTACCTCTTTCTCTCATTGTACTATTTATTATCAAACTTGGGTTGCTTCAAAGGTTTTGCATTTCCATCTACAAAAGAAAAGAAAAAGAAAAACTTTTTTTTTTACACCGAGTGTAATCGAGATCGAAGGGAAACTACCAATTTAAATTGAATTCAATTGATGATAAATAAAATGAAAAATCAAATCCAAGAGAGTTAAATAGACGAACCAGAAAACCAAATAAGTAGAGAAAATAGAAAAACTGATACTTGAATCTCGCTTGTGTTACACATTTTTTTTTTAATAATAAAAAAAAAATGTTTTTGAAATAGTGGTAACTACCATGTGCGTGTTATGGATGAGAAGTCAAGAGAGAAATGAGGATGAGAAAGTGATGGGAAATGGGAGAAGTGAATGCACCGTTAGGAGTAGTGTTAATTCAAGTTCTTTAACATTTTAAAGGTTTAGTGTAAGGGTAGCTTTTAAATTAGTAGAATTTCTTAGCATGGTTTTTAGACCCGGATCGTTTAACGAACCGAAAAAGGGAGATGCTCAAGATTTTTAAAGTCGGACTGAGGTTCAACCCAGGTCAAACCATAATAATGTCATAATTAATTTAATAATAATAAAATAAAAATAAATGTATTAAAATAGAAAACATTACAAATTTTTACTAAAAATATGTCTAAAAAATTAAACAACTTTCAAATGAATTTTCATCATTTTTATAAGGTTAATTGAAAATAATAAAGCATAAACAAGTGTAAAAAAAATTATATTTACTAATATTTCAAATAAAAAAATTATCTAAAATAAAATTATTTTCAACATAAATTAATAACTTGTATATTCACATGTAAAAAACATAAATCTTCAACCTCTAATAAAATTATCAAATAATAATAGATTGAGAGGGGGTAATATAATAAATTGGAAAAATATAATTTAAATTGTAAATAAATAAAATATTAAAGCTAGGAACGACACAACAAAGGAGCATAGCCTATTGGTTATTGTATCAGTATTTGACCTATTGATCGCTGGTTTTATAAAAAAAGTTAGTCATTTTTTTTCTTTTTTTATTAAAAGTTTCTTAAAATGGTTTACTAATATAGCCATACATCAGTAAAAACCCTTATATTTATTTAAAAACTATTACAAACACATGGGTAAAACCCATGAGTTAGGACACCCAAATGTTAGAAAACTAGCTTATAAACACATGGTCCCGTGTGTGTGTGTGTGTGTGTGTGTGTGTTTTACCGTGTTGGATGGAATTATGGAAGATGGGTGGGATCGTGGGTGTTAATGTGAACTTTTGAGTAACAGTAAAAAAAACCTTAATTTTTTTTAGGTAAACTTATCTAATTGCCAAAAAAAAAAAAAAAAAAAAAAAAAAAAAAAAAAAAAAAAAAAGAAGAAGAAGAAGAAGAAGAAGATAATTGTGTAAATTTATCTCTTAAAAAAATTTTAAATTGTTGACAGAATACATTTGAAGTTGAGTTTGAAAACCAACAGAAATTGGTCCTAATTTATAGGTAATATTATAGGTGAGAGTTAGAGATGTGTTTTTACTGGATTATCCTTTATTTTTGTCTCTACTTAAACTTAGGATGTAGGGGTATTTTTGAACTGCCAAAAAATTCAGTCCAATCAGGATAAGTCTGTTAAATAATAGTATGGATTATACAGGCTTGGGTATGTCCGATAATTTAAATAAAATACATCATAAGTAGTAGGCACCAAAGAATTGGACTTTTATGTGGGTCTTTAGGCATCAACAACTTGTTAATAAGGAAATATGAGATGCCTATGAATTATATTATTGTATATTAACAAAAAGTAAAAATTGAAGAGAAAATTTATCATTTCACATTTTTTTATTCATTTTTTCTTTTATTTTCCTTCTACAAAATACTTTTTTCCTAAATGATCAATCAAACCCATTTCCTAGACCACCAATAATAGTGTAATTTTTTTTCATAATTAAAAATAAATAAATAATTGGGCTAAACATGGCCCTTAATCATGGTTTTTTATAAGTTAATGTTATAGGAACTGCACAACACCTATCTCAACAGTTAAGTTGACAAGTTTTTGTTAATTCTTATTTGAATTTATCATTAACTTTCCTTTTTTATCTATTAATAACAACTTGCCACACTGGTAATTATAGAATTTTTGGTGATTATAGATTTTTTTTATTTGATAAATAATCATCAACTCTTTCTGTCCTTTACAAACTCACTTGGAGAGAAGGTAAAATTTGTCTTAGGTCTCCAATACAACGCAAACAATTGAATATTCGGAAACAGTTTCCATGAATAGATCAAACCCACTTCATCCCATTAAAAAGGAGTGTAATTGGGCCAAACATGAGTTTATCCTTTAAAAGCTCATAGGCCTAAGCTAAGCTGAACTTAAACGTTACTACACACACTAACATATAAAGTACTCCTTTTGAGAATTTGATAGTTACAACAAAGTGAAATTTGAACAAAGAAGGGTTTGAGCTCTAAATAATATGAATATGCTAAAAAATGTTAACTAGTTGATGATGTCGGAAATCATCAATAAGCCGCACAGTCCTCAAGTGCTCAAGACAACACCTGCACAACACCGAACAAGAAGACCTTAGGAGAGTACCGGTGTGGTACCGGCCAAAGACCCTCCGAAGGTTAAGTCAAAAAGAATTTCTACAACTCTAGAGTGCCAAAGTTGGGGTGAATTATGCATACCTTATTTTTTGAAGGTTTGGGGTTTTTATAGTAGAGTAGAACCGACTTCAATTTCTTGGGCCAGAAGATATTTCCTTATGGAGAAGATCTTCATAAATGTACGTATTTTGTGGGATTCTTCCCATATAGGGGTTTCTTGACTAGGGTCAATCGTATAGTGTAAGGCATTTCCATTTAGGATCCCTTGGAGTTCACTTAAGCCATGTGAGTGCCACGTGGCTTTAACATCCGTCGCCCTTATTTCCATATATCAGGGACCCCTCTGCATAGGACTACTCGTCATGTATTTTCTCTGTTCAGAGCCTCGGTCCGTTGTCTTACACGACTCATAAATTTAGCACTGTCAGTCTTCTTTGGATGTATCCGTCATACCATGATTTTATCCCGTTCAACTGCTCCCTCACTCTATGGGTTTGTCACATAATGTTAGGACGGATTCGTGGGGTGACGGTCTAACTTTATCTTTGGGAGATGTGTTTTGATTGATAGGCTAGCCAAGGGTCATAAATGTCATAGGGGCACGTGGCGTGTTTTTAGTGGTTAGTCACTTGAACCGAAGCGTCCCTTCGTCTTCTGTGCCGTTATCTCTATATATATGCGCTTCCTTCCTTCTCATTTTTACTTTTCACAACAAATCTTCAATCAAAGCGCATCCATCTACCTTATTGACTCTACTTTCCGTCTACTCGATGCAACCGTCAGCTACTCGTTTGCTTTCTCCAACCGGTGAGTATTTTTACCTTATGTTGACATGCTACTTATTTAAATTTTTGCACACCCGTCGTCTATGTAGACCGTCAGAGTCTTAGGGTTTGTTCGTCACTTATAGGTGATAGACGTCTATTGCGTCAAGTGAGCAATCGTGTGTCAGCGAGGGAGTAGGCTACGATGAGGTGTTTTCGTCAGGTCTCAATGACCCCGGCACCTCAAGTTCTGAAAGGGAACTGTCTGCCACTTCTCCTTCCATAGGAGATGAGGACACGGATGTGGAGGGGTTGGAGGGAGATTCAAAAGATGATGCTGTAGATTATGGTGAACCCCCAATTCAGTCCATCGTAGGCCCCGATGGACTTAGGAAGTTCATTATGCTACCGTTGTGGACAATAAATGATTTCAATTCTTCCATAAAAAAAACACACTTCAACACGCTTAGGGAGAAGTGCCAAATACCTGTCAACATTCCAATGCGTCTACCTCTGAAGCATGAAAAATGTTACTACAAGGGTGTAAAAGACGTCGAGGTGTATGAGCAACACCTGAAGGCGGGACTTAGGTTCCATTTAAGTGCTCTCCATCGTTGTCTACTACAGTACCTTGGGCTGGCCGTCACCCAAATCTCTCCGAATGCCTGGAGAGTTTTTCTGGGTGTGGAGGTCTTATACGGGGTTATGTCTGACAGGGCACGCAGGATGACGGTGGAAGAGTTCTTCCAATGCTACCGTTCGGCTAAGATTACTCAATCAAAAGGCATGTATAGTTTCATGCCGAGGAGTTTGTTGCTCAGGCTGTTGCCGTTATTTCTTCATCCAAGGGGACAATTGAATGTGTCACCCAGGTGATGATAAGCACATGCCAGTAGACAAAACCTGGGGTATCATGCTCCCGTTTGGTATGTGTTCGTCTATATTAAGCTTTTTATTTTGTTGTGTTTATTTGATATTCTAACCGTCTCTTTTTGCAGCTAGGGACCATCCTCAAGCTAGCCTTGAGGAGTGGAGTTTTTTGGAGAGGATCTTCACGACCACAAAGTTGTCGGAGAGGTCATGGTCGAAGCTGGTAACCTTAGATACCTTACATTGGTATTACGACGATCCAGAACCAACTGAGGCTGCTTGTCGCTACGACAAATGAATACGCATACATGAGTCCGTCTCCTCATACTTGCTCTCTTTTTTGCTTTTTGGTAAATTACTTAACTCTATTCGCTTGTCCGTCTTTATGCAGAAATGGAGGAAAGTAAGAGGAGGGCTTATATTAAGCAGCAAGCAGCTACTAGGAAAAAGCAGGAGGGGAGCCACCCGTCTAAAACGATGGGTCAGGTTAATCCGTCCACAAAAAGAAAACCTTCTGAAAAGAGGGACTGTCCACCTAAATGACCTAAGGTGATAACGGGGCCAACTGTTGTTGAGGCCCCTGACGCCAGCAAGTTGCCCCTTAAGCCAGGCAAGGGGAAGGGGTTGATGACGGGTGAGGTACCTGTCACCAAGAAACCCCCTGTCCTCCTTTGTGAGGACTCCTAGTACGCACTTAAATAGATTTCTTCAATCATCAAGAATGAAGACTTTGAGGACCTGGGCAACCATGCCACAGAGGCAATGAGGGAGACGGGTCTCTTCAGTCTCACTCAAGAATGCATTTGTCCATTTTGGTTTATTCTTTATACTAACATGTTTTTGATTTTTGTAGAGGGTGGTAATGTTGAAGGGTCTAATGGATTTTTGTACATCCCATAAGATGGTGATAAGCCGTCTGAGGGAGAAGGTAGAAGCAAGAAACACAGAACTTCGAGTGCTGATGGCTTGGAAGGATGTCTAGATCAACAAGCTGGACTATACCAAGAAGTTGTTGGAGGAGTCAGAGGCAAGTGTTGAGGCGTTGAAAAAGATACTCAAGGACAAGGAAGGAGAGATCACGGATGCAAAAAATCAACTCTGTTAGGCTAAGGAGGACGCGGTCCGGGAGTACCATGACTCTGACCCCCTTCTGAAGAAGCTTGGTGGCTCCTTTGCTGACGGTTTTGATGATTGTCTCCGTCAGGTTAAAGCATAGTTCCTTGACTTGGACCTTTCACATGTCTCCATCGACGCCCAAGCTCAGACTCCAGCCCAGCCCGTCTACTCCGAAGGAACCGACAAGCTCTTTGCTGATGACACCAATCTCAACCCTCAGGGTGACGAAGATGCCTGTCAAGTTGAGCAAGAGAAATCCGTCGAGGTCGTTACCCGTCATATTGAGGGGGATCAGGTCGTGGAGGAAAGGAATGAAGAGACCCCTGCTACTTAGTTGTAGTTTTTCCTTCGTAAATTTTTACTTTTGCTTACTTGCAAGAAATGTATTTCTTCTATTGACTCTTAATGTAAAACATTAGCCTTTTTGTGGCCTTTCTATTTATTATCTTTTTTATCCGTCGCTTATGTTTGTTTATTCTAATATTTCTGTGTGGACTTGTGATTTCAAATCAATCCAGGGGGCGTATCCGTCCATCTTATGGACATGTTAATTTTAAATTACCTTCAAGGATGAACCCGTGCTTTAATGGACTTGTGATTTTATGGTTGAACGCGTCCACTTTATGGACTTTGACATTTTAGTTCAACACGTGGTTGAAATCGTTCACTTTATGGGCTTTGAGATTTTAGTTCAACGCGTAGTTGAACCCATCCACTTTACGGACTTTGAGATTTTAGTTCAACACGTTGTTAAACCTGTCCACTTTTATAGACTTCATACATTTTAAATCACCCTTTTGGATGAATCCGTCTTCTTATGGACATATTTAGCTCATCTTTGATGAACACGTCTTCTTATGGACATATTTGGCTCATCTTTGATGAACCTGTCCTTTTATGGACAAATTTGTAGCTCACTTTTTGGTGAACCCATGCTCTTATGAACAAATTTGTAGCTCAATCTTTGGTGAACCCGTCCTATTATGGACAAATTTGTAGCTCACTTTTTGGTGAACCCGTCCTCTTTTGGACAAATTTGTAGCTCACTCTTTGGTGAACTCGTCCTCTTATGGAGTTGATATAATTTTGATCACCCCTTAGGATGAATCTGTCCATAGCATACACATGGTATTTCTGAGTAACTCCTCTTGTTATGTGATAAAACATGCCTAGAAATTGTTCTTAAAAAAGGAAAAATATGAAACTGTTGTTCGAGCTTAAAAATACTATGAACGATAAAAATTAACTAAAAGGAAGTAAACTGGAAATGAGGAGTGTTGTTTTTTGCGTCACTGTCTACTAGCAGTACTTTTTCAGGTGCTCCGTGTTCTATGGGCGATGCAACTTCTGCCCATCCAATGTCTCCAAGTAGTATGTTCCAATGTTATGAATACCGTTTCGGAGCCCGTTTCGATTTGTCTAGTGGAATGAAATATTTCGGTACCGGTCAATTTCGACGTACCGTTTCAGAGTATTTCGGAATACCTAAAAAATAATATATATATATATATATATATATATATTTATATATTTTGTAGAACATAAACTTGTCAATTCTAATAAATAAATAACTAAATATCAAATAATACTAATCATTTAGTCTTAACTCTTAAGTCTTAAACATTAATTTAACATCACAATTCACACGATAAGAAGATTTACAAATTAATAACTAAATATCAAATAATACAAAATATTTAGTCTTAACTCTTAAATCTTAAACCTCAATATTTAGTTAATTTAATTATATAAAATAATATTTTTAATTTTCAATTTCCCCTATTCATTCATTTTTAGATCCCACTGACTGCCATATCTTCATATCTATTGATTCATTTTTTAACTTTTCTCTCTTCCATGTCACACGTGTCTTTGGTCTTCTCTTCCCCTATTTTCATCTTTCTTTTTAAGTCCCATCTATCACCGATCCCAATATTCCCATGTTCCAAACTTCATCACAACCGTATGTTCAAAATCTTTTTCAAGTTCTCTCTATACTCTTCTATTCAAAAGTTCTGACTCTCACCTAACCTTCTGTCCCTTAAGTCTTAATAGTCTTATCTCCTCCCTCTCTCAGCATTGTTCATCTCCGAGGATTTCTCTTCAGGTCTGCTGCTCTGTAAATTTGTTGACACTAATCTCATCTTTTAATTTTTGTTCTCATCTTCATCATCATCTTTATCTTCGTCTTCTTCTTCTTCTTTTTTTTCTTTCATTGAGGCAGTGAGGCTCATCTTGAGCGATTGAACATGTACCGGCCGAATCTTGAATATTGGCCGGATTTCACCAAAACGAACCGGAATGCCCGAAACACACCGGAATAGGCCGAAATTTTATCCGAGGTGGAACAGGGGGTTTGTCATTCCGGTTTGAATAGCGGTACGAAATTTTTCGGCCATTTCGGCCTGAACGGAACGAAATTAATAACAGTGGTATGTTCCCTTCCTATGCCATGACGCAATTCTATACGACCTTTCCCAATTAGGTCCTAGTTTTCCTTGGGAGGCGTCCTTTATGGCTCCTGTTACCTTTCTCAAGATAAGATCGCTAATCTGGAAGTCCCTATATCTGACTTTGGAGTTGTAGTGCTTGGCCATGAGGTTTTGGTACCGTGCTAACTTTTGCTCAGCCATTGTTCTAACTTTGTCCAACAGATCAAGTTGCAAGCGCATAGCTTCGTCATTCTTGCCCTCGTCATAGTTCCCTACTCTGTAGCTTGTAAGTCCTACTTCAGCCAGGATGACCGCCTCACTTCCATATGCTAGTCGAAATGGTGTCTCCCCTGTAGGTGTTCTTGCCGTTGTCCTGTATGCCTATAAAACACTTGGTAGTTTGTCCGGTCATATACCCTTTGCCTCCTTGAGCCGAGTTTTGATGATTTTGAGCAAGGATCGGTTCGTGACCTTAACTTGTCTATTGGCTTGAGGGTGGGCAGGCGATGAGTAGTGGTTCTTGATTCCTAACTACGAGCAAAAGTCTCTAAATGCGTCATTGTCGAACTGCTTTTCGTTGTTCGAGACAAGCACTTTGGGTATACCGTTCTTGCAAATGATGTTCTTCTATACGAAATTTTGCGCATTCTTTTTCGTGATGGTGGCCAAGGCTTTAGTTTCTACCCATTTGGTGAAGTAGTTAATACCGACTACTAGGAACTTCAACTGTCTAACCATTGTTGGGAAGAAGCTTATAATGTTTAACCCCTATTGAGTGAAGGGCCATGGGGCCATCATTGGGGTGAGCTCCTCTGCTGGTTGCCTTATGAGGTTGCCAAATCTTTGACACTTGTCGCAGGTTTTGACGTATGCATGGGCATCCTTCTACATAGTTAGCTAATAGTATCCCGCCCGGATGAGTTTGTGCACCAACGATCGGGACCCAGAATGGTTCCTGTAGACTCCTTCGTGAACTTCTCTCATTATGTAGTCTGCTTCTTCAATGATGAGACACCTCAGGTATGGTTGGAAGAACCCCCTTTTATATAGAACGCCTTTAATGAGAACAAAGCGCGCTGCTTGAACTTTCAACTTCCTTGCAGCTTCCTTGCCCTCTAGCAACACGCCGTCCTTCAGGTAAGAGGTTATTGGCGTCGTCCTGTAGTTCTCAGAACCTATTTCCTGCACATTGATGCAGTCTATCAATGGTGAAATTTGAATGAAGGATAGTACCTGGCTGGGGATAAGCATGTGTTTCGCTAAGGCGGCTTTAGCAAGGCTGTCAGAGTGCTCATTCTTCTCCCTTGGTATTTGAACAAACTTTACTCGGAGGTCGTTTTCTTGATCCTTCACTTGCTCATGGTACTTCTTCATCTTCGTTCTTGCATTCATAGTTTCCATTTACATATTCGGTTACTACTTAGGAATTGTATTATACGACCATATCTGTAGCTCCTGCCGCCTTGGCGAGATCCAACCTTACTATCAACGCTTCATACTCTGCCTCGTTATTAGTTGTAGGGAAATCAAGACAGGTTATGCATTCAAATTTGTCCTCCTCTGGGCTGTGGAGTACCACACTAGCTCTGCCTGCTTGGCTGTTGGACGATCTGTCCGTGTGGATGCTTCACTGGGGCGTCTCTTTTGCCCCCTAACCTTCCGTGAGGGTGAATTCTGCGATGAAGTCAGCAATAACTTGTCCCTTTATAGCCGTTCGTGATTAGTACTGTATGTCGAATTCGCTCAACTTAATCGCCCATAGCGTCATCTGTCTAGCAGCTTTAGGGCTGCTCATTGCCCTTCGAAGGGGTTTGTCTGTTAGACAATCACAGTATGTACTTGGAAATATGGCTTGAGCTTTTAGGCTGCTGTTACTAATGCAAAGGTGAGCTTTTCCATTGAGGGGTATCTCTCTTCCGCTCCTCGGAATGCTCGACTTGTGAAATACACTTGTTTCTGCACCCAGTTCTCTTCTCTAACTAAGGCCGCGCTGACAGCGGCATGGGAGACGACTAGGTATAGGAACAGTATTTCGCCTGGCTTTGATGGGCTTAGTAACGGTGGGGAAGAAAAATATGTCTTCAAGTCTTCGAAAACTTGTTGACACTCAGTTGTCCATTTAAATGATTTCTTCAATGTATGGAAGAAAGGTAAGCACTTATCTGTTGCTCTTGAGACAAACCTGTTTAGGGCGGCTACCTTACCGTTCAAGCTCTGCACCTCCTTTACAGTCTTTGGTGAGGCTAACTCCATTATGGCCTGAATTATATCCGGGTTGACCTCAATACCCCTTTGGGATACCATGAATGCCAAGAATTTTCCTGCCGTTACCCCAAACACACACTTGCTTGGGTTCTGTTTCATGTTATAAGATCAAAGGGTGTCAAAGGTCTCTTAGAGGTCATCCAAGTGGTCGTCCTCCCGTATACTTTTGACCAACATGTTGTCTACGTAAACTTCCACATTTCTCCCAATCTGGTGTGCGAACATTTTGTTCATAGGCTTTGATACGTAGCACTTGCGTTCTTGAGCCCGGATGACATTACTTTGTAACAAAAGAGGCCTGGCTAGTGACGAATGAAGTCTTCTCTTGGTCTGGCTCGTCCAGCTTGATCTGGTTGTATCCAGAGAACGCATCCATGAAACTTAGCAGCTGGTGTCTTGCTATTGAGTCTACCAAGATGTCAATCCTTGGGAGAGGATAGCTGTCCTTGGGGCAGGCCCTGTTTAGGGCTGTGAAGTCCACACACATCCTCCATTTTCCATTGGCTTTCTTGACCATCACCATATTGGCCAGCCAGTTGGGGTAGTATATTTCCTGTATGAAGTCTGCTTCCTATAATTTGTGAACTTCTTCTGCTATGGCCCTATCACACTTCTGTGTGAACACACGTTTTTTCTGGCGTATAGGGGGAGAATTGGGTGATACATTTAGCCTATGGACAATGACGGATGGATCAATCCCAGGCATGTCCTCATGGCTCTAGGCGAACACGTCTTGGTTTTCCCTTAGAAATGTCGTCAGCGCTTGCTTGACTGGTAGGCTAGCTAGAGTGCCGATTCTGGTTATCTGTTTAGGCTTTGAGTCATCAAAGAGAACTTCCTCCAGTCCTTCCATTGGTTCTGCCACTTTTCGCTGTTCTTCTATACACATTGTCTGCAAATGATCGTTCATTTCGAGCATTGTAATATAACATTTGCGCACCGCTACTTGATCCCTCGTACCTCACCTATTCCATAGTCCGTTGGGAATTTGATCATCAAATGATAAGTCGAGGTTATGGTCTTCCACAAATTCAAAGTAGGACGTCCCAATATGGCATTGTAGGCAGATGAACCGTCTACAACCAAGAACGTGACATCCCTTGTGATCTGTTGTGGGTAATCTCTGACTGTTATGGATAAAGTGGTTGCTCCTAGGGGGTGTACCCTTGTTCCTCCGAACCTGACAAGTGGTGCGTCAACAGGTACTAGTCGTCCTCTATCAATCTTCATCTGCTAGAATGCTAGGTAATAGAGGATGTCGGCAGAGCTCCCATTATCCACAAGGACTCAAATGATGTTGTAGTCCCTTATCCGAATGCTAACCATGAGCGCATCGTCGTGTGGGTGGTGGAGACGCTTGGCATCTTCCTCTGTAAATCCAATGACAAGGTTGTCGACCCGTGCCATCTTCAAGATGAATCCCCTCAACTGGACGTTTTGAACCATCTGTAGGTAGGTTTCGCGTATTCTTGGAGGAGTCGGATGTCGTGTTTCCTCCTACGATCATCCTTATATCCCCTAGTGGAGGTCTGGGGTGCTCATTTTCTCTCTGGGTAAGTGGCTTCTGGGGCTGATCCATCCTTTCCTTACTGATGAACCTTTGCAACTTTCCTTGTCCAATAAGAGCTTCTATCTGCTGCTTTAAGTCATAACAGTTAGACGTGTCATGGCTGTGGTCACGGTGGAAATGACAGTACTTGTCTCTGGATCTCTTACTAGGGTCTCCCTTTAGCTTGCCTGGGAACGTCAGGGCTTCTTCGTCCTTGATTTGCATTAGGACTTGATCAATCAGGATGTTCAACGGGGTGAAGCTTGCGAACCTTCCAGTGGGAGGTTTAGAGTGCCTATCTTCCCTTCTATCTCCTGTCCTTGCTATATTTCGTCCCCTGTCTTGTCGCGGTTCCTCATGTCTTTCTCTCTTCTTGGGCTTCTCTTCGCGAGCCATCAGTGTATCTTCCGCATTCATGTACATGGTAGCCCTGTAGAGCATATCCGACATAGTCTTTGGGTCGTTTTTGTATAAAGAAAACAGAAACTTACCCTTCCATAGCCCATTCATAAATGTAGCTACAAGTACCTTGTCATCAGCTTCATCGATTAAGAGCGCTTCCTTGTTAAAGCGAGCTATGTATGTTTCAACGTCTCATCCTCCTATTGCTTGATACTCATCAGGCACGTAGTGGACTTCTTATACCTGTGCCCTCTATAAAGTGTGAGGCAAACTGGGCGCTCAATTCCTTAAAGTTACCAATGGAATTGGACGTCAACCTGTTGAACCAAACCCTTGCGGGGCCCTTCAGTGTAGTAAGGAAGGCCCTATACATAATCTCGTCTGCCACTCCTTGCAAGTGCATTAGGGTCTTGAATGATTCAAGGTGATCTAAGGGGTCCTTATATCCGTCGTAGCTTTCCACCCGCGGTATACAGAACTTTGGTGGAAGGGGGAACGATGAGATGGATGTGGTGAATGGTGAGTCAGTTCGATGGACCAAGTCATCGAGGTCGCTAGACACCCGTCCTCTGAGGGCATTCATCATGAAGTCCATCTGTTCCTTCATCATTTGCATCTCAGTGACTATGTGAAGTGGAGCCGTATCTATGCGGATGGATGGGTTGTATCTTGTCGCTCTGGTCTGCTTGGTGCAGTGCTGCCTTCTAGCCCCTCTTGGTTCCTTCTCTCAGCACTGGTACCTTCTTGGTCCTCCTTTTGGGTGTTAAGCGCTGCGTTCTTTTGGCGTAGTTGCTCCTCTAGGTCATGATTCTACTTGGTGAGGTGTTCCACTGCTGCTTCGAGGGTTTGAACCTGTCTCTCGAGTGTGGCGGTGCATGGTTCGTCTCCTTGAACATTGTTGAGGTCGCCATTGAGCGAGTAAGTACCATGCAACTCTTTGTCTGGGAAGTGATGGTATGGCTTGCAAGTTGTACTTGTTCTTTCCCACAAACGGTGCCAACTGATGATATCGAAAATCGTCAGTAAGCCGCACAGTCCTCACGTGCTCAAGACAACACCTCCACAACACCAAACAAAAAGACCTTAGGAGAGTACCGGTGTGGTACTAGCCAAAGACCCTCCGAAGGTTAAGTTAGAAAGAATTTCTACAACTCTAGAGTGCCAGAGTTGTGGTGAATTATGTGTACCTTGTTTTTTGAGGGTTTGGGGTTTTTATAGTAAAGTAGAATCGACTTCAATTTCTTGGCCCAGAAGATATTTTCTTATGGAGAAAATCTTCATAAATGTACGTATTTTGTGGGATTCTTCCCATATAGGGGTTTCTTGACTAGTGTCAATCATAGAATGCAAGACATTTCCATTTAGAATCCCTTGGAGTTCACTTAAGCCATGTGGGTGCCACGTGGCTTTGACATCCGTTGCCCTTATTTCCATATATCAGGGACCTGTCATGTATTTTCTCTGTTCAGAGCCTCAGTCCATTGTCTTACACGACTCATAAATTTAGCACCGTCAGTCTTCTTTGGATGTATCCGTCATACCATGATTTTATCCCCTTCACTAGTTAAATTACGAAACTCTTAGCAACTCAACACTCAAAAGTACTCTTTAACAGTGATTCAAAGCCAATAAAAGAAAAGAGGTCGATGGTCCAAAACAGGAGAAAAAAATATTTAAAAAGTCTTAAGAGTGATTATTGATCGATGCTCCAAACCTCTGAAAATATGGCATCTGCCACGTTTATATAGTATTAAAAGCTGGAACATGTCCTGTTTATCAGCACACTTCAGAAAAAGAACAATACCGTTCTGGAAGGTGGAAGCTAGTGCTGAGACGAGAGCAAGAGATAATATAAACAAATGAAAAGCAGGTATCATAACTCTTATCTTTTAAGCAATTATATAATGAGTACTCTCTCATTGATGTTCAAAGCATTGTTTTAAAGCCACAGATTGGGAGAACCTTGTCTTCGAAATGAAAATGGCCTTTTTAACTTTACTTTTTGCCTTTTGAACATGTATTTTTTTTTTTCACAAAACCTTCACTAGGTGTGCAACAGAATTTATTCTGCAATAAACTCTGACACGACATCTCTATAGAATATAGACCATAATAGTGCCTTTAAGGGGCTCTAAGAGCATCTGTATCAGGTGTGGTAAATGTGTCAAATGCCAAATATTTGGCACATTTACCACACCAAACAAAAAAATGAAGTTTTATGAGATGTGGCAAATCTCAAAATTTATGCCACATTGCTACAGTACCATTGCAAATTTGCAACGGTACTGTAGCAATGTGGTATAAATTTTTAATGTTTTATATTCTCTTTTCTCTCTCCTCTCTCTTCATTTTTTTCTTTTCTCTTCTCTCTCACACACCGGCTCCCTCTCTCACATCAGACCCAGCTCTTCCCTTCTCCCTCACTCACCGGCTCGCCATCGTCACTCCGATTCGATCGCCACTCCGATCGGATCATCGGTTTTCTCTCATCGCCATCGTCACTCCGATCGGCGAATCATCGGTCTTCTTTCATTGCCATCGCCACTCCGATCGAATCGCCACTCCGATCGGATCATCGGTCTTCTCTCATCGCCATCGCCACTCCGATCGAACCCAGCTCTTCTCTCATCGCCACTCCGATCGGATCATCGCCGTTGGAGGCTCAAGCGGCATGGGCGAGGCCACTCCGATCATCGCCATCGTCATCGCCAATCCAATCTCACCGATCGCTCTCTCTCTCTCTTTTGGTGGTTGGTTGTTTTGATTGTTGGTGGTTGGCTGATTTTGGTTGATAGTGGTAGGCTGATCGGATTGTGGGTGTGAGATTTGGGATGGGTATGAGATTTTGGTTGATGGTGGTTTTTTCTGGTGTAGGGGCTGATATTGGTTGTAGTGTTTGTTTGATTTTTTTTTTTTTTTTTTTTTGGTAGCAAGTGGCTGATATTGGTGGTCGGTGGTTGATCTGTGGGGGTGGCCGGTGGTTGTGGGCTGTGGCGGTTGAGCTGCGATGTGGGTTGTTGGTGTTGTTGCTGTTGTTGATAATAATGAATTAGGGAATAATATATTATTTTAATGTGTAGTAAATATTATTTTAATGTATAGAATTGAATTATAAAACATCTAATAAATGAGATGTTGTAAAATGATGTGGTAAAATAATAAAGTAGGTGTTTGATGTAGTAAAATGGCAAAAATTTTGCAACATCTGATAAGGATGCTCTTTCAATCCATGGCATTAAGATCTTGCATCACTATATATACGTATTCTTCTAATCTTCTCTACCAATTAAACATCGGTGTAGCTAGTTGCGACGAAGAGTCATAATTAGAGGTGGGATGTCAAAAGCAAAGATCCTTCTTCTTAGGTAATCTTAATGAAAAAAACTACTAGCTTTTGATTATCTATATATATTTACTTTAACTAATCCATGAATCAAAGTTTAACTAATCATACCATAGCTCCTTTCTTTGTCCCCATCTAGTCATGGTTTTATTTTCATTTGCTGATGGAACAGTTCTGTTCTTTCTTTCATTTTTAGCTTCATTATTTGCCGATGGGAATTGTTGCATTTGCATTTGTGTATATCATAGTGATTTCTCGCTAACCATCTTTGACATATATGAAAACCCTAATGCTGTTTTGAGGCCATGCTAGTTCATGTAGGGAAGCTAAGGGAGTAGAGCGCCATTTCAGCAAGCTTGCAGGAGCACATAGACCAGAAAAATCAAGACAAGCAGTGAGTAGTGGTGGCAAGATTGATGATTCATCATGCTGGATTCCACATCCACGTACAGCGATATACTTCCCACAAGGCCATGATTGGGTTATGGATGATGTTAGGGAAGGTACGGCTTCTTTCAATCAGAACTATTGGATGAGGGAAGTTGATGGTGTTGAAAAGCCAGATGCTAGTATTCCGCCTGATCAATATTACACAAATTCTTAATATAAATATTTGTTTCAATTTAATAACAATATATAAGATGAGAACCAAGGAAGGCTTGCTTGGTGAGTAATAGTACAGTGAACCTGCTTTAAATGTTTGAAATAGTCTACAATTTATAAGATGAGAAGCAGGGAAGGCTTGCTTGGTGAATAATAGTGAACTTAATCTAAATGTTTGAAATAGTCTATGATCTATCAATAACCTTGTACCCTATCCACAATATTTAAATTTATCGTACTCGCTCGATAATAATTATTTTATGTCATTAGCAAAGCAAGTAACGAATTTTTTTTTTTTTTTTAGACAAAATTCAGACTCAAGTACTTTATTTGATGACAAAAAATCTTATTGATTAAATTAATTGGAGGTTTTGGGTATGCATGACTAATTGACCAAGTTACCTTTCTCAAAAGGTTGGGTTCAAGTTACAATTTGTGTAACTTTAAGCAATATTACATCATTCATTATGTTTTAATTGGATTCGAATTTTGACAAATTTACCTTTAGATTACATATTCTATATGTTTTTAACGTGCATATTAATTTTTATACCAATCGAATGTTATTTACAATTTGATCCATAAACTTATCTTTTATGCATTATTTTAAACTACAAAAACTTGAATTTAAACAATTAATTGATAACATGCCCATTGATTTTTTATCACCTTGAAATTTTGTAAGGATTGAGAATATATTAAGATAATGTAATCTAATTGTGAATTTGTCAAAATTCGAATCTAATTAAAAAATATTAAATGTTATAACATTATTTAGAGTTATACTAAGTGTAACTTAAACTAAACCCATATAAATATATAAACACCACTGTCGATAGCAAAGATGGGTATTTGCCAATGAAACCTTTAGATTTATAAACACCACTAAGAAATATTAATTGAATCAATAACTAGTAACTTGTTTAGAAAATAACCAATCAATACAACTCATAGTGAAATATTTTTCTTTTCCTTCTTTGTGCATATTCATTGAGTATTCCAAATAAACTAATTAAGCACAATAATTAATATACTAACTTCCGTACACATCATGTGAGTGCTCAATTTTTTATTTCTTTTATAACTTTCAAATAACTGGCATTCACTCACACGGTTGGTGGCCTGATGGAAAATGACTCGGGCTTCCATCAAGCACGCCCATCAGCACTTTGTGGGTGCCCTATCCTATCCAGTTGTGCCCTGGGGCAAGTTGGATGTTGTTATGATAATGCCCAGGCAGTGTAGCCACGTGGCCCACCCCCCCCCCCCCCCCCCCCCCCCCAAAAAAAAACTCATCTTTTCGTTTACCCAAAAAAAAAAAAAAAAAATGGCACTCAAAATTTATCCATGCGTCCAATTACATTGCAGAAATATAACGGATAATTTAAAAATGTAGCAACAACTTTTTATTTTTTAGTCTTTTGTCATTTGATAATTGAGCCGAGAGATTTGAACCCTAAAATGTTTCAATTAGAAATATCAAAAGATATCAGTTGAATGACAAGGTTGTTGGCAACAACTTTTGACCTAATTAACTTAATCTAAATGTATGTGCGTGAAACTCTCTTTTAGATACTTGAACCTTGACCCTTGCGCCCTTACCTCACAAGAACTTATATTTGTGGAATGAACATCACACTAAGGGCGCACTAAAATAAACCAAACTTGAACATATAATCTTATTTGATGTTGAGTTTAAGACTCGTATTCAAAATAAAATAAAATAAATAATCATAAATTTTCAATTCTAGATTTGTTTACATCCTTACTTCTTACTATTTGTTCCCGCACTACCCTACTACAACCAAAAATAGTGTAAGGGTTCGTTTGGCTGGAATGGTGGAAAAGTAGGAGGATAGAAAATGGGGAAGTGATAAAAAAGTAGAAGGATAAAAAAAATTTAGTTTTCTCTCGTATGTATTTGGTTGAATTGATGGAAAAGTAAAAAAATAGAAAAAAGGAAGTTGGTATAAATTTACAATTATGTCCCTCAGTAACACATTTAAAAAAAAAAAAAAAAAAATTGTACACCTCTTAAAAGAAAAAAAGCACAAGCCTTGATCCAACTAAAAAATTATTGAAAGTTGTTGGGAAGAGCCAAGGACAATTTCATCCAACTAAACTCTCATGTTCTCCCTTGTATTTTCTCTCCAATTTGGACTAATCATTTTTTGGTGGGGGGCCCGGAGAGAAAATAGCCAAGCCCTACCAATTTTTTCCTCCTTTCCCCCTCTTATTCAAACACCCATCTCACTTATTTTCTCTTCTCTTTTTTCCATCTTCCAAAATCACCCCAACTAAACATACCATAAGTTGAATCCCTACTTTGAACGATACCAATGTGTTACTATTAGGGACACTGTTATACTCAAGATATGCACACTATCACATGGACTAAAAACAAATTTTAAATGGGAGTGTATATGAAACGTTCAATAACAAATGTGTAATAAATTTTCCGTTCTAAATATTATTCAAATACCAATCCGATCCGAATATTATTTTCGAATACTACCTATCTTCTAAAAAAAACAATACTACCTGGCATTGTTATTAATATCATTCTGTTCTGGTCGGAAAATTTCATACCAGTCCTTAAACCGAAATGAATCACCCTCTTGTTCCATCTTGGACCAAATTCCAATTCATTCTGGCTTGATTCGGCCATTCCAGCTTGTTTTGGTGCATTTCAGCTGATACATAAATTTTGGCCAATGCTGATAAATGCATAAAATTTTGAGATGTTCAAGTTTTAATAACTGTTACTTGTAGGAAATGACCGTCGTAGGTCACTCACACCCACTTCAACTATTACCGATCATTTTCTTTTCCTTCTTTTCTTTTGAGTTCCATCTTAGAGCATTAGCATCCGATATCTGCAAAAAATCTCATTTTACCATCTTAAAAGCTACTTTATCTATTATACCATATCATTTTGCAACACACCCAACATTCCAAATTCCTTTTTTTTTTTTTTTTTTTTGTCACTTCATTTAAATATTCTTTTTTATTCTTTTTTTTTTTTACTATTTCTCTTTCTCCCTCTTCCTCTTAAGTAACCAACAACCACCACATCACAGTACCACCCCCAGACCAACATCCACCGTATCAAAATGCCATTGGCAGATCACCAAGCAAACCCACCAAACCCACACACACAACACCCAAACCCATAAACCCACCATTGTCATTCAGCCACCACCTCGCCAGACACACTAGCCACCTAACCACTACAGCAACAACCCACCCCACCACCACGGCAACACCTTGCCGCCACCACCACCACCATGAACCTACAGATGCATAGAAACCCACAAAAAAATCAAAGGAAAATTCACATAATTGAAAGCCACAAAATTTTAATCCAAAAGGCAAAACCCATCCCAAATCCATCAACAAATCAAAACCTATAGCAAATTCCAACCTCAAATCCCATTAGAACCCACCCAAAATCAAAACCCATGAACCATAAATCAACCCGTCATGACCCACACCGGACTTGAGAGACCCATAACCCACAACCCACTTGCCATGACCCACGCCGGACTTGATGCACCCATGACTCGCGATGAAGCCACGACCCATCACTACAAGAAAATGTATTTTTAGTGACGAAAAAATTCGTCACTAAAAGTCCAGTTTTTCGTCACTAAGAACCTTTAGTGACGAAATTGGATTTTTAGTGACGAAATTCGTTTCGTCGCTGTAGCCCCGTCGCTAAAAGTCCTGACGACTTTTAGCGACGAAAAATTTCGTCACTAAAAGTCCAATTTGTAAAAAAAAAAAAAAAACTTTTAGCGACGAAAATGTTTCGCCGCTAAATGTTTTCCTCGCTAAAAACAGTATTTAGTGACGAAAATATTTCGTCACTAAAACCATTACAGTTTATTAAATCATATTTAGTGACGAAAAATTTCGTCACTAAAACTATTTTCGGGTACATATAGTGACGAAAATATTCGTCACTAAAACTATTTTAAAAAAATCCATGCACATATAGTGATGAAAATTTTCGTCATTAAAACCATTTCTTACAAAATTCCACTACATTTAGTGACGAAATATTTCGTCACAAACAATTTTTTGTTGCCATATTTGTGACGAAAAAATTCGTCACTAAAACTTATTTTCTGTTTTTATTATTTTCATGACGTTGATATTAACCTGTAACCTGTCATTACATTATTAAAACCTCATATTTGATTAACACATTTATTTAAACAACACATTTATAAAAAATCGATCTATACATTCCACAAGTTAAAATTAAAACAAGTATCAAATTCAAACTCTTTTCATACAATAATTGTTTGCAACACATACAATAACTTAAGATGTTTTATAACAATACAAAAAATGTAGCATAATATAATTAGAACCCCCTAAAGCCAAAAGATGTCCTCATATGTCTTCAAATAATGCCAAAAGTAAATCCCCTAAAGCCACCAATAAGAAATCTGCACAAATATAAAAACATTACTACATTAAAATCGTAAAATAAAAACATTAACTATGTTATAAAAAACATTTCTAACAATGTATTAAGAGTAGTCTCATTTCTAACAATGCATTAGATGTTCTAAAGACAAAAGTGTAGATAACCTTAACTATATTTGCTTAAGCTGCTATTACAAGACAACTAAAAAAAGTAAACCAGGGAAAATAAACTTGGTGGAGTCCGCCTTGCTGGGTTACTGGCAATAAATTACCAGCTTTTAAGTAGTTAGCAAGCCATGTTCTAGATCATAAGTTTGTGTCGGACTTTAAAATTCTTTCTTATTCATGAATGCACAAGTTTATATTAATACTTAAATAAATATACATTGCACACACAAATATACACTCCCAATATGAATTTAAGCCTCCTTATAACACCATGCAAGCCACCCGCTTGCTCCAACACAACAACCCACCACAAAACAAATTTTCAACATCACAACTATAATGCTTACAAGTATTGAAATTGAATAAAGGAACACAATTGCTTTCATTCACATTTGCAACAAATTAAAAACACTCCCAATATGAATTTAAGCCACCTTATAACACCATGCAAGCCACCCGCTTGCTCCAACACAACAACCCACCACAAAACAAATTTTCAACATCACAACTATAATGCTTACAAGTATTGAAATTGAATAAAGGAACACAATTGCTACTAATCAACAAGTTTCATTCACATTTGCAAGAAATTAAAAACACTCCCAATATGAATTTAAGCCACCTTATAACACCATGCAAGCCACCCGCTTGCTCCAACACAACAACCCACCACAAAACAAATTTCCAACTATAATGCTTACAAGTATTGAAATTGAATAAAGGAACACAATTGCTACTAATCAACAAGTTTTATTCACATTTGCAAGAAATTAAAAACACTCCCAATATGAATTTAAGCCTCCTTATAACACCATGCAAGCCACCCGCTTACTCCAACACAACAACCCACCACAAAACAAATTTCCAACATCACAAGTATATATAGAGTTTTATAAGTTTTTAACTAGAATATACTTACTTTGCTCAAGCTAAGTTTACAACTTTTAGAAAAAATCCAAAGTTAACTTGTATTCTTCACCTTGTTCCTCACAATTTCTTCAGCCACAAAAGAGAGAGCTGGAAAAAAAAAAAAAAAAAAAAAAAGATAGCTTTTAGTGAACAGTTAAGTAGACCCAATGATAAGCACAAAAAGATGAGTGAAGCTTTACCTGCATGCAACACATAGATAAGTGCAGCTTTACCTCTTGATGGAGACAATGTAAGAATTTCAATAAAGATGAAAACACAATGTTATAGTAACTAAAGGTGTTAAACTACCCTCCTATCAAGAAGTTCTACAAATATAAACACACAAGGAAATCAATCTAAACTTTTCCTTTTAGAGCATGTAATCATGTTTAACTATTAGATATCCCCCTAAAACAATTTGCTAAAGACATGACAACTACTCCACTATTCTTTACACCACATCTTCATCCTAATAAGTACGCTCATACATCAATAAACAAGGCACATAGGCAGAGTGCTATAGAGACAATACAAAATAGAAACTCAGGATCTACATTTGAACCATTAAATGGATCAGCAACATTTCAAGGAAACCCCAATATGCCCAATTCTTATTTGATTGACCATCTCATTACATCGAATGGGCAAGTAAGTACTTCCCAAAAGCTTAAATATACAGTAAACTTACTAAAACCCCAATTCCTTTCAAATACAAATAAAGCAATCAGCAATCAGGATTCCACAACGATATATTATTCCACACTTTCACAGTTAGTTCTTTTTCTTCTTTACCACACTTTCCTCGCAACCCAAACACACCCACAGATTCAAAATCCAATAAACCCAATTCCACTATCACATTTTCCTACCAACCAAATAGACTCACATGAGAAAAAGTCCCCCCCAACCAAACAAAATATAATCATATTACTAAATCAAGCTTTGCAACCAAAATAGAAAAAACAAAAGAGGAGAATATTTGATTAACCATTCCATTGCATCAAATGGGAAAGTAAGTATAATCCAATTCAAACCCAATTCCACACTCACATTTTCCCACCAACCAAACAGACCCACATACCAAAAAAGCACCCAAATACAAAATAAATAAACAAAATCAATGATATAACAAGCACAACCCTCGTCCAAAACAATCTGCAGAAAGCTTGATTTAGTAATATGATTATAAAACAGTTCCATAGAGAACAAATTTCAAACCAAAAAACAAAAAAACAAAAAGGAAAAAAAAATTAACATCAAGCAGAAAAATTAACATCAAGCATTTAGAAACAAAAATTAATAAAACAGTTCCACAACGAATACGCCTTCGCGTCGCCGGTATGTGTTGCTGAATCAGAAGTGAAGGTATGTGGGTATGTGAGGGAAAGACCAGAAAGTGGAAGTGAGAAAATGGAAAAAAAAAAAAGGGGCTGAAGCATATAAGTGTTATCACTAACACCTTTAGCGACGAACTTCATATTTCGTCACTAAAGGTGTTAGTGATAACGTACTCATACTTATGGTTTAGTGACGAAATATGAGACTAAAGGTGTTAGTGATAACATACTCATACTTATGGTTTAGTGACGAAATTCATATTTCGTCACTAAAGCATACGTTTAGTGACGAAATATGATTTCGTCACTAACAAATCTATTATTGTTTTTAGTGACGAAATTAATATTTCGTCACTAAAACATATTTTTAGTGACGAAATGTAATTTCGTCGCTAAAAACATATAAGTGCAAAACCTTTATTTTTTTAGTGACGATATTAATTTCGTCACTAAAGCATATTTTTAGTGACGAAATGTAATTTCGTCGCTAAAAACATATAAGTGCAAAACCTTTATTTTTTAGTGACGACTATTTTTCGTCACTAATACTTACTTATAGCGACGAAAGTATTTTCGTCACTAAAACTATCCACAGCAATACCTATAGTGACGAAATATTTCGTCACTAAAAATTTCAACTTTTAGCGATGAAATATTTCGTCACTATAGATTAATTAAGTTGGCGCCAAAGTTTCCCTCCGCGGCGCTTATTTTTCAGATTACAATAGCGACGAAATTTATTTTTCGTCGCTAAATGTAATAATTTTTTTCATTATTAGTGACGAAATTCATATTTCGTCACTAAAGCTGTATTTTTAGTGATGAAAAATATTTCCTCACTAATTTTCGTCACTAAAAGTATATTTTGTTGTAGTGCATGGAGAAGACAAAGAGAATACGGGCCAAACAACTTGGTTAGGTGGCTTGCGGTGGCCTATGATGGCAGTGGCTTGTGGGGGGGCCTGTGTCAGTGGGTTCGACCATGGTGGCTTGATAATGGTATTCATGTCCACCATGAGTTTTGGGTTTGAAGATGAGAGAGCAAAACAAGAGAGAGACGAGGAAAGAGAAAGTGAAATGAAATAATGAGAAAAGAGGAGAGAGAAGAATCAGATAATAAAAAATAAATTTTTATTATACAATCTTGCTACAGTATCAATATAGGATAGTACTATAGCAATATTGTAAATTTTTTAACAATTGACAGTCTAGATAATGCATCATTTTAGTAATTTAATGCTAAAATATAGCAACATATAGCATTCCGAATGCAGGGTACTACCCTTCTTTTGATTGTTTGCCCATTTGCTTTTACTCTCCAGTTTTTAGCTATGATATTTTGACTTTTATTTTCCAATTTTTTTTTTTTGTGAGCCCGTCCACGTGACTACCAAGGCAAAATTCGGTAAATAGTACATTTTTTGGAAAAAAATTGGTGACTAGCATGTGTTTGAACTTATTTAGTTAGTTTGACTATTTTTGGAACTCGAGTTCCAACCCAAAATCGAGTTTCTCAAACTCGATTTACTCTTAGATCCATCTGACGTGGATTTAAAAAAAAAAAAAAAACTACGTGGAACTCGGGTGTAGTAAACTCGAATTCCATTTTAAAAAAAAATTTACCTGCAAGGAACTCGAGTTTTCTAGGATCGAGTTCCAAGTGGGAAAAATAATATATTAGATTAAACTTGAGTTCCATGTGTTTATTTAAAAAAAAAAAATCCACGTCAGACAAATCCAAGAGTAAATCGAGTTTGTGAAACTCGATTTTGGGTTGGAACTCGAGTTTCACAAACTCGAGTTCCAAAAACAGTCCAACTTACTAAATATTTTCAGCTGCATGCTATTTATCTAATATTTTTCTAAAAAAATGCTGTTCAGCAAATTTTGCCGACTACCAATGTGATTTTAAAGGAGAGTTAAAGCTTGCAGGCTTTGTGTCTTCTCCCCTATACATGTTAATTTCTTCTTCTCCTTTGTCCAATAAATATTATTGTTCTATATTCTAAATAATTGTTATGATTATTATAATAATTATAATGATTATTATTATTGGATATGAGTTTGATAAATTATGTGAATTATGAACTTCTAATTTTAAGATTTATGGTAATTAAAATAAAAATATTGGTTTCACCAAGAATATATAACATTATATATATAAATCACAAATCTCTTATTCAACCATAAAACACTTTATCAATTACTACCTTATATCTAGTACCTACATCCCTAACCAAAAATAACTTGTTGAATATTCAACGATCTCATATTAAATTAAAAGACGGTTCTGAGTTTCTCTCTCTCTCTCTCTCTCTCTCTCTCTCTCTCTCTCTCTCTCTCTGTGTAAAATGTTCTTTCTCAAAGCTCTAACTCTCCTATCTCTCTCTCTCTCTAAAAAATCTTTATTAAAGCGCTTAAAGAGTTAAAAGGTTACTTTTTGTTGAAGCTATTATATAGTAGTGTATGACGAACTCATCGGAGCTCTTCCATAGCCAGAGGTCTCGCGTGGTCCACGGTTGCCTCGATCTATGGTTTGATCGGAGCTTTCATCGGCGCGATCACTGCAATTACCACGTTTATCATCTTCTTCATCATCGCCAAGATTCCCAACCCTCTGATCCTCTCTGCCGATCCATTCACATAAGACCTCACATAATAACTTTTTTATTTTAATGATATTAATTTGAGATTGTTGCTATCAACAGCTGAAATTGAATATATTTGTGTGTGTGTGTGTATATATGATAATTTTTTTTTTAATTTTCTTTTTGGAAATTTCTATGGCGTAAAAATTGCTTTTTTATTTTTATTTTTATAAAGTAGTATCTCAGAGTTTGAGGACAAACAAAATTGCTTTTTTTTTTCTTAAAGAAAAAAAATTGTATTTCAGAATTTGAGGTCAAACACTGAATTTCATATTATTTTATAGTGTTTCTTAACAACCTTCGAAATTAATTGTGAGCAACCAGATGAAGCTTACTCTACTTTACTATTTATGATGAACTGTTGTAGATTATGGGAAATTATTGTGTATTTCCGGAGTACAATAAATGCATACTCTCTCCTCTCACATGAATGGTAGGTCCCACTAATTAAATTTATGATGGACCCACTATTTATGTGAGAGGGGAAGTATGTATTTATGGTATTCCAGGTGTAACTAATAATTTTCCATAGATTATTTACGAGAATTTGCAGTGAATGAGTATTTCTAGATGTATTTTCTTTTCTAACGTATAGTTGCAAATTTATTTTATTTTATAACTTTCAAATAATTGACATTCAAGATTTATCCATTATTCCAATTACGTAGTAGTAATGTAGCGGATAATTTAAAAATGAAGCAATAACTTTTGACTTTTTAGTTTTATATCATTTAACAATTGGGTGGGGATTTTGAATGTCTCAATTGAAAACTTCAGAAGATATTAGTTGAACAATAATGTTGTTGAGAACAACTTTTAAATTTTTTATTGTTATTTTTGATATTTGATGTATAAATCTTACTCTAGTATAATTTAAATGTATATGTATGAAACTCCCTCATGGGGACTAAAACTTCAGCTAGGGTATGTAGCCAACCCCTAAATTCTCCAAAATCGACCCGATCCAACACAACATGCTTGATTGGGTTGGTTTTTAGGGGTTGGTAGGTTGTGTTGGATTATCAAAACTTTTTTCATGGTAGATCAGCTTGGGTGTGGGTCAACAAATTCACAAATTCGCTTAACCTAATCTGACTCACCTATATTTAATATATAAAAAATATATTATATAATTTTATTATTTACTCTTTTGTTTATCAATTGAGTTGGGAAAAAATTACATGACATCCTACTAACCAGAAAATAATAAAACTAGTTTACATTTATTTTATTTCTCCACTGAGTTGAGATTATTTGATATCTTATAGCTTAAATTCAATGTCATTTGGTTTGATTATTTACGTTGGTTTGATGTACTCCCAACATATTATTTGTGTTGGTTAAAACCTTGAAGCGCTAAATAAAAAAGCCTGTGTTGGTTTGGTGCTATGATCAGGTTTATTAAGTTATAAATTTGCTTTAATTTGTGCTAGTGCTGTTTTAATGCTCGTTTAAAAATAACAAATAAAAAATATCCAACCTATGGGTCCAACTCGATCCAAGTGGGTTAGGTTGGATATTTTTTAACCTGACCGTGGTGGGTCGAATTGAAAAAAACTCTCAACCCAATCCAGCCCGACCCATGCACACCCCTAACCTCAGTTCTTGCCCCTCACCCACAAGAACTTGTAATTGTAGAATGACCATTACGCCAAAGGTGTGTGGTGGTCAACTTTTTCCCTATGAGCTTCCATCTCTCTTTAACTCCATTATGGTATAAAAGTAAAAAACATATCTTATTTCCATTCTTTTTCCCTTTGCAAACCATACAAAGAAAAGAGAAAAATATTATTTTCCTTATTTTTCCTTTCCCTATTTTCAAAAATATTTTCTTTTCTCTTTCTTTATCAATTTCTTCCCTTAATTTATTATGGGTTCAGTTAATGTATGCCTTTAGGACATATATTAATTATCAATTTTAAGAATTTTTTATGAGAAATTGAAAAAATTGTAAAAAAGTACGTCACTTTTTCATTTTCCCATAAAAAATTTCCTAAAATAGTTTACTAATGTATGCCCTAAGGGCACATGTTAGTAAAACCTATTTGTTATGGGTTGTAAATGAACTAAGCTATTCATAAACCACTCAAGCTCAGGTTGCTCAGCTTGGAAAAAAGACTTATTGATGTTTGTTTGTTTAACAAACAAGCTAAGCTCAAATCCAAGTTTAAACTTGACTGTTAAATGAGCAAAGCTCAAACGTATAATGTGCTAGTGAATAAGTTCTTATACACGGGGCTTGATTTAAGTTTATATAATATTATATGTTTATATATATAATTGTCTAAAAATATACATATCCAGACTTGATACTGAATCGTGTAAGAATGTAAATAAGTTCATACAAAATCAAGTTCTTATTTTTAGTTTGTTGATAAATATGAAATAGTCCATTCGTATAATAAAATTATATATAGTTTTTAACAATACAAAGTTGGTGAATCTTATTTTTATAAATTCATAAAAAAATGCTCTATCTAATAATTTCAAATAATATCATTTCAACTATAATTTAATTTTTAATTATTAATATATATTTGTGAAAGGGTAAAAATTTTTTGTCATGGTTTTACCATATATGAAAAGAAAATATGTTAACCAAGTAGCTCATGATGATAAGCTCAAACTTGTTCCATAAGGAAATAAACCAAATTTGAACATATAATCTTATTTGATGTTGAATTTAAGGATCATATTCAAGATAAAATTAAATAAACAATCATAAACTTTCAATTCTATACTTGTTTACAGCCCCCTGCTTCTTACTCTTTACTTCCCCACCCACCCCCCCGGCGACTACTACCAAAAACAATGTAAATTGAATCCCTACATCGAACTATACCAATGTGTTACTATTGTGAACTAACAATTGCAAAAGCTATTAATCCAAATCCAAATAGAGTAAACATACTTTTTATTATACTCACTGTACACACTATTACATGAACTGAAATCGTGTAATTGCACTCACTACACACGCGGTCACATGTATAGAAATCGTGTTTTAAAGGAAGTGTATATAGAGCATTCAATAGCAATTAGGTAGTCCATAACAAGATAATTCTATCCAATCCGCAGCAATTCCGCAGTGCAGCGTGAGTATGACCCACCTAAAACCATTCGTCACGCAAAACGTCTTTCGTTCCCAACTTAAAAAAGATTCAAAAGAATACCAATTGCATTAACAAAATAGTACTACGTAACCAAACCAAAAAAAATCAAAAATCAAAATTGGCCTTAAGCTTCCTTTTAATCTTCAACGACCTCATATTATATATTTAAAAAAAAAAAAAAAAAAAAGGGTTTTGAATTCGATCTCTTTCTCCGAAGCTCTCACTTCAACTTCGCTCTCTAAAAAAATGTTCTTTCTCATGTATTTCGTCGATGCTTTCACTGACTTTATCTCTCTCACGTTTTGAAAAAAAAAGAAGAAAAAAACTCTATAAAGCGCTTAAAAAAGAGTTGAAGAAGTTAACTTTTAAGCTAAAATAGGTTAGATAGTGTATGACTATATTCATGACGAGCGCATCGGAGCTCTTCCACAACCGGAGGTCGTCTCGGGTGGGCCGCGGCAGCCCCGATCTATGTTCCGATCGGACCTCTCATCGACGCCACCACTGCAATTATCACGTTTATCATCTTCATCATCATCACCAAGATTCCCAAGCCTCCGATCCTCTCCGGCGATCCCTTTACGTACGACCTCACCTGGTATTTTTATTTATTTATTTTAAAAAATTTTAATTTCAGATTGTTGCTCTTCAACACCTGACATCGCCTTCGATTTTATTGATTCTGATATATAATTGTATATACGATACTGCTTATTTTATTTTTGAAATTTGTAGAGGTTGTTGCTTTAAACAGTGAAGTAATTGTATCACGATCGGTACTATAGGGTAGAAATTGCTCCTTTTTTTTTTTGGTTTAAATTATTATTATTATTTTATAAATTGTATTTTAGAACTTCAAAATTATTTTTGAGCAAACAGATGAGGCTTACTTTACTATTCATGATCTGTTGTAGCTTATTTATGAGAATTTGCTGTGAATGAGTATTTTCTAGATGTATTTTCTTTTTCTAAATAGTTGCAAATTTCATAACATGGCCTTATGTTTGTGTTTGTTTGTTAGAATTGATCACAATGGTTAAGCATATATAGTTTTGTGCATTCTTAAGTGACGACATGAATTACAACCACAATCCCCAAAATCTATGTTAACTTACTTTGCAAGAAATTTTCTCTATAGAAGAAATAGTTACAATGAGTCCCTACTCGCAAAAACTTTGGTAAGACTAGATTCGACTCATAATATTAAAGAGCGACCTGTTTGCCTCCCGCCAGAACTCTTAGACATTTTCAATGAAATTTCCTCCTTGAGCAAGCTCAACCGCATCAACTTGGAACTCCGGTACACTAGTGAAGTCACCAGTAAAGGTTAATGAATCTTTGTGGTTTGAATGGATAGAAGAGAATTTAACTGATAGTTTAGGGTCAAGGAATTTTGGCTCGCACCCACATCTTAGCATGATTGGCTCTCCTGAAAAACATGCGAAGTTGGGTCTTTTATAGGTAGGTGAAGGTTTGGAGACATCACTGTTAAGCCAACTTCTAATGGCCGTGTCTCACATATTTCAAATCAAAGTTGGGTCAAGAGCCTTGTAGTTCAACTGACACCTCCTAGTGTTTCCTAAAAAGACGTCTAAGTTGAAATACCTCTTCTCCCAACTATCGAATTATCAAAAAAATCAAAGATGGGTCAAATTTGTCTGTTCAAAGCCCAAGATGTTTACTTTCCATTAAAACAAGTTTGATATAAAAATTTGTTGCGGTGTAAAAAATATGGGCAAAAGATCATCAACTCTTCAGCTTTGAGCATATCATAACCTCGTCTTCTTTCAACAACTTTTGAGCCAAACTCAACCTGACACAATTCTATGGAACAACCCAAATTTGAATGGTTTCTGCAATAGGATTTGTCAACAGATCGATAAAACCTAGCATAACTTTGCAACCAGAAGGAACTTATATATTTGTCTGAAAGTTTGGTTTCTAGCTGATTTATGAGGGTTTTTAATTAAATAGCTATCCCTATTGGTTTTTATTTATAATTTTAAATTTGGTTTCAGATTTTATAACTCCATCTAATCATCATCTTATGATTGTGTTGAATTGTTAGCATTTTTTACAAAAATTAGATATATGTTGCTAATATAACCTTTTCAGTTCATGTGTATCCATTGTTTTTAAATATGTAAGCATAATCCAAATCATTAAAGGCGAAGCCTTTTGAATTTATTGTTTATAATTAATTTAAAATGTCTGGTTTTTGTAGAAATATGATTAAAATTTTTTTTTCACATCATCTATGTTTTCATGAACTTGTTTTGTTAGGTTTATCAACTTATATATAACGAAATATCAAGCTATATATAAAACTTTTGCAAAATAGTTATATTTTGATCCTTTTGGAATTGTTCCCCCCGCCCCCACAAAACACCAACTTTAGAATTAACTGAGTTCAATAAATTTTAACTGTTAGACATATAAAAAGTCACAATGCACACATATATGTGCATGTGTGAATAAGTTGATAAATTTTGTATGATACTATGATGTAAACTGTGAAGCATATTGTATGGGCTTAAGGACTTTTTGAAATTTAGTGGGGGAAGGCATAAAATTAGATAGCTGGCACGAACTGCTTCTCTTTGTAGCGCCCCCCCCCCCCCCCTTTTCTCTCTTTGCATAGTACATATTTTGAGTGAAAAGCACCAGAAATAGCAACTGGTTAGGTGAGTTTCATTTGTGACGTGTCATGTTCTCCTCTATGATCTCCAATAATTAAGGTCATCAATTGAGTGTTTATAATTTATTTATTTACCCAACATTTAATTGGTATCTTTCTTATTGGGAGGAATTTCTGGGGAGAAAATACTTTACTTAAAATGAACCTGGGTTACTTTATCATAATTGTGGTTTTGTTTATGTGTCTGTGTGGTGAAAGCATGAGATTCAAAATCAATATTTGTACAGTAGCTCAGTGCCTAGAGGTTCATACTTTTTTTCCCTCATTTCTATATTGTGTTGGCTTGAGAAGGAGCGTGCGGCAGTTCGACCTGAGCAAAGTACAAGTCAATTTGTTTCAAGCAACAGTGCCAACACAGAAAATTTAAGCAGCACAAGTAGGCCAAGGTTGATTGAAAACGAGGACAGGCTTCCTGGAGATGTGCTGCTTGCAAGGGCTAGGCTTCTGGAGAGGTTGAGAGGGGTGCCAATTTCTGCAAACAGGTCAGTGCTTAATGTGATATGCAATTGGGTATTTTTCAGGGCTGAGTTTGGACATTACATGAAAATTATTATCTATTATATGTCATCGATAATATTTTTATGCCAAAATTGTCATTATACATTTGCGAAATACCAAGATTTACAGCCACCAATGCTGTTGATGGTGAAGTTATGAAACTATTACATCGTTCAATCTGATACCATATTTTAAGGTCTGATGATGGATCCAATTTTCTTATCTGACTCCACTTTTAGATGGACCTTTATGTGTAAAAACTGGGTTATAGTGACCCATTTGATTCTTATGGAATAGCCAGAAACATCTTCAACTTTCTTGCAATTGATTATCCTGTACATGATGTCCGTAATTTAAATTTCTCATGACAAAAGTGTTTATGACTGGTGGAATTGCATAATATGTGTGTGTGTGTGTGTGCGCGTGTGTGTTGGATTTTATTAACAGTCATATACTGTTAAGGGATGTTTAGCATATCACAAAACTAGGCCAACCACGAACAACGTAGCTGGTTTTAACCTTTTTTAGTTCAAAAAACTGGTTCAAAATGGGACGAAATACGTTCCTTTAAAAACCTAGTTTTAACTTTGGTTTTTCAAATATACATTTTCTCCAAAATCAAGTTCTGTAAATTTTGATGTTTTTCATATTCATATTCTCACCATAATCTAGTTTTAAATTAGAAATTTTTGCATGCATATTAGGGAAAACTGGTTTTGATATGATTCTAGACAAACTTGAAATAAAATAAACCAGTTCAGTTTTGTTTTTGGTTCTGCTTGTAGAACTGAACTAGTTTAGTTGTTTGCCAAACATCCCTTATTGTCTGAATTGGGTGGTTGGTTTAATGGGATGATCAAAGGGGTAGCTTCTTCTTTTCATCATGCAAGTTGAATTTGTGACAGATAGTTGAGGGACAGACAGTTGAGGTTGTGGCACAACATTTGAAACGGTTTATCACTTTTTTCTTTAAATTAGATATGATGCCTTTTTATATGAGATTGATGTGACATGGTGACAACTGCCAAATCCATGGAATTCCCTTCGGAATCTCCAGAGGGGCCACATCCCTGATTCAGTTGATAACATTTAAAAAATGATGAGTCGCACTAGAGCTCTTTTGTCATGGTTACTTGCTCCTACTGTATGAAATTTTAAATTGCAATTAAGGTGCAATTAGAGAGTCATTTGTGATCCTAAGTTTGGGGGCCCACTTTAATTTTGCTCTGAATTCCCCTTTGGAGGAATTGAACTTGGTTTAGTAATTGCAATGGCTAATTCTACTGGCTCTCATCACTGGGTTCAATTACAAAGCTCAGTGAACATCTTGCCCACTTTCCAGAGAGAGTAGTGTATTCCTTTAATCTCATTTTGCGACTTAATAGTAATAGTGCAGCAACTCAGGCAGTTGGGACAAGACACTGTAATTTATTGTGACAAATATCTCCTAATATTTTTTATTTCTTTTAACAAATGCTGAATTCTATGCTTGTGTTACTATTCATCAAACATGCAACAATATCCATTATGGGAATTTTAAATATTCACAAATTATTGGTGAATATCTCTTGTACCACCAAATTGTCTTTGAAACGGTTGGACTGATTTTAATGGATGGCTTCTTCAATCATTGTGTTTCTCATTCAATTTTGATTTTTGTCAAATTTTTCTTGGGCTTCTGTTCTATTTATGATATCTCCAGTATCTTGCACCTCTAAATTCTTTGTTAAATTATTTTCATATCATTAATTGTCATTTGCTGTGAATTTCTGCTGCTGATACTACTGACATCATCCTCACTACTGCTGCTGCTGCTTGTGCTACTATAGATATCATTTGTTGCAGCCAGCATGTGGTATTATGGTCTAGACAAGTTGACAAATATTCTGAAAGTGAAGATCTTTCTTTCCTTGTCCTTGAATCAAAATAATAGTCTCCTGTTTGGTTTTGCTTTTTTATTTAGGGGAAGTGGGAGACCTTTGTCAGACCGCACTGAATTAATGCTTGAAGATGACCCAAGAGAGCTTGTTGATGATCAGGACGTGGGTACTCAAGCATCAGCAGGTCAGTCAGCTGGAAGCTCAACCATTACTAGCCTGACCTCTCGAATTGAGAGGCTACAATTATTCTTAAAACCAAAGAAGAAGCCACCTGGTCTCAGTCAGGAGGCTCTAGATTGTTTGCACCTGGAGGTTTTCAGCTGCAAGGTTGAAGGGGCGGTATCAAGAGCTTCACAGGATTGTAGTATATGTCTGGAGACATTTGTGGAGGGAGACGCGCTTATACACTTGCCATGTTCCCATAGGTTCCACTCTGCCTGCTTGGATCCCTGGGTTCGAACTTGTGGTGACTGCCCATATTGTCGCAGAAGTATAGTAACAAGTCACAAAGCGTCAAAGAGTTAGAAATGTTTTTCTAATCTGGGTTTCCTACACGTGTGGAAGTTTTGGCTTGGCACTGACCAAATTATGCTGTTAATTTGTAATTGTGTGCATATATTATTGTATCTCCTGCTCTGTTGTGTACACACGAGAAAATCTGGTCTCATTGTATTTTTTGACTGTTATTTTGAAATTTGAATACGTGTTTTCTGTGTTTTACTATTGTAGATTACCTTTTGATTTCTTCTCTCCTCTATTCAGGAAATTTAGAAGATATTGACAGTCAAGCCCACAAAGCCTATGAATGATGTTGGAAAGACCCAACAAGTAGTATTGCCCAAAGCTTGCACACCTATATGCATCTGAAAATAAAAAATAACATAAATCAAAAATGCTTTTAACTTTTTTTTTTTTCGATAATGTAAAAAAATGCTTTTAACTTGAACATAACAGAATATACTACTCGAATGAAAGGAAAAGAGAACAATTATTAAACTCATGCTTTGGTCCTTGTTCTATTCTTTATCTATATTATATATTTTAGGTTAAAATACAAAACTCACTTTCTAAGTTTTATTATTTTTCATTTTTGTTCTATAAGTTTGGGTTTTGTTATTTCAGTTCTTTAAGTTTAATTCCTTTCTACTTAAGTCTTCTGTTAATGTACTGTTAGTTTCTACCGTTAACTTATATTTTTTTATATTTAATTTTTATTTTTATATTAGTTCGGCCTTTATTTGAAGACCATGGAAATGTTACTGAGGTTGCTCTGATTAAAGATAAGAGAACAGGACAACAGCAAGGTATGCGTGGAATCTAATTTCTATGATATAATTGTGATATATACCTATCCTATTTCACGTCATCTGAGAGGCTGTGTAAGCAGTGGCGGCGCCATGTACATTAAAAAAAAAAAAAAAATTATATTTAATCCATATTAGGAACACCCTCAAACTAAAAAATAAAAAAATAAAAAAATTATCTATTCTACTTTCAAGCAAAAAAAAAAAAACCAAAATTTTTTTTTGAACTAAAATCTAAAAAAATAAAATAAAATAAATTATCTGTTCTACTTTCAAGCAAAAAAAAACTCCAAAAAAAAAAAAAAAATTGTAACAGAGCCAAGCCCAACATAATACGGAGGTAGCAAACCCATGGATTCTCACAAAAAAAAGTATAGAGCAAATCAGAAATCAAACCCATGGTCACGTCGTTGGAAGAGAAAACCAAACCCCAATACAGTCTATACAGAGCAAAAGCAAACCAAACCCCAATACAGTCTATACAGAGCAAAAGCAAACCAAACCCCAATACTGCAATACAGAGGTGTTTATCAAAAAAAAAAAAAAAAAAACCCAATACAGAGCAAACCCAAACCAAACCCACAGTCACGTTGCTCGCAGGCACAGCTCGCTCATCGTCACCGTAGCTCGCTTATCGTCGTCGCTCGCTCGCCCGCCCCTCGTCGTCGCTTGTTGCTTGCCCCTCGTTGCAGATCGTAGATCACAAATCGCTCTTGGCTGTTTTGGTGCTCGGCCTCAAGGTATTTCTCTCTCTTTTTCTCTCTAACTCTCTCTCAGTTTCTCACTCAGTCTCTCTCTCTCACTGAAATGAAAAATATGAATGTCTGATGTCTCTCTCTCTCTCTCTTTATTCTAGTCTAAGTTGTCTAACTTAGTAACTCTCTCTCTCGTTTGAACTGTAAGACTCTGATTGGCTGGCCGAATATTTACTCTCTTTTTATTTTATTTTATTTTATTTGAGAACCAATCTTTACTCTTTAACTTTATTTTTCTTTTTGCATGTTTTTTGGCTTTATCTTATCCGTTGCTGTTGTTCAATGTGTGTTGGTGAGATATTGATTGTCTTTTAGTGTAATATGTATTGTGATTGTGAAATTTTCTGATTGGCAGGTTGTGATTGGGGGCATCAGGTAGCTTGTGCTTGTCTGTTGAGTGGGGTGGGGGTAGATGGGTTGATGGGCACATGGGACCGGGTAAACAATAATTAAAGCAGTGTAATGTACTGCATATTACATTGCTTTAATTATTATGCTGCACATGGGATGTATAATGTTTGGCTCTTTTAGTGTAATGTGCACAAAGGGCTAAACAATATAACAAATTAAAGCAATATAATTAATAACAAACAAATTAAAGCAATATAGTTTATTGTTACACTAAACAATAATAATTAAAGCAGTATAATTAACCAATACATTATAAAAGATAAATAAATTAAATTATGTTAGGCTAAATAATAATTAATAATTTTATAATTAATGAAATAATAATATAACAAATTATAGTTTATAAAAGCCAAACAAATTAATGAAACAACTAAACAACAATAATTAATAATTTTATTAATATTTCAAATAAACTTATAGTTTATTGTTTATTCTTTTGCTAGAATTATGGACAAATATTTGATAAGAAAACCACATACCCAAGATTCAGCTCTTGCGCAAGATTCATCTTCATCTTCTAAACGAATTCGTGTTGACTTTAACTTAGAGAATCTTCCTTTAGATCCTGGGCTACGAGAAAAAAATATCATCTTATCATCCTAATCATCATGATGAAATAAGAAGATATTATTTAACAAAAGGCCCTTGTCAAGCTGTTTTACACAGTGATGATTACCCTATATCATATTTTTCTGGAAAGCCCCGTCGATTAATATCCAAATGGTATAAAAATAGATACTGGTTAGAATATAGTATAAACAAGGATGCAGTATTTTGTTTTTAATGCTACCTATTTGGGCAAGATGTTGGTAAGTAAGGAGGAGGTGATGCTTTTGTAACGAAGGGATTCAAACTTTGGAATCAGAAAGATAAGTTAAATTCCCATGTTGGAGGAGTTAATAGTGCTCATAACCAAGCTGTCCAGAAGAGTGAAGATCTATTGAAGGAAAAGCAACACATTCAAAGTGTTTTTGTTAAGCAATCAAATCAAGATAAAATTGAATATCAGGTTCAATTAAATGCAATAGTTGATTGCATAAGATTCCTTTTATGCAGGGGATTAGCTTTTCGTGGTCACGATGAATCTCAAGGTTTAAGTGATAAAGGAAATTTCCTTGAGCTTCTACAATTTTTGGGGTATCACAATGAATCTATCAATGAAGTGTTGCAAAAAGCTCCAAAAAATTGCAAGCTTACCCGCCCTGATATTCAAAAAGACATTGTGAATGTAATTGCACTTGAAACATCCAAAGCCATCATCAAGGATCTTGACAATGGGTTCTTTTCAATATTAGTTGATGAGTCACGTGATATCTCAGTGAAAGAACAAATGGCCCTCGTTCTTCGTTATGTGAACAAAGAAGGAATTATTATAGAGCGATTCCTTGATATTGTACATGTAGCAAGTACTACCACTTTGTCACTCAAACATGCTATTAAATGTTTACTTTGTGAACATAATTTGAGTTTATCGAACCTACATGGGCAAGGTTATGACGGGGCTAGTAATATGCAAGGTGATATCAATGGTCTCAAAACTTTAATTTTGAAAGAGAATAAGTCAGCATTTTATGTCCATTGTTTTGCTCATCAACTTCAATTGACACTTGTTGCTATTGCTAAAAATCACATTAACATTGCTAAATTTTTTTATGTGATTAGTAATTTAGTAACTGTTGTTGGATGCTCTTGTAAGAGACGAAATGCTCTTCAAGATACACAATTTGCCAAAATTAAAGAAGATTTAGAGAATGGTGTACGTAAAAGTGGGCAAGGTTTGAATTAAGAGACAAATCTTAAACGTCCTGGTGATACACATTGAGGATCATATTATGAGACTATTCTCAACTTGATTTTGATGTTTTCTGCTGTTGTTGATGTACTTGAGATTATTGAAGAAGATGGCTTCTCCGACCAAAAAGTTGAAGCTCGATCTATTATGAGGTCAATTCTATCTTTTGAATTTGTCTTTGCTCTACACTTGATGAAAAATATTTTAGGGATCACAAATGAGTTGTCAATAGCATTACAAAAAAAAAAAAAAAAAAATCAAGATATAGTAAATGCTATGGATCTTGTTAAAGTGTCTAAGCAACGGTTGCAAGTGATGAGAGATGATGAATAGACATCTTTATTGGCTAAAGCATCTTTATTTTGTACCTCACATGATATTCCTATCTTGGACATGGAAGCGATATTTGTAGTTAGGGGGAAGCTGCGACGCAACACCCAACAAAATACAAATTTACATCATTATTGTGTTGAGCTATTCTACACAGTCATAGATATGCAACTTCAAGAGCTTAACACCCACTTTTCTGAGGCGAATACCGATTTGCTACTTTGTATGGCTTGCTTGAATCCAAGTAATTCATTTGTAGTTTTCGATAAGGAAAAGTTGATATGTCTAGCTAAGTTCTATCCCTCTGATTTTCTTGGGACAGATATTTTCGCACTTGACTCTCAACTACATAATTACATTTTTGATATGCACAACAATGACTTCTTTTTAGAGCTTCAAGGAGTTAGTGAACTTGCTGAAAAGTTAGTAAGCACAAGGAAGCACGAGACTTATCCATTAGTCTATTTGCTTGTGAAGCTAGCTTTGACCCTTCCAGTTGCTACTGCAATAGTAGAAAAAAGTTTTTCAGCAATGAAATATATAAAGAATGAACTGTGCAATCGAATGGGAGATCAATGAATAAATGATTGCTTGGTTGTGTATAATGAAAAAGATGTAGCTTGTAGCATTGATAATGAGACTATCATGCAACGATTTCAAAATATGAAAACTCGTAGAAGACAATTGTAAATTTTATGTATTTGCGTGTTTTTTGATTGTTGTTGTTGTCAATATATAAAATTTTCTTTTTATTAGATTGTGTAATTTATGTTTGGTGAGGAACACCCTGAAAAAATTTCATGGAGTCCCCACTGCTCTCTTTCTCTCCCATGCCTTTGCCAATGACCCTTTCTCTCCCCCTACCACTCAACCTAGCACTCTAGACACTGTCCCTCTACCCATTTTCTCATCCCTCCCTCTCTCATGGCGGTGGCAGTTAATTTTCTGGGTGAGATCGGCGTGGTTAAGGATTCGGTGGTTTGCAGCGGCGTGGCTCCCAATGGTTGGTGGTGGATCTTAGAGGTTGGAAAAGATAAGATTGCTGGGATGGAGGGTCTTGGTGATTGATTACAAAAGGGACCCACTGATTGACTGTCAAATTGAGCTAGCTAAGTTAATGGAAGAGAAGGGTGTAGTTGTGGTGAGTTAATTTGACGAGGGTGGTCACCATGGTATGGATCTTCAAGACCCATCCAGGGCTAAGGCACTGCACGTTGTTTTAAAGAATTTCATGCTACCTTCCTTGGTTGTCTAGGAAAAATAATGGGTCTGCTTTATTTTAGAAAGATCATAAAGTAAATCACTAAATTTACTTGTTTATCGTTATTTCTGGTTTCAAATTTCAATATATTGAAATGGAGATGTGGTTGTGGTTGAGTTAATTTGGGTATGGGTGTTATTTGTGTTGTTGATGGTGGGGACTATGATTGTGGTGGTGGCTGGGTTTTTTTTTTTTTTTTTTTTTTTTGTTTTGGTACTGGTGGTGGCGGGTTTGATGAGTGTGGGTGGTGGCGTGGTGGTGGCAGTGGCAGTGGTGAGGTTTTGGCGTGCTGGTGGCAGTATGTTGTGTTTGTTTGGTGGTTTTTTTAATGGGTTTGTTGTGGTGTTATACGATGGCATGTTGGCATGGTAGTGGTGGTTATTGTGGCTGTGAGTGGCAGTGGGTATTGAGTCGTTGTTGTGGTTGTTGGTTGCTTTATGAAAGGAGGAGAACCACCGCACACATATGGTGCGATGGTTACTCCATAAGTATAAGTACCTGTGGGGTGTAGGGGACAAGGGCCGGGGTTTAAGTCTCAAGTAGGAAGCTTTCACACATATATACTCTTAGATTAGGCTAGAGTAGAATTTTTACCTTCTAAAAAAATAAAAATAAAAAAATAAAAAAGGAAGGGGGAGAAAGAAAGGAAGAGGAAGAGAGAGAGAGAGTGAAATAATATAAAAAATAAAAAGAATATTTAAATAAATTGACAAAAAATATAGTTTGGGACGTTGGGTGTATTGTAAAATGGTATGGTATAATAGATAAATTAACTTTTGAGATGGTAAAATGAGGTAAATTTTAGAAACCAAACGTGAATGCTAGATGCTATTTTCCAAAGCTTTCACTCCTTTTCCTACTGTGTTCATTCACTTAGGGTGTGTTTGTTGGGAGGTGAATCAGGGTGGATGGAAAAGTTTAGAGAGAAAATGGGAAGTAAAAATTTTTTGGAGTGTGTTTGGTTGGAAATAAGGAAGGAAAATAAATGGTGGGACCTAGATGTTTTCTCCCCGGGTCCAACAAAATGTTTTCTACCTAAAATGGATAGAAAACTTTTTTGGAGTGTGTTTGTTTGTTTGTTTGTTTTTTTTTTATTTTAGGCAGGCCTCTTCTTTTTCTTTTTCTTTTGATTTTCTAGGGCTTGGGCATGATAGTTGTTGTTGTTGTTGTTGTTTTTTTTTTTTTTTTTTTTTTAACTAGACGTGATTTTTTTTTTTTTTGGATATGATTTTTATTTTTTAATAAATTTGGGTGATTGCTCTTTTTTTTGTGTGGTTAATTCTCACTTTTTTTTTTTTTAATTGTGCATCATTCTTTAACAAGGGCATATGAGTAAATTTATTCAAACTCATTTTTTCCATCCCCCCACTTTTCCACTTCCAACTAAACAAAAATGAGAGAAAATAAAATCTTTTTTATCTTTCCACCATTTTCTATCCTCCTAGTTTTCCACTCCTCCAAACAAACAGACCCTTAAAGCATTCGTAGCTTCTTCTTGGAAGCCAAATTGAAGGAGCGTTGTACAATGTTACTCTATTTCTAGATATTATACATAATTTTTTTTTTTTTTAAGTGTATACCAGATTATTGGGCCCAGTTAGTGATTAACTTTAAAGCATTTAGTAATAAATTATTTTAAAAAATTTTGATATTATTTTTATAAAAATATAAAAAATTGTCAAAATAATTGGTTTCTTTTTTTTTCTTTCCCATAAAAATTTTCTAAAAGTTATTTATAAATAAATGCCTTTAGGACATCCTTTAAAAAAAAAAAAAATCAAAATTGTTTAATAGAGTATTAATGCAACTTAACTTTTTTTTTTTTTTTGTGCTTAACTTATTTCCTAAGACTATCATTAAATAATAAATATTTAATTATGAGTTTTTCTTATAAAATTATAATGTACACTTTTCAAAAATAAAGATACACTTTTTAATAATTTATTAATTTATAAGCATCAATTAATTGTTTTTTTTTCCTTATACAAGATAGAAATTCTACTTTAACTTAATCTAAGTGTATATGTATGTGAAGTTCTCTCTTGGAGACTTGAACCAGGCCCTTGCCCCCCCCCCCCCCTCCCCCTCCCCCTCACCCAAACACCCCACATCCCACAAGCACTTATACTTGTAGAATGACCATTGCATAAAGAGTGTACGGTGGTTGCTATACACAATTTAAATTATTTTAAAAATATATACTTTTAAATGACTTTTTTCAAAGAGAGTTGAAAAAATTCATTGCTTTGTCCATCCTATTGAGAGTGCGAATTAAAATTAATGCATAATTAATACTTATGATGTTAGTGGCTCCTCTCTAGTGAAGTTGGTGGCATATATGGGAGGGAAATGAATGGTTAGTCTGAGTTTTCAGCCAATAAAAAAAAATGCTAGAGTCACAAATTTTTATATAATTTTTGCCACAACTCATTATGTGGCAAGTTGTGAGTATTAAAGCTGTGAACTCACTACTTTTTCTCCACCACTCACAACTCACTATGTAATGAGTTGTGGTAAAATTTTATAAAAAGTCATGTTCTTAGCATTGTTATCAGAATGAGACTTTTTCTTTTATTTTCTTCTTAATAATGGTTTTTTTTTCCCCATTTCTTATACCTACATCTACATCTATCTCTCTCACTCTCTCTCAAACTTTCTTTTGTTTAACTTCACATTTCCAATTATATATGATCTCTCTTCGTTTCCATTGGAACACGTTTCCTGATACGCTGATTTAATCCCTCTTTCTTTCTCTTACACAATTTACTCTTTTGTTATTTTCCCAATCAAACGTACCGGTTCATAGCATTTCATTTAAGTTTGAGCCTCACTAAAGCGTAGCATGTGGTGCATCAAATCCGTGAGCCTACTATCATATAAAAGTAATTCCCAATTCATTACATCTTTGATCTTCTCAATCTTCTGTTCATAGATCTTGATGGTTGTCCCAACTGATGAAGGAGACTCCTTTTATTCTTCCACTTGCCAATAGAGCTACGGTGTCTTTTTGAGCTTTAGAGGTGAATATAGCTGTTATGGTTTTACAAGCAATTTATGTAAAGCTTTGAGTGATAAAGGCTTTTACACCTTCATTGACAATAAACTTCCAAGGGAAGAAAGAAATTTCAAGGGAAGTTCTCAAAACCTTTGCAGATTATAGTTGGAGGGCAACTCTAACTAAAGTGGCTAATTTGTCTCGATGGCCTTATAAAGATGGGTATGCATCGAATGGTTGATTTTATATTAGGTTATTTTAGGTTGATTGTGAGTGAAGTAGGTCAATACAAAATTGACCAACTTATTAATTATGTCAAAATGGGTCAAAACGCCTTTGATGCTAATATGTTTACACTTTCAACATTAAACCTACAAAAATCTTGTTGTGTTGGTATTATGTTGACAAAGCTTATAAAAAATTATCACCCCTATTTTGAAATTATATGGGAATCTAAAATTTTTATTAAAATCATGTTTTCAAATCACTATTTTAGTTTGTATTTATATTTCATTTGTTCAAAAAATATTAGTCACAACTCACAAATAGTTTCAAAACAAATATCAGTTTAATAATAATTATTAAAATAACATTAGCTTGTAAGTTTACCCTGTAATGACATTATCACTTTCTTTTTCCCCTAAATGATGATATTATCAGTTACGTTACTCCTAATTCTATGCCACCTTTTTATTAGTGGTTTTTACGCCGTATGACCTGTCATCCTAATCAACACAAACCCCTGGTGCCCAAGTAGTCCTACCATCCTCATCTACTATAAAAACCTGAAACAAAACCCTAAAAATCAATCACAAACAAAACCCTGGAAAATTGCTTAAACCCCAACAAAAACAAATCATATGGCTCCTCCCTCCCTTCTTGGACCACCAGCTCTCCGCCACACCAACCCTAAAATCCTTCAAACACTGCCACAAAGATTGCAACAATGTCAATCTTATGCAATACCACCAACCCTCTATCCCACTTCTACACAACAAAATTTGCCCAACAATCTCTCTCCCTCTCTCTCTTCAACTCCAAACTTTCCCACTTCAACCCCTACCCTTGACCTTTTCTTCATATCCACAACCGATTTGAAACCAGATTTCCAGCCTCAGTGCTACCTACTTTACGCTTGGCAGCATGACCCCTTAACCGCTCTTAAACTCATATTTAACCTTAGTCTTGTCAATAAAGATGCGTTCTTTTCTGCAGTCCAATGGTTGAAAGAAGATCACCTTGAAACTCTGTCATTGAATATCCAAAACTTTGCACGCTTTGGTTGCTTGAATGTTCTCCCTCAACTTCTTAACAGCTGGGTTCTCGAGAAAAAGGTACGGCTTTATAGTAGATATCCTTATGATTATAATGGGCTCCAAACCAATAATAATAAGAAGAAGAAGACTGTGAAGAAGAACAAAAGAACCAGAGAGATGGTAGAGGCTTTAAGAAAAAAGAGGTATATTATTAGGACTAAAAGAGCTGTGAAGATTTACAATTCCAACTCCGATTATAGGTACTTATTTGTATGCGTTGCAGACCTGTTTGCAAAGCTTCTTAAGTCTGATATTGAATATTTGAAGTTGGGTGAGATTGAAAAGATCAGCATGGCTTCAAAATGGTGTCCTTCTCTTGATAGCTTGCAAGATCAACGGACCCTGCTATGCGAGGGCATTGCAAGGCGGGTTTTCCCGCGAGATTCTGATCCTGAGTACAAAGATATTGATGAGGTTCATTATGCTGATAGGGTTCGAAACCGGCTTTGGCAAGAAGTTCTTGATCCACTCCGAAAGGCACTGAGGAGTGCAAAAAAGAGCGAGTCAGAGCCACCAACACCGGCTCTATCTGATGCCATGAAGAAACTGTATGTGAGAATCTTGGACAAAGGTTACGGTTATGGCAGTCATTCCTTCTCGAAAATGTATGAGGACAAGTATTATGCTTATCTTGAGATTGCAAATCAGTGGGAAAAGGAAAGCAAACTGTTACTTCCAAACGAAATTGTGGCTAATTTAAATAATGGGAGTAGCAGCGAAGTTGTGGAGGGTGAATGGCAGAGACTTGTTAGGCACATGGAAAATAAAGGGAGATTGAAAAACTGTTTGGCAATTTGGGACACATCGAAAACAATTGAAGCAACTCAAATAGACATATGTGCTTCAATGGGGATATTGATTTCAGAACTTAGTGATGAGCCTTGGAAGGGAAACGTAATCACTTGCAGCAAGAATCCTAAGCTTTGCAAGATTGAAGGTGACAATCTTCAATCCAAGATAGAGTTTATGAAAGGATTAGAATGCGATGGTAACCTAGATTTTCAGAAGGTTTTTGATCTGCTCTTCGAAGTTTCTGAGGCCAAAAAGTTAAGCCCAAGTAGGATGGTGAAGACAGTTTACGTTTTAGGGTTCCAGCAGGAAGGGGATACGGTATTGCCAGAGATTGTTTGTTGGAATCCTAGAGACTCTCCTTTGAGTTTGCTGGCAAGGAAGAAGGAAGGGGTAGCCATGGTCCGTGGGGTTTCGAAGGGCTCACTAACTACAATGTTGGAGGATAATGTGGTTCCATCTCTGGAGGATTTACTGAAGTCAATTCCAAAGCCAGAGGAGTTGATGGAGTCGGCAATTTCTGAAGAAGATTACAATGATCTAATTGTATTTGATTGATGAATCTAAAATTTTGAGAAATTTTGGTTTTAGCAGAATATAATTTTATCTATTTGCACTCTATATAGTCTTTATTATTACAAATTACTGTGATCATTTTTTTTTTAATTGGTTTTGTTTTTCACTATCCATCAATGAAAAACTTCCCCAGATTCTTGAGCCCATTTAGAAGTGCACCATTTTGTGGGTTCCAAAACTGTTTTTTCCAAAGTCAGTTTGTTTCTCAGTATCATCCAAAAGGCTATATGCTTTTGATTTTGTGTCAAAAGAAATTCTTGAACCTGATTTTGGTTGCTTTTGTTAATTGATTACCTTAAATAACATGAGTAGGAAGTCCTTTAAAATTTTCTTCTCTTGGTGCTTTGGGGGGTGAAGACCCAACTACAAAATGTAAAAGCCCAGGTCAAGAGCCCCTCAGCACCCTGGAGAAGAGTATGCGCCACAAATACAATGCACTGAACATCGAGTTTGCCCATCAGTCAAGTAACAATCCTCCAACTAAATTCGTACCTTCTAGTTTTGTTTTCAATTTCATCGTGCAGTTCTATGGCTTGATGAAAGTACCAAAATCAAAGTACTTATAGTATTATTTATAGAAGAAATATAGATAGTGGCTCCTTTAACTTTCAATAACTTGTATAAATTAAAATTGGTACTTTCTTTACAAGCTAATATATAATTTATTGAAAGTAGTGTTAATCACGCACCACTACTTGCACACATCTGAAAACACAAAGGTCACATGGCAAAAGAAAACAATAAAATTTGATTAAGTTAGCTATTCTAATTCCAAGTAACTATTCTTCCTATTATTCATGAATAAGATAATCATATAACCAAACACTTAGTTCACTCTCTCCCAAGCGTTGGCTCTAATCTTCAAGAGATGGGGTAATGGAGGTTATGGTCCAGTTGGGCTTGTATCGTGGCCAAAATGGGCAAATGCCATTTTCACGCAAAAAAAAAGTAGCGTTCTGCCCCCTTTCCCAAACTAATTAGAGAAATACCCCTTTTTTGTAACTCGATTTTCTCAAAATCGAATTTCAATTTAAAACTTGATTTTTGGACAATCGAGTTATAGCAAACTAAAAATTAAAAAAAAAAAAAAAAATTGCTGGAACTCGAGCTCCATGAAGTCGAGTTCCATGCAATTTTTTAAAGCCTTATAGTGGCGTTTTGTAACTCGATTTTCTCAAAATCAAATTTCAATTTAAAACTTGATTTTTGGACAATCGAGTTATAGCAAACTAAAAATTATAAAAAAAAAAAAAAAATTGCTGGAACTCGAGCTCCATGAAGTCGAGTTCCATGCAATTTTTTAAAGCCTTATAGTGGCGTTTCAAAGCCCTGTAGTGGCGTTTTAAAACATGCAAGTTTTTTTCTTAAGTCTAATCGCTCCATAGGGAGCCCTATAGTGGCGTTTTAACATGCAAGTTTTTTCTTAAGTCTGATCGCTCCGTAGGGAGCCTTATAGTGGCGTTTTTTATGGAACTCGAGCTCCAAGAACTCGAGTTCCATGCAATTTTTTTTTTCTTTTTAAATTTTACCTATAGTTGTGTTTCATGGAGGCCTATAGTGGCGTTTTTAATACCTATAGTGGCATTTTTTATGGAACTCGAGCTCCATGAACTCGAGTTCCATGCAATTTTTTTTTTTTTTAGTTTTTATTTTTTTATTTTTTTAAGTTTGATAGCCCCCCATACTCGATTTTCTACAAATTCGAGTTTTACATTGAAACTCGATTTTGAGCAAAATCAAGTTACAAAAGAGGGGCATTTTCTTAATTAGTTTAGGAAAGGGGGTAGAACGCTGTTTTTTTTTGCGTGAAAATGGCAGTTGCCCATTTTGGCCCTTGTATCGTATGAGAAATTGAATGGGGGAAAATCAAATATAGACATTTGGGTTTTAAGTTTTCTTGGTTTTTTGAAAGGAAAATTGAATAAGGAAAATCTATAAATTGTCCATGGTTGATGAAACAATCTTCTAATTTCACCATCTTTCCCCCAAGTGTTTACTGTGGATATCTAATTTACATGATTAGGTTTTGATGTTAATCTAAACTCGTTTTTTGGAAACACAATTTTAATTTTGATTCTTGTTGTCCTGAACTCGTGTTTTTTTTTTTTTGATGGTCAATACTCAAACTACTTCATGAAAAGGGGTTAAACCCGAAAACGATACATCAGTACAAACCTGATCATAGATCATTGGGGGAGTATCTTCCACCGATATAACACAATCCGTTACATTACAAGCATACCTGGCCAGTAAGTGGGCAGCAACATTACAATTTCTGTTAATATGGTTTGCTTTCCAGACATGAAAATGTTGTAAACATTTCTTCGTCCCTTCAATAATCTTCTAGATAGAACTTCGTGTGGTGTCAGATCGGACTAGAGTAAATATGACTACCTTCGCGTCTCCTTCAATTACTACATCCTTCAAGCCCAGGTCTAACGCCAGACGGATTCCTTCATCTACTGCCTTAGCTTCCACCTCTAGCGCTCCCAAAGGCAAAGGGAGCTTTTTACTCATCGCTCCCATCAGACTGCCCTCCTTATTTCTAATTATAACGCCCACCCCACAACTGCTAGCATCCTTAAAAACCGCTCTATCAACATTGATTTATACTAGCCAAGCTCTGGAGGGCACCATTGTGCTACGACTACAGGCCTAGGCCGAGGCATGTGATTGGTTGAGATTATCCCCTGCCTAAATTCTTCAACAAATCTTTTAGAATCATTGACAATGGTTTTTGCAGTCTTGCATTTCCCCTCGTACTTGAGATGGTTTTGATTGTTCCAAATGTTCCATGCTAGGATCGCAAACACATTCCAATCAATATTTGGAGCCTCCTCTCTAAGTTTCTAGTAAACATCTATGAAGTCGTGTGGGGTATTGTTCCATCTAGGAAATTTGATGCCTGATTCCTTCCATACCTCTGCTGCCAACCTGCATTCCCATAGAGCGTTGGCTAAAGATTCTTTTTCACCACAAGCTACACACCTATCTTCAACCGTGACTTTCCTTTTAGCCAAGCAGTGGTTTGTCGACAAAATGTCTTTACACGCTCGCCACAGGAAATGATTGATTTTATTTGGGCATTCAAGATTCCATATAGACTTCCAGAGGTTTGTCATGTTTGAAGAGTCCGAACAGTCCCCACCATATATGTTCCCTTTCTTTTCCTTCACCACACTGATGGCCACACCATATGCACTCCTCACTGTAAATTTTCTATTCCTTGTCCATGCCCATATTCTAGAGTCATTAGGGAGGCTCGGGCTGATTGGAATTCTGAGGATAACCTCTGCTTCTTGAGGAAGGAAAACATTTCTCACCTTTTTGTAGTCCTATGTGCCATTCTCTCGGTCTAGCAGACACTCCACCCTTTCCCCCTCTAATTGCTGACTTCTTGGACTGATTACTCGAAAGGTCTCCAGGGATGGTAGCCATCTGTCTCTCCAAATGTCCACACTTCTGCCACTGCCGATGCACCGACTCATTCCTCTCTCCAGGATGCTTCTGGCTTCCCATAAGCTTCTCCAAGTGTAAGATGGTCTCTTTCCTAGTTGAGCATCCAAGAAACTTGTATTTTTGAATTATTTTGCTTTCAACACTTTATGAAGAAGAGAAGAAGGATTTTGGATAATCCGCCACCCCTGTTTGGCTAGTAATGCTAGATTGAACGCCTTGAGGTCCTTAAAGCCCATTTCGCCCGCTGACTTCCTTTGACACAGCTTTTCCTATGAAATCCATGCCATTTTCCTTTCGTTTTCCTTCTGACCCGACCAAAATTTTCTTACCATTGAATTTAATTCCATGCATAATGAGTCTGGAAGCTTAAAACAAGACATCGTATAGGTCGGGGTAGCTTGAGCCACCGCCTTAATAAGTATCTCCCTACCCGCCCTTGAAAGAAGCTTACCCTTCCACCCTGCAATCCGTCTTCCTACTTGGTCTTTAATATGGTTGAAAGCCTTCTTTTTACCTTTTCCAATCAGCGGAGGCAATCCAAGGTATTTTTCATGTTGCTTGATTATCTGGGCCCCAAACAGATTCTTCACCTCTTCCTGGACTTCCTTTAGTGTATTCCTACTAAAAAAGGGAAGTCTTCTCGTTGTTTAATTTCTGACCCGACCCTCATTCATACTCTTTTAAAATCTGGCCTACCCGAATGGCCTCCTCCATGGTTGCTCTACAAAAAATTATATTATCATCCGCGAAAAATAAATGTGATACTTGAGGAGCCCTTTTACACACTGAAATTCCATTAATCCGACCCAATCTCGCTTCCCTTTGGAACATGGTAGAGAGACCCTCGGCACATAAAAGGAATAAATATGGGAAAATAGGATCGCCTTGATGAAGACCCCTTGTAGGGGAGATTTTTCCTTTTGGTTCGCCATTAATAAAAAGCGAATACGACACGGTTTTAACACACATCATGGTGAGCTGAATCCACCTTTTTTGGAATCCCATATTCCTCATCATCTCATCTAAATACCTCCACTCCACCCTATCATACGCCTTGCTCATGTCGAGCTTAACTGCCATCAGCCTTTTCTTCCCGTTCTACCTCGTGTTAATACAATGCATGGTCTCAAACGCAACAAAGACGTTATCTGTTATTTGTCTTCCGGGAACAAATGCACTTTGAGCTTCATTAATCACCTTTGGTAGAATTTTCTTCAGCCTATTTGCTAAAACCTTGGACATGATTTTATATAATACATTACATAGGTTGATTGGACGAAAATCAGTAACCTTTTGCAGACACTTCACTTTTGGGATTAGACAAATGTACGTCTCATTAAGGGCATAAGGCATAATACCAGAATTTAGAGAATGCAAGATACAACTAATTACATTATGTCCAACAACATCCCAATATTTCTGATAAAAGATGGGGGGCATACAGTCCGGGTTGGGGGATTTTGTGGGATGCATTTGGTTTAGTGCAAATTTGATCTCCCCCTCTCAGAATTCCTCCAACAACTTCTCATTCATTTCCGGCATAATTTGAACATTTATGGCTTCCATCTTGACTTCATGGTCACTTAGTTGCTCTGTACTGAAGATGTTTTTGAAGTAATCAATAATGATCTCCTCAATTTTTCCTTTCTCCTCATGCCATTGCCCATCCGCACCCCATAAGCCTTCTATCTTGTTATGCCTCTGCCTTTGAGTTACTGTTGCATGGAAGAACTTAGTATTCCTGTCACCACATTTCATCCACAATGCCCTTGACCTTTGATTCTACATAAATTCTTCCTGCATAAGAACATCATTGATTTCTTTCCTGAGGTTCTCAATCTCACTAGTAGTTTCGTGTATCATATTTAGGGCCTCAAGATGTTGAAGACGCTCTTGCTTCACTTTTAAAACTTTGTTCACATTTTCGAAGACTTCTCGGTTCCATCTTTGAAGGCGGACATGACAGCTTCTTAATCTATCATGAATCTGATAATCCGGGTTTACTCTTAATGGATCCCATTCTTCCTCAATAACTTGCTTGCACCGCTCATCACGAGACCACATAGCCTCAAACAAGAACCTTCTCTTCGGTGGTCTTGAACAAGCCTTCCTTTCCAACCATAAAACCAGCAAGCAATGATTGGAGGCAGACATTGACACATGATGTACTTTCGCTTCAAGGAACAAGCCTCTCCATTCCTCGTTCGACACCATTCTATCTAAATGAATTAGAGTCCTATGCTGCCCAAGGCGACCAATACACCACGTAAACCTTTGCCCCACAAAACCCAAATCAGTGAGACCACAATTGTTTAAGCATTCCCTAAACTCCCTTATCTGCCTAGCATCCCTCTCCATCCAACCCAATTTCTTCTCCGAATGGGTAATCTCATTAAAATCCCCAAAAACTACCCAAGGCATGTCACATTGTTTTCTCAATGAATCCAACAATTTCCATGAAATATATCTCTTACCTATTTCGGGTTGACTGTAAAAGCCTGTTGCTCTCCACGGCGGAGCTCCCGAACCACTGTGCACTATCACATCGATATACGAATTTAAGCAACTCTTTAATCACACATTGGTCCCTTCCTTCCAGATCATTGCCAAACCTCCACTCTTCCCATCACTCGGAACTGAAATCCCCTGGGTAAACTCAAGTTTTTGTTGAAATCCCTTCATCTTACTCTCGCTTGCTTTGGTCTTCGACAAGAAGACCAGGATCAGTTTTTTTTACTTCACCACATCGCTGAGGGTCCGCACCGCCGGGGGTGATCCCAAGCCCTAGCAGTTCCACGTCAGAATATTCATTGGGCTCAGCGACTCTGCATCGCAGCCGCTGCCACACTGCTGTCCCTGTTGCCTGCTTCCTCTATTTGCTTGGTACTGCCCTGACCCTTCTTGCTACATTTCAGCTCTGTTATATTTAAGTCTAACTCCTGTAATGGTATTGGACTCTCCCTCTTAGCCTTGCTTACACCCTTTTTTATTTCACTAAGGTTTGCGTTTTCCTTCAGGCCCAACTTCTAAGCTACCCTTGCCTTACACTTCCAATGTCCACTCGTTGGCCCCAGCGCATCTGCAATCCAGCCCAACTCGTTGGAGTAAGTCATTGCCATTGGGCCTAAGGCCTTGTTGGGCTTTACTATGTTTGCTTCATACTGACCCCCTATACTCTCTAGTCTCTCGTTGAAAACGAAGGTAGGATCCTCTCTTTGAGCAATCACCATCTCCCATTGCATCTCTTCACCCGATTCTTTTCGGTGTGTGGTAACTTTTTGACCTTCCTTTCCTAGGATTGGAAGGATGCTTTCTTGCTGTTTGTCTACGCAAAAAACTTTTCCTATTTCGTGAAAAGTCTCCACTTCCTGCAACTCCTTTCCTGCCAATTTTGTCTCCTTTCCCTTGTCTCTACTTTCTTGGGAAGGCAAAGTTGGCTCAAGATTCACACTGGTGCTTTTGCCACTTTCCGGCAATCGGTCCTTACACCTATCTTGAGCACCACCCCCCACCGTTTCACCCTCAGGTTGACTCTCACCCCCTCTTTCCGATCTCGGGCTTTTCTCCATTGTCATGGTATTACTCTTCTGAACTGGTATGACTTAGAAGACCACAATTGTAGCAGAAATTTGGTAATCTCTCATATTTAAAATAAACCCACCTTCTTTCATCTCCCTCAATAGTTATCTTCTTCTCCCTTAACAATTTTTTCGTGACATCCACCTTTACTCTCACTTTGAGGCACTTGCTCCATTGTACCCCCTTTTCAACTACATCCACTTCAATGACTTCACCGAGGGCTGAACCAATAATGCGCCTTCTTTCCCATGTTCTACATTTGAGAGGCAGATTTGTGTATCTGCACCCAGAAGGGAGACCATCGCAGTATTATCTCCCTTGGCACTTGATCACCCTTGAAGTCTTGGAGAAGAATCAGTTGTTTGTCGTAACTCCATGGACAAAGCTCTAGGACTTTCTTTTTGTCTTTTTCATCACCAAACTCCACCATGAACATCTCACCATCAATCTCTGAGATTTGTACGCCTTTGTTCGGTTTCCAGACCATCCTTAGATTCTTCCTCAGTGCGTCAATGCCAATACTTCTCCGAGACAGAATCTTCATGACCAAACAGCACCTCCCAACCTCTATCGCAGCTTTCGTACTATTGCTTCCTAGGACGATTTTCTCATCCTCTTCCTCTGTGAGCGACAGCTTCTGCCACTAATATTCTAGTTCTTCTTCCATCTATCTACTCCCTGACCACACCCAAAGGAGGTCACACACACTCCTGCAAGGGACAAGACCCTACAAGTCACTCACTGCTACCACATGCACGAGAGCACGAGAGCACTTTTGCATGTTGTATTATTCCTAATTTGAACTCGTGTTTTGAATACACTATCTTAGTGCAAAATTGAAACCAAATCTTAATTTGGGTTTCCAAAATACAAGTTCAATATAAAGTATAAATTGACTTTGTAAATTGAAAATGTGTTTTAAAAAAAATGATTTCTATATAACATGAATACTATTTCAAATATTCTAACGTTCAGCAAATTTAACGGTAGGATAATATATAAACTAAAATATATAACTGAAATCGTGTTTTTAAAACATAATTTTTGTATAACATGAATACTATTTCAAATATTCTAATTAATTTAAAAATTTTGATAGTGGGACCCACCAGTAAGCTATTTTATTAGGACTAACGGGATGCAAAGTTTTACAATTCTAACTCAAATTATAGGTACTTGTACATAAGTGTTGCAGATGATCTATTTGCAAAACTTCTAAAGTTTGATATTTAATATTTGATGTTGGGCGAGATTGAACCTGATTTTGGATGCTTATCATAATTTGTGAATGATTAATTGGTTACCTTAGGCTTCAATGACATAAACAAGATTGTAAACTACATTATGCACAGAAACATTCAATAATAATAATGATTAATTGGTCATCTCGGTTTTCACATTAAGTGTTATAAATATGTCACTCTTGACATTAAATTTAAAAAAATTTAAAATGGATACTTGATAAAAAATTAGACTACAATTAGAAACAATTTTGTATTTTGATTGTGCTTTAACTTTAATATATTACCGATTTTTCCACATATTGTGCATTGATTTTGATTTCTGGAAATAGTTGCAAACCCAAGTGATATACAAGAAAATCAATATATATAAAGCAGAGATTTCAAGTAGGAGTGCATGAGGTCTTGTCACGGGGAGCTTTAATTTTAAATTTACCCTTTTTTTTTACCTCTTTTCATTAAGTTTTGGTTTTTACTATTACCTAAAAGCTCACTTTAACTAATTTTTACTATTATTTCATTAATATATCATTAATTGTTTGAGCTTACACCACACATTTCTCTCTTCTTCGTATCTTTTAGCATACCCACCATTTTAGTATTAAAAACAAAAGCAAAAAATAATAATAATTAAGGACTAATAGTAATAACTAATAAGATAAGGCCCTGAGGAGAGAGAGAGACACAAAAATATTGTAGATTGTTAAATGAAACGCACTATTTCACTATTACCAAAATAAAAGATTTGAAATAGAAAAAATATTTGTAATAGACAAAAAGATGAATCTAAGGGGCCGCCACCTCTGTCATACTGATGTCCCACCACCATCAAGTTGCCAAAACCCCTACGGGTAATATATTTTTTTCCTCTTTTTCTTTTTAAATTAGGGTCTTAAATATGATTTAGGCTTGGGTACTCTAATTTAGTTTTTATTTTTTTATATAATATATGTATAACATTCTTCAAAATTATCTTACAAAAAATATCACAAAATTATTCGTGCATCGCACGGGCAACTTACAAGTTCAAGTTAAAAGCATGAATATGTACAGAAGATGTGAAATAAGTTGAGTGACAGAATTATTACCTTTTGTTTAATTATTGTTCTTTTCCTTTATGTATAATGGTACATCATCACTCACATAAAAATGATTATCGCTCAAAGAAATTAAAACCTTGAACACTTATTCAATCACTAAGTTGCCATAAAATTTTGTGGTCATGCAATATGGTAGTCAACCACATTACCGTTACAATCGATCCTAATAATTTTTGGCATTTCTTTTCCTGATATTCTAGAAGATAGATTATACTTGCAAATAAGTCATTACACGGAATCAATTTCAGTCTTAAAGTTTTATAGTAAACTAGTATTATGCCTGTGCAATGCACAGCTTAATTAAAAGTTATATATATCGAAACCATATTAATAATTCATGAACTACATGTAAAAATAAAATGTGTAATATATAAATTATACATATTAAAACATAAAGTTATGATATATAATCTAAAAAAATATTAATTTTATTTAAATTCGTTGAAACTTTTGTTAATAGAATTTTAAGTGAATTATAATTTTAAATCTCTTAGAACTTAAAAAATAAACTTTTATTCATAGTAAACTATTAATAATAGAGTTTAATTTTCGATAACAACCTTAATAATAAATGAAAGAGTAAATTATATATTTTACTAACATTATCAAAATTATCTTAATGATCACTAAACCGACAGTGATGTGATATTCTCTTCTCTTGCATGAATAGTAGATAATTTTATGTACTCTCTAAAACACCCTTTATATTTGCTTAACATTATTCCAAATAAAAATTCAGAGGAGTAATTATCATTTTGCTCTATGTTGGAAGTAATGAATAATTATTCAAATTGACTATATTAATAAATTTGGATTCCTATCACCAAAAACATTAAATTTAAACAAATAATAAATAAATGGCCATTTTGAGGAGATAAAGCATAACATTTGAGCACAATTTCAACTTTCTTGATACATAGCAAACAAAGAAGGAATAAGTGTCAACCTTATGTATTGAGTAAACTTACTTGAGATGACTAAATATGAGATTTTCACATGCCTTATTAGTTTATGTAACCATACCACATCAGACAATATAGAATTATAATATGCTACTTATTTTCCACACTTAACTTCCCCCAATCAATTTTGCTTTCTAAAGAATAGCTCTCATTCACACAATTCACCATTAGATTGCTAAAGAAGATACCTGGATAACATAAAAAAAAATAAAAAATAAAAAATACACTTTTTTTTTTCTTTTTTCAGTTTGTGATCAAAACCTTTCGGTTTGTGATAAACTTTTTTTTTTTTTTTTTTTTTTTTTTCAGTTTGTGATCAAAAATACAAATATTATCAAAATTTATGCTTTTCCAAAAAACCTCTTTGCTAATCTAACAATTTTTTTAAATAGCAAATTTATCAAAAATAAGCAACCTCTTTGCTACAAAATTTCATGTTCAAAATACAAGTTATCTACATAATTCTTCACCTTATATTATGAACATATTCTATCTTCCACTCTCTACAATCTTATTAGCATTTGTAATTCTAAGAATTTATTGTGAAGCCAATTGGGTCTCAGCTACATATTTTACTCCTAACTTGTAATGATCAAAGAGTAAAATTCAACAAAAAAATTGGGGGAAAAAAAAAAAAAGATTTGTGATATGACATACTCAATAAAGAAAATACATAAAATACCTTGCATTTTATGCTCCGTATGTTTGGTTTCATAGAAACCATTATGAATCTGCAAAATTAAATATTTATAAAAAAATAAATCAAATGATGAACAAAATAATTATATATATAAAAAAAGAGCTTGGAAATAATAGCAGAGGCAAGGAAGTCTTAGAGCAAATCTAAGATTAATTTGAAGCTTTTGATCTATCTATCTATCTATCTATCTTTCTTTCTTTCTTTCTATCTGTCTATCTATCTATAAATAAATAAATAAATATATATATATATATATATAAATGGATAATGAAACTTTTGGTTTTAGTTGTAATAGAATTTTATATCTTTTAAAGATAAGCTAATAGAGTTTATTTTCAAGATAATTAATATATAATATAAGAGTGTTATTTTGATTAAATTTTCTTTCTTTAACATACAACCATTCTTTTTTTATCTCAAAAGCAAAAAAAAAAAAAAAAAAAAAGTTTCTCTTGGGTTTATTCAAAAAATCTCTTAGTCGTGTAACCGTGTGAGTACATCTCCTACCATTAAAAAAAGTAAAATCAATTCTAATTAAACTCTTTGTCTCAAACTCTAACTCTTAAACATTAAACTTCCCACCGTGTTATAATTATTCATAAAGTGAAGTAAAAAAAAATGTTGATATCAACGTTAAGCTTTTGTGTATATCCAAAAATAGATAGAAGAAAAGTTAATGAGAAAAATTAATTTTTTGTGCCTATCCAAAGATTGGTAGATGAAAAGTTGATAAAAATAGTATATTTTTAATCAAATTAAGATTTTTACCAACTTAAAAATTATTAGAGAAGAAGATAAGCACAAAAAAATTATATATATATTTTTTTAAAAAATAAAATAAATTTCTGCAATTTGGTGCAGCCACTTGGCACAACCACAATTTCTAAGCCAACTTTTATTATATAATAATACTAGTTAAATGCCTGTGCGTTGTATGAGTTGGTCAAGAACTTATTAAATACAATATATAATACATTTGAGAAATAATAAGTTAATGATATATTATTTCTTAATAGAAAAAAAAAATTATTGTATAACTTCTAAATTCTCATCAACGTACCTATTGTCTAATAAAACTAAACATAAAAAATTAATATTAGCATTTAATTAGTATCAACATAAATTCACAAATTATAAGCTATCCAAATTATAAAAAATAAATTTGTTTTCATTTTTTTATTTTAATATATATATATATATATATATATATATATATATATATATATGTATGTATGTATGTATGTATGTATGTATGGGCACAAAATAAAAGAAAATAGGCCCACTTAGAATAGTGCCATTAGAACTTCAGGCCCAGTGCAATTAATTTATTAAAGTGTGAGCTTATGAGGTTAACTTTAATGCACGTTTATGGTCTAGTAGCTAGATTAAAGGAGACAGGTTGAATAAGGCACAAAAAAAGAGAAACTGGATCTGGTATTAACACTTCCTCGAATCTGGCTGAGGAGGTAATGTTAATATAAAAGTTCAAGTCTCTGATACAAGATGGTCCTATACAATTTTTCTATTCTTTCCTTAACTTGTCGTCCCCCTCTTTGGATGTAATCCTTGTCCTTATATACCTATCCAAGGTGCATCACAGCCTTCCACTTCTACAGCCAGAGATTTTTCCTCGGATGCTTGTCCTATCAAGGCTTTGCTAGAGGTGGAAGAGTGTGCTGCACGTAGTGAAGACACTGTTCAGGAGTCATTCTCTCATTAATACGGCCAGTTGAGTTGGTACAGTGCATTGAATATGGAGGTGATGGGTATCCTCTCCTAGAACCCTCCTTCTTTGATACTTGCACGTCTCAAATTTCTTTTTTGGCATTTTGTCCCACGATCTCGGTGGTATGCGTATAACTACCCGGGGAGCCATGGCTCCTCGAGTTCCTCACGTGGTTGGTCTTCTTGGGTTCAATGCTATATTTCTTCATTAACGCTCCAAATCCAAACCCTTTGGCAAGTGGAGACTCAATCTTCCTTACAATGGGTGTATTCATAACTTTACTCTCTTCGGGTCCCACTTCTCCCGCAATAGCCCCCCAAAACTTCACTCTCCTTTCTTCTCTAGAGAGTGAGGTTTTGGTAGAGTGTTGGGAGGTTGGCACGCTTCAAATGCGTTCCCACATAGGAACTTCTTTTCACCTGTCTTGGGCATGCTTTTGACGCTTCGAAATCCACTATGCTGCAGTTATTGCAATAGGCAGCTGCTTGTCCCCCCCCTGGCCACATTCTATAGTGCGATGAAGATCCAACGACCACTAATACTCTGGAATTATGAGTAGGAAAGTTAGTGCTTATTTTTCACCTCTATATAAAGAGGGATGGGGGGTGATTTTCTCCCATTTTTGAAATCTTTATCTTTCTTTCAAAGATGCTGCCCGAAGAGACCCACTCCCTAAATTTGTAAGTGTCTTGAGTCTTTGCCTAGGTTTTTTATGAATTTTTCTTTTTCATAGAAACTAGGATGGGTAGATTCGCTAAGCTAGTAGATACGCCCGAGGGGATAGTTGCTTTCAAAGCCAAATATAGGATTCTTGCCGGGGTAGAAATAGAACATTGGCACTTAGGGGAATGGCATTCTAAGAGGCCCATCGGTGCCGTAATCATCCCCATGATCGCTTTTATAGAAGGTGGGGTAGAGATTCCCATGGGTAAGGTAACGAGGGACTTCCTAATTTTCATTATGCTCTCCCCTACCCAGTGCTTCCCGAACCTCTTTAGGGTGTTAGGTAGTGTAGACATGCTGAACCGAAAGACGGGTGTCAACTTAACCCGTTATGATGTCAACTGGGTCAATAGCTGTCGAAAGGGCAAGGAGACAAGCTATTACCTTAAGACTAGGGTGCCTTCTGTTCGGCTAATTTCTAGCCTCCCTAAGACCAACAAAGATATGGATGAGGACTTTCTCATTGTTTTGAGTGAATGGCATGATGGGTTGCACTGTCCTACTTAAAATGGGGAACCAGGTGTGGTATCCATAAGTCCAGAGATAAATCAAGTTACCTTTAGTTTATAAAGAGCCCCCTCCCTGCTTTTGGCTTCTTTTGCACTACTTGCTTTTCTTTTTTGCTTTCCTTTCTTTCTTTCTTTCCTTTTTGTGTGTGTGTGTGTGTGTGTGGAAAATGTCTAACTCTTTTCTTAAACTTTTGTAGATGAGGATCATACTACCGTGGACCATAACTTGGTGAATTTTGTGGATCTCAATAGGATACTTAAGTCCGAGATCTTCCTTCACAAGGACGGTTAACTTTGAGCTGCCCACGTCATCCTCGGGTATAATCCCAGCTCGAAGCGCTTTCAATCTTTGAAGCACGTGATCAAGGCTAAGGATCCTCGATTAGCACGGATTGACGTCGCTGTTCTTGGATTTTTGACCAGTCCTCCAACTCCAGGCCCTCAGGACATTGTGTTGATTACTCACCAAGTGGCCGAGCTCATTCAGGCCAAAGAGGAAGTCATCCCGTCTGACAAAGAGCGGGAGAAACCCACTCAGGAGCCCACATACATTGATCTCGAGGAGGATTTCGAGGTCTTCAATCAAGCTGACTTAGCTGAGCCTTCTGGATCAAGTTCCAGCATTGACCAAGAAGCAAGAGATATTCCTGAAGCAATGGTGATTGAAAAGAAGACTCCCAACCTCCTAGATCTACTAGAGGCACATGCTGGGGGAGCCTTGCCCACCATTCCCATGGATTCAAGGCCTCCTACACCCCTTCCATCCCGTACCTCTCCCCCTAATGCCAAAGAGAAAAAGGGATCAAGATCGCCAGGTCTCAGCAGAAAAAGAGCTCTACTGAAGGAGCTAGTCTAGGGATGATGGCAAATCGGTGATCCAAGGTTTCCGCTTGGAACCCCCCTTTGGTGCTTGATGGGGCTGCTCTTCCCTCTAACTCTTCTATAAGAGACTTCCAGCAAGGGAGATCTAGGCTCATTGCTAACTCCCTTGAACATGCTCTACTTCTTCCCCATGATATGGAGGAGTTGAAGAACCTAAAAAAGCAAGAAGTGTTCCTTACATTGAAGAGGGACTTGGCCATAGTGGGCTTCAAAACTTAACTTTTGACCCAACAAAACTTATTATTATTATTATTATTATTTAAACTTAACATGTTATTTTACTCTTTTACACAAGTAGTTCAAACTTCCTTCGTGGCCGAGGAATGGGTTGACCATGCCCTTTCCAAATTTAAAGAAGAGGAGCCTTGCCACATTATTGCCACTAAGGCTCAAGTTGAAGAAGAGAGGAAGTACAAGGACTCCCTTTTTCACTTAGCTGAAGTCGAGAGGGGTAGAAATAGTGCAGAGATTGCCTTGGCGGGTGCTAAGAGACAGGTCGAGGAGTAGCGCGGCCAACTTTGGCAGCTGAAAAGGAGCTAGCTCTTGCAAAAGGAAAATTTGAGCTCTAACTGAAGGAGCTAGAGGGAAAAGAGGCTGAGAAGGCTAAGGTAGAGCAAGCTGTATACAAGATGGGGCAAAAGGAAACCTCTGCCAGCCTTACCCTGCAGTTGAGAGACGTGGGCCGAGATTTCTGTCGTCAAGTATGGGCTGAAGCCCTTAATGCTACTAGGGTGGACGCATCCTCAAAACTCAGGGATCCATTGAAGATTATGTACCCTTCCATTCTCAGGGACCCATCCAGGTTGGCCACTCCATCAGCAAGCTCTTCTACTCTTGCCTCTCAACCTCTACCTATTTCTCAGCCTCCCTCAGAAAAAGAAAAAATAGAGAAGAAGACAGGGGAGAAAGGAGGCAAATCCAAGGAATAAGGCTCCAGCCCTAGGCAGGGGATTAGGATATGGTTTAAAGGAAAAAAAAAAATTTGTAATAGGGACTTCACCTATGGTGACTCTGCTCGACTAATGGGCTTTTTCCTTTTTCTTTTTTTTTTTTGTTGTAAGGCTGGTTTTTCACATTAATGAATAATAAAGGGACCGTTTTCATCTATTTAGTGATTTCTCAAGCTTGCCTTTCTTCGTCTATTTTTACTCTTTAGAACGAATGCTTACTTTTCTGCCTGCTAATCCCTACAAACACTTTACTTACTGAAGCCCTGTATTCCAACGAGTTCACCTTTACCAAGGTTGAGTCCAACACTAAAAAAAAATTCCCAAGGCATGAGTTCGAAAGGTTAACCATGACAGAAGTCCTCTTTAACCCTTGACCATTTTTTGTAAGAGTTAATTTACCCGAGGGGTCGAACATGGTTGAGATTTTGCTTAACACTTAACCAATTTTTAAAGAGTTAATTTATCGAAGGCATGTGATCTGAGGATTCGAACATAGCCGAGGTTCTAATTAACACTTAACCATTTTTTAAAGAGTTAATTTACCCAAGGCATGCGACCTCAGGAGTCGAACATGGATGAGGTTCTTTTTAACACTTAACCAATTTCTGAAGAGTTAATTTACCTAAGGCATGTGACCCGAGGAGTCGAACATGGCCAAGGTTCTGTTTAACATTTAACCATTTTTTAAAGAGTTAATTTACCAAAGATATGTGACCTGAGGAGTTGAAAATGGCCGAGATTCTGTTTAACACTTAACTAATTTCTGACAAAAAGTATGAAGATATTAACAAAAGTAAAAGCTTTACGGCTAAAGACGATGAATGGAAGGAATTTCAATAAACTTTATTGATAATAATATCTTCAAAATTATTTACATTCCAAAGGCATGGGACATTGATTTCATCTAGGTCTTCTAAGCGGAAAGCTCTTATCCCTGCCACTAACGTGATATAGTAGGGTCTTTCCTAATTAGGCCGGAGCTTTCCCCATGCCGGATTTTTGGTGTTCCCCACAACCTTTCTTAGGACCAAATCTCCTGGCACAAACATTCTTATCTTGGTGCCCCTATCATACCCTTACCTCAACCTTTGTTGGTAATGGGCCAGTTTAACAGTAGCAAGTTCCCTTTTCTCCTCGGACAAGTCCAAGCTAGTGCATAGAAGCTACTCATTTCCGTTGTTATTGAACTGATCAGTTCTTATCTTTGGAAACCCTGTTTCTATTGGGATGACTGCCTTAAATCCATATGTCATCGAAAAGGAGGTCTCTCCAGTTGACCTCCTCAGGATGGTATGATATGCCTACACGACATGAGGTAACTCATCTGTCCATCTTCCCTTCGCTTTATCTAGTCTTTTCTTTAACCCATCCACAATAACCTTGTTGGTAGCCTCGGCCTATCCATTGTTTTGAGGGTAAGCTGGAGTAGAAAATTTGTTTTTTATGCCCAGCTCACAACAATATCTCCTAGAGACCTTACTATCAAATTGGAGTCTATTGTTTGATACGAGGGTATGTGGAACACCAAACTGTGTGACAATGTTCCTCTAAACAAACCTCTTCACATCTTGATCTCAGATATTAGAGAGGGGCTCTGCCTCGACCCATTTGGTGAAGTAATTAGTTCCAACAAGGAGCCATCTTCGGTTTCCAGTTGCCTTTGAGAAAGGTCCCACTATATCTAAGCTATATTGTGCAAAGGGCCATGAACTAGAAAGAGGATTCAGAATCTCTCCTGGCTGATGAATGTTCGTGGCATACCTTTGATATTGATCGCACTTTCTTACATAATCCTAAGCAGACTTTTGCATGCTAGGCCACCAATATCCCTGAGTATAGGCCCTGTGCGATTGAGATCTTCCTCCAATATGACTGCCATAGATTCCCTCATGAAGCTTTTCCAATAATGTCTCAACTACCTTAGGATAGATACATAATATATATGGCCCAGAGTATGATCGTTTGAACAGCTTCTGTTCCTTTGAGAGTCAGTACTGTGATGCCTTTCTTCGGATCTTATTGGCCTCGATTCTATCCTCGGGCAATGTTCCGTCTCTAAAAAACAGCACTATTGGATCCATCTAGCTCAGGCAATGTGTTCTGCATTAACCCTAATTGGGACTTGACTTTCCCAACTCGATGCCTCTAGATTTTCTACCATGATGATCCGTGGTAAACCTTCTCCCTAAGATGTGGCTGAAGTGGCCAGTGAGTTAGCATGAGCATTCTTACTCCTGGGTACTTGTTTTATGGAGAACCCTTCAATGCTTGCTTACAACTACTTTACTTGGCCCAAGTACCATTGCATTCTCTAATCGTTTGCCTTGAATTCCCCTAACACTTGACCTACAACAAATTTCAAATCACAAAATACTTCTACAATCCTGCCCTTGAGTTTCTTAATTGCATCCAATCCTATACTAAGGGCCTCATACTCTGCTTCATTATTGGTGACCGAAAAGCCCAGTCTCAACGAATTCTTTATGGTTATTTGTTCAGGAGATACTAGGACAATCTCGACTCCAGATCCCTTTTGATTAGAAGCCCCATCAATGTATAACTCCCAAAGTACGGATTGAGATGTCATGACCGTCCAAATGCTTTTATTAGACACGCACGCCTATTTGGGGCCATCTTGTTCCTTCTCCTCAGTGAATTTAACCACTAGATCAGCCAAAACTTGGCTTTTTAGAGTAGTATGGGGTAGGTACTTAATGTCAAACGCTCCCAGCATGATGCCCCATTCTGTTATTCTTCCCGTATAGTCCAATCTCCGGAGCAGTGCTTGTAAAGGGAGTTAAGTGAGGACGACAACCATATGCGCTTGCGTATGGAAGTAGAGAGGAAGCTTCTTTATGGCGTGTATGATGGCCAGGGTAGCTTTTTCCAAGGGCAAATATCAGGTCTTTACTTCTTGTAGGGATTTACTCACATAGTACACTGGCTTTTGTACCCCCTGAGTTTGTTCGAATCAAAACTAAACTCATTACATGTGCTGTAACTTTTATATAGGCATACAAGACTTCTTCTTTCTCGAGTCTGGACAAAATTGGTGGGTGGGCCAAATACTTTTTTCAATTCCTTAAAGGCTTTGTCGCACTCCTCAAACCAACAAAAATCTTTCCACTTATAGAGTAACTGAAAGAAGGGTCTGCAACGGTCAGCCGATCTAGAAATGAATCTATTTAAAGCTACCGTCATCCCGGTCAAACGTTGCACTTCCTTTGGATTTTGAGGTGGATGTAAATTATTGATGGCTTTAATCTGGTCGAGATTAACCTCAATTCCTTGGTGAGTGATCATGTAAACCAAGAATTTCCCTGATCCTACACCTAAAGAGCACTTAGAAGCATTTAGGCATAAACTGTGCTTCTTGAGGATTAAGAAGACCTCATGCAAATCCTTTAGGTGCTGAGACACCCGTTTGATTTTTACTACCATGCCATCAATGTAAGCTTCTACACTCTTGCCCAACTGGGCTTCAAACATCCTGGTTACCATTCTCTAGTAGGTGGAGTCAGCATTCTTTAAATCAAAGGGCATTACTTAGTAATGATAATTCCCAGTTAGGGTCAGGAATGCAGTCTTCTCCTAGTCTAGTAATGCTAGCGGGATCTGATGGTAGCCCTGGAAGACCTCCAAAAAAACTCATCCGAAGGTGACCAAATGTAGCATCCACCAATTGATCAATTCTCGGAATTGGGAAGGGGTCTTTGGGGCAGGCTTTATTTAGATCCATAAAGTCAACACAGACCCTCCATTTTCTTGATTTCTTTTTAACCACCACGGTATTAGCCGGCCATTTAGGGTAGAAGACTTCCTTCATTGCTCCTGTATGCTTAAACTTGTTAACTTCTTCCTTCACTACTTCAGCATGCTCCTTAGAGGACCGAAGGGTTGCTGCCTCCTCGGCGTTACTGCGGGGTTCACATTTAGGAGACAACATATGAATTCTGGATCCACCCCTGGTGCCTCATATGTGCTTCAGGAAAAAATGTCCATATTATCTTTAAGAAGGTTACTAGCTCTTCCTTTTCACCTAGAGGTAGCTGTATTTCAGCTTGAAAGTACTTTTAATTCTTTGACCTAATGGTTATCTTCTCTAGCTCTTCACATTGTGCACTAGCCCTCTTTGAACTAACCAAGGCCTCGGGCACATTTGGCATTGATTGCTATGCTACTCGACTTAAATTAGGGAGGCTTGCTTCCAATGCTTGGTGCCTAACTGCCGCAACTAGGCACTGCCTAGCCATGGTTTGACACCCTACCAACTCCCCCACATGCCTTTAAGTTGCACATTTTACTTTTATATGCAGGGTGGAAGCTACCGCCTCCATAGCATGAAGCTACTGACTTGCTAGGATTGTAGTGTATGGGGAATAGGAATCAACGACGATAAAGCTTACTTCAACCACTCTGTTACCAGTTTGCACTGATAATTTGATCATTCCCTTGGGAACCACGGTTCTCTTATCAAAGCCTACAAGGGGGGAGTCATATTTATTGAGGTCCTCGGGCTTTAGCCCCAACCCGTTGTAAAGGTCGGGGTACATAATATTAGCCCCACTTCCCTGGTCTACCATCACCATTTTTACATCAAACCCCCCAATGAGCAGCGTGACCACAAGCGCATCATGATGAGGCTGGAAAGTACTAACCTTGTCAGCCTCTGAGAAGCCAAAGATTGGCTCTGGCTCTATTCTGGTTCTTTTAGAGTCCCTGCCCTCTTCTCTCATCTCAGAGTGAGGTGAGATGGTTAATACTCTAGATGATGTACCGACTTATCGGTCTGATGCAGCAAAAATGACGTGGTTGGTCCCTAGCGGTGGGCGTGGTGCCACCTCCCTTTGATAACTCTGACCTGATGGCTCCCCTTGGCCCAAAGACTGACAGGTAAATTTCTTTAGCGTTCCCACTTTAACCAATTGACCTAGGAAGTCGCGCAGGGTCCCACAATCCTCAGTCATATGACCTCGGTCCTAATGATATTGACAATACAGGCTTTGATTTTGCTTGGTGGGATCTCCTCCCATCTTATTGGGCCACTTGAAATACGGCTCATCTTTAATCTTCTCCAACACTCAGTGGGATTTCCTCAAGTCATGATTCATGGGAAGCCCCACCCTGAATGTCCTGATAGCCGCATCCTTAAAATTCCCATTAATTTTGTTAAAAAGCTCCCAATACCTATTGGAATAGGTCTTCAATGTCTCCCTCTCTCTCATGGCCATTGGAAAGTAAAGAATCCAAAGGCCTAGGGATCCTACTACAAGTCACAAATCTAGCCTTGAACGCCCTTGTCAACTTCTTGTAGGACCTTACTGAGCCCTCCTCTAATCCTTCAAACCATCTCATGGCTATGGGTCCAAGGCTTGAGGGGAACACATGCTCCATCGGGTTAGTCCTTTCGTTTTAGATGGTGAAGGTGGGTTGAGTAAAACAATGAGGGAGTTTAGCCTTTTCAATGCATTGTGCAAAAGGTGACCTTGAAATTTGACGCAAGGCCCTACTCGTAGCATCATTCCTCATATTTTCAGAGGATGTATTTCTGTTTCTTCTCCTACGACGTCATTCCCCACCTTTAGTGTGAGAGGACGTCGTGAAAGACTAGCTCGAGGGAGTTCTAGATCTCTACCTGTAACTTCAATCCTCTTTCGAAACAGAGCTTTGGATCGAAAGAGATGTCTTATCTTCCCTAACATGCACCCTACGTCAAAGTCATTTACGTAGGTGGTCAATCTCCAACCTCAAGTTCGCGTCTCTTGCTCATGCAAAACATGAATTCTTGGTCTTGAGTGACTTCGACTAGCATGGTTCGAATATACAAGTTTGACCTAGATGCTGGGAGGTCGATTCATCTCTCGGTCCCTTCTTCTTTCCAAGTTAACAAATTGGTCAACTCGTTGAGAACCCAGAAACTCTTCTCTGTCTTGCCTAGAGTTTGCCATTTCTTCCTTCCACTATTAAGGAATATACCACAAAGATCAAAGATGACCCCTTCCCACAGACGGTGCTGATTGTATGGGCACAAAATAAAAGAAAATAGGTCCACTTAGAATAGTGGCATTAGAACTTCAGGTTTAGTGCAATTAATTTGTTAGATTGTGGGCTTATGAGGTTAACTTTAATGCACGTTTATGGTCTAATAGCTAGATTAAGGGAGACAGGCTGAATAAGGCAAAAAAAAAAAAAGAAGGAAAAAAAGAAAGAAATTGGATCTGGTATTAACACTTCCTCGGATCTAGCCGAGGAGGTAATGTTCATATAAAAGTTCAAGTCTCTGATACAAGGTGGTCCTGCACAATTTTTCTATTCTTTCCTTAACTTTTTGTCCCCCTCTCTAGAGGTAACCCTTGTCCTTATATACCCATCTGAGGTGCATCACAGCCTTCCACTTGTACAACCATGGATTTTTCCTTGAATGCTTATCCCATCAAGGCTTTGCTAGAGATGGAAGAATGTGCTACAAGTAGTGAAGACACTGTTCAAGGGTCATTCTCCTATTAATGCGGCTAGCTGAGTTGGTGTAGTGCATTGAATGTGAAGGTGATGAGTATCCTCTCCTAGAACCTTCCTTCTTCTTTACTTGCACATCTCAAATTTCTTTTTTGGCATTTTGTCCCACGTTCTCGATGGCTCCTTGGGTTCCTCGAGTGGTCAGTCTTCCTAGGTTCAATGCTATATTTCTTCATTAGCACTTCGAATCCAAACCCTTTGGCAAGTGGAGACTCAATCTTCCTCGGGACGGGTGTAATCACACCTTTACTCTCTTTGGGTCCCACTTCTCCCACAATATATATTAAAGATAAGAGAATTGAATGACCTTCACAACTCTTTCTCGATGATGTTGTCAAAATTCTCCCTTATATTATATTTGGGTGATGCACAACTTACTTTTTATATGTAAATAAATTAAAATCATATTGATAATAAGTGAGTCATATGATAAAAATGCATTAATTTTATAATATGTATTCATACATGTATTGAGTCACTTCGTGCAAGTACGATATACAGTATGTAAATTTTATTATATTAAAATATATAATTATGATATATATTTTAAATTAAATTAAATTATTTTTAAACTACCACAAAAATTTAGTAATATGATTATAGTTGAAGAGAATTTATATCTTAGATGATAGAGTTTTATGTAGAGTAAATTAGTGGTAATAGATTTTAATTTACAATAAACGGATAGTTTAAACACTTGTCACAAAGTGAAAAATAAAATAAAACAAATTAATGCATTCTATTAAACCTAGTGAAATAAAATGGGAATCTACCTCAAAAACTATACCAATAATTAAAAGGAAGAAAAATGAAATTGAGTTAAAAACGAAATTGAGATAAAATGGGAATCTACATTGAAAGTCTACACAACCTTGGAATTGAATGTCAACAGTCTTCAATTGGAATCTCCTACAGCAACACTGAAAAAGAAAAGAAATAATAAATATGAAATAACATATAGCAATAACTAAAATTGAAAATACAAATAAGAAAAAAAAATTAAAATCTAAGTTAAAAAATAGAATTACATAGATTGCAACCTTTGAATTGTATGTCCATTTTGGAGTCTTTAACAAGTTTATAGGATTCTTGTTTGGAATCGCCTATGAAAAAAAAAAAAACAAAAACAAAAACTAGTATTACATATAACAAATGAAATGAACATATACCAATGGCTAAAATTGAAAATATAAATCTAGAAAGAAAATTAAAATTAAAATTAAAATAGAATTGTATATTATACAACCTTTAAATTTAATGTCAATTTAAGAGTTTCCTATGAAAAAACTAACATTAAAATAAATAATAGATCTAAAACTATATAAAAGAAAGCAAATGAAACATGTATTTCATCGATCCTTTAAGAGATTTGATACACATAAATTTCCTTACCTTCCCATCTTAATATCACAAATTTCATTTAAAAAACTAAAATCAAAATAAATAATAAATCTAAAACTATATATATATATAAGCAAATGAAACATGTATTTCATCAATCCTTTGAGAGATCTGATTCCATATTAAAAAAAAAAAAAAGCATTATTTCCAAATTACTAAAAATTAGCTTTCAATTTCTCATTAAAAAAAAAAAAAAAATCACTAACCTTCATTGTTTATTGTTGGAATGAGATTATGATAAGGTGATAAATTGAACCTATTCATCTTAATACACACAAATTTCCTTACTTTTCCATCTTAATATCACAAATTGCGTTTAAATTACTAAAATTAAAATAAATAATAGACCTAAAACTATATAAAAGAAAGCAACTGCAACATGTATTTCATAGATCCTTTGAGAGATCTAATTCTATAATTTAAAACAAAATTTTTCCAAATTACTAAGAATTAGCTTTCAATCTCTCTTTAAAAAAATAAAAATAAAAATGAGAATCACTAACCTTTGTTGTTTATTGTTGGATTGAGATTGTGATATGGTGATAGATTGAACCTATTTATCTTAATACACACAAATTTCCTTACCTTTCCATCTTAATATCACAAATTACATTTAGATTGTATGTACCTTTGGTGATGATATAACATCTGTTATCTTAGATTCATCTTTTCCTTTTTATTTTTTGTTCTATAAGTATTAGTAGTTATATCAGTCTCATTTAATGTAATTATAGAGTTTAAATCCTGTTGAAATTATAATATCTAATCAACGTTAACGTTTAAAAAAAAGAAAAAAGAAAAAGAAAAAAAAGAAAACGTGATTGATGGCTGTAACTTGTAAGGAAATATGATAGATTTTTTTTTTTTTTTTTTTTTTTTAATGGAGTTATTATACGGTTTGTTAGCATTCTCTAACTAAAGTAAAAACCCTAGCTTTCATATACCTAAAACCTGGTACCAAACCAAACCTCTTGCTCTTCTTGCTTTGCTCACCGTGTTGAAAGTAAAAACTCCGAGAAATCATATGGTTAAGCGTGAGCTTGAGAAGCCAAGGATTAGGGAATTTTTATATATTCACATGAGTTTCTCTTCTCCAAAAAAATAGATAATATATCAACTTAAAAGATGTTTGACAAATGTAGAACTTTAAATTATAATGAGATTAAGATTTTTAATTAATTTAAGAATAAAAATATAAAGAGAACGTATGTAAATAAAAAATTTGGAAGTGAAGAGAAACCTAAGGCTAGAAAAAGAAGTGTATTAATTGATAAGAAGAATTTTTATCAAAAAAAGATAAGAGGAATTAAAGTAGTATGTGTAGTAGTTTTTTATCAATTAAGATTTTTTATCAATTTCTAAATTATAATAATAAAGATGAAAAATTTGGATTGTAATCAAATTAAAATTGTTATCAACTTAGAAATTATAGGAGAATAAGATAAGAACAAAAAAGTTATATCTTTTTTTTAAATCTAAAAAAATTTCTGCAATTTGGTGAAGCCACTTGGCGCAAACACGGCTTCTGAGCCCAACTTTTATTATATAGTATATGATATGATTAGTTATAAAGTAATAGCAATTCAGTCACTTGAATAGTTGAGAATGAAACACTTTGTCGATACCATATTTTTTCCGGCCCCGATTCACGTGTCAAAATAAAGATAAAAAATTCCAAAAATTGAAAAAAATGTGTGAAATTACAAGTCTCAAAGCCAGAAGGGTAAAAAAAAAAAAAAAAAAAAAAATACAGCATGATTGGATGTTGGATCAAAAGGTCACAATATTCAAAAACCACTTTTGTAGCAATTAAGGCCAAAACCTTAACTAGGTATGGTCAAAAAGTTGACTTTTTTATCTAACTGTCCGATTGAGTTTAATTTTGGACCATCCCATAGGGAATATTTTTCCCTTTTAAATGATAGTTTACAGGACAAAATCAAAGTTGAAACGGATGAGATATCACCAAAATACCAAAACCTCTAATAAAATCCTCACTTTTTGAAAAACAGGCAATTTTTTACCTGACTTTGTGTAATAACTGTACCGATTGGGTAAGAATTGGAGTGATCCAGCTGGACCATCTTAAAGAAAAAGGTCTTAGCTATTTTTCATAAAAAGGACTTGATGAAATCTGCCCTAGATCGGAAGATGTAGTCTTTTTAAGAAAAAACGTCACAGAATTTTTCAGCACTGCATCACCTCCCTTCCGAGTGTGATATCTCGATGACCGTACCTCGAAATCTGACAAGTTAGCACCATTGGAAACTAGACATACAGAGCTTTCCAGGAATATAAAGTTTGAATGAAGCGGAGCTTGGAAAGGCCTCCAAAAAGCTGCACAAATATTGGACTAGAAAATTGGAAAAAAAGACAAAATAGGCCGATAAGGTGGCAAAATGGGAGGCTAGTTGAAGTGTAACATGTTACACCTGAGCTAGCCTCCCCTCAGGTGTAACATGTTACACTTCACCCAGGCTCTCATTTTGCCTCTCCCCTATGAATACCCCGTCATTTTCTGTAAAAAATAGGAACCTTTAATGGAAAAATATGGAGAAAAAGTAAGGAAAATAGAGACAAAGTTAGAAAAAATTGAAAAATTCTTGAAAAATAGCCTTAGAAAAATTCTCTCTCCTCTCTCTCTAGGAAACCCACCACCAAAAAAAAAAAAAAAAGCGTCATCCATTTTTTTTTTTTTTTTGGTAATTTTTGTGGGTAAGCTTATAAGGATGGGGTAGTTCCTTAATAACTACACCCATCCCACTCTCTTTTATTATCTTGTAAACATCATTTCCAAATATAAAATCATTTTCTTTATCTTGTTTATTGTTTATAGTTGCTTTAAATTCCTATGCTTTTGTGTATATATCTCTCTCTTTATCTTTATGTTCATATTATTATAGTTTGTTTGTGTTATTGTGCTTGTTTCCCTAGATGGGTATCGGACCATCTCCTAGGATTTGTATGGGAATTAAGTACCCTTAGGGGGAAGAATTCCTATCTCACCTAGGCATCTAGGGATTTTTACCATTCTTGCTTTTAATTTATGTCATCCATTTTATTTTCTAAGCAAATCCCCTTCCCCCTTTTAATTTATGCCATCCATTTTATTTTCCAAGCAATTCCCATCCCCTTTTAATTTATGTCATCCCTTTAATTTCTTGCACATCCCCTCTCCCCCTTTACTTTATTGCACTTACACACACACACACACACACACCTAAATACAAAGATTTTCTATTTCCTCCCTCTTAAATTGTTTTTAAATCTCAAATAAAGCACAATATGGGTATGTCTCAAAAGAATGGTTGATGACTTAGAACTCCTATTTCTTTATGATGAAGAACCCATAAGGCTTAGAAGAGATTAAAATTTATTTAAGAGGGACATAATAAAATAAAATAAAATTGTGGGGGATTTTTCCCGCCGCAACCTCTTTGTCCGCTTTTGGGAGCCAAGCCTGCACAGTTTTGTTCTCAAGCGACATGGGAGGTCAGGATTTTTACCTTTGAGGCTTGACAAGATTTCAGCTTTACAATATTTCAGCTCTTTACTTTTATGTCATTTAAATTTCAGCTCTTTACTTTTAGTGTTATTTAAATTTCTGCACTTTACTTTCCTTGCAATTTATTTTTTGCACTTTATTATTGTTGACCTTTCCTTTTCTCATCACTAACATTGCCATAAAATAAATATGCTTGGGTAAAACAACTCCCTTACACACTATTCTAAGGAAATGCTTTTCAAAATCTTTTCCAACCTCTTTCTTAAAATAAAAAAATAAAATAAAATAAAAAAAGAAAGAAAGAAAGAAAGAAAGAAGTCTTTCAAATAAAAAGAGAGTTTTATAATTACAAAAAAAAAAAATCTTTTTTAAAACGAAAGAAAGAGGGAAATCCGAAATTGATATATTTTCAAAATGTTTTTACTACATAAAAATGTAATTTCCAAAAAACTGTTTCTTCAAGAAAAATATGTTTTAAAAAATGTGTTTTAACACGTTAGATTTCCCTTTAAAAAAATGTTTGCTCCCTTCTTTTAAAAAAATCCAGAAAAAATCGTGAAAAAGTATTTTTACCACGTTAAAAAAAAAAAAGTTTTTTAAAAAGAAAATGTTTCAAAAAACATCCTTCCTTTCTTTTAAAATCCGAAAATTGTGTCTAAGAAAAAAAAAAGGTTTCTTTTACAACGTTGGAATTCTTTTAAAAAAAAAAAAATAAGGATCTTTTTTTTTCAAAAACTTCTCCATAAAATCTTTTCTAAAAAATGTACTTTTTAAAATAATAAAAGTTGACGTTATAATTTTTCTTCATGCATTTTAATTTCAAGCCTTTTCTTAGAATAGTTGTAGTTAAGGATTTGTGTTCATGGCTTATTCCCTTGAATCCTTGAACACCCTTTAAGTTTACATTATCCCTATCATTTTCTTTGGCACTAATAAAGTTTATTTTTCATCTTTTTTGCATGATAAAAATGAGGAAAAATATGGATGACAACAAGGTGCTATTCTTCCAACTCTCTCTCTCTCTCTTTTTGTTGTGATTTTAGCTTTCCTACTTATAATAGCTAGTATTCACATGCTATGTATTATTAAATATTCTGTTCACATGTCCTTGTGTTTATTTTGAACATTCTCTCACATGTTACCTATGTATATACCACACATGCCTTGATTGTAAATATTAATTCTTTGGAGGGTTTTTTTTTTTTTTTTTTTTACAAGATAGAATTTATACTTTAGTCTAATCTAAGTATATATGTGTATGAAACTCATTCATAGAGACTTGAACCCCGGCCCTTGCCCTCCACACCCCGCAAGCATTTATACTTGTGGAGTGACCATCGCACCAAGGGTGCGCGGTGGTTCTTTAGAGTTAATATTCACATGTTAGTTATATGGTAAATATTTATTCACATGTATATATATGTATATTGTTTGCAAAAAAAATATTTTCAAAATATATATATATATATATATATTATTTCTTCATAAAAAGATAACGTTTGAAATAAATTAAAATGAGGTTCTATCTTCGGATAGGTGTTGTGGGGTGCCTAACACCTTTCCCACATGTAACCAAACTTCCGAGTTCATGATCTTTGGTTCTAGACTTTTCGGTTTGCCTCAATTAATGGACCCTTGAAATTTTGTTTAGTTAATTAGATAACCTAAAATGGATTAGACCTCTAGTTGACCAATCACACCTAATACAAAATCAATGATACTTGGCGACTCCTAAAATAAAAATAAGAAAAAAGAATTCACATACACACACCCCACCCTAGAAAAACAATAAGCACACAAGAGTCACGTTGCCAATGACTCGATGTTCGACAAAACCCGAAAAAATTCGATTTTTGGGGTGTCCACACACCTTTACAAAAATATCTTTAACATTATTATGATAATTTCCAATAACCAAATAAAGAAGATAAATACACATATAACATGTTTTTTTTTTCTAAGAAAGAAATACAGATATAACATGAAACACCTTTTTACCTGTCAAAAACATGAAGCCTTTTCAGGAAACAATTTTAGTGGCACATTTGGAATGAATTGAACCAAGTTTCCCTCAGAAGATTCGATTTTTTTTTTTTTTTCCAATTCTTTCTTCTCTTCTTAGATGTATTGATTCTAAACTTAATTAAAAATTTGTTTATGCTCAAATAGAAGGGAATTTGAACCCTAAACATTCATGTTGAAAATTTTAGAAAGTATCAGTTGAGCTATAAAACTTTTGGCACATAACATCATTTTTTGGGACCATTTTCTTGGTTAATTTTAAAATATAAGAATCTTGTGCTTTGACCAAAATATTGAAGGAAGGAGTCGTGGACATTGACACTACATGTTTTAAATGTTCATTATAACTTGCCTCTACATTTTCTTAAAAGTTACCATGACTTTTGAGTAGAGTTTGTTGTGTGTCTTTGTCTTAGAACTCATTTCCTTCTCCCTTGTTTGTGTGTGTATGTGTGTTTGTTTCTTAAAAAAAAGTAATTATTTTACATTGCTTAAGAGAGGGTGTGACAAGTAGAGAGAGTGTGTTGTATATAGTATAACTTCTCACACCCTCCCATTAAAGTTACCATTTGAGTGGAGTTTGTTGTGTGTCTTTATTTTAAAACCCCTTCCCTTTGTCTTGTGTGTGTGTTTGTTTCTTAAAAAAATTTATATGTTCGTAAATATCAATTAAATTGAAAATTATTATTTTTACATAAAGTTTGGTACAACGCGCGCGCACACACACACACACACACACATATATAGACAAATGAGGGTATCTAGACCTCTTCGAGTATCAGAATATTTCTTTAGGTGTATGCAGTCCCTTCCCTCCCCCTCTACCCCCATTTCACACACACTAAGTTATCATAGTGAAGAACCCCTGGGAGTGGCCCCAAAATATTAGCAAGAGGTTTCGAACCCTATCATAGATATCATGAGATCTATATGAACCACTTAGCCAACCTAGAGTTGTATAATATAAATATAAATACTTATACCTTTGCATAACCCATGATCATGTTAAAATCAAGGACAATAAATTTTGGTTGATTTTGGTCATATTCATGGGCTGACTAAGATATACAATATGAAAAGTAATAATATGTTAACAATAAATTTCTAGATTTAGTTCATTCATCAGATGACAATAGATAATGAATTGATTCAATAAGTGACATGACATTAACTAAATTTTATGGAGTATGGGAGATTGATCTTAAGACATTATAGAGAATCTTTAAAGAGAACTCCCCTAACCACTAAAATACTTAAAGTGACTGTGTTAAATTTAGTTTACTAAATATATATTTTCCTAGTAGTCTAGCAACTTTGAATTAACTATTGGACCTTTTTATTTATTAAAAGATATATATATATATATAAACCATTTAAAGCCTTAATAAAATAAGTAAATCGGTTTCCATCAACAAAACAAAAAATTAAATAGATTTGACTATAAAACAATTTTATATAAGTTTTACATTCTTTGACTCTTTCTTAAAAAAAATAAATTGATTCTTCCCTTATAAAAAATAACAAAAATAAGATATTAATACAAACTTGTGAGTAGCCTATTAGGCCGAACCCGATACCCCAGCTCGCTAAAGACAAAATGAGCATTGTCTATGGGAAGAGTCATGCGCTGGGGTTTTCTCTTTTGGCCCAACCCGACTTGGACCATTAACTAGTTAGCAACCCACTATGCCCTGCCCATTGTGCCATGGGTCTAGTAAAAATGGGCAGGGCTAGCCCAACCCAGCCCATTGACAACACTAGGGTCGAATTTGAGGTTGAATCATTGATATCATAAATAAATTAATAATTTTAAAAATAAATATATAATAATTTTATAATTAAGAATATTTTATGAAAACCGTTTAAAAATTTTAGTAATTTTAAAGCGTTATTTATGTGTGAGATTTGCATTTCCTATCTTAAAAAATAAAAAATAAAAATAAAAAGTTTAATACTTAAGCATAATCCTTTTAAGGAAAAGTTAATGAATGTGGCATTTGTTAAAGAACCATTTTAAGAAAATTTTATGGGAAAAGAAAAAAAAAGTAATTAATGTTTTGACAGTTTTTTCAATTTCTCATAAAAGTGATATAAAATTTTTCCTTAAATGGTTTATTAATCATTATCCTAAGGGTATCCGTTAACGCGATCCATCTTTTTATTACTTATTAGTTGTTAACTTGGGACCCACCTCTTATACAAATCAAAATCGAAAAAGAAAAACCTATCATGATTTTCAAACCCATCTGAGGTTGATTGATTGGGGGAGGTCTAGTTAAGCATGACAAAGGTGAGTGAGGGGAGTTTAATTGACGTGGTACTTGGTTTAATTTGGTTCTTTTTAAAATCTCAATTGTTTTTTAATCGCACAATCTAACCCCTTTTTTATAACATCATATTTACTTCTGATAATAAATTTTGTAAAACAATAGCATTTTAATATTGATTATTTAAATTGAGGGTAAATTGCAAAGTACACCCCTGAAGTTTGGGGTTACTTAGATTTTACACCCTGAAATTTGAGAAATTAGATTTTACACCCTGATGTTTTATTCTGTTAGCAAAACTTAACCCTCCGTTAGTGACTCACATATGTGGCTGTTAAGTGACACTCTGGCATGTTGATATGTAATTTTTTTGCCAAATCAGTTGTACAAAACATCACCATCTCAAAGAAAAGAACTGTTGGCAAATTGAAAACGGCATCGTCAATGAAACTCAAAGCATAAAACCATCTACTTTTATGACCCTATTTCACCACACTGCTTCACATTCCCAAAAACCCCTAATAAACTAGACCTGCTGAGCCAAGAACCCATCACTTTTTCTCTCCAATTGATCTCTCTCTTCTCTTCTGCCCAACTAATAGTTAAAGCTAGTAACTACCCATTTGGTTGAAGCATTGAGAAATCAAAATCAAAAGCAAGCCCTCTCCAACCCACCTTTCTTTTCTTTTTCTTTTTTTTTTTTAAATGAGACAACACATAACAAAAAGCTCAAAAAGAAACCAAAAGATTGATGCCTAGAAAACAAAAATTGAGTAATTATTGTAAAGTCACATCTAGGTTAGTAAACAACTATGCTAAAAAAAGAAAAACAACAATGTAAAAGCAAAACCCATGTGCGTGTCCATGTGGGAGAGAGGGAGACATGAAAAGTAAGAAAAGGAACAACTAATCCAACTTCTAAACATTTGTTATGGTCCAAAATATCATAATGTTGTGTGAAAGCCCAAAACAACACAATGGATTGAAATCTAGAAAACATTTGGGCTTTCAATAAAAAAGGAAAGGCCCAAATCCATTAAGGGTCCATAGGAAGGGACCTAAGCCCATGAATGGGCAAGCTTTGGACTTCACAAAACAAAAGAAAGAAGAAGTCCAGCCTAGCCCTCAAAGGTAAGAAAATCGCTGAAGAGCGCAGGGAGAAAATTGGACCAGGACACTTGGGGATTTCCAAGAGCCTGGGATCCTCGGGATGTGTAGCAAGGCTAGGTTGGGACTGAGACAGTTCGAGAGGCATGCCTAGAAACACGAAGAACGAGGACAAATATGTCTCATCAGCCACCCAATGATGCAGAAAAAAAAGATCAGAAGGCTTGGGAACCAACAACTCATGAATAAGGGGCTGTTACCTCAAGGATCCTAAGAAGATAGACCATAAAGGAAGGTGGCTAGGGATCTTTTAGTCTGATGGAAAGGAATCAGCCCATTTGGGAAAAAATGACAAAAGGGAAAACAGTCAAAAGGTGGGTCTGAAAAGGTGGAATCTAGAAGCATTGAAAAAATAAAAATCAAAGGTCAGCCCTCTAGGACCCCCCAGGACGGGAAAGTCAGCTAGGAGCTTTTAAAGAGGGAACCTCAAAAGAGGGAAATGGTAAAGAATGAGGATGAGACCATCCACCAATATTGCTGACACAACATTGGTTTTAGTACCCAGGGGAGTAAATGGAGGGAATCAATGGTATCCCAGAAACCCTAGGATGGCACTATAAAAGGAGGGGCAGCCAACAGTGAAGGGCTTTGAAGAACAATGAATTAGAGTGAAAAATCCTTGAGAAAGCTTTGTTAGAAATCAAAAAAAGAGAAAAGAGAGGGAAAACACTGTCCGGAATTCTCAAACAGCCACTATAGAACACACTTGGATTCAAAGGGATTCAAACTTCACAAGGCTTAGAGGCCTGGAGAGCCATCTAAGTCTGTGATTTTTGAACTTCTTTAGACCTTGTAACACGTCCTAGTGAGTATGATGTATTACAAAATTAAGAAAGCAATGAAACATCCCATTCTATCTTAAGGATCCCTAACGTTTTATTTTACCTTTCTTCCTCATTATTTTCGTTCTTTACTATTCCTTGCTATTCAATGCGCTTATATTTTTTGTATGTTCGTATATATGTGTTGTAGGATCCGCGCTTTATGCACAAATTAGTTTGAAATCAGCCCAATTTAGCTGTGGTGAACCAATCCCAGTCCCTTAAAACACAAAGCATTGGGCCCAAGATCCCTATTTGCTACTTGGCCTGTGTGCTGTTTGACAAAAAAAAAAAAAAAGAACCCATACAACATTTCAACCAACATGCGTGACAAACCTGGCCAGCAGAAGAGAGAGAGACCAGTTGGAGAGAACGAGAAGAGAAACTCATTGTTAGCGTCAGTGTCAACGTTAGCGTCACCATTGCCTTGGACTTGATTTGGAGCCTTAATTGATGGAACTTAGGGCATTGTTTTGAGTCTGATTGAAACAGTGTCGTTTTCAATCTGTCCACCGTGCTTTTGCTTTCTTTGAAATGACATTTGTATAACTGATTTGACAAGAAAAATAACATATTAGCATGCCAGCGTGTCACTTAACAGCCACATATGTGAGTCACTAACGAAGGGTTGAGTTTTGCTAATGGAATAAAACTTCAGTGTGTAAAATGCAATTTCTTAAACTTCAGGGTGTAAAATCCAAGTAACCTTAAATTTCAGGGATGTACTTTGCAATTTACCCTTAAATTTACACAATTTTAAAATTATTTAGGAATCTAACATTTTTATTAAAATTTAGTTAAGCACAATTTCATCCTTTAAAATTGATTTTTCAAATACCATTTACCAAAAGAGACTAAATTTTGAAATAATTTTGAAGCAAAGTCAATTTAAATAATAATTAACTAGTCATTAACTCGTGCTATGCACGGGAACCTACCTATTCGTAAGGTAGACTAAAATAATTTTATAAAATCTTAAATTGATTAAGAAACTATACTATTGCATGATTTGCTCTTGTATGACTTCAATTAGTGTTGCAATTTGATGAAGAAGCCATTGCTTGAACGTGCAATGACTTACAAAAAATTTGTCAGACAGTTTCAGATATAGCAAAAAAATAACTCAAAAATTTAGATATTAAAACTTCTGAAATACCAAAAAATATTAAAGAATTAGATGATTCACTGCTTAGAAATTATTGAAACAAAACAAAATATACATGATTAAACAATAGAGAAATATAAGAGAAAGATGAGTTACATTCAAAAGAATAATTTCAATTATTGCAAGCTTTTTTATCTTGTAAAAACAGCTAAGGAGAGTTTGGTAGTTTATGTATTAAAATTACTTTTAAAAAAATACATGAAAAACCATAAAATATATATATTTTTTAACAAAGTAAATGAGAAGAAAATAACATAAGAAGAGCTCATACCTCTACTCGGCTTTAAAAAAAATATTGGGGTTTGCATTGCTTTTATAGTGTTCATGATTAACCTCGCAAATTTGGAGATAAATTATCAACATTTGAGTTTGAGTTTAAATTGGACTTATTAAAGAGATAGAGTTCCACTCATTGTTAAGTTTGGATTAAACAAAAATAATTTTGTTTAAAAAAAATGATAATGATGAGTTTGAGTTTAAGTTGGACTTGTTAGAATGATATAGTTTCACTTTTTGTTAATTTTGGACTAAAAAAAATAATTTTATTTAAATATTGTGTTGACGTGGAAAATTGTGAGAGTTCAAAGGTTTTGGATTAATTAAAAATAATTTTATTTTAAAAAAATAATGATGATGAGCTTGAGTTTAAGTTAAATAATTTTATTTTAAAAAAATGATAATGATGAGCTTGAGTTAAAGTTAGACTTGTTAAAAAAAGATAGAGTTTCATTTCTTGTTAAATTTGGACCTAACAAAAATAATTTTATTTAAATATTATGCTGACGTTAAAAATTGTGAGAGTTTATCAGAAATTTCGATTATATATATATATATATATATAGTTCTTTATCATATTTGTATAATTGTTCTTCAATTCAACAGGACAATTGACTAAAACTAAAAACACATAAAGATTCCTATTAAAAAATAAAAAAAAAACACACCCACACACACATAAAGATGGTGATTGGTGACTTACTAAAAGGCTCCAAGGAAACTTCATTTGAAAGGGCTCCTGGAAAGTTTCAAGATATTAGAGATAAATCCTAACGTGACTCTGTTTATGATGAGTCCTAACCTTTTTATTTTTTTAATAACAGAGTCCTAAAGTATTTATTTTGGATTAAACAAAAATAATTTTGTTTTTAAAAAATGATAACGATGAGTTTGAGTTTAAGTTGGACTTCTTAAAGTGATAGAGTTTCACTTTTTGTTAAGTTTAGATTAAACAAAAATAATTTTATTTAAATAAAATAATAATTTTATTTAAATATTGTGCTGACATGAAAAATTGTTAAAGTTTCAAAATTTCGGTTATATATATATATATATATATATATATATATATACAGAGTTCTTTATCATATTTGTATAATTGTCCTTCAATTCAACAGGACAATTGACTAAAACTAAAAACACATAAAGATGGTGATTGGTGACTTACTGAAAGGCTCCAAGGAAACTTCAAGTAAAAGGGCTCCCGGAAAGCTTCAAGCTATTAGAGATAAATCCTAACGTGACTCTGTTTATGAGTCCTAATGTTTTTATTTTTTTAATAACAGAGTCCTAATAAAGTATTTAGTTTCGATTAAATAAAAAAAATTAAAAAAATAATAGTGATAAGTTTAAATTTAAGTGAAACTTCTTAGATCAAATAAAAATAATTTTATTTAAAAATTATGCTAGCGTAAAAAACTGTTAGGGTTTTAAAAGTTTTGGTTATATATATATATATATGCAAATTTTATATTCATATTATCACAATTCCACTGTTTTGGATTCTCACTCTTTAGATCCAAGCCCGTGGTACCCAAGCAATCCTACCATACTATACCATAAAAACCAGAAATCAATCACAAACAAACCCTAGAAATCACCTGAACCCCCCCGCAAATACAAATCAAATTAATGGCTCCTCCGCCGGCTCCCTCCCTTCTTGGACCACCGTCTCTCCGCCACACCAACCCTACAACCCCACAAAAATTGCCACAAAATCTGACCTTTCCCACTTTGACCCCCACCCTTGACCTTTTCTTTAAACCCACAGCCAATATGGATCAAAATTTAGTGACCCATTACGTACAACAAGCTTGGCAACATGAACCCTTAACTGCTCTAAAACTCATATTTAACCTTAGTCTGGTCAACAGAGATGTGTTCTTTTCTGCTGTCGAATGGTTGAAGGAAAACCACCTTAACACACTGTCATGGAATCTCCAAAACTTTGTACGCTTTGGTTGCTTGAATGTTCTTCCTCAACTTCTCAACAACTGGGTTCTCAAGAAAAAGGTCCGGATGTCACGGTATCATCGGCCTTGGCCTTGGCCTTATAGTATGAAGAAGAAGACTGTGGAGAAGAACAACATGGAAGGGGATTTAAGAAAAGATAAGCATATTATTAGGGGTAAAAGGGCTGTGAAGATTTACAATTCTAACTCTGATTATAGGTACTTATTCGTATGCATTGCAGACCTGTTTGCAAAGCTTCTTAAGTCTGATATTGAATATTTGAAGTTGGGTGAGATTGAAAAGATCAGCACAGCTTCAAAATGGTGTCCTTCACTTGATAGCTTGGAAGATCAAAGGACCCTGCTATGTGAAGGCATTGCGAGGCGGGTTTTCCCACGAGATTCTGATCCTGAGTACAAAGATATTGGTGAGGCTCATTATGCTTATAGGGCTCAAGACAGGCTTCAGAAAGAAATTCTTGTTCCACTCCGGAAGGCTCTGGTGAGTGCTGAAAGGTGCGAGTCACCTGCTCTATCCGACGATATGAAGAAACTGTATGCGGAAATCTTTGATAAAACAATTGGATGTTACGTTCCTGGTAGAAATTGCAATCTGCCCTTTTCGAAAATTCGTGAGAACAAGTATAAGGCTTATCTTGAGATTGCAACTCTGTGGGTAAAGGCAAGCGGACCCTTGCTTCCAAACGAAATTGTGGTTAACTTAAATAATGGGGTTGACAGCGAAGTTGTGGAGTGTGAATGGCAGAGACTTGTTAGGCACATGGAAAGCAAAGGGAGACTGAAAAACTGTTTGGCAATTTGTGACCTATCAAAAAATATTGGAGCAATTCAAATGGATTTATGTGCCTCAATGGGAGTATTGCTTTCAGAACTCAGTGATGAGCCTTGGAAGGGAAAGGCTATCACTTGCAGCCACAATCCTATGCTTTGCAAGATTGAAGGCGACAATCTTCAATCCAAGATCAAGTTTATGAAAGGACAAGAATGTGATGATAACATCGATTTTAAGATGGTGTATGATCTGCTCTTGGAATTTTCTATGGCCGAAAAGTTAAGCCCAGATAGGATGGTGAAGACAGTTTTTGTGTTTAGCTATGACTTTGGGGGTAAGGAGTTTAGTGATAAGGTGTTTAGCCATAAGGAGTTTACTGATAAGTTGTTTAGCCATAAGGGGTTCCAGCAGGAAGGGTATATGGTATTGCCAGAGATTATTTTTTGCAATCTTGGAGATGCTTCAATTTCTGTGGCAAGGAAGTGCGAAAGGTTGGCCATGATTGGAGTCTCAGTGGAATCACTGACTGCACTGTTGGAGGGAAATGCGCATCCATCTATAGAGGATTTAGTGAAGTTAGTACCAACTCCAGAAGATTTAATGGAGTCAGCAATTTCTGGAGAAGGTTACGATGATCTAATTGTATTTGATTGATGTATCTAGAATCTCAAATGAAATTATGCTTTTAGCAGAATAGAATTTGTTCTGTTTGTTTATTATTTATTTATTGGAAAAAGAAAAAAAAAGATGAAGAATTTGATTTGTTTGCACAGTATAGTCTTTATTATTAGAAGACATCAAGGATTCATTGTTGTCTACCGCATTTTCCAATGGTATTGATTTTTTTTTTTTTTTTTTTAATTCATTGCATTTAACACCCCCACCTCCATTCAAGATAAATATCCACAGATTGAGATCCCACTTGGGAGTGCACCGTTTAGTGGATTCATACCAAAAACAGGTTGTTTCCTGGCATTATTCAACAAGCTTTATGCTTTTGGCTTGCGTCAAAAGAAATTCTTGAACCTGATTGTGGATGTTTTTGATAATTTGTGTATGAGTTAATTGGTTACCTTCAACAACATAAATGAGTAAGAAGTTTGTTTATTTTCTTCTATCTTTGGGGGCTGAAGACCCAACTACAAGAGGAAGCAGCCCAGGTCAAGTGCCTTTAAGATCCATAGAGAAGAGTATGTGCCACAATGCACTGAACATCGAGTTTGCCAACTAAAATAGGTACCTTCAAGTTTTGTTTTCATAATGCAGTTCTGTGGCTTGATGAAAGTACATTTTTAATCTATACAAGTTATTGGAACCCTTTTTTTTTTATTGAAAGTTGAGGAGCAACTATCTATTTCTTCTATAAATAATACTATAAATACTGAGGTTTTGCTACTCTCTTTGTAAACTAATTTATATTTTATATATGACCTTATAATATCATGTTGAGTTCAATAATATATATGACCTTATAATCAACCTTACATCTTCAAGGCGGGGGGAAGATTACCGTTAATGAAAAAACAAGACAAATTAGAACCTCAGGCAAATTTTGCAGCCACATGAGCTACAGAATTGCAAATCCTCTTAACCCAAATAAAAGAGCAATCTACAAAACATTCAGCTAAAGAAAGAATATTAGATAGGCTCGCATGGATAGACAAATCCACAGTGAGCTCGGTAGATGAAAGAGAGTCAAAGCAAGCTTTAGCATCGTCTTTGAAAATCACATGGCTCCAATGTTCTCTATTTGAAAGCTGAAATGCCCACAGAAAGGCCTCTGCTTCGTCTTGGAGAAGGGAATGTATCCTAACCAACCTTGCCCAAACATTGATCACAAAACTATTATGATCTCTAGCAACCACAGCCAAAGATGCTTTGGAATTGGACAGAGCTGCATCAACATTGAGTTTGATCCAGTTTTGCAGAGGGGGGGAGCCAGGAGTGGTGGACAGGGAGGGATGGGGGTAGCTCAGGATCAGCAACTACCAAGGAGAACTCATGGAACCTGTTGCAAATGTGTTGGATGGAGGAGTGCAAGTTGAAGATCCTTTTGAGGTGCAGAACATGATTTCTTAGGCCCCAAATTTCTTCTAAAGTGAGGGTCATGTTAAGGGTGACAAGCATACCCTCCTGTGCGACGTGTTCTCATTTGCTGCAGTTGCTCATTGGGTAGAACCTGAAACCATGACAGCATGTGTTGTTAATGGTAATATCATTACTCAAGCTACCTATGAAGGGCGTAGGTTGCAGCTTTCTTGATAAATTAAAAAAAAAAAAAAAAAATTTTGGGGGGTTTGGGGGTGGGGCAGTGGTAATTTGGGTTTGTTCAACTTAGAAAGAGCAGAACTTTGTAGTTTGTACCAATTGACTATAGTAAAAAATTGCAGAGGTAGAAGATATGTTAAACAAGCAAGAAAATGAGCAAAATTGCTTAACTGTGCACCAGAAGCCTTGATTGTGAGTATACAGTACTTTCATATGCAATGTGTATGAAGATCAATATGTATTCTCCACTAGTATTTCGGAAGTCAAAGGAATGATGAAGACCAAACACTTGATGTGTGGTTTGGCAGAGAAGGAAAAAGGGTTAAAGAGTTTAGACAATGATTTAGTAAGTTGTACATTCTTTATTGTTGCAACCTGCAATTGGTGTCTCCAGGGAGGTTAATGATTCACCAAAGAGTTCAGTCCTTTAAGAAGTCTTAATTTCAAAAATGACCAAAACTTTACGTACATATACATGTATTTGTGTCACATTCTTCAAATACGTGTCTTTGTGATGAATCCTGATTTTTAAATGAAACACCAACTTCCTTGTCTATAATGACAAGTGAAGCTGTTTTCATTTCTATGGAGTCTAGAAGAGGCATATCTCACTGGTTTAGTAATAGCTAACTGTGGTAGACATGCCGGACAAGTAGTTATGAATGCTTGTAATTAAAAAATTAAGATGTGCTTCCTCCAAAGAAATGTACCATATTTTTTCTTGGATCAATCACAAAAGTAATTTATAATTTTTTCATTAATCTCTGCAGCATGTTAACCTTTGCAATTCCAGTAAGAGGAAAATTATAATTATACTTTTTGGCCATTGACCAAATGACAGGATGGAATTCCCTTGTCTGCATATTGGCTTGAAAATATGTTGATTCATGTCTGTATTGATTCCACCCCCATTTTTTTAGCTTAAGTGCTCTTAGTGATCCATTATGGAAAGCAGGAATGGTAGACTGAATGTTAATTTGAATAGGTTCATTTTGAAGTTAAATTGAGGGGAACATGTTTGAATGTTTATGTGGAAACAAATGGATAATATATATATATATATATATATACTGAATTAGTTGAGATTAGATAAAGTTTTTGATCAGAGCTCAGACCTAAAATGCCTCATGTTAAATTTATGATGTCAGAGTATTAGATGCTTCATTTTATTCTTAGATGTTCTATTTATGAAAATTTAAAACCTCAAAATATTAAATTGATGGTTTTTTTTATTATTATTTTAAATTACTCTTTTATTTTTTTGAATGTACTACACATTAGAGTTACTAATTCTGGTTTAATACAAATATAGATTACATGGTTTATTGCCAACTTATGTGTTTTGTATGTTTCTAATAATCACCTACAACATGGATGCCCAAATATGTATACAGGGCAACAAGAAGTCTCCAGGCAAGAGGATAACTGACTTTCAGGTTGTTAATCATATGCACTATTCTGTTCTATAATTTCTGCCACCTATACTTCTTTAATTTAGTCCAAGGACCAACTTAATATGGCTTGACTCTTTAGTTTTCCCAAAGTGACCCAAGCAAAGCAATGCTCACTTCAGCTGATTCAATAGTCTGTATTCTTGTGGGTTGATGTTATCTGCAAATTCAAGGGTTGGTTTTTTTGTATCATAATTCTCATTTCTCCTTTGTTTTCCAATCTAAAAAGGTTCTATCAGTTGCTTGGTGAACTATTACTTTTAATAATTTTGCATATGTGGTCTGCATTTGTTGAATCCTATGTGACCAGGTAATAAATTTCAGGGAAAATTACTTTTGGAATGATGTATTATTTTTTAATTATCAACAACATTCATACATACATATATTCATATATATTAATAAAAAAATAAAAATAAAGCTTTAGTCCCAAAATTTTAGGATTTGCCACATGTATTTTTTTTTCTTCAATTTATTTTATTTGACGACATAAGCTTTGTTACTTTCTTAATTGAAATTTCCATTTTTTATTACTTCTACTAAGGTGATTTTTGATATTCCTTTACCTTTTTTTCTTTTCTCAACTTGAATCAACTCTTCTATATTGGATGTCAAAAAAAAAAACTTGAATCAACTCACCCTTTTTTATATGTGCATTAGTTGCTCTCCTTTGAACATGACCTGTCATAAGTGACTAATTACTTATAATTCTTGCTTTGTTGAATTATTTTCAATTCTTCTTCATTCCCACCCCCCTCAATATTATTATTTTCAATTCTTCTTCATTCTCCTTACCGTATTTACTAGGATAGTTTACCAATGTTGTTAGTGAAAATTGGATTAACAAATGCTTTACTATTTAGGCTGAGCAAATTACCATACTTCCTAACCTAATGCTTTGCTAGTTGTAGTTTGACGGGATTTACATCTAACCATTAATTCCTAAATATATGGGGTGTATCTTTTTATTCTTTTCTTGCTCAACACTTCCTAAACAAAAATTTGCAAAGAAGAGTGAACTTATCACTCCCATAACCTTGATGCCCAAGGAATCCCATCTATATAATATGAACTCTATCACCAAACCTAAAGCCTCACAGAAAGAAAAAGCCTCAAACCCAAAAATTCTCACTCACCCGCCAGACTCACTCACTCAAGCCCAATCTGATCTGAGCAACCAAAATCAATATGCCTCCTCTGCTAGGCCCTCCGGAGCTTCATCTTCCGGCTAAGCCTAAACCCATCACAAAACTAGAAACACACTCAACCATACTCCCATCCAACAACTTCAACCCTTGCCTAGAGTTTTTCCTCAGAACCTGTTCCAATGACCCACGACAAAGTTATTATCAAGACGACTGGATTGATAAAGTTCGGGGACACGAATGGCTTGACGACTGCCTTGAAAAAGCGTGGAAACAGGATCCTCTCACCACTCTAAAGCTCATATTTTACCAAAGAATCTTTGGTGGGAGTGACAAAACAGCGTTCTACGCCACGGCTAAATGGTTGCACAAGTATCATCCGCTAACTCTAGCTTGCAATGCCATGGTTTTTGGAGCTATGGGCTGGTTCCATGAGTTGTTGGAGATTCTTTATAGTCTTGAGTGGTACATTAGTCAGCAGGATTGTAAAAGAATCGTAAAAAACATTATCAAGAGAACCAAGAAAGAGGGTAGAAAATATAGTACGGAGAAAGAGGGTAGAAAAGATGATGGCAAAAGAGATGAGCCTGTTGTACTGAAAAAAGAAAGAGATATGCTTGGATTTAAATTAGCAGTAGAGAGTTACCAGGAAGATGGAAGCTACCGATACTTACATAATCGGATATCAGATTTATTTGCTGAGTTTCTAAGATCAGATATGCAGTTTTTGTGCTCTGGTGCGATTGAAAAAATCAGCTTTGCTTCCAAATGGTGTCCTTCAATTGATTCAGCTTATGACACACATACCATTATGTGTGAAGGTATAGCAAGGAAGGTTTTTCCACGTGATGCCTATGCAGAATACAGAGATATTGAAGAGGCTCATTATGCTTACAGGGTTCGTAATCGTCTGCAGACACAAGTTCTTGCCCCACTTCGCAAAGCCCTCGAGTCAAGAGAGAGTAATCTGGGTGCAAAAAAGCGGGAGTCATTCACAAATCGTGCTGTCAAGGCGTCGATAAAGAGTTACAAGAAGATCTACGAGGAAAAAGATGAGTGTCTTAGATTTAGGCATTATTTGATGTTGTGTAGTGTGTGGGGAAGGCCAACAATTGGTGCTGGACTAAAATTTCCTCACCAAATTATAGCCTCGTTGAAGAACAATCATGATGATAGCGAAGAGGAAATTCAATGGGGAAAGCTAATTGGAGAATGTAGGAGACAAGGGAAATTTAGGAATTGTTTAGCCATCTGTGGCTTATCTGAAAGCATGAGAGGTACATTTATGGAGGAAATTGCTGTGGCAATGGTGCTATTTATCTCGGAACTCAGTGACTATCCATGGAAAGGGAAGGTATTCACATTTAGTGAATATCCTAAATTTCGCAGAATTGAAGGGGATAGTCTTCGATCAAAGGCAGAGTTTATAAGGCAAATGGATTGCAAGGAGAGCTTGAATTTTATCAAAGTTTATGATCGGATTCGGCAAATTGGAATCGAGGAAAAAGTTAATAATGAGAACATGGTGAAGAGGATTTTTGTTTTTACAGATAGAGATTTTGAGACTGTAGACATAAATCAATGGGCTTCAGACTATAAGGAAGCATGGAAGAGCTATAGACCTAGAGGGTATAAGACAGTGCCAGAAATTATTTTTTGGAATCTCAAGGATTCCATTGGTTGTCCAAGGGAGATCAGAACAGAGAAACACCATAGAGGGTGGTTGATGCTTCACGGGTATTCAAAAATTTTGATGAGTTTGTTCCTGAAGGAAGACGGGGTTGTAAAATTGGAGAGTGTAAATATGTTGAATTCTGTTCCAACACCAGAAGATGTGATGAAATCTGCCATTTCTAGAGAAGAATTCAATGATGTACTTGTGCTTGATTGATGTAGGCACAAATTATGTAATGAAAATTTTGCTTTGTAATACTACCTCGAGTAATGAAAGTTTAAAACTTCTAGATTTTTCTTGATTTTCTGATGATAGCTAAAGAATTTCGTAATAAAAGAAAGAGATTTGATAATTACACAGATGAGGGATATAATTTCAGTTAATGCAGGGTCTGATAACATTATATAGAACAAAGAGTATCCAGAGTAGGTTCTTCCATCAATAAATATGTTATATAACCTTTGATCGCAATCAGATAATAGAATAAGGTTCTTCGCAGCATCCCTTGAAGCTTCCTAGATTTTGATGTCATTCAATAAGGGAGCCAACTCTCTGAGTCTCACATGTGCACCTGTAAACAAGTATCAATTGTCCATAGGATTCTATAGAAATTTCGTAATTGCTTTCAGAGGTATACATGATACTTGCCATAGCACTAATTAATGTTGAGCTGAATTCCAAAACCAAAAGGCTAGTTTGAGTTGCTCATTTTAGCCATCTGCTCACTCATGTTATCCACAATCTTCAGGCATTACTCGCCACAAAATAAACTCCTGATTCAATGCCCCCACAAAATCAGCTCAATTTTATTCCATTTCTATCTTAAAGATGATAGTTTTAATGAATTCGAAAGCGCCCAAAATTCTTCATTCTTGTACAATGAAGCTCTCATTTTTTAATAAATAGAAAGTATTATTGGGGATGACTAATTTGTGGAAAGCTTTGGGTGTCCTAAGAACTAACTTCATTCATGTACTTAACTAAAAAGTACACTTCTATCTTATGAGAAAAAAATTTATATGGCAGAATCTTAAAAGGTGAATATAAGAAACAGCACCTAAGTACTAAGTAAGGTTTCTCTCTTACGATTTAGCCATGTGGCTACTTAACTAAAAAATATACTTCCATCTCATTAGAAAAAATTCACATAGCAGAATCTTAAAAGATGAATCTAAGGAACAATACCTAAGTATTGTACCTAAATCTTGTTCATTAGTAATTACAATGAGGAGAGAGAGTATAACTTACAAGACTTAGAAAATAACTATTTTTGTTCCTCTTAGGAAAACTCCTTAAACTAATAAATGATTGGAGTACTCCAACAGGCTAAGCTAAGTCGGCTAGGAATCCCAACTCATGGGAAATTATAGCACAATTTGACTTTGGTAAACGCCAATTAAGCAAGTTTTAAGATTGAACTAAAGGTCCGTTTGGATAGAACTTATTTTGCTGAAACTGAAAACTGAAAACACTGTAGCAAAATAATTTTTAAATATGTAAATAGTGCCGTGGGACCAATTTTTAATGAAAAAGTTGCTAAAAAGTGAAGTTTGTGGGTCCCATGAACAGTGCACGGGACCCACAAACTGGTGAAAAGTGTGAGAAAAGTTAGAAATATACGACTACTGTTCATGAACAGTAGCCGTTTGTCCCCCCCTGAATGCGTGCTGCAGAGAGGAAAAAAAAAAAAGAAGGGAAAATGCAGGAAACGCCAACGCAGTAAACGTAACGTGTATCTAAACCTCACCTAAGTTAGATTTGACTACAAATGGAGGCATAACTTGCTGCAATATCACTGTTGGTGTGGAGCCACCTTCCAATGAAAACAGAGAAAACTATTAATCAAAGGTGAAGCCGACTCCACCACCATCTCAAATCAAAGATGCGACTCTAGACGGGAGTGAGAGAAATTCATGTCTATTAAGGGGTTATTTATGACAAATATTTGTGTAAATACCCTTAACCCAAATAGTGAAAACTATTAGTGGTGCAATCTTTTTTTTTTTTTTTTTTTTAAATGTGAGATAGAATTTTACTTTAGCATAATTTAAGTGTATATGTGTGTGAAACTTCATCCTAGAGACACGAACCCCAACCCTTGCTCTCACATCCTACAAGCACTTATTACGTGGTAGTATAATGCAATATACATATACATATATATATATATATATATATATATATTGCATTACATGAACCCCAACCCTTGCTCCCACACTCTACAAGCACTTATTGCAAGGGGTGTAATGCAATATATATATATATATATATAAAAACTGAAACGTAACATTTAATGTTGATATGCTCTTGTTGAGCCACCTCATCAGTCACATCATACACTTTTTCTTTTTCTTTTTAGGGTAAAATATCATTTTCGTCCCTAAACTATCACAAAAGTTCGTTTTTCGTCCCTAAACTTTCAAAAGTTCTATTTTCGTCCCTAAACTTTTCCAAACGTATTGATTTTCGTCCCTCCGTTTGACGGAGTGCTGACGTGGCCTTGACGGAGTGCGGATGTGGGAGGGACGAAAATCAATACGTTTGGAAAAGTTTAGAGACAAAAATAGAATTTTTGAAAGTTTTAGGGACGAAAAATGAACTTTTGTGATAGTTTAGGGACGAAAAATGAACTTTTGAAAGTTTAGGGACGAAAAAAGAACTTTTGTGATAGTTTAGGGACGAAAATAATATTTTACCCTTCTTTTTAAATCAATTTTCTCTTTATGATTTTTAAAATTTAATATATAAAATAATTAAATGCAGATCATAGACAAACGTTAATATTCCTTAGATACAAATATTTGATATGCTCCTGTTGAGCCACCTCATCAGTCACATCATACACTTTTTCTTTTTCTTTTTAAATCATTTTTCTCTTTATGATTTTTAAAATTTTTTTATATAAAATAATTAAATGCAAATCATAGACAAACGTTAATATTCCTTAGATACAAATATTTGATTATTCCGCTACCCAAATTGATTTCAACTTTTCATTTTCTTCTTTCTAATTTCAAGTAATTGTTAAAATTGAATAATTATTATCTTTTTAGTGGATAAAATTAACATTTCAAGTATCCAAACCAAACTTTGACACCCAAATCTCTAGCCCAGAGATGTCTTAAGTGTCTCTTCATTTATCTACGGTTATAGTGTTTTCCTTCCAAAATTTCAGTTTTTCACAACCTTATCTCTCTCTCACTCATACACTGATTATTTACTTGAGTTTTACAATATTATATATAGCAATGCACATTCTAGATACAATCACCCGTCATCTACAACAAAAAAAATTAGCACAATACTAATTGTTCTCCATATTTTTCAATCAAGTTTTAGTTTTCACCATTTTGAGAAGACATCAATTATTTTTGTCAAAAACTTTCACAGATAAGGCAACCATAGGAAGACCATTGAGGTAAACAAAACACACAACAAAAAATGATCTTTTTTTTTTTTTTTTTTCGTCTTCCTTTCTTTTTAGTATTTTTGTTTTTTGTTTTTGAAGCGATTTTGATGTTTTCCTTTCCAAAATTTTCAAATATATTGACTTTTGTTATTTTTAATTGACTTAGAATTGTTAATATAGTTTTATTTGGCCTATCATTGTTGTGGAAATTCCTAATGTTGATATGAAACATATTGATAATGAATATTTTTTTGTGCGCTTATTTTTAGAGTGTCAAAAAGTATTTAGTATAGTAATTTTGTTATTGTTGCATCCCATGTGTTTGGTAAATTTTTTTTTTATAGAAATCTTATGCGTCTTTCTCAAATTTGTTTGTGATTTTTATTTTGTTCATTCCATTACAAATAATAGCCATCTCCACCTTTAAATTTTTAGCTAATTTAAGCTTTCTTTGTAAGCTTTTACTTTGTTTAGTTGATCATTTTTAAGGAAAAAGACAAAAAGAGAATAACTCTAGAGCATCATTATGTTATTAATGTTTGGAAAAAATCTAAAACTGACCCTTTAACTTTCAACTTTTGTCATTTTAGCCTTTTAACTTTCAGTTTTGTCTTTTCAGTTCTCTAAGTTTCAATTTTTGTTAATGTAGTATTCTGTTAGACATCTGTTAAGTGGTGCCGTTAAGTCTTTTTTTTTTTTTTTGGTAATTAAAAGAAAATAAAATCTGTTATTAAAAATTAAAAAAAAAAAAAAAAAACAAACAAACATTGAAGGGGAATGAGGAACGTGCTTTCCAGCATCAGTTTTGCTAAAGAAGGTGTTGAAGGCATCGTCTCCTCTGTCGACAGTCTTATCACTTGGCATCTGGCCTGAAATAGAAAAAAACATTTGAAAATTCAAAGAATTAAATTTACACATTGCTAGCTGAGATTCAAAGTAACTAAAATCTATATATTTCCAAGGGTGAATTTTCAGCAAATGAAATTCACACATAGCTTACTACGCAGAGGCTAGCTAAGGCTAATCTAGGTTCTCAAAGTAGCTAAATCTAAATATTTCAAAATTTTAGAACATAAATAAAACAACAATAATATACAAAAATTATGATCTACCACAATATGCAATGAGATCTAGCCATTCTGTGAAAAACTAGACTTGTTTCGGATCTAACGAATCGCATAACGAAAAAGAAAAATTATTACAATGCGAAAGGCAAAAATGAGAAAGCAAACCTGAATGCCATGCTCAAGGCAGTACAAAGTTCCCAGCAAGCATTGCTGACCTGAATACTAGCCTGACCGATGTGGATCGAAATGCACTCTCTCATTTCAGGGGAAGGGGACGAAGTCGTTCCCTTCAATGTTCCCTTCAGGCAGTACAAAGTTCCCAGCGCCGACCTGAATACTAGTCTTTTTTTTCTTTTTCTTTTTTTAATAACAGATTTTTATTTTCTTTTAATTAAGAAAATTTATTTAAAAAAAAAAAAAAAAACTTAACGGCACTACTTAACAGATGTCTAACGGAATACTACATTGACAAATATTGAAACTTAGAGAATTGAAATGACAAAACTGAAAGTTAAAGGACTGAAATGACAAAAGCTGAAAGTTAAAGGGTCAGTTTTAGATTTTTGCATTAATGTTTTTATGTATAGATACTTAAGGAGCTTGATTAATTCTTTCTTGGAATTCCTATTATCCTTACATCTAGCCTCTTAGATTAATTTTTGGGGGTTCAAGTGATAGCCTACCAACATTCTTTATAGTGTCCCCTATTTGTGGTTCAAACCCCACCATCCCCCCCCCCTCTCTCTCTCTCTCTCTCTCTCTCTCTCTCTATATATATATATATATATATATAATCGGTTGTTCAAATTAAGAATAGTCTCGTGTTACTCTTTAAAGATTTTATTAGATGTATTGATGGTACTTTTGGTTTATGAAACATAATCAACAAAACGTGATTTTTATATGATTATATCTAAACTATACTGTAATGTCATGATGGATGGATTGCGATTATTTTACTATAAAATCTAAGCAAGCATGCAATTTATGAATTTGAAGAGTTATATATTGCAATATTTGTTCATATGATGAAATAAAGTTTTCTCTTTTCATTTTATTTTATTTTATATTTCCACTTTATGATATATGATTTATTGATTATGATCTATTGCATAGTTATCTTTATGTACTTTTTCACTTAGTTTCAATTGTGTGGAAGAAAGAGACTATGTTTTGGGGAAAAATATACCTATAAGTGTTGAATCTCATACATTTGTATAGTAATAAGCAAAGTATACATGGTTAGAATTTGGTTTAATAGTTCTCACATTGTAATTTTTTTAATAAAAAATTATTATACTATATTTTCATACATATCTCACTATATATAATACCCAACTACAAAATATATTTAATTTGTTAGTTGTTACACCTCAAAAAAACTTCTAATATAAAACATAATTTCAAATAACACATATTGACTTTTAAAAATATACAATTTGATATATTAATTCAATAATTATCCGTTAAAACAAATTCATATCAAATTTTCCCGCGCATCGCACGACTAGTTACTCTTTAAAAAAATGAAGAAGTTGCTAATAGAAACCATTTAATGCTCCTCAACATATGTCTTTACTTACATTAACAAAAAATAAATATTGTACCTTGTTTCCTAACTTAAATGGTAATAAAATGACGCATTAGGAAAGTTAGAAGGCAAAAATTCCATTTAGTCCCTATATATTGAGGTTATTGTCAATTTAGTCTTTATATTTTGGTAGCAGTCAATTTGGTTTTTATTATTTTCAATTTACAATCAGTTTGGTCCCTGCTATCAACTCACTAACAAAAAATATCTGTGGCAAATGGCGTACACAACTGACACATTTGAAGCTTACTTAGCTAATATATTAATACTAAATTTTTTTAATAGATATTAAAAATGTCACATTAGCATTTAAATTGAATTTTTTAAATCAATTTTAAAGATAGAAAATAGGAAAGAGAAATAATAGGAAAGGGATTTTCTCATTTCTCATATCTTCCTCTCTACAACATTTTGCATAGAAAATTGTGTTGGAAGATTGGTTGCAACACAAGAACTAGAAGGTCAACAATGAAGCAAACATCAGCTTAGCATCCCTCTGTGATTCCATCATAGATCCCAAGGATTCTCACTTTCACAATTTCGATATCTTTCCTTTCACTATCTTATTTGATTTTTAGGGATTTGGTCTCTGATTTGTGTTTCTTCATTTCTAATGTTCGATTTATGATCTTGAACTTGAAATATAAATTAGATTGATCTCCTCCAACCAATCTTCTGCAACGCCATAACCATTCATTTGATGCAATCGCTCTCGCTCCAAAGTCCAACCAACCATGTGTAGTAGGGGGCTATGCTGCTAGTGAAGGAAGCTAACAAAATGGAAGGACCAAAGTAATAGTGACTCCAAAATGTAGAAATAAAATGGAATTTTTGCAAAACTATAATTATAGAATTACCCTTTATGAGGCTTTTTTGTTTTTTGTTTTTTTGAAAATCATCTTTGAGGGAATTAGGATTTGTCATTTTAGCCATATCTATAAATGATTTTGTAGGAATACAAATCCCTTATTTCACTTTTTATGTTCCATTTTATACTCCACCAATCATAATTATCAAAGTTTAAAAATGGAAGGAAAAAAAATTCAAACATATGACATACCATAATTGGTGGAGTATAAAGTGGAATACAAAATGTGAGATAAATGATTTGTATTTTTTTGTACTTGAATTTACTCCTAATTCCTAAATATATGGAGTGTAAAGTGTATCCATTTATACTTTTCTTGCACAACACTCCCAATCAAAAATTGCAGTAAGCTAAGCATGACCAAGGTGAACTGATCACTCCCATAACCCCAAGGGATCCCATCTCTATATATGTGAATCCTATCACCAAACCTAAAGCCTCAAACCCAAAACTCTCACCAACAACACTCACTCATGCCCATCTGATCTAAGTAACCAATATGCCTCCGGAACTTCATCTACTAGGCCTTTCAGAACTTCTCCTTTCGGCTCAGCCTAAACCCACCATAGAAACCCCACTTGCATCTCCAGAAACTCACTCATCCATACTCCTATCCAACAACTCTAACCCTTCCCTAGAGTTTTTCTTCGGATCCTACTCCAATGACAGCTTTTTTGAAAAAGCTTGGAAACATGATCCTTTCACCACTCTAAAGCTCATATATTACCAGAGAATCCTTAGTGAGAGTGACAAAGAAACGTTTTACTACGGTGCTCATTGGTTGCACCAGAATCACCCACTAACCCTAGCTTGCAATGCCATGGTTTTTGAAGCTATGGGTTGGTTCCAAGATTTGTTGGAGATTCTTCATAAGATTGTGTGGTGCGGTGCACTCCAAGCATGATGTGGGATGGGGGAATATTTACTGGCAAATATTCAGTACCAAGAAAAAGGGTAGAGAAGATTATGGCAAGAAAGAGAGTAGAAAAGATAATGGCGAAAGAGAAATGCGTAGGGCTGAAAAAGCAGTAAAGAGTTTCCAAGAAAATGGAAGCTACCGATACCTGCATAATCAGATATCAAATTTATTTGCCGGGTTTCTAAGATCAGATTTGCAGTTTTTGTGTTCCGGTGAGATTGAAAAAAATCAGCTTTGCTTCCAAATGGTGTCCTTCAGTTGATTCATTTTATGACAAAACAACCCTAATGTGTGTGAAAGCTCAATTAGTGTGAAAACACTAATGCTTGTTTAGACTCCCAATTTTAAATTACGGCTTAATTGCTTTTACTCTAACTTATTTAAGTGCGGAATAAGAGTAAATGAAACGCAATAAACCGAAACACTACTCTAAGCAATAAGTACAATAAGCAATAAATGTAAAGCTTAAAAAGTAGGAAAGAGAGATGCAAACACAATATAACACCGAGATGTGTTATCGAAGAGGAAACTGAAGTACTCGACGAAAAACCTCTCTGCGGCCCTCTAAGCTGAAATTGATCCATTAGTGAACAAGTTGGAGTATACAAATATCAAAAATACCTTCCAAGTCTAATCTACCTAATTTACTTGAACTCTCCAAACCAAGGTTTTGAAACCTAGACCGTTCATTGAACCGTAAAAGGGAGAGGTTCAAGGTTTTTAAGGTCGAACCGAGGTTGAACCGGGGTCAAACCGTGATAACGTCATAATTAATTTAATAATTATTTAAATATAAATAAATACATTAAATTTGTAAATATTAGCAAAATTTACTAAAAATATCTTAAAAATTGAAACAAAATACATAATATAGTACATTATAAGGTTAATAAAAAATAGTACAACATAAATAAGCATAAAAAGAAAATTTTATAATAATCCTTTAAGAGAAATCATTTCAATTAACTAAAAACGACTTTTAAAATAAATTCATAAATTGCATAGGTATTATTCTTAAATAAAAAGTTAATTTAGTAATATTTAATATGTTGAGAAAGATGACATAGAAGTTTAGAAACTATAAATCATGTAAATTTATTATAAATTTAATAATATTGCATATTAGCTCCCAAGAAGAGCACTTGGCCCGTTGGTCATGGCTTCAGTCTTGCTTACAAGGCAAGGAAGTCAATACCGTTCCGGAGGGCGTTTCATTTTGGTCATGAAAACGAAATATTTCAATACCGGTTAATACCGGTATACCGTTTTAGGATTACCGCTAATTTGATATATTTATATATGTTAAGTTAAATCCCTCTAATTTGTAAAACAAATTTAAATTTAGAAATAAAAAATTCACTTAACATTTTAAGCTTTAGTTAAAAGTATGAGCTAATTAGTAATATTAGGCCATTGATGTATTTACTATTTAGTTGATAATAATAATAATAATAAAATTAATGCCTTTTTCTACATGCTGTTGGAAACTTCAAAGGTTTTAAAAAGATTTTAATTAAAAAAATAAAAGTTTTTACAACTTTGAATTATCTAGTTCACATGGGTTAGTGTCCTATCAAAGGCACACTGCCCAAACTTCAAGTTTAAAGGCCATAAAAGCTCCACATGTCCTCCAATAAAATAAAGTTTAAAAAGCTATTACTTGAGTCTACCGTCCATAAAACCATAAGATAAAGTAAGAAATAGAAAAAAGGGAAGAAGTCTGGCTTTTGGGACTCTGCACGAAGAAGAAGAAGAAGAAGATTAGAAGGAGGACTAGATGAGAGGATGAACGGAAAAATAGAGTCACTACCAGAACATCATGGCGACAGTGAGGATTTGAGCTATCTGGTTTTTTATTCTTATCCACTGACATCGTTTATTTTGGGTTTTTTTTTTTTTTTAAATACAGGCCGATTTTTATTTTTCGGCCGAAATCTGATATATTTTCCGTTATGGCCAGTACAATCTGGTATGCCCCGGTATTTGGAGCGGTAAGAAATGGTTGAACCGGCCTACGGTTTGTCCGGTTTTTCCGGTTGAACCCCAGTTTGTCCGGTTCTCTAGAACTCAGTATATCCGATTTTTTATGTTTAAAAAACCAGATTCCAGTCCAATTCCTGGTTTTCCCTGTCGGACTGTCCGGTCCGGTCCGGGTTTCAAAACCATGCTCCAAACTCTAACTACCAACGAACTTCTCGGAGTCTTGTCTTCACTAATTATCCGAATATCGCAATATTTCCCAATTGCATCTACCAAGCCTCACCGGTTTCTTTTGGTAAATCCCAAATGAATCCTAAGCTCCAAAACACTCTTTACACTCTAAATAGGTGTGAGTTGTGTTTGGGTACAAATCTCCTCTTAAGGTATACAAAGATTTTCTCACTTAAGGATGAGTAGCTCTCTCTAACAAAGGTGGGTGTGTTGTAGAAACCTTTTTAGGGTTTTCTTCTGAATAACCTTCTCACAATTTTGTAGGTAATAAAGATATATATAGTAAGGTAAAGAAGAGGAAAGGTCACACTTAAAATCGTCTAGGCAAAGAGTTTCGTAGGTTACTCGCAACTTGGCCTGAGTTGCGAGGTGACTCGCGAAATATAGCCTAGCACTTGATTTTTCAACTTTCAGCATGTGCTTATCATGTGACTTTCGCGAGTTGCACCACTTGCGAGATCAAGTTCTTGAGTGATCTTCACTAACTTAATATTAAACCCAATACAATAGAATCCCACAAAATACAAAGAAATAAATTAATGCAATTACAATATTTTTTGTCATGGAATAAAGCCAACATAAATGTTATATATGTGAATAACCATAACTTTTTGATACAATAACCATAACTTAACAGTGTGAAGACATAGTAAGGAAGGTTTTTCTAAGAGATGCCTACGCAGAATACAGAGATATTGAAGAGGCTCATTATGCTTATAGGGTTCGTAATCGTCTTCAGAAACAAGTTCTCATCCCACTACGCAAAGCCCTCGAATCAAGAGAGAGTAATCCGAGTGCAAAGAAACGGGAGTCATTCACGAATCATGCTGTTAAGGCCTCGCTAAAGAGGTTCAGGAAGATCTATGAGAACAAAAATAAGGAGGCTCTTATATTTAACCATAATTATTTGATGTTGCCTAAAGAGAAGGAAAAAAAATGAGGATATTAGATTTAGGCAATATTTGATGTTGTCTAGCGTGTGGGGAAGGCCAAAAATTGGTGCTGGACTAAAACTTCCTGACCAAATCATAGCCTCGTTGAAGAACAATCATGATGATAACAATGTAGGAGACAAGGGAAATTTAAGAATTCTTTAGCCATTTGTGGCGTGTCCAAAAGCATGAGAGGTACATTTATGGAGGAAATTGCTGTCACAATGGGGCTGTTTATCTCGGAACTGAGTGACTATCCATGGAAAGGGAAGGTCTTCACATTCGGTGAATATCCTAAGTTTTGCAGAATTGAAGGGGATAGTCTTCAATCGAAGGCCAAGTTTATAAGGCAAATGGATTGCGAAAAAAGCTTGAGTTTTATCAAAATTTATGATCAGATTCGGCAAATTGGAATCGCAGAAAAAGCTTAAAAGGAGAACATGGTGAAGAATATTTTTGTTTTCACAGATAGACCTAAATGGTATAATTCAGTGCCACAAATTTTTTTCTGGAATCTCAAGGGTCCCATTGGTTGTCCAACGGAGATCGGAACAGAGAAAGACCATAGAGGTTTATTGATGTTACACGGGTATTCAAAAAATTTGATGAGTTTGTTCTTGTAGGGAGATGGGGTTGTAACATTGGAGAGTGTGAATGATGAGCAAAATTATAACAAGCAGTATCCAGGCTGAACCCGTTAGCCTTGCTCATGGAACAGAGTCTACAGCTTAGGCTGACGGGATAAGTTAAACGAAGAAACTGATGACCCTAAAGCTGACGGACAATGATGTGATAGGATCGTGGAAGGAAGTCTGCGTAGAGCATCAAGGGGCTGACACCATTGACAGCTTGACGCCAATATGGCTGAAGGGAATAAGATAAGATGACGGTCCTAATGCTGACGGTTCTAAATAAAACCTTTGCTTGGCCTCCACGCATGAGTATATAAGGAAATGACTTGCATCCCACGCTCAATGTTAGTCTCCTATAAGGAAAGGATTCCGTAATACACGCTCATGAGGTTTCCTATAAGGAAAGGACTTCTAGTCCAAGGAGGAAATGGTCGACTCTCTACTACTATAAAAGCTCAAATACTCTCAGACATTGAGGTACGCATAATTAACCTCTTTCTAGCACTCTAGAGTTGTAAGAAGTTCTAACTTAACCTTCGGAGGGTATTTGGCCGGCACCACACCGGTGCTCTCTGTTAGGTATTCTCCTTTTCGTTGTGCAGGTGCTGTTCAGAGTGTGCGAGTATTGTGTGGCTCACTGGTGATTTTCTCGGCATCATCAGTGAATATGATGAATTCTGTTATGATGTTATGAAATCTGCCATTTCTAGAGAAGAATTCAAGAATTTAGTTATATTTGATTGATGTAATTACAAATTAAATAATGAAAATTTTGCTTTGTAATATTTCCTTTGGGTAATAAAAAGTTTGGAACTTCTACGATTTTCTTGATTTTCTGATGATAGCTAGATAATTTCGCAATAAAAGAAAGAGATGTGATATTTAAGTTTAAACAGAGATAAGGGATATAATTTTAGTTAATGCAAGGTCTGATAATATTAGATAGAACAAAGAGTATCCAGAGTAGGTTCTTCATAAACATGTTATATAAACTTTGATCTCAGATTCTCTCAATAATGTTGAGCTGTATTCCAAAGCCAAAAGGCCAGTTTGAGTTGCTCATTTTAGCCATATGCTCACTCATATGATATTACCCACAATCTTCAGGCATTTCTAGCCACAAAATAATCTCCTGATTAAATGCCCACAATCAGCATATTCTTATTCCATTTCAATTTAAAAGATGATTTTATTATTATTATTATTATTTATTAAGCATATTCTTATTCTATTTCAATCTAAAAGATGATTTTATTATTATTATTATTATTATTATTATTATTATTTTAATAATGAATTTGAAACTCCCACCATTCTTCATTCTTGTATAATGAAAGCTTTTTTGAAAACTAAAAAGGATTGGGGATGACCAATCAGACCAATCCGTGGAAAACCCTTGCGTGTCCTAAGAACCAACTTCGTTGAAGGGAAAAAAACCTGTTGCATACAATGATAGTGTGCCACGTAGGAGTCCTAGAATTCCTAAGCCCAATTCTAAATACTTGGCTAGCTTGGAACTTGGAAGATTAGTGTGAAAAGAACTTTACTGCTATACATGAGAAGCTGCCGCCAAAACCTTGGGAGTTTGACGATCCTTATCATCATCTTTAATTATCTTATCATCTTAATTATCATTATTTTGATATTTGTCAGTTCTTTTCATTGTTATCGCATTATCTTACGAACTGTTCCTTAGCTACCAAATAAGTCCCCAATTGAGATATATTGTTTAGTTTTTATTTTTTATTTTTTATAACCTAGCTTTAAATTATTAGGATGTAAGCCATTAGGAAGTTGTTGATGAATTACCACGTCAAGTAATTGGACATTGCTCATTGAGTATATGATCAAATAAGTTGCAGATTTGTGGTTAGATCTCAGAGGTAGGTAAGTGTAGCTGCAAAAAAAAAAGAAAAAGCTACCATCGAGTTAGTGTCGATAAAGTGAGCTGTTACGGAGGTCTGCTGTGGAGCTAGTGGTATGTTATAATCCTAGAATCTCATATAGATTAAGTGTAAGGTTGTGTATATAAGCTCTTGTTGCAAGCTAAATTTCAAGGGTGAGTTTTATCTATGAATTTGTATAATTTTATGTGTGGAAACACTAATGTTTTTAGTTGTTTTAGGCAGTGTATGTTTGCATACAATGTGTGCAATAAACACCGTTCTCTTAGGAACTCCGATAAGCTAAGCTATGTCGGCTAGGAGGAGTCCCAACCGTCGGAGAATCATAACACAATTTGACTTTGGTAATCGCCAATCAAGCCTGATTTTAGATGAAACTAAGCTAGATTTTGACTGGAAAAGTGAGGATGCCTTGCTTGCTAGTTGCAATATCACTGTTGGTGTGGAGCCACCTTCTAGCAATACCTCCTATGAGTCTGTCATTTTCACAATGTAAACAGTAAAAACCACTAATTCTTTCAACATTTTTGTTCCGCACACAGATTTCTGCTCATAACCCCTTCCATAATTACCTCCAATTGAAAATGACATTAGTCCAATAACTTTGTCAGAAAATTCTTTGAAAATTCTAACTACAATTTCACATTTTACACGAATACGAAGGACATATTTTAATTTGTACCAAACTTTATTATTATTACTAGTTTTATGCCCTTGCGATGTACGGTTTAGTAAAAAAATTATATATAAATTTTAAAAAATATATTTTTTTAATAATATAATTAAATTTAATAACAAAGAAAATAGTAAAAATATTTTATAGATAATGGCAAGTTTTAAATTTCTAAAAGCTCTTAGTAGTAATTTTATTTGAGAAACACTAATTAATGATTGGAGAGAAATGCAATATCTGGTTAGACTAAGACATAACTTTTACTTGTTCAAATAACAATTAAGGGGAAGTAAGGTGAGAAACAATAAATAATAATTATAACATACCGACATAATAACATTTATATTTAAGTATAATGACTTGCTTGCATCTCAAAGTGTCAAATTAATATCAACACTAAACATGCTAGGATGTTTAAGTAAAAAATTAATATCAACAATTAACACCCTAAAATTGCATGAATTATGATTAAAATTGACCTAATATTTTTACTTAAACCCCAAGAAATCATCCCAAATTTACAAATTAAAAACTACCCAAATTTATAAATAAATAAAAATTGAAAGCAAAATTCACTACAACACACATAAATTTATACACAAAGAAACTTTGAATTCATTAATTACAAACAATATAAATTTCTAAACATTAAAAAAAATATGGAATTAGAGTTAAAGTAAAGATACTTACATAAACAATTTGGAATTAGAGTTAAAGTAAAGACACTCACATGAAAGTTGAATTAACTTTGACAGAAGGGGGAGGCAGGCGAAGTCATGTAGATTTTCACATCAGCTTAAATATCCATTGTTTTTATATCACCCTTTTTATATTTAATCAATTTTTTGTCTCCATTCTTTGTGGAGTGATGTTCATTATCATGGTTTTCAATACTCAAATATTGGTCTCATGGCTACCTATGGATGTACATATTGGAAAAATCAGTAATAGTACCTTACTTTGTCAGTATTTCATATATATATATATATATATATACACACATATACATATACATATATATTACAAATTAAAAGTTACCCAAATTTATTTTTAAAAAAATTGAAAGAAAAATTTACTACAACACACACATAAAAATATACACACAAAGAAACATTGAATTCAATAATTACAAACAATATAAATTTCTAAACATTACAAAAAAAATCTAGAATTACAGTTAAAGTAAAGACACTCACAGAAACATAAATTTTTCAAAAAGCGAATAAGATTTTTGTTAAAATTAATCCGTTAGTTCTCATGGAAGATATACCATTGATTCTAAAGGCCATATATAATAAGCATATAAATTAGATGAAATTTAACAAAAATAACTTAAACAAAAGGCAACCCGCACACAAAACATATTCAATTTGATGAAAAAAAAATTAAGAACAGAATTTTATGAAAAAAAAAAAAGAAGAAGGCAAATACATACATGCAAGTTTCATAGGTAAGGTATGAGAAGGAAATAATATCAACAAACCGTATAGTAGGAAAAGGGAAAAATACTCCAAAACCATATATATACCTCCACTTTTATATTAGTTAATTTTAAGTTGTGAAGAAGTTGATAACTTGATATGAACAAAAAGAAAAAAGAGTTTACCTAATCAAGAAGTTTAGGTTAATTACATTTTTTTAAAAACTTTATTCCAAAAGATTAGTTAACGTTATTAGCTAGATTGTTATTAGATTTTTATTTATTTATTTATTTTTTTACATTAAAGTTAATACATATTACTTTTTTTTTTTTTGGTTACTTTATCCAAAAAAGAAAAAATTAGAAGAAAAAATAAAACTTTTAAATTTGTTACTATTGGAAAATAGATGGTTCATCTATAGGATAAATGTTTATCCCAAAAAAAAAAATTATTTTATAAAATTGTTATTTTTCTAAGAGTAAAATTGTTACTTTATAAAATTTAAAAAAAAAAAAAAAAAAAAAAAAAAGAAGAAGAAGAAGAAGAAAAAGAAAAAGCTGATACAAACACTTATTGTTACTTTATCCAAACTCTAAAGAAGTTGATAAGATCAAAAACTTTTTTGTTTTTATCTATAAACTTATTGTAGTTTGGTGCAGGCATATATATATATTCAAAAATCTAAAAAAAATTCTGCAATTTGGTGAAACCACTTGACGCAACCACGACGTCTAAACCCAACTTTTATCATATAGTATATGATTATTGTTGAGGGTCATTTTTTGTGAAACCCGAATAGAATGAAGGAAGCCCAACCCAGTGACACGGGCAGCAAAAGAAATGGCAAGCATAGAATAAAACCATTAAGCTCAAGCGGCAAGAATAATAGATCACAGAACCATAATATAAATAAATGGGCCTTAAGGAAGTAAATGGGCTCAAAAGAGCCCGGAAAGAGAGAAATAGCAAATAGCAAACCCATGGGTAGTGTATGATGTAGAAAAGTAAGAATGGGTCATGGCAAGCCCAAAGCAATGCAAGCAAAGAGAGTAGGGGATTAATGGCAGACCCACAAACCCCAAGGATGAATATGAAGTAATTGGGCCAGGGAAACCCAATAAAGTTAGTAAAAGCTCATGGAAACACAAAGTTAGGAAAAGGGCCAAGGAAGCCCAAGGCAAGCAAATGGGCCGAGGATGCCCAATGATAAACAAAAGGAACACAAGAGCCCATAAGTAAGAAAACCCATAGCCGTGCTAAGCCATTGGGAAAAGAATAAGCGACAGGCTTGAAAAGGCTCGGTAGGATTAAGTCATTACAGTAGGAATGGCAGAACATGATGGCAATCAAGAAATAGGCTGGAAGAAATGTAAAGCCCAACATCAAATAAAGCCCAGCTCCTAAGGGGAATAGGGAATTATAAAACAGCCCACATAAAAGGTCGAAGAAGGGCGGTAGACTGTGCAAGTAAGCCTCCAGACTGTGGCAAATGCATGAGCAGCAGACAGATTTTGGACATACATGAAAGGGAAGCATGCGCAAGGCCTAGGCACCACCAGCTTGTACCCAACCAATATGGGACATGGTGGGGTTATGGGTCAGAGGTAAGGGGGTATGGTTTGGTGGTGGGGAGAGGGGAAAAGACCTATTTTGCGGCTCCTGCCCAGGCTCTTTTAGGGGGTACGTCCTGCTAGGATGACAAACCACCCAAAAGAAGCAAGGTTGGGTGGAAACCGTTAGGTGCATGCCATGAGGGATAGAGAGAGAAAACACCTACACCATGGCAGAAAAGGGTGTCACGGCAGACTAATGAATAAAACAACTTGCCTTTGTCTGGCAAGGGGGAGTGGCACACAAACGAACTCTTGGTGGTCGGCAAGTACACCCAAACCAGACAAAGGAGGTTAATGGGCAAAGTAGTAAAATCTGGTCACAGCAGGCACTATAAAAAGACCCTTGCTGTGCCTAGAAAAAGGGATCAAAAAAATAGGGGAAAATCACGAAATAAAGAAAGAAAGAAAGTAAAAATAGAGGGAAGAAAAAGATAAGAGAGAAAAGAGAAAACGGAGAGAGTTAATATGGTGGGCATGCACCAGTAGGTCGATTTCTCTCTCTCCTTCTCAAAAACCTGCTCTCTTCCAAAAAGTGAAAAGGATTCCTTTGGGCATTAACCATTCAGGTCTGGTTCCCTCAAACCCATTAATCCCCACAGCAGGATCTTTCCTGGAAGATTAGTTGCACTGAGAGGAGGCGTTCTTCCCTCTTTGGTTTTGCTTCTGCGGACCAAAGTTGACTTGATTTATGTTTCTTTTTGATTAACTCATATTATCATTCACTCCTTTACTTTCTTTGAAAAAGTTGTTATTATCACTGTGATTATATCTCATAAATAGGGATTATTCGGTCATTTTCTATTAAATAGTCAGAGGACTCTGTTTTTGTTGTTATTATTATATCTACCTGCCATAACTCATCTGAAACAGTTTTGCCTGCCATAAGTATACTTCTGGCAGACGTGGCATAGTTTGTGCACAAACCGGCCCAAATTGAGTTGCAGTTGGACCGGTCTCAACGCCCTTACTCAAAAACATTCGGGCCCATTACCGCAAGAGACAGCCCAGCCCAACGCACAACACAAAAAAGGCCCCTACAATTATTTTAAATAAATAGAAAATTTTTATTAAGGACTCCTAGAGGAGGCTAAACTCACTGTTGCAACTTAAGCTAGGAGCCTAGTAGTTTTGCATTAGAGGTGGGTTTACGAGATATAATTCTAGTCTAGACTGGGAACACTTGTGAAGGAGGTGAGGCTGTTAAGCATTAGCGCCCGGGGATGCAAAAAAAAATCTATTTTGCATTCTTAAACACTACTTTATCTATTTTACCAACCCATTTTATAACTAACTCTACATTCCAGTTTTTATTTTTACATACAACTTAATAAAATAATATAAACTACTTAATAAAATAATATAAAATATTATTCTCTCTCTTTTTCCCCAGTCACTTTTTCTCTTCACAAACAAACACATATTAAAATAATAAATTTTTTTTACAACCTAAATAATATATATTTTTTTTACAACCTTACTATTCATAGGTTGCAAATTTTTTTTTAAGTTTATAAGCATAGATGGAGTGGGTCTTGGGTGACTTAAGTTGTAAAATAGCAACTAGGGGGTGTTTATACCCCCAATGCTAGTGCTCTTAGGCGTTGGAACCATGATTCGAAGCAAATTTGAATTTGTTTAGGACAAATCCCCATCACCATAACAGTTGTGAAGTTCAAGGTGGAGGTTCTACTATTGATGAGTGATTTCCCATAAGTTAAGGGGCTTACGAGGGAATTATCACTTAATTTAATTTACGAAAGAAAAATTATGAAAACCTTATGGAAAAAAAAAAAAATTATTAATACATAAAATTATACCAATTGCTTAAATTACAAAGTTTTGGTCCTATAAACAATATAAGGAAAGAAAGAGTCTAGGACTTAAATTCCTAGCAAGGGAGTACAATCTAAGAAAAAAAAGTAAAAAGAAATAACGTGGAAAGAACTAATCAAAGTTTGGTGATTATGCAAAGTTCGAATTCATGTGACAGAAGGAACAAATTAGTATTTAATTACCCCGAAAGAGAAATAGTTAGCAACTATATATCTATAATTTTGTATATTAACTTTCTACATTAATAAAAAAAAAAAAACTGTTTCTTTATTTATTTTTTATTTTTTAAAAGCTGATAAAAATAATACCTTACAAAATTAGGTTTTATAAAACTGTACAAAAATAAAGACTATAAAACATACCAAAGTTATGGTTTTTTTCTTTCACTCTCCTTGTATATGGTTCATCTTGACCCACTGCAAAACAAAATTTTATATACATATTTAAGGAGTAAATGAAAAATTGGGCGAATTAAGGTTTAGACCTAATCTTATTGTTTTTTTTTTTTTGCTGAATAATCTTATTGTATTTGTGTATTAGACACAATATAATTCTGATATATAACATATTTTGGACATGTGTTCATACGATATAAAGTCTAGTGCACTAGATTGACTATAGACTCAAGTCTTAATCAAACTGACTTAAAAAAGATACTGCCCGAAATCACAACCCATGAAAAATAAAAAAGGCTATTTGATAAGGTATTTTAAATAATAATTTTTAATTTTTAGACAACATTATACTTGTTATTTTTTTACACTTCCCCACTGTTTTCAAAAAAAGGTTTACAAGGCCAAAGTCATACTTTTCTAAAAAAGCAAAAACAGAAAGCAAAAGGAAAAGTGAAGAATACATTGTTTTCTCTCTTTTTGAAAACGCGTAGAGTGAACTATAAACTATAAAAGCGTCATTGATGAGTCTTCTCCTCCTTCCTCTTGACGCGGTATCTCCTCACGACTTTCCTTTCTCTTTAACCCCACACACACTCTCTCTCTCTCTCTATCTAGAATTCCATTTTCCAAACCTACCTAAAAAAAAAACCATATTCAACAAACCAAACCCAACACAAACTCCATAGACTTACTTTTGTTGTTGGCTTGTTTTCCTATCTGGGACTGACACAGATTACACAAAAACATAGCAACAATCTGAGAAACACAAGACCAACAACGATCGATGATGTTGCGTTCATGTTACAGGCCACTTGAGCGGTGCTTTGGGAGAAGAGGTTGTGGGTGTGGTGGTGGTGGCAGCGATGGTCTTCTATGGCACACAGACCTTAAGCCACACGCATCTGGGGACTATTCCATCGCTGTGGTTCAAGCCAATTCTAGCCTTGAAGATCAAAGCCAGGTCTTTTCTTCACCGTCCGCTACCTATGTTGGTGTCTATGATGGCCATGGTGGTCCTGAAGCTTCCAGATTCGTCAACAAACGCCTCTTTCCTTATCTCCATAGTATTATTCTCTTTTCTCTAACAAAATTCTGTTTCTTTTTGTATATTTTGTAAATAGGTATGTGTTTTTGTTTGTGGGAATGTTTGTTTGGTTGGGATATGAGGGAAAGGAAAGGACTTGAACATTTCTTTTCTCTATTTTGGGTCTTTGGGGGTTGAGGATCGAGAAAATTTGGAATTTTTTCGATTGGTTGAGTTGGGTTTTTGTCGTTTTATTCGTTTGGGAAGTGTTTGTTTTTGTTTAGCTAAGCTCTGTTTGATTGGTGAGAAAGTTGGAGAACTTCATACTTGTTTGGGTGTAATGAAATTTTTTGATTGGTTGAGTTGGGCTTTTTGTTGTTTGATTCATTCAACTACGGGAAAGTGTTTGTTTCGTTTGTGAGAAAGTTAGAGAACTTCATACCTGTTTGAGTGTAATGAAACTATTTTTCATTGGTTGATTTGGGCTTTTGTTGTTTTGGTTCATTGAACTATACGAATTGTTTGTTTTGTTTTGATAGGGCCTGTGTGATGTTGAATTGTAGTAAAACAAGAATGACCTCTAAATTTAATGAAGTTTTGGATATTTGACAATTTAAGGGAACAGATTCCACCAAGTGTTTACTGTTCTGCAGATGGTGCTCTAAATTGATTTGGGTTTTCTTTAATTTTAATGATAGATGGTTTTTTTTTTTTTTTTTTTTTCAATTAAAAAAAAAAAAGATGAGTTGGGCATTCTTGTTGTTTTCCTTCATTTTCTTCGCAACCAATTGAACAGTTGTAACTTGCCTTGGTACATTGAGGCCCTCATTGTCTCATACTCAGTTGTTTGTTTTGATGGTAGAATTCGCCAAGGAACAAGGTGGATTATCCGTGGATGTGATAAAGAAGGCATTTGATGCCACTGAGGAGGAATTTTTGCATTTGGTGAAGAGGGCATTGCCGGCACGGCCGCAAATTGCTTCAGTTGGGTCATGCTGTCTTGTTGGTGCTATTTCAAATGATGAATTGTATGTGGCAAATCTTGGGGATTCAAGAGCAGTTCTTGGCCGGAGAGATTCGGAGAGTAAGAAAAATTCAGTGGTGGCAGAACGGTTGTCGAATGATCATAATGTGGCCTTTGAGGAGGTGAGGAAGGAACTGGAAGCACTTCATCCTGATGATTCACATATTGTGGTGTATACCCGCGGAGTTTGGCGGATTAAGGGCATAATTCAGGTATGATGGGGTACCTGTGATTTCTGTTTCCTGCTAATATATTTACTATTTGAAAACTGTTCCTTTTTTTTTTGGGGTAATATTGTACATCTGATAAAGATAAAGTTGCATGTATTTGTTCAAGCATCTTCTATCATCTGAGTAGCTTTAAGCTAGAGATCATTCTCAGCAGTCAAAATCTCTTGGGTCGAGTCTGTTTGAGAGGAATTTTTCAAAGTTGGTCAGAATAAGGTTGTTGCAGGCAGGATGAACTTGTATATGACTGTGATAAGTTTGTGCTATTTATATTTTTGGATGAATTTTGTGGTTTTTCTTGGTGTTATTTGATAGAATAATCATATTCTTCCTTCTATTATTGCATTATAATATGAGAAAAATAGAAAGCAGTATCTTTTGTATGCTCATTAAAGAAACCATTACATAATACAATCTTGTCTATATGCATCACCCTTTGAATTGAAGGTTCTACCCCCAAAAAGTAAGATGCTTATGAGATTATTAGTCTGACCAGTAGAATACACATAATTGTTAAAGGCAAAAGGCTGTATTTGATCATTTTTAAAATATATAATAGGTATCTTTGACAAGTGCAAAAGGTAACTATAACCATATCACGCTATATCCAATATCCATTGCTTTTTTCTGGACCGTTTCCTTTTGCTTGATGTAGAAAAAAAATAATAAGAAAAAAGAATATGTACACACACACACATATGCATATATAGATAATAAGATACAAGCTTGTCTACGTGCACCACCCTTTGAATTGAAGGTTCTACCCCCAAAAAGTAAAGATGCTTATGAGTTTATTAGTCTGGCTAGTAGAATACAAATAATTGTTAAAGGCAAAAAGCTGTCTTTGATAATTTTTTAAATAGGTATTTTTTTTTTCTTGATAAGATTTAAATGGGTGTCTTTGACATTTGACAAGTGCACAAGTTAACTATAAATATATCATGCTATATCCAACATTCATTGCTTTTTTCTGGACTGTTTCCTTTTTTTTCATGTTGAAAAAGAAGAAGAAAATTCACACACACACACACACACAGACATGCATATATAGATATGTCTTTTGAGTTGTTCTAAGGGGGTATCTTCCATCCTCTTCCAGGAATCTTATTCTCTGCTACCGATCTAGCATCTCATGCAGCTAAGCTAAAAAGTACCGTGTCTTCCATGCATGAGATGTACATGAAGACCCCCTGAAGCATAGTACTAAGGTCTATGTGACTAAGGGAGTTCATCATGGTTCCTTTCTATTCAACTTTTTTGGGCATGTGGAACTTAATTTCTTGAGTATTTTATATAATATAAGTTGGAGTGAAATGTGTATTTGTTGCTCTGGTTGTTTTTACTTCAAAATATCAGATAGCTGATTCGTGACTTTAAGCAATGTGATCGATGAAGGAAGCTCTAATATATATATATATATATATATATTTTTTTTTTCCCAGGTTTCGAGATCTATTGGTGATGTTTATCTGAAAAAACCTGAGTTTAACAGGGACCCAATTTTCCAGCAATTTGGAAACCCTATTCCTTTGAGGCGACCAGTTATGACAGCAGAACCCTCTATTCTTATTAGAAAGCTTAAGCCACAAGATTTATTTCTGATATTTGCATCAGATGGCCTTTGGGAACAATTAAGTGATGAAGCAGCAGTAGACATTGTTTTCAAAAGTCCGAGAACTGTGAGTGCCCATCTTAAACTTATTTTTTTTTTTAACTGATCTACACCAATAATCTTGGCTCAGATTCAAGAAATTTTTAGTTTATCCTGTTGAGTTAGCGGAAGCTCTGACACTAGAGTATTGAACAAATGACTAAACAAGAGAGCTTTTATTAAAAACTTTACTCTTTAAATTACAACACTTTACAAGCACTAATGCTTTGACTCACTAACACTAGTGCACTGCAAACACAACACTTACTCACCAAATACACTTGCACACACCTTACTTCTAGACACCTACACACACTAGCTCTTGACCCTATTTCACTTTACACACTTGCTACCTATGGCACACACTTCACCTCATACAACTTCACACCTCTCTCACTTGGTTCTTTATGACACTCTTCACTTCACACCTCTCACTAGTCTCACACACTCTACTTCACATACCACCACATCTATTTATACTAGGTGTATGTTGGTTAGGAAACCAACTTGAAGCTTCTAGCATCTTCCTTTTTATTGGCATTAAATGAATGCCATTCTCCAACCTTCTAGAGTATTCTATAAACATGCGGCTAAGTTTTACTTCTACATAGAAGTCTCTAGAGATATCTCATAGAGAGATCCAGAAAGAGCATTATGGAGAAATTTCCGGAATGTAAGAGAATTCTCTAGAGAATTCCAGAGAGAAGCAAATTGAGTGAAACTCTAGAAGTTTCCAGAGACAAGAGTTAGTGTTGATTTATAACATATCCTATAACTATGTGCCAAATATACTCCTGTCATTGTTGGTCTTCATCTTAATATTTGGTTTGATGGAATACCTTGGAAATCTTCCAATAAAATGGTTCAATTCTAATCATTGTGGCACCTGAGCATGTTATATGATCATGTAAATTGTTGGGGTTAGACTACATGTGTGACACAATTCCATTCATTGATCTAATACATGCAGGGAATAGCTAAGAGATTGGTGAGAGCTGCCCTTCAGGAGGCTGCAAAGAAGAGAGAGATGAGATATGATGACATAAAGAAAATTGAAAAGGGAATAAGACGTCATTTCCATGATGATATCACTGTTATCGTAATTTACCTTGATCAGCATCAGCAAAATGGTTCCTCAAGTGCTAGATTTAAGCACAACGCGGTTTGCTGCACCAGTGCACCAGTTGACATTTATTCCCTAAATGCAGATGAGGAAGAAGATGATTTGCTGCACCCAGTTTTCTAAAGAAACAATAGTTGATTGACAACATATTTTACTAAGGTTATCATTACATAATAATTGAAGAATACGTGAGGGAAGCTCTTTTCTTTTTCTTTTCTTATTTTTTACCTTGGATGAACATTCATTAGAAAAAGGTACAGTTCTGTAGATAATCAAGCTTGATGGAAGCAGATGGGAACAAGCTGTCATGGCATATGCAAGTGAAGTTGTGACTCTTAATTCACTTTGTTATTGATTTTGCCTTGTTTGAGGTGATGATAAATGAATACCAGAATAGTGAAAGCACCATGAGAGCACCATTTTTGTAACTAAATGACAGTTATCTACTTTATTAATCGTCATGGTCTCCTTGTGATGAGGACTGAGGATCATGTAAGCAATTGCAGCAAAATGAACAAGGCATGACAGCTCCTGGGATTGTTTGGTGAACCAGTTCCTAGTTGTAGGGCATGAGTGCACACTAAGCCCTTCCTGTGTACAAAATATGTACTATTTCCAATTGTGGAGTGTGGACCAGTTTGACACTTCATATGGAAATATTAAAACATGCCAACCAGTTGAGCGATAAGATTCTTGGCACAATAAATGTATACTGATATCAATGGAAAATGGCAATTCATTATGTTTGTGGACCTGCATCAATTATATTAGTACTTAGAAACTCAAAGTCCTGGCCATCATCATCCTAGGTTTCCACTGTAGTGTGCCACGTGGGGGTTCTGTTTTTGCACTTGAAAGGTCGGTGACAACCAAAATTGGATGAATGAAAAGCTTTTTCCAACCTAACCAGTTGGGTCGGCATGCAGGTTTTTCGTGCCTCAATTTAAGGAAGTGGATGTATTCTACTCGTCCCTCTCTCATACCTATCCGAATATATAAAACTATAAGTAATTCAAAATTTATAATAATATATACTAGATATCCTAAATTCTTAATATTATCTCTAAAAAATGGTCTCTATCTATCTCTATTAGTTGTATCTGTGTTATCAGCATAGAGATAGCAAAATGCTTTTGTCTTGACTCTTGACCCATTTGGGGTAGTGTCATTACAAGAAAGCTTTATCATGAAATGTGCCTCACACATTAAGGGGCCGTTTGGTCAATGAGTTTAAACACTGAACACTAGTGTTCAAAAATAAAAACACGCGTTTGGCAACATATCTGCATTCAGTGTTGCTTGAAAATTGTTGTTGAAAATGTGATTTTTAAATGAGGTTTTTTGAAATCACCTGTGACTGCTTTTTAAACAACAAACAACGTTTTTCAAACACTGTGGGGACCACCTAATGTGACATATCTCTTCCTCAAATCAGACTCTCTGCCCTCATCAAATAAAAAAAAATTTATTTTGTATAAGGTGTCAGCTTTTTTTAAAATCAAATACACATATACCAAACACATATTTATTTTTTTCAAACACTAAAATATGTTATTTAAACCATGATACCAAACACATTTTTTTTGTTTTATAAACGCTAAAACACGTTTTTCAATAACACTTTTTAAACCACAATTTTCACATCTTTTTAAATAATAATTTTTGAACTCTATGACCAAACGGGCCCTAAGAGTGACCAAACACTAATTTGTTTTTTTTTTTTCTTCTTCTTCTTTATTTTTTTGAGCCTAGCCCATTTTTGGCAACTCGCTATTCCCTGACAAAGAAAAAATTAAAACATCATGGCTATGTTGAATAATGCAATGCAAAGGAGCTTCCACAGTCAACGGTGTAAGACAAGGTGTGACAATTAGTACTATTGTGCCTCGCTTCGCTTTCTAGTTCTAGAGGGTCCAAGTCCATGCACTAAAGACTTGGAAACTTCCTTCCTGGTTCGTCAAGGAGATAATGTCAGTGTGGGTCTTCGATTATGTGCTGACTAAACAAACAAACATGAAACGCACTGACATTATCTCCTCGACTAACCAAACATGAAACAAACAAACGAGGAGTCATTCTTCAAGCACGCGTAATAGGAGAGGTTTATAAGGATGACCTTGCCAATTTGGACAATGGCTGCGGGACGGACACTTGGACCAGTCAACGGTGAGAGTAAATGAAGGTTTAAAATTGGGAAAGATTTTGCCACATACAAGTTATCAGGTAGCAGCAAAAAGAAATTGCCAAGTATCTAAAAATCCTATCTTCCCTTAAAATATATGTAAAGAAAGATGATTAGAATAAGACTGAAAAATATGAAGCAAAGCTCTGTTTAGATGCTGTGAAAATTGAAAAATAAAAAAGTAAGATAATAGAAAAAGTAGAAACGATAGTACATAATATTGAACTAGTTAAAACCTGAAATTCACAAGAAAATTGTAGTACATATGATAATAGAAATAAATATAAAGACAACAGGCTATAAATTCAATCCTAGGCTACAGGGGAAGATGATCATGATAAAAAAGAAACTGAATTCAATGGTTCATCATTATTTGGTTAGGGTCATATCAAAATTTAGATCTATTCTAAAATGATTTGTCACGTGAGGATTACCCATTAAATCAAATATAAACTTGCATGGTAATGGGAATGAGAATGTGATAAAGTTAAATCATGATTTGGGTGATCTTGCTTCTCATGATCACATTAACATGTGTGACACTTCGAATCCAATGCATTACCAATTGATCTGTGAGCAATGAGTGCCCCAAAATATGATCTTTAAATGTCATTAAATCGAGGGAATGACCTTTTGGGAGCAATCCTGTCACCTGTGTGGGTGTCCATCCCATTCTTGGATTCGTGAATATACCACTAACTCTAGATTTAGGGATCGAGTAGTGAGATCAGTATTTACTGGTACATAGAATAAAACATTATTCTTCGTGTCTTGGACCTCTTGGTAGTTGAAATAGAGAAAAGTTTGGATATGAATGCTCTAAATTACACAGACCTCTCTTGGTGATTTGTCAAAATTCGCATCTATGTGTAAGTTGAATCAAATCTTATATATATAACTCAAAGTTACACTTGGTGTAGCTTTAAGTAATGCTACATCATTCAATATTTTTTATTGGATGCAAATTTTAACAAATTCAATGTTAGATTAGATTCTCTTTTTATTCTTTACATGCTTGAAAATTTTCAAAATGATCTAAGATCAATAACTATGTTATTGATCATATATTTAAATCTTAAGTTTTTGCATTTAAAATTGTGCATAAAATATGAGCTTCTAGATCAAATGGTAAATGACATTTGATTTACATGAAATTTAGTGTGAACATAGTGAACATATAATTCAATGCTTGAATTTTTTAAAGATTAATCTAATAAAAAGTTATTAGGTATTATAACATTACTTTTTTTGAAAAGGAATGTAAATTTTTACAGTACACACATACAGGGAATGGGGATAAAGGCATAATATCACACAACTTACCCCTTACAAAAGCCAGTAACTCTTGTAAGGTGTATGAAGGCTTTATACCCGATTTTGAACTCACTCTTAGGCGATGTGGGAATACCCACATTTCTTTTTTTGAGAAGGAATGTAAATTTCTACTAAAGTTACTAAAAAAAAAAAACATTACTTAAAGTTACATCAAGTATAGCTTAAACTCTACATACACACACACATATATATATATAATATGTTAATAAATATATATTTGAATGAATTATTATTTACCGCATGGAATTTCTTAAGGAGGAAAAAATAAAAAACCGGAAAGGAATCACCAGCACTACCTCCATTATAGCACTTCGGGATTCAAAAATCTTGCACCAGCCAAAAGAAATCAAGAATATTCAATTAGGTTGATATTATCATTTCGATACTTATGAGGTTATCCAATTCCAGTCATAAATAATTCAATTATCCGATGCTGTCGTGGCCCATAATTTTTACTTCTTGTCCTCATTGCTGCCTAGGTAAGAGCAGTAGCATTGTAAGAGCATCATCATTCTGAAATTTCAATTTTACTCTATTTTATCATCTCAAAAAGCCACTTTATCATTATACCATATCATTTTACAATACCTTCAGCATCCCAACTTTTATTTTCCTATTCTACTCATTAAAATAATATTTCTACTCAATAAAATAATATATCCCAAAATCCAAATCACCTCAACCACCCGCTGCCACCACCACCACAAAGAACATACCCAAACTGAAACCCATGGCCACGCCACCACCCCATGGGAACCCCCCACCTTCACCACCATGAACCCACATATGACCCATAATAAAAACCCCACCCCCTTCCACCCTCAACACGGCAACCCCCAACTCCACCACCATGAACCCACAAAAGTAATCCATCCCAAAATCAAATCAAACCAATAGCAAATTCCGAATCCAAAAGATGACCCACCAAAAAAAAAAAATCAAGTCAAAATTTACACAAACCCAGCTACAAACTGATCTCGCCGCTGCAAACCACACTAGAAACCCATGAACACGCTGCCGCAAACCACCATACCACGTTGCCGCATACCCATGAACCCATAAAACGTACCCAAAAATACTTAGAAATCGCCACCATACCATGCCAATCTAACTTCCCCAGTCTCACCTCCACGCCAAACCCACAACCCACGCCAGAATAGCCCACCATGAGAGAGAGATGTGATGAGAGAGAGACGCCGTTGTGGAGAGAGGAATGAGACGAGAAACAAACAAGAGCATAAAGTACGAGAGAGAGTCAGAAAATGTGAATAAAAAAATATTATATGTTTTAGAATTGTGCTACAGTGCAATTCTACCTTTAGAATTGCACTGTAGCACAATTCTAAATATTTTTGCAGTAGTCCCTTTTGACAATTCTAAGAGTCTATTTGGTAAAAAAATAATTCCATTTATAGAGAATGAGAGAAGAGGGTAAAATCAATGTTAAGAAACGAAATGCTTTATATATGCATGGTATCTTTGAGACAATATTTTATCATAATTTTTTCATGAATTAAATTAGAAATAAAAGAAAGTTAAATAAGATGCTCGTTCATCAAGTCAATATGGAAAGGAGGAAACAATGTAGAGACCCCCCCCCCCCCCAACACACACACACACAAATAGAAGAAGAAGAAGAATAATCAAATAGAAGTAAGATGGTTTTTTTTTTTTTTTAATATAGGTAGAAAGTGGGGATGGGGAGATGAGATTTAATCCACAAATATATGACACTGAGTAATTATACAATCCTCTACAAGTAATGTCGTACTTTCTCTTCTCGCATAATAGTGCGTTCAGCTAATTAAGTTTATAGTGAGAGCCAATATTATTGTGAGAGAAGAGTAAGGGAGTACAAAACTATTGTGCTCTTAGAATATTGTGTAAATTTCTTCACAAAAAATATTATTATTACTAAATTATCATTTAAACCTTGAATAGTAAGTCAAATGAAGAAATTTAGGCATGACCAACACACAAAGAATTATCAAAAGTAATTTGATTTTCGAGAATTCGCAAAAGTCCTTATTCCATCTAGAATTGAATGGAGTTTTCTGGTATTTTGACCAAAGAATCTATAAGAGAAATTACTGTCAAGAGATTCTGACCGATAAATTAGAATGGCCTTGAAGAGTGCTCTGTCGTGCTAGGTCACTAACATATCCTTTATCTTTAGTTGACTCCAAGAAGGGATTGGATCGCACAGACGAGTGATTTGATGAATTAGAAAGGAGATTTGAAAACGTCATAGACTCTTGAGTCTTGACATAATTCTCACTTCTCGTAATTTTATGATCCTTTGTTTCAGCTTTTGACATTTTAAAAGATTGGTCTTTTCTTCTTTTTCTTTTTTGTGTTATATTCAACTTTTCTAGTTTTTTTAATGCACCCTTGATTTTCTTCGAAAAATCAGTACTCCCTTTCATTAACTTTATTTTAGTTTACTTACAGAAAGTAGTTTTTTTTGTTTAGAACACAGAAGTTAATATAGGAAGTAGCTGTGAAATCTTATACTAGCACATAAAACAAAATCTTTTGAGACAGATCATTTGGTTTGAGACGCATTAGACATTTAGACCTTCCTTTCTAGCAAACTCCTAGGTTGTTAATTTTCTCTTCCTAGCAAACCCGCAAGCCTTGAAAGGCTGTGACGATCATTGTGGCAATGTCAGTACTCCATACCCATTCGGCACAAGGAGAGAATGCTGCTTGAATGAAGATTTCCTTATCACTTGCAATGACACCTACTACAAACCACCCTTAGAGCATTCTTATCAAAGGTTCTAGAAAATTTAGTATTTAGCATTTCAAAAACCAACTTTACAGCACTTAACACATCACTTTACAATACACCTAACATCAAAACTTTTATATTTTTTTTACCACTTCATTAAAATATTATTTATTCATCATTTTTATTCTTTTTAATTCTCACTACCCAAGCCACCACAAATCCAGACAACCAACAGCCTCCACCATCGGCACAACCCATAGCATTAACTACCAAGGAAGTCGATACCGTACCGGTACCGGCCGTACCAGCCGGTACGTACCGTACCGGTTGCATACCGGTATCGAAACATTAACGTTTCGTACCGGTTTAAATACCGGCCATGTACCGGCCAATTTCGGGCAATACCGGCCGGTATAGAAAAAAAGTTTTTTTTTGTTTTTTTTTTTTAAGTTTTGTAATTTTTGAATTTTTGTTAGGGAAGAATGATAAATTATTTGCATTAACTTATTAGTATTATTTGTTTTCTTAGTATGCAATTGTAACTTTTAAGCTTTCTATTTTTTATATTGTGTGTTTTTTTTTTTCTTTTAATTAATACTAAAGTCTAAAATTATGAATAATTAGTTTTGAATTGAGAAAATATTTTATGGTAAACTTTTATATTTATTATAATATATATACACACACATACATATATATATATATATATATATATTTATTTATTTATTTATTTATTTAAAAATATAAAAAATAGCGGTAAACCCGAAACGGTACAACGGTATTGACCGGTATCCGAAATATACCGTATCGCTGGGCAAACCGGCACAGCCTCTGGTACGGTATTGACTCCCTTGCCAACTACGGCACCACCCAATGGCACAACCAACCACCAGCCTCCACCCACAACACCACCCATGGCACAACCTTACTTTACCCTCTCATCCTTTCTCTGCCTCAACCCACAACACACCAACCACAAAACCCACCACTGTTACCTAGCAACCCAACCACCACAAACCCATAACCAATGGCCTCAACCCACCAGCACAACCAACCTCAACCCACGACACAACCAACCACGGCACCACCGAGACCCATCAAGAAAACTTCCACTTGCAGTTGGACCCACCACCATTGGACACTTAACCATCGGACCCACGACCCACTTGCAATCATTAACGACCCCATCGGACCCACAAGAAGGAGAGTCTGAGAAAGAGAGATGAGAGAGAATGAGAATGAGAGAGTGAGAGTGATAGTCTAAGGAGAGAGAATTAAAAATATTAAAAAATGAAAGCTCACTGTAGCAGGGTGTCAAATTTTTTAGGATATAGCATCTTTGATGGAGTAGAGTTTTGTGGTTTCAGATGCTAAAAATAGCATTTTAGCATTCATAGCATCTTTGATAAGAATGCTCTTGACCTTTTTGACTGAAAATAACACGATAAATGTGAAACACATTTGGCTTTCGGTGATATGCGCGTCTATGCTGATGTAGCCGAGGATTGCTACAACAAAGGTGGCGAAAGAACATCAAGAATGAAAGCAGCCTGGGTTCAAATTGAGAAAATTCCCCATCTCCAACACCGAAAACAAGTTCATGGCCATAGGTTGACACATGTGCTATAATAGATGGTGGTCATAAAGGGACAAGGACTGTTTACACAACTGGGTGCATGTCTCTATGTGATAGCGTTTGGGACCTTCAACCTGGGCCTTGCTCTGGCATTGGTTATTGTCAAACTGCTATTCTAAGAGGAGTAATGGATTTCTATATCAAAGTCCGTACCTATTACAACCACACACATGCATGGGATTACAATCCTTGTAGCAATGCTTTTGTAATAGAGGAAGACACTTACAATTTTTCTTTACAAGATTTAAGAGATTTTAGAAACAGAACTCGAGTGACCCCAAGGAATTGGGTAATAGGCAATCAAACATGCAGTGAAGCTAAAAACGATCCAAACAGCCATGCAAGCAATGTTCCAGGTTACAGGTGCAATTGTTCAATGGGATTCCAAGGAATCCTTACCATCCAGATTGCTAACAAGGTACTCATAGATATCAATTTGTACCATATTTTCTTTATTGGTTATCATATACAGGTTGTATTGACATATACCCTTAGAACTCAATAAACTATGATGAAGCCGAAAGTTGACCTCGCCAGTATGCTCCTCGTCAATGCCAATGGACGATCTCTGTTACCTTTTATCAAGAAAGGAAAGCAAAGGAGGTCTCCTCGGCGTGGGGCCGATTGCAAATACTTCAATGCTTAAGTTAGCGAAATGCAAATGAGGTCTCCTCGTCATGGTCCAGATTGATTTCCACATACTCCTTCGTGGATCTCCCTTAGAACATATTCAACATCTTCTGGATCGAGGCACTTCAAGTAAGGTTGAGAGAATCCTCTCTTGTAAAGCTCGTCATTCAAGATTGTAAATCTAGAGGACCTAACCTTGACTTTCCTTGCTTCCGTTGGATCTGACGGGAGATTACCACTTTTGATGTAAGTGATTATTGGATCCATCTAGCTTTCTTCTGACCGCACATAATTCACGTCAATCCCTTTAATGCTCGAAAGATGTTGCACCTCCATGAGCAAACCAGGTCTTCCTTCGCTGCTCTTTGACGATGCCAATCTAGCAATCTCGTCTGCTTCAAAATTTTCTTCTTGGGGTACCTGGGTAACCTTGACATTATCAAAGTTAGAAATTAACTGATTAGTCAATGTTAAGTACCTTTTCATTCTATCCTCCTTAGCCTCGTACTCATTGTTCAACTGCCCGATCACGAGTTTTGAATCAGAGTTCAACTTTAGGTTTCTCACACCCAGGGCCTTTGTAACTCTCAAGCCCATCAAGACTACTTCATATTCTGCTTCATTATTCATTGCTGGGAATTGAAGCTGAACTCCGTACTTGAGGTTTTCCTTGTCAGGGAGAAGAGGATCACTCCTACTCCGCCCATGTCTGATGCCGCTGAGCCGTCTGTGTACATCGTCCAGTAATCTGATGCTAGATCTTGATCGGATATAGTGAATTCAGTGACAAAATTTGCCAGCGCCTAGGCCTTGATTGTTGTTCTGGGCTTGTAATCAACGTCGAACTGGCTTAGTTCTACTACCCACTGGACCATTCTCCCCGCTGCGTCTGGCCTACTCATAGCCTTTCGCAATGGTTGGTCCGTCATGACTAGTATCATGTGTGCTTGGAAGTAGGGACGGAGCTTCCTTGATGCAATGATCAAGGCAAAAACCAACTTTTCTATCCTCGGGTACCTTGCTTTCGCGCCTTGGAAAGCTTAGCTTGTGTAGTAGACCGGTCTTTGAATCTGGAGTTCTTCTCGGATCAATGCCGAACTTATAGCTATCTGAGAGACGGCTAAGTATAGAAACAAATCTTCTCCCTCGACGGACGGACTTAGCAACGATGGTTTGGACAAGTATTCTTTAAGTGCTTGGAAAGCTGTTTCACACTCGTCTGTCCACTGGAAAGCCTATTTTAATGTTTTAAAGAATGGGAGGCATTTATCTGTGACTCTGGACACAAACCTGTTCAAGGTTGCTATGCGCCCCGTCAATCTCTGAACTTCTTTCACACTCCTTGGGGATGTCATATCTAGTATGGCTTTAACTTTCTTAAGGTTAGCCTTTATACCCCACTGTGAGACCATGAACACTAAAAACTTGCTTGACGAAACTTTGAACACACACTTTGCTAGGTTTAACCTCATTTGATGCTTCCTCAATGTATCGAAAGTCTCTCTGAGGTCGTCCAAGAGCAACTTTGCTTTCTTGCTCTTCACGAGCATGACGTTTACCTAAACCTCTATATTCCGTCCGATCTGCCTGCTGAACATTCGGTTTACTAGCCTCTAATAAGTGGCTCCTGCATTCTTCAGGCCAAATGGCATGACTCTATAGCAGTATAGTCCCTGGCTAGTGACGAATGCAGTCTTCTCTTGGTCCTCTTCGTTCATGCGAATCTGGTTATAGCCTAAAAATGCGTCCATGAACGTAAGCAGCTCATGGTCGACTGTTGAATCCACCAACTGATCGATCCTGGGAAGTGGAAAACTGTCCTTAAGGCAGGCGCGGTTGAGATCTGTAAAGTCTACACATATGCGCCATTTCCCATTGGACTTCTTGATCATGACAACGTTGGCCAACCACTTAGGATAATAGACTTCCCTGATGAATCTGGCAGCCAAAACATTTTCTACCTCTTCCATAACAGCTTTGTTTCTTTCTGGAGCAAAACTCGTCGTTTTTGCTGGACGGGCTTTTTGGTGGGGTCGACATTCAACTTATGCTCTATCACTTTATTGTCTATCCCTGGCATGTCTTCATGAGTCCAGGCGAAGACATACAGATTTTGCTTCAGGAACTCCAAGATCTTGGCCTTCAGGATGGGGTCAATTCTTGTCCCCACTTTTGTCACTTTGGTAGTGTCCCCTTCTACTAGGTTCACCTCTTCCAGCTCTTGGGATGACTTTTTTGGTTCTTCCTCCACCACCCAAGCATGGTTTTCTCTTGAAGCCAGCACCGCTTGATAACATTCCCTGGCCAAAAGTTGATCTCCACATACTTGACCTACCCCGTTTGGAGTTGGGAACTTCATTTTCAGACAGTAAGTCAAAGTTATAGCCTTGAGTTTGTTTAGAGTAGGTCGTCCCAAGATGACATTATAGGACGATGGGCAATCAATGATCAAGAAATTGACTCGGATTGTTACTTGTACTGGGTGTGCCCCAGCTGTGACGGACAATGTGACGATCTCTTTTGGGTAGATCTTATCTCCACTGAAACTGACTAGTGGAGAATTGAAGGGTATAAGTTTCTTAGGATCCACCCTCAGCTGTTGGTAGGCCGTCATGTACATTATGTCCGCAGAAATTTCGTTATCAACTAACACTCTCCTTGTGTTGAATCCTTCTATCCCTAGTGTAATGACGAGTGGATCATCATAGGGTTGCTTAATCCCACTTGCATCTCGTTCAGAGAATGTGATGTCATCATTCTCTAGTCTTCGATACTTCGAGGACAGATGTTTGATGTGGACACTATTGATCTGCCGGTAATACGCATTCTTTAAAGACTTGTACGACCCTCCTGATATAGGTCCTCCTACTATTGTCCGTATCTCCCCTACAGCTTGCTTTGGATGGTCTCGTCCGTCATCCTTGGCATCATCATGGGTTTTGTCTTCAAACCTTGATTGAGGTTGGTGATCCCTGTTGATGAAGTTTTGGAGTTTCCCCCGTTGAATCAATTCTTCTATATGTTCTTTCAGATCGCGACATTCATCAGTGTAATGGCCATGATCCTTATGAAAACAGCAATACTTCTTTGGGTCACGCTTCCTCGTGGATGTGCTTAACGGCTTGGGCCATTTCAACCCTAGTTTATCTTTTGTCTATATCGGGATTTTGTCCGCGAGCATTACTAACGGGGTGAAGTTCATCTTTCTTCAAGGCGTCAAGACTATTCTTGCTAGCCTTAGCCTCCGAGTATGGATCCTTACGATCTTTTTTCTTACCATGAGATTCTCCAGACTCTTCCTTCTTCCGTTTTCCCATTAGACCCTTAGCCGTAAGGGCGTCCTCCCCATTCATATACTTCTGGGCTTCGAACAACAGGTCTATCATAGAAGTTGGCAGCGTCTTTCCTAACAAAAAGATGAGGTCGGGGTTATTAAGCCCTGCCTGGAAGGTCGTCATGATCACCTAGTCATCAGCTTGGTCAATCTCCAACACCGCCATATTGAATTGCTTTACATAATCCCTTAGGCTCTCCCCTTCCTACTGCCTTACTGTTAACAGGTAAGAGGTTGGCCTCTTATGACGCTGCCCTCCAATGAAATGACAAACAAACGAGTCACTGAGTTGTTCGAAATTTGCTATGGAAGACGCTGGCAACTTGCTAAACTAAACCCTTGCAGCCCCTCTGAGGGTGGCAGGGCAAGATCTGCAGATAACTTCCTCTGGGGTCTGCTGGAGGTTCAAGAGTTGAGAGGGTCCTTCGTGCCATCATAGAACTCCAATTGTGGCAAACGAAATTTTGGAGGCAAGGGGCACTCCAAAACATCAGCTGTGAAAGGCGAATCTGTTCGTTTGAGCATGCCATCCAGGTTCATTGCAGTCTTTCCCTTCATGGCATTTTTCACTTCGTCGAGCTCCTTCTACAAACTCTTCATCAAGTGGTCATTATCATGTGCAGACTGCCCTGTGTATTCTGTCGTATCATTTCCCCTACTATTCTCAAGGCTGTTGGCTTCCTCGCTATGTCTGCTACGGCTTCATCCATGATACGAAGTATTATTGCCCTCTGGGCGAGCTCGACGCTTTAGCTCTTTGTTTTGTCTCATTAGTTCTTGCACATTTGCCGTCAAGGCCTAGATCTGTTGGGCCATCACCACAAGATCTGGAGGTATTGTTGCTGCATTGTCCATTTGGAGATAGGAACTTTATCGGTAGGAGCATAATGGTTCAAGTAAGAATCAACTCGTTATACGTTTCCCACAAACAACGCCAAACTGATGAAGCCGAAAGTTGACCTCGTTAGTATGCTCCTCATCAATGCCAATGGACGATCTTAGTTACCTGTTATCAAGAAAGGAAAGCAAAGGAGGTCTCCTCGGCATGGGGCCAATTGAAAATACTCTGATGCTTAAGTTAGCGAAATGCACTTCTAAAGGAAATCTATTGCAGGTGAGTATCTGGAATTCTAACATGCCTTTTACCTGGGTTCTCCTTTCTTTTTTATAGCTTGCTATGGATGGGCGTAATTATGTCTGTTAATGCTGCTTCTGGACATTTTTCTCCTGAGAGTAACGTAGCATTAATTGACACTGATGATTTCCTTTAAGGTGTAACGGATAGTTGTTGGACAATCATTACAGTGGTAATTGTTCCGGTGCAATTACGCCCATCCATAATTACGCCCATCCGGTGCAAGCTGTCCTGTGGGCATTTATTTGTATTTTAATGAGTGGTGGTTTGCTTCGTCCATGAAGGTGACATATGTTGACGGAATCTTGTTCCTAGCTCTTGTCTTGAACATGGCTAAGGTCATCTTTCATCTAGACGGCCTTCATGCCAATACTCGTCAAACTATTTTATGAAATTATTTATGAAAAATAAAAAAGTGATTAATTTTTTTTTTTTTTTTTGAGAAAGAAAAATGATTAATTTTTTTTGATAACTTTTACAAATTCTTATAAAAATTATCTTAAAATGGATGATTAATATATGTCCTAAGGACATACATTAACAAGACTTATCATATACTAGAATTTTATTTACAATGGATATTATTGTCATTACCAATAGGCCTTTTTTTTTTTTTAAATCCACTTTTCCAGATATTGATTTGTGCAAAATTAACCCCAACCCCTGCACTGGGATTTGCACCAATTCTCTTGGGGGTTATGATTGTACTTGTCCACCAGGATATGAAGGCGATGGTAAAACTCACTGCATTGCCATACAAAAGAGGCCTGAGAGGTTTACGTTGATTGATAAGATTTTGCTTGGCGAGAAAAATTGATCAATATTCCTAGTTCCTAATCACATTATAATATGTGATTAGGAACTAGGAATAATAGTGAAAGGTTGTAACTCGTGGACAAAAGTATTCAATAATAGTGATGCTGATATAATTTTACTTAGGTGAGTAAATGCAATTACCTCTCCATTGCAGTTCCGAATTACCAGCCCGTGGAAGTGAAGGCAATTGCTGCGTGCAAAGCAGTGGAGTTTGGCAGTGAGATTAGAGTGGACTGTGCTATTGTGGAGGGTGATTCAGAATTGATTGTGAAGGCTTTGAGGATAATGGGTTAATTTCTTTTTCACCTCTGATACGGGTTTGTTTTCAGAATTGTCATACTCTCACATTAGGAGAGATGGCAATAAAGTTGCTCATACTTTAGCTAGGCTAGTTTTGATCACACCAAATTGTACTGTGTGGATGTAGGATGTTCCGTTTCGCACCTTACCTTTTGTTTAGGCTGATTTGACTGTGCTTTAATTTTATATAATGAATGACTTCTTTCTCAAAAAAAAAAAAAAAAAAAAAAAAAGAGAGAAAAAAAAAAGGTGAGTAAATGACTTCTTTAACATCAAAATTAAAATGTACACTTTTCAAAATATATAGGAAAGCTCAATAAAAATATTGATCTATAATACACATTTAGTTAATAAATAATATTTTAATTTAGAGAACTCTGTTTTTAAAGATAAATCATGCCAACAATTCCACTCAGAGACAAAACACAATTAATAGAGTTTTTAACCAAAGATAAATGACATTAAAAAGAAAATATAAAACATATAAAAATGATGGCACTTAATTGAGAATGCAGTTATAGGTATTGGTTTCTAGTAATTAAGTTTCAATATTTCTTACCATCGCACACCCTTAGTGCAATGGTCACTCCACAAGAATAGGTGCTTGTGGGGTGTGGGGGTCAAGAGTCGTAGTTTAAGTCTCTAGAGGGGAGTTTCACATACATATACACATAGATTAGGTTAGAGTAGAATTTCTATCTTGTATTAAAAAAAAAAATTTAATATTTCTTTATTGAGAATCAATTAAGTTCAATATTATCTAATTGCCTGGGATTTCTAATGACCCCTCGGTTCTCGTAATGGTGTAAATTTATGCATTCAAATTTTTTATTAAAAAACAAATCGCTCCTCGTATTTTATGTCGAATAACTCATTTGGCCCCAAAATCAAGAAGAAATTAAAGACACAAGTTTAAATACACATAGCATAAAATTGGATACTACTTTAGGATTCTATATATTCAGATTTTCTCTGAGTGTTGGCTTTTAATATATACTAGTGTTTAACCCGTACAATGCGCAGGGTTTTTTTTTTTTTTTTTTTGAAAGAAGGCGGTAATATATTTGTATTTAAAAAATCTTGGGATTTTATGAAAATGTAAGTAAGCAAATAAGTTAAAAGACTTAAAGTTAAAAGTTAAAAGCTATTCCAAATGTTTATCATGGTAGATAAAAATTTGGCTTGCCAAGTAATATAATTCTTGGTAAAAACTTGACTTTTTTATATATATTATGACAGCATTATTTGCCCGTTTGACATATTGTAGGAGTTGGAAAAACTGTAAAAGATATTCCTTCAATAATTTCAAAATATAAATATATAAAAAATTAAAAAAAAAAGGTTGCAATGTTTGGTTGCTAAAAGAATTCATCATAAACTAAACTACAATTAGTGCATCGAGTTCAATAAGATTATAAATTCCAAAATTTTGTTGCTAATATGCCAAATTCATGACACATTAGTGTCTTAATTGGCATGGCAATCAAATTGGTTCATTTTGCAAACTTTAAAGATTACTATTACTTATGAAGCACTACTAATTAATACCACGTTTGTCCTTCTTCAACCTAGATTTTTGCCCAAAATATGGAGTTTGGACCATCCATTCAACACACTATTATTTTAATCTTTTGAACCTGGGTGGAAAACTATAAAGTTGAATTGCACGTACCCACATTTACTAATCTGCACCACCCAACTGATTGCTTTCACATGTTAAAAACATGGGGAAAATAGCACTAAGTTGAAAATTCCATAAATTCCATATGATCATCGACAGACAGATTTTAAAATGGTCTTTAACCATGATTAGATGTCTATATTTTATTGGTGCAATAGAATTTTTAGCAATTTTTTTCATTTTCATCATGACTAATAAAGTATCTATATATAAATCACTTTCTCAATAAAAATAAGTATTTGTAAATCAATCAAATCTTTGATACCCCTTTGCAGCTTCAGCTTTGTGGCCATGCCACATTGGCTGCTGCACACACAATCTTTGAAAGTATTCTACAGTGTGAAACTCAAAGAATAAGAGGTGTCTTCCAACCAAACATGATCTACTAAATGAATTACATGCAATTTCTGTCAACTTAATAGCAATCACATTCATTGTTTTATAAATGAAAATTCACCCACCAGCAACCATTAAGTTACAACAACAAAATACATTTTCTACAATTATCTACAATTAAAATAAAAGTTTAAAGTAGCTAACCCTGATAATTATGCAGATAGAGTGGAATATTAACTAAAATCTAAGAGATAATCAACTTTGTATAAAAAACATTACACTTTCAGATTTCAAAGTTGTACAATTTCAATCACTCTTCAAAAACAGCAGATCAGGTAGGATGGAAAAGAGAAACTGAAAATTGAATTGAATTTTGTAGTTGCTGTTTTTCCATAAATAATCCAATAGAAGCCTTGCTATGTTGCCTCCTGCATAACCTTGTCCAATTGACATTTCACCACAAAAGCAAACACCTTCCAAATAAATCTACAATTACTCCACAATCCACACCATTGATTATACTATAAGATGTCAACCCTACCACACTTTTACATATTTTTGGCTTCAGTCTTCCTAGAACCAAATCCTTCTTACATAACCACCCATGCTAAACTCATATTCACCACCAACACCACTGCATCACTGTATTGTAATAAATCTGACAAAATAGATGCTCTAAACTCTATATACACATGCCACAAAGTTAATATGCTCTACTATGTATTCTACAAAGTTATCATTACTTTCCTATGGCCAAACCATAAAGCTACATGGTTTCATGCTGGTTTTTTCAGAAAAATTCTAATGATCCCTAAATGCCACCAAAAAAAGTAAATATTAGTCAGAGAGGTCGTATTGGATATGACCAACAGGTAGTGTTACTGTCACATATACTTCATTTTCAATTTCTTTTCTTACAGCTCCTACCAAACCCTCTTAAACCAGCAAATTGTGACAGTAACATATTAGTCTCTGAAGTCATATTGAAATGACTAACAGGTAGTGTTACTGTCACACATAATTCAATTTCTCCTTAACTTACAGCTCTAGCCAAACTCTCTTAAACCAGCAAATTGTGTCTACTGAAAATTTCAGCACCATTTAGACCATACAGTTTTGTAGTCTAGGCCTTGATGCTCCTCTGGAGAGTAATCATCAAAACTTATACCAAAAAACTTAACCGTACCATTGTGCTTGTTCCTCACCCTGAGCATGTAAACCTGACATAGTGACATTAGATTGAACTTAAACACATCATATATTTAAAATCACCAACTTGAAAAAGAACAAATTTACATACAAATGAACCAATATGTTACGTATACGCTGAAAAGAAATGCATCATTTCAAAATTAATGCTTATTAAAGAAAAAGTGTTTGCTTACTTGCTAAGATCAGATTGTGTAGTAGCTTTTGTTAAGGAGTGTTGTTTTCTATAGTGCTACATATCATGGGACTTCATTTATTAAGGAGGAATTTAGATTTAAACTTAAAGAAAAGTGTTAAAATAATAATTATATGATCAACTTCTTCATTTTATAATAGCTTGAACTCTTAGAATACGCATAGTTTAACTTCTTCATTTTCTAATAATAATTCAATTTCTTACCTTGAAAATTCAGCTCCTTCAATTTTTTTTTAAACAGATTATGTTTCAATACTGAATGAAAAAATCCACCACTGTCAGTAAAGCATGCCAGCCAAAAAGTGTATAATTTTATCATCTAGGAGAAAAAATAGGGACCCGTGCATAGCCTCTAAATAGAAACCAAGTTGAACCAATTTCAATATTATAGTTTTGCAAAAAAATCATGTTTGCACAACTTCTAAGCAAATGTCAACAATTTTTCTAAGTTTTTTTTTTTAACTTTGTAATAAGTATAAAAAACCTTGTAGACTTCAATCACCATTCACACATTATAGATATTGCAGCTTATACATGTTATCATGTGATATTCAAAATTAGGTAAATAGATGTGACTGCCAAAAATTCAATTAGAAGGACTTCTATGACATAATGATGCAGCAACCAATATATAAATATACTGTATAACAACATTTAAGAAGAACAATTTTTTTTTTTTAAATGTACATTTGAACTATCTGAATTCTAAATTAGAATACAACCTAAATTTAGTAAAATGGTTTTCATATAAATACAGCTTTATATATAAAATGTTAGTTGAATTCTAATTCAAACCACCTAAATGCAATGCAAATCAATTTAAAAAGTCAAATGCAAATCAACTGTAAGTGCAAATCAATTTAAAAGTTTGTAATTGAATGTCACTAAAATGCAATAGAAAAATAAAAGCACTCAATGGAATCAACCCACCTTTTGCAGAGACAACCAACCATTTAGTCATACTTGGAAAGGATGCTTCAACTCACCCAAATAAATAAGTGGAGCACAATCTAATATACCTAGATTAACTTCACAGACAAAACAAACACAATCAGAACTGATTGAGATCAAATACTCTTTGCCCTCCCAAATCACTCTTAAACATGCAACTTAGAATAATATACGAATTTTCACTTTGTAGAAATACTGGAGCAATATTTCTAATTTCCTGTAACTTGCAACTTGTTGACTATATTTTAAAACTAAAGTGGAGAAAAATAAAACAAAGGACATTATGACTATAACGGGTGAGATTGGAGATCAATATTTCACATCATCATCACAATAAAACTCAACACTATAGCACACAACACCATTCTCCATGCTTTATAACTTCAACCAAGGGTTGTGCATGAGTGACAACCATACCAACAGATCAATGTACAGAAAGATATAATATATACTAAATACTTTTATATTGTGATACTAAATACTTTTATGCTATGAAAACCTTGTAAGGCATGCATTAGAGCAACATTTGAAGGACAAATTTGAGAAAATTTGGTCATTGGCAATATTAGTATGTAAAAATCCCCAAGTCCTCACTGAGCCTTCTTTCTCCATACGTAGAGATCTAGGATTTAGGGGTTATTTAAGGTGATAAGCATAATTTTTCAGTTATTTAAAGTAAAAATTAAGCTAATCAAACTATTGAATAATTCACTATAAATCTCAGTAAATCTATGAATTAAAAACCTCAAATTTCCACTACAAACACACAAAACTCATAAAACCCAATTAAATACTAAACCCATAAAGCCAGAAGTTCACTCAAAACTGATGAAAAACTCAACTTGGTGAGCGTTGATGAAGGAAGAAGTGGATTAGAAGTTTGATGCATTGGGTTTAGGTTTTATGAGAAAAAAAAAAAGAGGGAGAGTCAAATTGTTGCGCGTACGTTGAGGTTGTGGTTGAATGGAGCCGGAGATGGGTGGTGCTGGACCAAAAACGTAAACCTAAACCAAAATCAAGTCTTTTAAAAGACTAAATCATATTTAAAATTGAAAAAAAAAACATTTTGACAGAGAATCCAAAAACCCAAAACAAAAACAAATCAAATCTAAACCTATCCAAAAAAAAACTCAATCAAAAGTAACATTGCATACCCAAATCTTAAAAATGGAAAAAAAAGCAATGTACGGTGACCAACCAATGCAGTGTTTACCGTTCTGCCTCTTCTCTGTTTCTTTCTCCGTGTCCCAGGCCTCATCCTCTCTCTATTTCATCGCCTCTCTCTTTCTCGGCCTCTCTCTGTTTCATCACCTCTCTCTATTTCTGACCCAAAATACCAATCTATTAATCAAAACCAAATCTGACCCAAAATACCAATCTAAATCATAATTAACACCCAATTTATTCTCCAAATAAAAACTAAAAACCCTAAATTTTTAAATTTAAAACAGAACTTTACCTAGCGATTCCAATAGTCGGGTAATGAGTGGAGGCTTACGGTGATGGTAGAAGATCTGGGTGGCGCCCTTACAGTGATGGCAGAGGCGCCCTTCTCTCTATCTTTGCCTCTCTATTTCTCTGTCTCTCTTTTCTCTCGATCTGTCTCTCCTTTCTCCATAGCAATCTTTTGTTTTCTTTTTTTCTTTTTTTTAAGCGGTTAGTTTCCTTCTATACTAAGGGCTCCCAAACAGTGTTTAACTTAGTGAAAAATTATAATTTATCACTTTTAAACGGTATTCTAGCCTTACCAAACCATATAAAATATCGCTTTTTGAAGTTATACGTGTCTGAATTATTATATTTGTCTCCACCTCCTTAATTGGTGGCTTTGTGCATTAAGATTAGAGTTTGAACCTGTGTGGGAAACTACAAAGTTGAAGTGCAGGTATCATATTCTCTCTACCAGTACCCACATTTACCATTCCACACCATCCAACTGATTGCTTGCACATGTTAAAAACATGGTGAAAATAGCACTAAGTTGAAAATTCCTTATTATCATTGACAGATAGATTTTAAAATGGTCTTTAACCATGATTAGATGTTCATATTTTATTGGTGCAGTAGAATTTTGAGCAAATTTTTGAGCATTATTTCATTCTCATAATGACTAATAAAGTATCTATATATAAATCACTTTCTCAATAAAAAGAAGTATCTATAAATCAATCAAATCTTTGATACCCCTTTGCAGCTTCAGCTTTGTGGTCATGCCACATTGGCTGCTGCACACACAATGTACATTACACTTTCAGATTTCAAATTCTACAATTTCAATTACTCTTCAAAAACAGTAGAACAGGTAGGATGGAAAACAAGAACTAAAAATTAAATTGAATTTTGTAGTTGCTATTTTGCCTTCTGATCTGAGCGTGCTAGCTGCTACTTCATTTTGAATAGTGATAACTCTTTCTCTTTCTTAGCGCTCCGCCCCCCCTTGAATAGTAAGCAGTAAGTCATTGGTTCAAATCCAATAATAGGTAAAACCGGCTGAAACCCCTATTTTTGCTAGCATGACAGCAAGTACAGAAACTAATGTTTAATACCTTGCAATTTAGAAACAGCACACATCAAACTTATTTTCAATCAGTATTCCCGAAAATTTTGAAGCTGGAAAGTGAACTAACAGAAGTATATGAGCTTGTATAAAAATCATTAGTAATAAGTAGGACAAAGCAAGAGAGATGAAGTCAGACCAAATCAACCATTTGTTCAACAGGTAAACCCTTTTCTAGTATTACATTAATACATATTAATGTCTTGAACATATTATGAGCGAAATTGTCAACCAAATCAATCATTCACATGGTAGGTAAACCCTTTTCTAGTATTTCATCAATACATATTAACTTATTGAACATCTTCAAAAGAGCACAATAGTATAGTAAAATTTACAAATAGTTATATATGACGGATTGAATTTATCACCAACCCCACTACACTGTAGGTAACACACTTCCAATTTTTGGAATACATATCTATTTCGTGCAAAGTTAAGTTTTGCGGCATCATACATCTTCATGAGCAGTTAGTGTCATAACTTGCAAGTCCTAGCAACTCTGGACCTTCTAGCCGGGGATTATTCTCAAAGCTACACCATTGGAACAAAATAAAGATAAATTCCTTTGGCCACTGGTTTAAACAGACCTCAAAAAAAAAAAAAAAAAAAAAAGAAAAAAGGAACAATTGGTAGCAATGACATAAAATATATGGCAAAGCTTTGGTTATGGTGCAAGCCCTGTAGTGCAGAAGCAGCAATCGCATGGATACTGATGCAAATGACTTTTAAACCAGTAAATTTGTCACTACAATCCTAGTAACTTATATGATTCCACAAAAGTGAACTATAGGATGATCTAGATTGATCCTTAAATTTATCATAGTACAATCCTACAATCTGGAATATGATTAGTTCGAGACCCAGCTTTAAGTAATGGAGCATTAGAATCTTTTCAACTAAAAGGGGAAAACATTTGAAGATACCAAAGCATTGGTAAATCGTTTGTTGTACTGAGGATCCCTAAGCAAAGAATACCCACTGCACCAGCACCATAACCTTTAAGAAAATGACAGGAAACTCACAAATAAATTTTTTATTTGTTTTTTGAAGGTTAATAATGATTCCTGTAGCATAAGATCAATAGGGGGCAGGCTTTAGTCCTTCTATCCAAAGGATGAATGGATTAAGACTCAAAGAGCCCAATACAATAAATTTGTAGAGAGTGAACTAAAAAATTAGGTTTCAATGAAATGACAACGACCCTAATGGGCTAAAGCAGATAAGAGAACGAGGAAAAATGATGAATAGACAAATGTGATGCATAGGAATTCTTCCTCGACAATGTCCGAGGAGAGTAGTTCTTCAATATATCTCTCTTAGATTTGATTACAGTTGTTGTTCTTAATGCTATGGTGTTTTTTTTTTCTCTACAGATTTTGTGTCCCCTAACCCTGTGCCAGTCTTTTTGTTTACTTATCTCATGGAGTGTTTTCGTTGCCTTTATGTAGGCCGTCCAGGAGGCTTTCATTGCCGAGGAGTGGGTGAAAGACTCCCGCAACGAGACGAGACTCGCGGATAACCTTCACGCGGAGGCCAGCAAGTCCCTCGCTTTCGCCAAGGGGAGGAACAAGGAGTTAGCTTTGAAGCTAGCCACGGCGGACAGGGACCGGAGGAGCGCCAAGGCTGGCCTTAGGAGCGTCGAGGTGCAAGCGGAGGAGCAGCGCCAGAGGCTCCACTACACTGAGATAGAGTTGGCCATGGCCAAGCAGCAGGTGCTAGAGCTGAAGACGGAGCTGCCCAAGGCCAATGAGGCTACCTAGGTGGCCCAGGAAGCTGCTGACACTATAGGGCAGAAGTTTTACGACCTTGGAGTGCAGGAAACCGAGGCTTGGGGGACTGAAGAATTGGCTAAGGTCTATAGGGAGTACTGCTTCGAGGTCTGGACTGAGGCCCTGAATGTGGCTGGAGCTCCTGCGGACTCAAAGTGGAGGAAAGCCGAGAATGTCTTCTACCTTGAGGACCTCCGAGAAGTCCCTAAGGCAGCCCTTAAGGAATCCACCCTTGCTCCAACTGTGGCTGAGCAACCTCCTCCCTCCCAGGCCGTTCCTCCCCTTCCCGAGGCCACCAAAAAGCCTGGCAAGGCTGGTGACGAAGGCAAGGGGGCAGAGGTGGCCAAAGATAAGGAGGCAGACTAGAGCAGAGCCCGGCCAGAGGACAAAGGCAATGGCAAGGAAGCTGCTTTCAAGGCGAAGGAGTCCGAGCTAATCAAGCCCCTGGCCGTGGCCGAGGAGAAGAAGGCCGTTGATCCTCCTGCTGGTCAACAAAGAAGACCCTCCCCTGGCGAAGGCTTAACTTAGGGTTTTTCTCTCTCTCTCTTTGTATTTTCAGCTTAGGATCTTTCTTTCTTTCTTTGTACTTCTTTTTTTTTTTTCCTTTTTTTTGTTAAGGCAATTTGCCTCAGTCCATGATGTACTTTCCCTTTTGTTGAATGAAAAGATATTACTTTTTGCTTTTGTGGACTTTTGTTTTTCCTGCAATGTTTATCTCTGGTTGGTTATAATTATTTTTTTTCCATGCTTTAACAAAAGCGAGTAGTAGTGATACGTTGTTAGCTTAAATAACCTAAACCCATGTAAACGATGAGAAAAGATTACTATGTGCTGGTACTGAAAACTGTGTAATCAACATGGAAGCCTAAGTCTTTAGAGATAATCAAAACATTTAGTAGTAAAAGGGATAAACAAGTGTTAGTTTATTCAAGGCGAGTGATCCGGGGAACCAAACATAGCCCAGGTTTTGCTCAACACTTAAGCAAATAACTAAGAACATTAATTTACCCAAGATATGTGGTCCGAGGAGCCGGACATAGCCAAGGTTCTATTTAATACTCATACATGAAGTAGAGAGTGTTAATTTACCCAGGGCATGTGGTCTGAGGGCTGAGGGGCCAGACATAACTAAGGTTCTCTTTAATACTTAGAGAAATAGTGTGAAGTATTAATTTACCCAAGCCATGTGGTCTGAAGACCCAGACATAACCAAGGTTCTCCACTCTTTACAAATTTATTGTATTGGACTCTTTGAGCCTTAATCCATTCGTCCCTTGGATAAAAGGACCAAAGCCTGCCCCCTTACATCAAGTAATGAGAACTTTATCATGATCTTAAGAATCTAGAGATTTCAAAGTAATAAGTATTTATAAATTTCTCTCTTAAATTTAAAATAAAGAAATGTTGCAGAAAATATATAGCCTCGTAAATTAATTTTATTTTAATCTAAATATGATATAATTTTAACCTATAGTATTTGCTTTATGATAATTGTGGGGCCTGATAACTCGGCAACCCCAGCCTGCTTTATATCCGGCCCAAGGCCCATGCCGAGGAGGAAGGAACGTCCAAGGATGAAGTGTGAAAGTCTAAATTGCCAGGAACCCTGCCGAGAACGACCCTGCCCTCGGCCAACCGAGACCAACACGTCAGCCATAGCAGCATGGTGGAGGAGCAAGTCCAGGATAAGCTGTCACCTCCACACTAAATGCGCTCACCTAACCCCTTGGCCGCACTAATGGAGATGTGACCTCTAGACAGGGCGACCTTGGTTGCTGCAACTCACAAGAGTGCTAGTAAAGTGGCTGATGGGACGGGCAGTCAGAAGGAAGGGGCATGGATGATCAACAAGTGGAAGAGAGAGGTTGTGAAGATAGGAATATATAAGGGGAAGAAACAGGTCAGAAAGGGGGTTCTTCCTTGGACAATTCCCTGGAGGGGGGGGAGGGGGAGAGACCACTGTCAAGCTCCTCGGACCGGTGCCGATGACAGACTTTGGAGGATAATCTTGATCCGCCAGCCTTTGACGGTGGCGAATGCTACATTGGGCGTTGTCCGCTTGCTATGGCCTAGTTCTGGAACCCGGTCTCTACAAATTCATTGTACTGGGCTAACTGGGCTTGAGTCCACTCTCTCAACAGTAAAAATGCTTAAACCCAGTCCCTACAATAATTATTCATTATCATCGTACCACACCAAATGAGTTTTGATATAAGCTAGTTGAATCCCACCATAAACTAATAAACTAATAATTAAAAATATTGATTATTTATGTCCTGATTTGACAATCAGTCATATATTATTGGAAAGCATCTTTTTCCAACTCTTTATTGTGCTCAATTTTCAAATAATTAGTTTTTACAAATTCAATTGTTTTAGAAACGGTTTAGAAATATGAATTTGGCTCATCTCTTGTACTTCAAATTTCAAAGCACTTGATGATGAGACACAGAAATGACATATGTTCAAAAATAGCCACGTGTCAATATCGTCTCATCAAATCTCTAATGCAATAGATGGAGGCCTTGCCTAGGAATATTGCCAATTTGATTTCATTTTCAGAATATACATAGCCCTGAATGACTTCTCGGTAAATCACAAAACTTTTTAAAGTTTTGAATGTAAAATTAAATCCCTTTTAGGTAAATTTTTTAATGTTGAAACAAAAAACAATTGAACATTCCTTTAAAATAAATGATAGGGTAAAATATCATTTTCATCCCTAAACTTTCAAAAGTTCGTTTTTCGTTCCTAAACTTTCAAAAGTTCGTTTTTCATCCCTAAACTTTCAAAAGTTCTATTTTCGTCCCTAAACTTTTCCAAACGTATTGATTTTCGTCCCTCCTTTTGATGGAGTGTTGACGTGGCCTTGACGGAGTGCGGATGTGGGAGGGACGAAAATCAATACGTTTGGAAAAGTTTAGGGACGAAAATAGAATTTTTGAAAGTTTAGAGACGAAAAACGAACTTTTGTGATAGTTTAGGGACGAAAATGATATTTTACCCTAAATGATAAGTTGTACATATGATAACACAAGTATTTTTAGAACTGTCTTTTTTATATAAAACTAGTCACAAATCAGTGCTAGGCATGTAACATACCTGTTTGTGTGGTAAATTAAAATAGTTCTATAAAATCTTAAATTGATTATGAAACTATACCATTGCATGAATTTCTTCTGTTTGACTTCAATTTTTGTTACAATTTGTAAAAAAAAAAAAAAAAAAATCCATTGCTTGAACATGCAATAGCTTGCAAAAAACCTGCCAATTGGTTTCAGATAATGTAAATAAAAAAAATAAAAATAAAAACTCAAAATTTTCAAATGTTAAAATGTTAAAATTTCTGAAAATGCCAAAAAATATTAAAGAATTAGAAGATTCACCACCTAGAAATTATTGAAACAAAACAAAATATATATGATCATACAATAGAAAAAACTAGGTTACCTTCAAAAGAACATAAAATTATTCATGATATAACCTTTGAAATCTGCTAAACAGGTTTAGATATTGCAATAAATTCAGAGCCTATAAATTATTGGAAAAAAAAAATGAACCCAAAAATTACCAAAAAAAAAAAAAAAGAACCCAATAATTAAAGAATTAGAAGATTCAGAGTCTACAAATTATTAAAAGAAAAAAAAAATTGACCACATAAGAGAGAAATAAAAATAATAATAAAAAAAAAAAGATACCTTTAAAAGAATAATTCATAACTATAGCAATAGTGGAGTTGCTTTTAGTGTGGCTCACCCATGGGTGGCCAGGTAATAGCAATAGAGAAGATGTTGCTACTGTTTTTGGGTTGTTTAGATTCGTGTAGGTTTTTAAATTTTTGAGTTTCACGTTTGTTGCTAAGTTTCATGGTAGTTCAAACACTTTTGGTTTGCTTAGGGGTTTTTTTTTTTAATATTGCTAATGTAGGGTTTGCATAAGTTTAGTTTTTGAGTTTTTTCGCACTTGTAATATGGTTGTATGGTTTTTAAAAGGGTTTTGTATTTGGGGTGAAAGAGAGGTTTTATATATATATATATATATATATATATATATATATATATTTCTAATGTAGGGTTTGCGTAGGTTTAGTTTTTAAGTTTTTTCATATTTGTAATGGTTATAGGGTTTTTAAAAGGGTTCTTGTTTTTTGTGGTGAAAGAGAGTTTTTTTTTTTTTTTTTTTAATATTGCTAATGTAGGGTTTGCTTAGGTTTAGGTTTTGAGTTTTTTACATACAATAATAAATTAAACTAAAAAAATAATGATGATGTAGAAAATTGTGAGACCTCCAAAGTTTATGTGGCAAGCTCTCATGAGGTCAACAAAAAGTTCAAAACTTCAGTTTTATAGTATATTAGTATTATACCCGTACGATGCACAGTTTAATTAAGAATCATATATACCTTAAATAAAAGATAACAACAACTAAATTTTTGTATTTATCTAAAAATTGATAGAGATGTATAGAAAAAATCAATAAGAACAATTATAATTTTGCTATCCATGAGGTGTTTTTAAAAAATAAAAAATAGAATTAAAGGTTGATATTAGTAGTTATATACGTGTACTATGATTTTTTTTTTTAATTAATGTTGATATGAACAATTAGTGTGAAACCCAAATTCTAATCCCCCGGAATGCTAAAACTCATAAATCATAAATGAAGTAGATCTCCTATTGCTAATTAAATAAATCACTTAGAAATTATAGATAAATTAATAATTAAAGGATTAGATCAAGAATTAGGATTGTATTCAAATTAAAATTTTTTATCAACTTAGAAATTATAGGAGAAGAAAATAAGAACAAAAAAAATTATATATATATTTTTAAAAATCTAACAAAATTTGTACAATTTGGTGAATCCATATAGCACAACCACGACTTTTAAATCCAACTTTTATTATATAGTATATGATATGTAATGTCCATGTGTTGAACAATTTTATGTTAAAACTTGTAGAATATATATAATTATTATAACGAAAGGAATAAATTGCATTGGTATAACAACCATTAAATATAAAATGATAGCATTTTAATACAAAATTATCTTCTAACATACCAATTGTGCTATAATATCATTTGTAGTTACATGTATCAAACTATTCGCATATGAATTTTATATCTAATGAATCTACAATATAAGTGATTTGCAGTATTGTTAACAATAATATTAATGATTAAAATCTTTAGACAAAGTAACATAAAATTGGCCACTTTTTAAAAATAGAACTATTTGAGGAATAAAACCTTTGTTTTAATTAAAAAAAAAAAAATTGCAAAGTTCTACATCTAGATTACAAAACTTTCTTAGGATGCTTGAAATCTTTTTTTGAAAAACAAGAAAAAAAAAAAAGAAGAAAATTAAACAGAGTTAAAAAAACAAAGTACCATATAGATTGCAAAATTGTATGTAAATTTAATAGTCTATGATAGGAATTTACTACGACAACTTACATATATATTGGACAACAAAATAATTAAATTGGATCAAACCATTAACATATGAATTAGATCAAACATAAGGAAATTAACCCCCTCAAAAAAAGAAAAACATAAGGAAATTAGCTTAAACAAAAGGCAGCAAATACATAAAACGTATTTAATTGATTATAATAAAAAAATTAAAGTAAAAAATACATCCCTACATGATTGGAAGTAGAAAAATGGAGGCCTAAATAAATAAATAAAACTGTACAATAAGTTGGAGAATGGAAAACTACACCAACTAACAGTGTATATATATATACATACTCCACCTAGAAAAGGAGTTCAAGTAAAAATCAAATACTCTAAACTCCTTGAAGTTACCTAATCAAGTAGTTTAGGTTAATTATATATTAGTTTTTTTTAAATACTTTATCCCAAAAAAATAGTTAACGTTATTAGCTAGATTGTTATTAGATTTTTTTTTAAAAAAAATTTTTGTTTACGTTAAAGTTGATAAAAAAAAAGTATTTTTTTTTAATAGAAATATACTTACTTTATGATAACAATGAATTAAAGATATGAATGAATTAGAGTCCTGACTAATATTTTTTTTTAGAGACACACGTACTTTATGATAACAATGTATTAGAGTCTCGATTAATCTAATATTAATTTACCTACAATCTTACATGAAGCAGTTTTTATTTTACTCTTACTATATAATATTTTTTTTTATTAATCTAACATTAATCTATACCTACAATCTTACATGAAGCAGATGTGAAGTAGTTTTTTATTTCTTTATTTTTTTTTTTAAAGAGATAAACTACTTAATGATAAAAATGAATTAGAGTCCTAGTAATATACTATTCCTTTTAGTTTTTTAAAAATCTAAAAATTTAATAAAATTTCTGCAATTTGGTGAAGCCACGTGACACAACCACAATGTCTAAGCCCAACTTTTATTATATATAATATGATATAATATGATATGATATATAGATAATAACACAAATGTTTCGTGTTATACTCAACTCCAAGGCATAAGCCTTACACAATTATACAAGGAATATAATGACAATGTCACACTCAAAACCTCAAGGAGGAAACACAGCTAGGGATTTTGAGTTTTTTTTTTTTTTTTTTTTCAACCAATTTCAAGAAACTTAGACATTTTTAGAATCCAGAAAGGCCAAACATCAGAGAAAAACCTATTGAATCAAAATAGAAAGTTTTTTTTTTTTTTAACAAAAACCAATTTGACAAAATTTGGTTAAAATAAAAAAATCACATGTCTCTATCATGTGTAATGTACATGACTCACTTCAAATGATTGTATACAATTATTTAAGTGTGAGTTAAAATATAATAGGGCCACATATCATTTTCCTATTGTTTGTTCAATTTGAAGGTGATTCAAGCACTGTTAATGAGGCTCTACCGACTTCAGTTTCCCCTCCATTTTTTTTCCTAGTTCCTATTATGTCAAATGTAAATGTCTCTTTAAGATCCCTCTCCTTTTAGAAATTTTGTTATATTCCTAGGAACTTAAACCTTTTGGCCTGTAACATTGCTTTTTGGACAACATTTCGTAATTGGGATGAATTCATAACCATCTCTAATCAACTTGGTTGGAAATTTTGCCCAGAAGGCAAAAGGTAGAGATGGGTCTGGCTCATTTTCCCATGGTTTTAAAAGTCAAATAACTTATTTTGGTCCTAGTTTCCAGTTGTGCCCAGTTTTTGACTGACTCTGGCTGGTTTTTAATTGGAATTATTACTTTTTACCACACCGGATTGGTACTCGGTTCTCAGTTGAACTAGTCGGTCCGATCCAATTTTTAAAACTATGCGTTTTTCCCCTTTCTTGTTAATAGATTATTCTTGATTACCAAACAAAATTAAAGGCAAATTACAACTTACTCACCCGTGGTTTGATTAAAATTTAAGTTACCTACTTGTTGTTTAAAAGTTAACATTTTGCCCACCTAAAGTTCACTCAATTAGGCTTCCATTACCCACCTTCATACTTTAACAGTTAAGAACATAGCAAGATCATAAAAATCAAGATCTAAAAGTATATTTCTTAAAATAGTGAATGTTTGGCTTAGGAACATTCTTCCTTTCCATAAGAATATTCTTAAGCCTATCAATCCAAACAAAAGTCTCAAGAGGATATTTTTCCTCCATTTAATCAATGAATGTTTGAATTTTGCATGTCTTGACTTATGGATGTTGTGCAAATCACAGATGTTAGCCTCTTACAAACTAATTTTTGGGCATATTTTCATATGATAAACCTATTCTAGACTACACAAAACCAAATTATCATATTTTGAGAGAGAGGCCATGGGGAGATTAAGGCTTTGGGCCATCTAATCCAACTGGTTCATTTCCAACTCCACTGTTGTGCTTGAATGGAGTTCATTTTGGGTATTACCAAAAGTTGATGAAGATGAGATAGAAGGGGGAGATGTAACGATTTCTAATTTCATCATAATTTTAGTTTTTCTTCGAATTTTCATGAAATAATGAAATTTTAAATTTTGGATGTAGAAGTCAAAAATGTACTTATTTTTTAGGTTGCTGGTGTGATATACTCCATGTAGGACACCACTTTGTATATTGTAATCCTTCAGCATTTTTCGTACTTTCAAGAGGATTTCTATGTTTATCTTGTTGTGAGTTATGAATAAGTGTTTTAACTATTGGGAGGAAGTTAAATCTTTGCCCCACTAAACCATCTATTACAACTAAACCAGGACTATCAATCAAAATGAAGGAAAAAAAGAAAAAGAAAAAGGAAGCAATGCATGACACACAACATTTTTCACCACAGCTTTAGCATTAACAATTGTTGTGTTGTCAAGTTTTTATTGATTCTCATATCAGAATATCCCTATAAGAGTTTTATTTGGATTGATAGGCTTGAGAATGTTCTTATGAAAAAGAAGAATGTTCTTAAGCCAAAGTTTCACCATATTAAGAAATATACTTTTAGATCTTGATTTTTATATTTTTGTTATATTTTTTGTGTTTTTAATGGTAAAAGTACAAAAGTGGATAATGGAAGCTTAACGAAGTAAACATCAGATGGATAAAGTGTTAATTTTTAAATCACATATAGGCAATTAAATCACAGGTACATAACTTGTAATTTGCTCAAAAATTATATACGGTTAATTATAATTTTAGGCTAGGACCAAGTTTGTATTCAATTTTTATATAAATAAAAAAATAAAAAACTTCAAAAAAAAATATATATAAATAAATAAATAAAAAATCCGCTAACAGTTTCAAACAAGTCCAATATTTTCCCAAATATGTAGGCAATTATGTCCGACATAATTACATAAATACTACGCTGCCGTTATTTTGCTCACATTAAACGGAAACCAAAAATCTCTTTCGAAACCAAAGTTTTTTATAATCAAATAAGGTGAGCAACCGCAACCTCAACCTCTTTCATTCACTTTCCCATTATTCTAAATTCATTTTCTTTCCAATTTGGCTGTTGTTTTTTCCTTTTTTCGCTTGGCGAATGGCGAGATTTCCATTTAGTTGCTGATTAAAGTGAGAAATCGTTGAAATAAGCAATGTCTGTTTAAGTAACTCTCTTACTATATTCTTTTTAACCTTTCGTTCCGTTAAAACTATGCTCGTTTTGGCATTAAAACAAACACCTAGTATACTACTTCATGCTGTCTGTACTTCGTTGCTGTTACCTTAAACGAGTGCTTCTGGAGACACCCAATTCCCAAACTTATCGTTGTGCGCTTTCTTTGCTTTCAAAAGCAGAAATTGCACTGGTTATAGCTTTTAAAAGCAAGTATATTATATGGTTCTGTTGGGTTCTTTGATTTGTTTAAAACCCTGTTGAACTTGTAGAACATTTCTTACTTTCAAAAAACAAAAAAGATTGTATTTATTTTAGATAATGATTGTTAGAAAGCACTTTCAAAAAGCAGACTAAGAAGTGCTAAGTGTTGAAATTTATGATTTTGTAGGCAAAATGAAGTGAGGATGAGTGCAAGTATTCTGGTAGCTGAGGCAGTGTGGAAGGACATTGAGTCCACTCGTTCAGGTCGTTTATCTTTTTTTCTTTTCTACTTAGAAGCTGATATTATGAATTTTTGAAAATAAGTTTACCAAATTTTCATTCAGTTTTGATTACTTATGTGGACATTTGATAACACGGAACAAATTGAAATGGGGCAGTGTCCAATGATCAGCTCTCCATGTTAGTATTTCTATATCCATTTCAACACTGTGTTGCAAATATTAGTACTGTTTTGTAATGTGGTTGAATTATTTTGGGGTTTTCATTTTTGGGCTATAAATGCAGCTTGCATTTCTTGTTTGGTAAGAACTTCGAGCGAGCCACTAGGATAGTAGATCAAAGAGGTGTCAAGAGGATTTCTGGCGAGCCTAGCGGGCGGTTCATCTTTCAGGTGAAGATTATTTCTTTACTTGCATACACGTTTCATTACCTTATGGATAGACATGCTTACGAAATTGACAACTAGATGGTTCGATCCAGATCAGAACAAGCATCCGCATCATGAAGTTTTCTTAAGGTTAAATTTTGTATGGACATTTTTTTCATTTTGTGAATCTGGAACTCTAGCTGATACTGGGGAATTTCAAGTCCAAAAGTTTGAAAATTTTCAATATTTTTTTCATGCATTTATCAATTTGCGTGAAATTATAAAGAAAATATTTAGAAATTTAGATGACATCAGCTAAATAATGAGAAATTTGAAGAAGCTGGATTAGCCAAAAGTTGCCAATTTGGTAGTTGAGGCCAAGATGGGTTGGGTTGAAGAAACCTGTTAATTTTGACCAGGTAATGAGGAAGATGAAATCTAAGACTGTTTCTCCACTTATTTGGTCTGGTTAGGTTGTCGGAGAATCACGGAGGAAGGAGGAATATTTCTGCTTTGCTGAATGCTATTGTGCATGTTATTCGTTCTTCTATGACATTGTAAATAGAGGGGAACAACTATGTGTAAGATCATCATTCTTGCTTATCCATTAAATTATGAAGTCAAACCCTTTAACCTTTCCTTTTCTTTTTGCAACAAGTTTCTTGTATTTAATTCTTTTTCTTTTTTACCTGTTTCTTACAGTGTAAGCATCAATTAGCTGCAAGACTAGCTGCATCCTTGGGAACTTGCATTGAAGTTAAGGTGTCTGATGAGAAGTTAGCTCTATTGCTATCAAAACTCTGAAATCTTTCAATTGAATACTTTGCATTTGGTGTTAAAGTTTTGCATGAGCAAAGAACAAGTTGATGTGTTCACAATATAGAAGCCAGGTGCAATTAAAAAGGTAGTCCATGAGAAAGTCAAGTTGAATGTGTTCATTAAGTTGTACCACGTGATTTTCATTTTGTGAGGAACATTTCTAAAATATGAATCTTAGTATCCATAGGCATTGGAAATTAGAATATATATTGCCTTATATTGGAATTTATAGAGGTTTGCTATCAGGATGACTGTTCAGATGTTATTGGCTCTACTTTGCTTAGAAATTTTATCACTGCAACAGCTCACTGATGGAATGTGGTATTGTGAAATTTTTGTAATCTGTTGTTTCTTCTATAAATAAAGAGGATACTGTTGTTGATCAAATGTGTTCCTAACATTTTATTTTTTGTTTATACATATTTTGGATTAATTGCTTATATTCACACAATCTCTCTTGATAAATATTCGTTCTAGGTATAAACCATTTTTAAGTGTTCTGTGTCAAACTGGTTTGATCATGTGGTAGGTTTTTAATGGTTACATATGAGGCTATGACTTTGCACATTGCAGATGAAATATAGATTGCAAACAATTATGTATTAGGAGCATTGGAAATAGGAGCTCATAGAGTGAGTTGAAGTTAATGCATCAATTGATAGCACTACTGAAATTTTATTTGCCTAAGCATGTGTGTGCGTGTGAGAGAGAGAGAGAGAGATCAGGAACAGGAGCTCATAGCATGACTTTTGGGGCAGAGGAAGAAGGGGGGGGGGGGGGGGGTGATTATGAGCTTGTAACTTGTACAAAAGTATGACTGAATGGATAAAATGAAAGAAGAAAAAGAGATCAATGCAAGATCATCCTAAGAGTTTCATAAAATGAAGGAGACATCTGTGTTGGCAAATGGACATCAAAATTTTAAGGAGAATAAAGAAGGGAGTTTCCTAAAGATATTGTTGTTGGGCATCTTCCAGAATTTGTGTCTATAGGAAGATAAGGCTGACATATGACAATATATTACTGTTCTATATGCATTGTCGGCGTAAATCTAAACAACATAAGGCTGAGATGAATTTTCTTTTCTTTTCCTTTTTTTTGGAGGGTCAGGGGGAGTTGTTTGAAGAAAGACCATGAAATATATTAGTGGATTCAGACTCCATTTCCATACAATTATGTGTGATGTGACCAAAATCCTGAGGAATTAACTTCTTTCATTTTCAGTTGCTCATTGTTTAAATTTTGTGTTATAGCGTGTTCCTTGTGGCTAGGGTTGCCCAGTGCTAAGTGGAATGGTGTTATAGCACCTGATAATATTTCTCCATTAGAGTATAGAAGAGAAAAAACCTGTGATTATGGTTTGTATTTTAGATCTTCATAATAAACTGAACCACATGTTTAATATTTTTTGTCTTGCATGAGCGGTATAATGTTTAATGTTTGAGCACATCTGGTTAAATGGTTTTGCTTCTGCTTGTAGTGTTCACTTCAAGTAGTCTACTAACCATCTAAAATTTAGTAACATATCATGTGTAAATATATGGAGTTTGTAGAGATGTTGGCCCCTCTGTTTGATTCATGTGTAAATATATGGAGTTTGTAGAGATGTTTTACATTCATTTAATCATTTTACGTTTTCTAACATTAGTGCCAAACTTATTGTTTTGTATATGTGAAAACAAGAATTCCTTATCATGTGTGTGGTATGCATTGAAGGGCACAATTTTAATTTTTTTTCATGAATTGATCTCTAGTCAATCATTTGGTAGACTTGGAATGACATATCCTTCGGTTTTGACAATCACATGTGATCGATTTCCTGTTTGTTTTAATGATAAACAAATAAATTTGAGCTGTGGTGTTATTGTATTGGTTCGTATCATGGATTAACTTTTGTATTAGGTTGGTTGGTTGGTATGATATGTTACCTTTTGTATTACATAGGCTGTTAGTAAGTTTTACCAATTTCAGTTCTGCTATATTGTATTGCAATGTTGTCTGTGTATTATTGTGAAATTTATTCCAAAACAACCCTTTCAATGGTTGTTAATAGGCATATGAAGCACTATTTTGTCTGTTAAATTATAAATAATGAATGTTCGATGGGTTTGAATTATGAGTCAATAGTCATCCTTTCTATCTAAAGCACACTTATTTTAATGATGTTGGCCCTTCTGTTTTAATTCATGTTTAAATATATTGAGTTCGTAGACATGTTTTACCTTCATTTAATCATTTTACATTTTCTAACACAAGTGCCAAACTTATTGTTTTGATGTTTTGTATATGTGAAAACAAGAATTCCTTATCATGCGTGTGGTATGCATTTAAGGGCACACTTTTTTTTTTTTTTTCATGAATTGATCTTTAGTCAATCATTTGGTAGACTTGGAATAACAGATCCTTGGATTTGAAAATCATATGTGATCAATTTCCAATTTGTTTTAATGATAACTTGTATTGGTTCTTATGATAGTTCAAGTTTTGTATTAGGTTGGTTGGTTGGTTGGTATGATGGTTTAACTTTTGTATAAGGTAGGCTGTTATTAAAGTCTTTTAACAATTGCAGTTTCTGCTATATTTTATTCCAATGTCGTCTGTGCATAATTGTGAGATTTATTTCAAAAGAACCCTTTTAATGGTTGTTAATTGGCACATGAAGCACTATTTTTTCTGTTGCATTATAAATAATGAGTGGTCGGTGGGTTTGATTTATGAGTGAATAGTTATCCTTCCTATCTGAAGCCTAAAGGTCAGTATAATGATGCCTCTGTATTGTTAAATGAATAGTCATATCCTTTGTATCTGAAGCCTAAAAGGTCATGAGTCTCATGACAATTATGCCTCTGTATTTGGTGGTGAAATTTGCTATGGAGATTTAGGGACCCCAACTCAGACAATGCTCAGCAGTTGCTCAAAATGGAGGGCACCCTTCTCTGGCCCAGCTCATGAACATGTCATTCAGTTGGTGGCAACAACTTGAATCCACTTCTCACTTCTAGTTGATTGTTGCCGACACTGCACAAATGAATGTGAAAAGCATTCTAAGACCAGGCTAAAAAACACACCCAAAAAAAGATCCCCATTAAGGCACAACATAATTGATTGGTCCCTCCCTCCACGTGTGTGTATATCTTGTCTATGTCATTCTCTCCTCTTAAATCAAGCTACCAATAAACTCACAAGATTTTCAATCCAATATTAATTTTCTGATCATTTCCCATCAGCTATATTGTAAATTTATAATAGATTTTATTTTTTGAGTTTGGTTTAGAAATGTATATAAATACTAAATATATACCCCACTCTTGGTCTCGAACCCGAGACTGTCACAACCCGAGGTGCCATTAGACCAACATGGTCATCGGCAACTATATTGTGATAAATAGAGTCGTATTCAGGTCAAACTATTTTATAAATTCTATTGGATATTCATTCTTAAAATGCACTCCAAATTTTATGTTAATTGGATGTTATTTACTATCCAACCTATAGAACTTATATATTATAACATTCCAAAAGCGCTTAAACGACATTCCTTAATACCTTCTCTGTCATCATGAATGCTTAGAACTGTATTTTCCTCTTCCGTTTTTTGAAGCCTCGTGTTGTCTTTGGGTTGCTAATGCTCTGTTGATAAATTTCTAAATGCTATGCCCTCTTTATTACAGTTTCATTTTCGGAAGACACTCCAATTATTGAGTAATCAGAGATGTTGCCTCCAATGAACCAGTCCCAAATCCAAATCTCAGATAAGATTTTCACTATGATCTCTAAACCACAGTGCTATTAGATCAGCAATAACAACAATAATCTTTACAACAAGATTTGACAATTACAATAACTTTGTGAAGTAAACCAGCAAACAAAGTAAAAAACATATGAATCTGTTTCAAAAAAAAAGCTAAAGCTTTTGTGTATTTTTAACCTCTAATTTACCCTAGAAGAAAAAAAAAACAAAAAAATCAAGTTGCTAGCCAACAAAAACAACAAAATCCTAATCCACTGTCACGCTATGGAACAATTCTGTGAGTTCTCATCTTACAAATCCAATAATGGAACGATGTCTTTGAGTTCCTGAACCCCACAAATCCATGCTCTTTGCTCTTGTTCATGCTATCCAAAAGTGTCTCACTCCCAAGAACCACATCAACAAACCACCAAGCCCCAACATCTTCCAATTTTGTAGGCACCAAGCCCTTCTCCCTCACAATCTCCTCCCACACTGGACCCTTATTCTTCATCATCTCTTGCAAGCTCAATTTAAACTTCTCATCAAATTCCCCACACTGCACTCCAAACTGTTCTGCCAAAACCTTCCATAAGTGCTTCCACTTGAACACATCCCCATTGCTACAATTAAACGCCTCATTCTTCGTGTTAGGATCCACTGCTGCCCATATCTGATGCTCAGCAACCAAATCTGCATCTGAGGCATCACAATACCCTTCCCACGCTGCACGACTCCCCGGAAACCTCAATACTGTGCCCTCATGTTTACAAATCGCGGCATAAACGCATAAACTCCCAACAATGTTCATCAAACTATAAGGCGAAAACCCAAATACCGTTCCAGGCCTATGAATTGACCAATTCAAACCCTCCTTCTTTTTCACCTCCTCAAACAAAACATCTTCCAGCGAATAGTAAAAATTGGGTACTTCCAATCTTAGAAGATCTTCATGAAACGGAGGTTCATGGGACTTAATTTTCCCAAACAAATCGAAAGGGCCAATATAGTGTTTTCTACCAGTTTGCAAGCAAATATGTTGCAAATTTGGTGCATTTGGGATGATAGCATTGAGAACATTGCGCAACATGTCAGCATTGACCTTACAGTTTTCAGCTTCCTCATGCATATTGGCCCATGTCACGTAGAAAACGTGTGTGACATCCGTGAGTTTTGAGAGCTTGGCATGGGACTCTTGGGCATCCAATATGTCACACTGGATGTACTCAACAGGGTAGTTAGAAGTCCAGGTGGGGCGGGGGCGGCGAGCCACGCCATAGACCTTCCACAGCCCACCAGGAGTATCAGAGAGTGGCAGGATCTCGGCAAGGCTATTGCCAACTATGCCAGTCACACCAATGATTAGAGCCACGCTCTGGTACCGTGGTGGCGCATCACTGTAGTTGGTTTTTTTCTGTAGGATTTGATCAAATGAGAGAATGAGATTGTTAGAGAGTTGGAGAGAAGAAAGATTGGTAATTGAAATAAAATTGAAGAGATTTATCAATTATGGGGTTGGAATTAATCACTTGCCTTTGCAGCACCTATTGCTCCAGCCCACCACCAGCTCATTGTTGCGACTGCAGACAAAGAAAGATGTATATATCGGTGTTTTTATGGGTACACTGTACACACAAAAAGAGAGAATGGGGGTTAGAATTGTTGAAATGTATAGAGTTAAGAGTTGCTGCAGCCAAGCATGGGCTTGTTCTTCAGTTCTTGGCAGTGATGGATGTTCCAAATTTCCAATGTATTTGTGATGAATAGGCATGTAATCTTTTGTATCCTCTTTTACATATATATAACAAATACTTTTATTTTAAGGAAGTGCAACAAGTACAGTTCAACATAGCAAAAGTCTATACCTAAATATTTGGGTTTGAGCGGTTGAAGAGTGAAGATTTGCTGTCATTTTCATTTATTGGCATAACTTATATACAAAACTAGGTTGATAGTACTAGTACAAAGTTAAGGTTAAGATTAGTCAGATTTTTCTAGAATAATGGATAGATTTGTTTGATTTTATTTTTCTTTTTTATTCGTAATGAAAATTTATCCTTTTTTTTCTTTTTTGGAAATAAGGTAACTAATAGTTTAACAAATGAGAATTTAATAACATAATGCGGAATGAAGTAACAATACGAAACAGAACAAAGTTTTTGAGAGTCTAGGAGGGAAACGGTTCAAAATAACTATTTAAAAAAAAAAAAAAGTAACAATAGGAAGCAATTCCCGGAAATTATATGGGTACATCTTATAACTAAATTTAATTAAAATTAATAAAGCAGTTTTTTTTTTTTTTTTTTTCCTGAATAGATTAAAAACAAAATTTTGAATTAAGCATTTGCTGCTTCATTTCTCTTCATAAACGTGAAAGAGAAGTCATTCAAGTTTGCATCTCTGGCCAAAGCCAAACAGTCGAGAATCCTTCAAAAACGTGGAAGAGAAATCATTTAAGTTTGCCACTACTTTACCCGTTTTCTGCATCTCCGACTTCATTAATGCAAGTCTTTCATAACTTCGGTAAGAATTTATTTATTTGTAATTATTATTATTATTATTATTTGATAACTTAATCATTATCATTATTGAATTATAAAGTTCTCTTAATTTAGACAACTCTGAATTCAGTTCAAAATAAAAATTATAAACTTTGTGCCAACAATTATTGTTTATACATGATGATAGTGTAAGTAAGAGAATGTGTACAACCAATTCATGGTGGTGCATGATATGATTGCTATGGAAATAGATACATTAACTTTACACTTTAAAAAAAAAAATCACCTTGAACGGGTTCAAGTAATAGTCTAATAGAATTAATATTTTTTTTTTAGTATCTCATATTTGTGGCTCGAACTTCAAATCTCATCTTCCATTCTCCCACTATTTACCTTTAAGAAAATTACATTTTGAACTTGACCATAATTTATCAAGAAGAAACTAAATTTAGGGAAATGGTAAGATTTATTACCTAATCAGTGATCTGGGTAAAATGTATTTTTCCAACCAAAAAGAAAATGTAAAAACAACTCTTTTCTCTATTTAATTATTGACAATGTGCAACCATAGAGATAATAATCTACTACACATCTATATTTTTTATATAGAGGTATTAATAAATTAAACATTTGACATGTATATAGAGTATCAACTGGAAATTGATTATTGTTAGATTGTAGTACAAGGCAGCTTGGTACTAACCATGAAGTTTCTTCTTCTTTTTTAAATATAGTTAATGTATTATCAATCCTAAGTCAGATACCAAATTGGACTGACTACCGATTTATGATCATATTCCCATCCAAATCGAATTTGACACCTCCACATTTCCAAACTAAATACGTGGCTGATCCAACTGTAGGAATGTAAATATATATGTGGCAATGCATATCCAAACAATGGGGCAGTGTCACCATTTCCAGAACCCATCTTCTTCTTTCCCTGGCCGCCAGAAGTGCCAGTCGGATATATTCTTAATTAGAAATTCTGTCATTTAATTGACTAAAGAGATAAACATGTTTGCATATTGACATGTAAAGGCTGCAAGACGGAAACGGCTAGCTTATCCTAATAAGAACTTTATAGCTCAATTGAAATTTTTTTTTTTATGTTTTTGATAGACATTTTAGGGTTCAGATTCTTTCATCCCATTGATTTAGAATAATAATAATAATAATAACCAGCTAGCTCGTAAGTGTACATTTTTTTAATAATAATTTTTTGGTTTTTAAATAGTACAATAAATTCTCAATCTTATAAATCCACTTTCATGAAAAATCCAAATCTTTTTGTACTACTATCCCTCCACTAGTAAAAACGTAACACATGTTTACCTATTTAATTAAACCTCACCACCACCAATATGCATCGGCACCAATGCCATCAATGTCGTTGATCACAGGCCAACCACCGTGGCCAGGTCCACACCACCACAACCTATTTATCTCATACATCTACTACTAAGAGTGTGTCATTCATTGGAGAGAACACATACGGCACGTATTTTGTGTAAATTCATGTGTAAAGTTATGTTTTCATAGGTGGATCTGCCAACTGATGCCAATTTAATGGTCCTTATCTTATTTAGCCCAACAACAAAAAGAGTCCTTATCTTACGTTCATTATTTTCTCACTTGCGTGGAGTCCACGGAGCAACCTTATCCTTATTTTATGTTTACGCCCTTTATAGTTTATTCATTCTTTCTTTTTCATGGGTGTTCCAAATTGCTTGAATAAAATACACAAAATGCCTGCGTGTACGTCCACAGAGCAACCTCATATTAATTAATTAATTGATTTATATTTACAAGAAAATGATTAAGCAAAGTTGGTTCTAAGATCTAGTTATCTCATCGACTGACACTGGGTTTTCAATTTGTGTGGCAATTGTGTAAACATCAAACAAGTTGTAAGTGAAATGAGCTCTATTTTGACATAGAAATGATATATCCACAACATTTTCATTACAAATTATGGGTAATAGATTGTTATTTGCTATTATAGATGAGCAAAAAAAGTAATTTAAATTGTGAATTCAAATTAAAACCTATAACAACTTATCACATATGATTTATTGTGAAAATGTTGTGGATGTAGCACCTCTCATTTTGATAAGGAGCTAAAAATTAATTAAAATATAAAAAATTTTAACAATAAATAAAGAGGAGATAAGAGGGAGAGGAAAAATAGAAGATTAATATTTTTTTTATGGGAATAGAAGATTAATATTTTTTTTTTACCATAAATGATTTATATGTTTATAGTATAATATCCAAAATAGCTACATTTTTTTTTTTTTTTGGTATAAAACGTTGCTAGTACTTACAAAGGTCAAGCCTTTTTGTAAGTGATAGTGTTGTAAGTTTTTTCTTCTCACTCCCTCCTTCTCTATTCACTATGTTTTCTATTTATATTATCTCAAAAAAAATTAATAATAGGTAAACAACTTTCCCTCTCAAAAAAAAAAAAAAAAAAAGATAAACAACTTTGGTAAGTGCTGTTGTAATTCTTGTCTTTTCACTCCTTCTTTCCCCATTTCCTGCGCCTTCTATCTATATTATCTCCAAAAAAAAAAAAAAAAAAAAAGATAAACAAAATAGCTATCGTTTTCCACTTGGTTCGGTCTTATAATGTATCCACTAAAAGACTAAAACTGTACATATAAGAAATAGGCGAAACTACACTTTAAGTTCAAATGAGCACAATTGGTCCCTTAAATTTCAAGTGAGCATTATTGATCCCTTAAATTTTAAGTGAGCACTATTGGTCCCTCAAGTTCAAAAAATGAGCGTTATTAGTCATTTTATTAACTGCCGTTAGTATTATGGTACATGTGGCTAACAAAAAAATGATGTGGCATCTTTTTACATACATAGACCAACCAAAATAAGACACATCAATTAAAATCCAAGTCAGGTCCATATAAGCAAAACAAACGGAACAATCTCTTCATTCCTCAATCATGCCTCTTATATTTCCCACCTCCATCCCAAATTAACCACAACCATCTCTCCACCATCAACCTCTGACCCTCTGCCATACAGTGTGGGTGAAAAGCAAGAATCTGTTACTAAAACTGGAACTACATGGATTAAGTCTTCATGAAAATAAAGCAGTCCAATAGCGTTCACGGTTGTAAAGCCAACATTTTGACTACATCAAGCTAAGTCCATTTTGTTCTTCTCCAAAAAAAAAAAATAATAAATAAATAAATAAAGAAAAGAAAAGAAAAAAAAAGGAAGACAAAAACCTTAGTTGCCTTCATATTTCATGTCAACCAACACATATTCATAATCTATCATGCGAGGACTTGATGACTCTAGTTGACGGCATCGGCATTGGAGAAGCAGAGGTGGCCCACCCCTCCTCCTCAGCCACTGCTTCTCTTCAACCAATTTTCGTTAAAGAAGCCACACCATTATTCTGTTAGCCATATAGTCAATAACATTAACAATAGTTAACAAAATGACTAACAATGCTCATTTTTTAAATTTAAGGGACTATAGCACTCACTTAAAAATTAAGAGACTAATTGTGCTCATAGAATAAATTTAAGGGACCAATAGTATAGTTTTGCCTAAAAAATACTATCAGACAAATAAAGTAACCATAAAACCATAGTAACGCATATAATAATAATAATAATAATAATAATAATAATAATAATAATAATAACTATGATCTACACAGTGTTTATATTATAACACAACTCTTCATAAATATATATATATATATATATATGTGTGTGTGTGTGTGTGTGTGTGTGTGTGTGATTGTAATTAAAAAAAATTACAATTACACATATATGGGTTCAAATTATTCTCTCTCTCTCTCTCTCTCTCTCTCTCTCTCTCTTTTAATTTATTTTGGATATACACATGAGTTTACTTTTCTTTTTTGTCTATTGAGTTTTTAATGATTTATTTATATTAGACAATTCGTCTTTTGTACCTCATTAACTCACCTAAAATAAAATTTAAAAAAAAAAAAAAACTTAAATAGGAGACATGGCGCAAAATTAGATAACAATTGAAATCCAATATAGAAGTTAATTGGATTTTCTATCATCTCTCTCTCTCTCTCTCTCTCTCTCTCTATATATATATATATATATTATGGTGAGAAAGAAATATTATGGCAAGGATTGCTAAAGGTTGACGATGACATTAAGATTTCTGAGTAAAACCATACCACAAACCATAATTGCTATTATGCAAAACCATACGAAAAAAAAAAAAAAAAAAAAAAAGGTAGCAATGATATTCCTTAATATTCTAAGGTTTTTTTTTTTTTTTTTAATATAACAAGCAAGGTGTCCAAACCTCTTCAAGTATCTGACTATTTGAGTATTTCCAAGATTCTAGTAAAAAATTTCGAACCAAGGATCTCATAGATATCATAAAGCCTTAGGAACCACTAAGCTAACCTCTTGGGATGAGATGAAATGAGATGAGATTTCATGATTTCAAGAAAATCTTATTTGACTTTGCTATGCTACAATACAGTAAGAGTGTCTTACAACAATGGTAAGAGAATTCTCACAAAGATTGTTGAAAGTTAAAACTTAAAAGACAATAATAGGGTCTCAAGGGATTAAAGCAGTTGGATCAATGCTTCTAAAATACAAAAAGTGATAAAATTTACATAATATGACATGAAAAGCTCCCACATCAACTTGTCTATAATTGTGCAAATATACAAAGGATGTATAATAACCGTGTAAATATATACAATTACTGTCGTTTTGTATAAATTATTTATTAATTTCCTTTTCTTTTCTCTTTTCTCTTTCTTCTTGCCATAGTCCTAAAATAATAATAATAATAATAAAAGCAATAGAATGAATATTTTATTGAAATAAATGTTTAGAATAGATAAACTGATGTGGGTACTTTGTAAAAGTGGTGTAAAATAGAAAAATAGGTTCTTTTTTGTAAAATAGACATTAGAAGCACTGATGCAATTGCTCTTAGGCGATAGAGATGTGACCTTTTTCTTTTTTTCTTTTTCTTTTTTGGCTGAGGTAGAGATTTGACTTGATATGGTTGATACTATATTAAATTAAATATAAAAATATTAAGAGAAAAAGAAGCAGATGTGAGAGAGAAAGAACATAAATCGTTCATTAAGGCTAGGCCTTGGCACCCTATGTTCATGGTATAAAATGAGGGAGGAATAGGAGGACCATGGCAACAACATTTAAAGACATATAAAAAGGTGTACCCGAACTAATTCTATAACCCCAAGCATTAATTTGGGACTTGTCAGATGATGCCAAGGGTACTGAAGTATATTTGAAATTTTATTTTATTATGTTCTTGGGAGTTAGACAGTTCTAGTAAGATCTTTCTTTTTCTTTTTTTTTCCTTTTTAAATTAAATTCTAAATGTTATGGGCAATTTTGTAGTTTTTAGGTTGGACTGTACTAAGATTAGAGGATGTAGCCTAGTAGTTAGAGGCTTGAGATGAATTATAAACCCAAACATCTCAACCTCAAAATCCATTAAGAGTTCTATTAAATTACTGGATACATGGTTTTAGTGGGTGAGGTTGTGCATCTGTAGTTTACTCATCAAGAACGAATCCAAAAAGGCCCTATGGTGAGATTCCACGTCATCAAAAAAATAGTCCAATGGGTCATAATTTGGTTTTATTTGGGTGTAGTTCTTTTGCTAGGCTTAACTAGTAAAAGCCTAAGGAGTCCAATCTTATTAAAGGTCAAGAAGTTCTACTTCCACTGGAATTAGGTATTATTCATCTATTTATAAGTTTTCTAAGCCTTAAAAGCTATGAAGGTTTGTTTGAGGTTTCTATAATACATCCTTCTCCAAGGCATGATGCCAAAGAAATGAGTAATGGTAGGGACATATAAAATGGCACGTGGCAAGTTGTGATTGATAAAGGTGCAATTGTGGACCATGTGAAGACACTTTTACCAATCATAACTCGCCATGTAGTGAGTTGTGACACAAAATTGTATAATTTTATGTATTCCTAGCATTTCTCGAACAAAATCCTCACTACAAAAAATGCTGGTCTACAATCGTGTTTTAAAAAGGCAAACGTGGCTATAGGTCCATTTGGTCTATAGCCACGTTTTTAAGCGTGACCTATACACTATAACAATAAATTGACAGATCTATAGTCGTGTTTTTTCAAACGCGAATATAGGTTGTAGAGACCTATAGCCGCGTTTGTAAAAACACGGCTATAGACCTTATTTTAGTTTAATTTAGCTGTGTTTTTAAAATGCAACTATAGGGTGTACATTAGCAACGTTTAACAAATGTGGATTGATTTTTTTTTTTTTAATATATAATTTTGCTATAGCCTATAAACGCAGCTATAGGATTTTTTCAAAATAAATAAGTAAAAAAACTCATAGCCATGCACATAGACTTTAAAGAACCAATTATTACAAAATCTGTATTATACCAAAACACAAATATCAAAACAAAATTCAATTAGCTTTCCAAATCACTAAATTCTTCATTCTTAAAGTTTATGGAGACACTTTCACATTAACCTAAAGGAACTTAGTATTTTAAGTGAAGAATTCTTAAACTAATAAACTATTATACACACTGTGGGGGCTGGGTTTTCTTTTGGCTGCCCAAGCCCAATGGACCCGGGTCAAAAGCCCAACGAACCCCGCAATGAATTTGTAGAGAGTGGGTTGAAGGTCTAGGCACCCGCCGGCGCTCGAGTGGCGTGGACTCCGGCCTCTTTTATTTAAAGAACAAAGGATTTAGATAAAATTACATCTGGGATGGGCTCCTCGGCCATGGGCCGAGAAGGCTCTTACCCCTTTTTCTCTCTCTTCTTCCTTCCTTTTTCTTTCTCCAGAATCCCCCCCCCCCTCAGGAGGGATTCCTTTACATTATATATCCCCCTTACAATTGATCCTAGCCCTACATGTGTTGAGCGATTAGGCCCTTTGATTAGATGCTTGTCCCATCAGCCGCCTTCCCAGTCTCTTTGGGAGTCACGGCCTCCAAGGTGATACTGGTGGAGGTCCCTTCCTCATTAATGCGGCCGTGATGATTGTCAGGTGTATTTAATGCTGAGGTGACCGTTTGGTTCGAGCCTATCCTTTAAACCCTCGGACGTCCGATGATGAGGTCGTCCTCGGACTTGGATTGCCTCCTCGGCTCGGGCCTTCGGCCCAGGAACGTAGTGGGCTGGGCTGCCAGATTATTTGGCCCCACAATAGCCCCTCAAAATTTTGCTGTCCGCCTCCTCGGGCGGAGAGGAGGATTTTGATGTCCTCGGGTGTGCATTATGTGCCGCTGGGGTTCGGCCCTTTGGGGGTATTGGAGTCTTTTCGCCTGCTTCAGAAGCGTTATTAATGCCTTGAAGGGCGCGACGTGCCCTTCATTAAATCCTGACGGCTTTTTGCTCCCCACGTTCAACGGGAGGATGTCAATCCAACGATGGGGATTCGCATAGCAGTTAGAAGTGGGAAAAACCGCACTGTTCCTTAATTTGAGGGTATAAATACCCATTTGAAAACTCGGTTCTTCTGCATTTTTGCACCCAAGAGTCCACATCTCCAGCATAAAAAGCCTGTCCGAGGAGCTTCTACACATTTCTGTAAGTCACTCTGTCTCCCTTGGAACTTTTTCCCTTTTTTCCTCTCTGCCTCTTTTTCGTTTACACCTTCTTAGCTCGTCTAGGCTTCGTTTGGGATGGGTATTTTTAAGAAGTATGTCTTCACTGAGGAGGCGATGGAGAAATTCATCGCTGATTACAAGATACCGGCCAACGTGGGCTTGAGGTATTGTGAGCAGGGTGAGTGGCGCTTCCTGAGGCAGGAGGGTGAGGTGGTGATTCCCATTGTTGCCTTCGTCGAAGGTGGCATGAGGATACCCATGGGTCCGGTGATGAGGGACTATCTGATACACTTTCGACTAGCCCCCACTCAGTGCGCCATTAACGTCTTTAGGGTTCTGGGCTGTGTGGATGCCCTAAATGAGAAGATGGGCCTGAGACTGACCCACCATGACGTCAACTGGTGTTATAATCTCCAGTGCCTGAAGGGCGAAACCTACTATCTGAAGACCAGGGATGACAGAGTCCGGCTCATTCAGTGTCTCCCTGAGTCCAGCAAGGGGTTGAACAAAGATTTTCTCATCGTGTCTGGAGAGTGGCACAATAGCCTTCACTGCCCGACGACGGAGGGGACCCCAGGTGGGCAGCGGAAAAATGGAAAGAGAGAGAGTTCTAGGACCCTAATCAGTTCCATCCTTTCTCTCGCCCCTTTCTCTTGCCATGTTTGGTTTCTAATATGGATGTGTTTCCTTTTGCAGATCCGCACGCCTTTACGCGCCACTTCAGCTTAATCAACCGGGAAGACCTGCAGAAGGCGCTGAGGGCAGAGGTTTTTGTGAACGCGGCAGATAATCAAGTTAGGGCCGCTCACGAAATTTTGAAATACGACCCGGCTCACAAGGTATTTGCGGCGCCAAAGCACGTGATCAGAGCAAAGGATCCTCGTCTTCAGCAGATAACGGTGACCGAGGACGGGTTTCGGTTCCCTGAGGTGCCCTCCACATCAGGAGGCGCAACACTTGCGGGTCCCTCCTCCTCCCCTAGGATCTCGGAGCCCGCCGAAGCAGGCCCTGAGAGGGAAGTGGAGGTTGCTGATTTTGGTCCCGCCGAGGACGAATTTGACGTGTTTGATCAAGCTCACCAGTCCGAGGATCCTCAAGGGGATTTGGGCGACCCTCATCTGACCGAAGCGGACTTCTCAGCATTCAAGCCCTCTTCTCGGCGAAAAATGGGCTACAAGAAGAAGCCGCAAGTTAGCTTGGCTGAACTGCTTGAAGGCCAGCCAGGGAAATCTAAGTCAGAGGTCCCTCCTCCTCCTCCGAGAACTCGCTCTGCCCAGGGTAAGTCGGCCTCCGCACAATCAGGGCTTCCTCCCCCTCCGCCCGAGACGAGTCTGCCTTCCAGGCGTGAGCCCTCTGATCCCAAGCAGAAGAGGGATAAGGGCAAAAGGCCAGCCGAGGAGAGGTCCGAGCCCCCACGGGAGGAGGGTGATGACCGGCGGCCCTCCAAACAGCTGAAGATAGGCTCCCGAGGCTCGGACAAACAGATTGATGACCAACCCGAGCCTAGGGCCTGGCTTCCGGCCCCAATGCTCCGTGGGGCGCCGCTGAAGGAAGACTCCTCCCTCAGAGATTTCAACGAGGGTGAGGGCACATACGTAGCCGATGCGGTTGAAAGGTGCCTGTTACTCCCCGCCGACATGGCAGAACTGGCGACTATGAGGAGCAGGGAGGTCTTCTTCTGCCTCAAGCGATATTTGGGAATGGTAAGCTCCTCAATATTTGGGACTTTTCCTAGGTGTAGCTCTCCTCTTTCACTTTTTCGGTCTCAGCTAAAGGTTTATTTGCTTTGTTGGGCAGGCCGTTCAGGCTACCTTTAGGTTGGAGGACATAGCCCAGGGCCAGGGGAAGGCCATGGAGGTAGAGCGCGAGAAACGTCTGGAGGCCACCCAGGTCCTGAAACACTCTGAGGCCGATCTGTCCAAGGCCCGGGAGGAGCTGAGTGCGATGACCAGTGCCCGGGATACTGCCCTGTCCGGCCTCGTTGGTTTTCAGAAGCAGGCCGAGGATTACTCAAAGCGCCTGGCTGAGGCGGAGGAGCAGCTGAAGGCTGCCAAGGGGTTGTTAGCTGATCTACCCCAAAAGGTGGCCGCCGCCGAGTCGGACAAAAAGGCGGCTGAGTGGGCGAGGGATGAGGCCCTGAGGGCCAAGTTAGAGGCTGACCAGGGCAGGGAGGAGGCCTTGGCCACTAAGAGGGAGGCCGAGGAGGAGACTTACACCACGGGGATGGAAGAGACCGCAGCAACCTTCAGGTCTGAAGTCCCCGCGTTGTGCAGGCGTTACTCTGCCGAGGTTTGGCGCGAGGCTCTTAGGCAGGCTGGGGTCGAGGCCTCATCCGACCTGTGGAAGGAGGAGAACGTGTACTACCCCCCTGCCATCCGTGAGGCGGCTCCAAGTGGCACCGAGGCCGACGAGGCTGTGGAGGAGGCCGGCACTGCTACGGGTGAGGACACATCAACTGCTGAGCCCGTGGCTGAGCCCGCCCAAGGAAGTGACCCTTCCAAGGTGGCAGAATCGGGTGAGGACCCCGTTAAGGAGGCGCCCCAAGAGGCTGTGAAGTCTGGCGCTGGGGCTGAAGCTCCCGCTGCTGAGGAGGCAACTATTCTTGCTTCGCCTTCGCGGGCCGTCCCCTCTGGCCAGAGTTCAGAAATCCTTGATGCTGCTATGGTCCAGCCCCCAGCTGAGGGAGGAGTATAAGTGAGCGAGGCAAGCCCTCCGACCCTGTTGTCTTTCTGGTCTTTTGTATTTTCTTCTTTTTTCTTTTGGCATTGTGACTGTAAGGTGGTTCTCATCATGTAACATTTGTGAACTCAATGAAACGCGAGCTTTATTTCTTTTCCTGTTTGTTGTGGTTGTTTGCTTACTCGCACGCTATTCATTCCTGCTTTACTTGTGTAATTTTATCTTTAATTGCACCGCGACCAGTCGCGGCATCAATTGTTGCAGCGAGGGCATGTGTGCTCGAGTGGGCCCATCATTCCCTAAGGGCTGGGTAGAAAATTCTTTAGGTTGACACTTAGGTTCTCCTTGATGTGATTGACTTCCCTACAAGCATGAGTCCGAGGACCGTACAGTGCTTTGGGTTCTGGCTAACACTTAGAATCCCCTGAAGTGGTTAATTTCCCCATAGGTCTGGGTCCTGGGATCATGCAGCACTTTTGGTTCTGTCCAACACCTGGAATCCTCTGAAGGAGTTAGTTTCCCCATAGGCCTGAGTCCTGGGACCATGCAGTGCCTTGGTTCTGTCTAACTCTTAGGATCATCTAAGGTGGTTGGTTTCCCCGCGAGCCTGAGTCCGAGGATCGTACAGAGCCTTGGTTCTGCCTAACACTTAGGTTCATCTCAAGCATGTAGCTTCCCCGTTAGCCTGAGTCCGAGGGCCATGCAGTGTTTTGGTTCGGTTGCCGCCCTCGAGATAAGTGGCCAGCTCCCCATAGGTACAATTGCTGCCTTCAAGGTAAGTGGCTAGCTCCCCGTAGGCTTGAGTCCGAGGACCATGCAAGGCCTAGGTACAGTTGCTGCCTTCAAGGTAAGTGGCTAGCTCCCCGTAGGCTTGAGTCCGAGGACCATGCAAGACCTAGGTACAATTGCTGCCTTCAAGGTAAGTGGCTAGCTCCCCGTAGGCTTGAGTCCGAGGACCATGCAAGGCCTAGGTACAATTGCTGCCTTCAAGGTAAGTGGCTAGCTCCCCGTAGGCTTGAGTCCGAGGACCATGCAAGGCCTAGGTACAGTTGCTGCCTTCAAGGTAAGTGGCTAGCTCCCCGTAGGCTTGAGTCCGAGGACCATGCAAGACCTAGGTACAGTTGCTGCCTTCAAGGTAAGTGGCTAGCTCCCCGTAGGCTTGAGTCCGAGGACCATGCAAGACCTAGGTACAGTTGCTACCTTCAAGGTAAGTGGCTAGCTCTCCGTAGGCTTGAGTCCGAGGACCATGCAAGACCTAGGTACAATTGCTGCCTTCAAGGTAAGTGGCTAGCTCCCCGTAGGCTTGAGTCCGAGGACCATGCAAGGCCTAGGTACAATTGCTGCCTTCAAGGTAAGTGGCTAGCTCCCCGTAGGCTTGAGTCCGAGGACCATGCAAGGCCTAGGTACAATTGCTGCCTTCAAGGTAAGTGGCTAGCTCCCCGTAGGCTTGAGTCCGAGGACCATGCAAGACCTAGGTACAGTTGCTGCCTTCAAGGTAAGTGGCTAGCTCCCCGTAGGCTTGAGTCCGAGGACCATGCAAGACCTAGGTACAGTTGCTGCCTTCAAGGTAAGTGGCTAGCTCCCCGTAGGCTTGAGTCCGAGGACCATGCAAGGCCTAGGTACAGTTGCTGCCTTCAAGGTAAGTGGCTAGCTCCCCGTAGGCTTGAGTCCGAGGACCATGCAAGGCCTAGGTACAGTTGCTGCCTTCAAGGTAAGTGGCTAGCTCCCCGTAGGCTTGAGTCCGAGGACCATGCAAGACCTAGGTACAGTTGCTGCCTTCAAGGTAAGTGGCTAGCTCCCCGTAGGCTTGAGTCCGAGGACCATGCAAGCCCTAGGTACAGTTGCTGCCTTCAAGGTAAGTGGCTAGCTCCCCGTAGGCTTGAGTCCGAGGACCATGCAAGACCTAGGTACAGTTGCTGCCTTCAAGGTAAGTGGCTAGCTCCCCGTAGGCTTGAGTCCGAGGACCATGCAAGACCTAGGTACAATTGCTGCCTAGCGCTTGGCATATGGAAGTAGGAGTTTGTCCTCGGTTTGCTTTACTGAGGACAATTCCTCCTTCGGGAGGCTCATGATCTTGCACGTGGCATTGATCTCATCTCCATCTCGAGCCCTCATCTCTGTCATTTGCGAAGCGTCCTTTAGCCGTTCGTATTCCGCGCCTGACGCTTCAGTGCGCGAGACGCGCCTTCATTAATGGCCTCGTGAATTGATGGCTTCATTATTATCCAACGCTTCGGTAACCCTCTTTTTGGGCTCCGCGTGAATTAATTCTCACCAACCCTATACCTCTATATAAGGCCTTCTGAGGGGAATGGTTTCCTCATACTTCATGAGCTTCCCAACACAAACAGAAAGAACACGCCCTTCTAGCTTCTCCGTTCCCTTTAATAACCCCGCCGGAATTGTGACCGGAGTCAGTTGGTATGAGGCGGTTTTGGGCGGGTGTGAGGACATCCGCGCCAAGAACCGTGGTGGCCGCAGCCCCCACTGGGTTTTCGGTGCGGCAGAATCTAGGCGTAACCCCGATGGCGCCATGCACGGTGGCCCGGAGGGATATTGTTGAAGTACCTAACGTCCCTCCTCAGAGCGCACCCCCGACGGAGGAGACATGCGAACTCTCATTACGGGCAGTGCCCGAGTGTTGCCGTCACCAACGGCCAACGCTCGTGGGGGTTGGAGAGAATCAAGGGAACATCATGGGGAGGGCGTCCCGGAGCCCCTGTATCTGCTCCTCGCTTTGTTCAAGCTCCGCCGCTCCGAGAAAGGAGTCGTTGAGGGCCTTGGAACGAGCTAGCCCCAGCCCCCTCCAGCCCGCTTATTGTCAAGTTCTCCCATTCTCTTTATGCCAATAAGAGCACGGGTTGACACTTCCCTCTAGCTAGTTTTAGGATGGGTCCACCTGGGCCTCTGATTGTAGGACTAGCTGGTAGGAATAGTTGTAAAACAAGCCTGCCTGAGCCTCTGATTGTAATCTGTAAATTTTTCTTTATGAAATAATATAAAATCTTTCTTCTTTTTTTTTTTTTGCTGATAAATCTCTTGTCTTCCAATTTTTATCTTTCTGCAATGTTCTTCTTTTTTATAGTTCTTTTTTTTGCATCACCGCTGATCTTCCATAGAATGGTTACTTAGGATGGTCACCCGTTGCGCCCACCGGTGCACTAATCCTCCCCACAGACGGCGCCAATTGTGGGGGCTGGGTTTTCTTTTGGCTGCCCAAGCCCAATGGACCCGGGTCAAAAGCCCAACGAACCCCGCAATGAATTTGTAGAGAGTGGGTTGAAGGTCTAGGCACCCGCCGGCGCTCGAGTGGCGTGGACTCCGGCCTCTTTTATTTAAAGAACAAAGGATTTAGATAAAATTACATCTGGGATGGGCTCCTCGGCCCATGGCCGAGGAGGCTCTTACCCCTTTTTCTCTCTCTTCTTCCTTCCTTTTTCTTTCTCCAGAATCCCCCCCCCTCAGGAGGGATTCCTTTACATTATATATCCCCCTTACAATTGATCCTAGCCCTACATGTGTTGAGCGATTAGGCCCTTTGATTAGATGCTTGTCCCATCAGCCGCCTTCCCAGTCTCTTTGGGAGTCACGGCCTCCAAGGTGATACTGGTGGAGGTCCCTTCCTCATTAATGCGGCCGGGATGATTGTCAGGTGTATTTAATGCTGAGGTGACCGTTTGGTTCGAGCCTATCCTTTAAACCCTCGGTCGTCCGATGATGAGGTCGTCCTCGGACTTGGATTGCCTCCTCGGCTCGGGCCTTCGGCCCAGGAACGTAGTGGGCTGGGCTGCCAGATTATTTGGCCCCACACACACCATCTTTAATAGCATACTGAGAGTGTTGGGCAAAGAATGATTTCTCAAGGCCATTCCAAGAGATTAGAAGATGCTTCAATCACAAGTTCCCATTAGTCTGATGAGTCCTTTAGGTCTAGTATTTCGTCATTGTTGCCAATTACTTCTAAGGATGCACATGCTTTCATCTTGTCAGATAATTATCTGCCACTAAAGATATACTCCTAAGACATGGAGAGTAATCATTAACTTGACACTATGTATAACACATGAAACATATAGTTGGTTCCTCGTATGTAAAGCCCTTTAAAATTATTACATTCATGAAGGGTGTTGGAATAATACATTTTTGTATCACATACAAAACACACGCAACGAAAAATTAACGAATCTACTTCATTCACAATTGATAACATATACTATGTAAATTTCAAAATATAAGAACATGAGAGTGTACCTTGATGTGGTGAATTTCAAAACAAAGATTAGAAGTACTTGGGAACACTTTTAATCTTCACTCCAATTCTACTAATGCTCAAAAAGTGTGGTCTCTCAATCAGTTATATGAATTTGTTCAAGAGAGAATTAGAGAGTGTCTAACCCTCACATACAAACCATTTCTTTTTTTTTGCAAAAATTATTTATGTTTCTCTCATTATAACTGATTATCTAATTAAACTAGCCTTTTGGACATTTCCAATTGGGCTTTAATATGTGGCTTGGAGTGGGACTAAAATAGAACAAATAAGACACTGGCTCCAACAGGCCTTGAGCTTTTCTATTAACTCTTAACAAGTCCAAAATTATCATTAATTATATTTAATACCACTATATAAATATAATTGCACTATAAGCCTTATTAATAAATTATATCCCAAAATTTTATTGTACATACAACCCCTTCATAAAATATTTGTAGTAATACAAAGTCATAAATATAGACTGCCACTTTGTAAATTACTATATCTTAATCTTTGAGTACTCAATTTAATCCTTTAAGTTATTCATCATATATATATAAAATCTAATTTCATAAATATATACTTTAGTAACTATTTACTAAAGTAGTTAGGCCTAACATTCTGAATAACAAACACATTAAACTTATCTCAATGAAATATTTTGTATCCCCATTAAGAGACTATGAATTTCATCTTGAGAATATATGTTCTATCAACACTAAATGTAGCTGCCCAACATACTGAAGTTTTGACCGTAATTTTAGATCTCACTTCTATATATCAAAGCAACCTACACGTCATGATCAAGTCTATTATTCTCTCAGGATTAAGAGTTCATGTAAATAAAAGTCGTAAAATTTATTATTCATTTGACAGTCATTAGGAGAATAATAAATCTCATAGCAGTTCAATTCAATATGTTTTAACTTTTAAAACATATCAACATATCAACTAGAAGTCTCTACTTCCATGATCAAGACAAATCATCTTAATTGATATGTTATAGTCTTCGCAGATGAAATACTCAATTTCATCACCGACTATGAACTAAAATTCTGAGTTTACAAAGAACTTATGATTTATATCTTCCGTAACTTTTCACATAAATTACATACTATGCATCTCATGGACTATATGATAATGTCCAAATATTCATGTTACCATCATTTTAGATATTAATAAAGCAACTTTATTAATCACAACATTAAGTCATACATAATAACATACATAGTATTATACAATAGAATTTTAGAGCACTAATCCTAACAAAGGGAGCATTAGAAAAATAGAAGTTCCAGTTTTCAGATTCACATAAACTGATGGAATTTTCAACTCTTAAAAGTTGTATTTTTCAAAACTCTCAAAATGAAATACAAATTCTGAAATTGAACAGATCATCATGGAATAAAGATAAACTTGGATTAAGTGATGGTAGAAACTGCCAAACTAACCACAACCTATTCATAGGAAGATATTGAGAACAACAAAGGCAGAGTTAGTATTCATTAAAAATCCAACCAGAACTAATTGGAATAAAGATTCATATAGCGTCCTCAATCAATTTGGATTAAGACTCAGATAAATTGAGTTGAGTTAAAAGTTAGAGATTCATATGACAAAGATAACATAAAATATAACTTTAGCTACGACCAATATTGATACGCATGGCAAAGCAATGTTGGGAATCCAAACAATTAAATCAAGTGAAACTAATTGTCACATTGAAAGGGTTTAAGAATTATACTTCTAAGAAGATGGAGGGCCAAAATTTTATGCAGCTTTGAAATCTGCTCCTCTTGATTGATATCCTTAAACTCTTCCTGGAACTCTTCTAAACTCACAAACTGCAGTAAATTAGAAATCATACATTCAGAAAATGGTCATAACGTTCTTAATCAATTACTGTAACATACTCTTAAGGAATATAAACAACATATCCCAGTCACAACAAAGTCCCATAAATTATTAAACAGCCTTAGATTTAGTACGTAAATGAGTATAAACTCATAGTTACACCAACAGGATCTAAGAAGACCTAAAGTCAACCAATGAAAGAAGTTATGGCCCATCCATCTGCTCAATCATATCAAGAATAACAGAGAAACAGAAAAGAGATCAGCCCATCACAAACACAGATATCAATCATAACATTGTATTCAGATAATGCAACAGCCACATCAAAATAAAAAGAAACAAAAGTTTTTTACTTCAGATTTTAAATTCAAATCACTTATCAAAATTGATTCATGAATATAAGGAGGATGAGAAAGAATCTGATTAAGAAGATAATCCACACTCCCTATTGGATTTGCACATAAACCACCAATCTACAACATTTGGAAGTAGTCTTAACATACCTCAACAAAGGTCTGCTCAATTCACTAAAAATCAATGATTGTACACCAACCCCTTAATTTTAATCTCACCAAACGCCTACAAAGTATCAACTTTTTATTTCATACATCCATTCTCATTTCCCCAAAATTTGTTAGATAGAGAATACTAACCTTCCTAACTCCTAAACCTCCAACTTGAGAAGAGAACAAGCAAGGCCCCCACAAAGAAAGTCCTCTTTGGTATATCAAATCCACCAGTGACAGTCCAAGGCATAGTAACAAAAGACACAAACAAGTAAGCAAGTTGGTTTACGTAGTAAAAGTAACGTACACATTCGAACCAAGTGATATTTGAAATCATGCCCCAATGCCCGCACAAAGAAAGTCCTCTTTGGAATATCAACTCCACCAGCAACAGACCAAGGCATAGTAACAAAAGACACAAACAAGTACGCAAGCCGGTTTACGAAGTAAAAGTAACATACACTTTTGACAGTAGATTTCCTTTTAGCCTGCCAATCTCATAAATAGAGCCTCCAAAAAAGTCATTTGAAGAGAGCTTACCTTACAACATAATGTATCGGCATTTATAATAAAAAATGTATCAGCAATCTCCCCAACACCTTGAACCACCACAATCAAATACCTTAACTCCTTACCGAACAGGTGTTTAGGCCAAAAGAAACTCAAAGAAAAGAAGGAAACACTAGGTTATCTAAGTTTCTCTAGATGTGACCCCACTAAAATTAATGGTACTGTCCACAAATAGAATATTAGAAATAATAATCTCAGGTGTATCAAAGGTCTTCAGCTAATCCTTGCTATCACAATATTCAGGGCCTACACCACACGAGAGAGAGAGAGATAGTAAGAACGGGGGAAAATTCGCTATAGAAGGCTCTATAACTTCCAATGAAACCAACAGCATGGACATTCACCAGGACTAAATCTCCCTACAGGCATACATGCAAAATTCCATATCTATTTTAATATCATTCTCACTGATCGTATGACTATCAACTAACTACCATGGGCAGATCACCATGGGTAAGGCATATAAGCTTTGAAAGAGAATTGTTTTATTGTCTTAAACTCATCTTAGGTAGCTACAGGGATATAAAACATTCAACAAATCAAATCCCAAAATTCAACATGATGAGTTCATTTTATACATAGATCACAAATTTTCGTTTGCATCAAACACTAAAACAATAAGAAGGTGTATGACAAGTAGCTAGCAAGCACTTTGTTAATCAATTCAAACAGCAGCAAGCTGAGGGTGATAGAATTTGCAATTTGAACAAGCGGGCAACTTGGCCAAGGAATTTTGAAGGAACAAAACAGTGCTGCGCCTATGTGTTACATAAACACTTACCGTATTAAGAGGAAGCAGGCCAAAATACTTCTAGGTAATCAATTGATGTCATATGAGAGGCATAAAAGAGCGCATGAAGGAATATAGATAATGAAAACATATATTATCAAATAATGAAATATGTATACATACATATATATATATATATAATATAATATAATATAAAAATCATACATATTGCAAAGCCAAGAACAAAGTGCACACACACGCGCGCACATAAAGTACAAAGAGAAGGCAACCCAAGATACCACTAGGCATTAATTGATGTCAGATATATGGAATATAGATCACAAAAACGTACATATGGCATAGTTGAGAGCAAAGCACACAAATTCCCCTCTTTCCCTGAAGCCCATCGCTTGATCTCAGCATCCAGTGTTTCCACAATCCACTGAAACCATGCATATCAGGATTGCACAATTAATAAGGACTACAGTAACTTCACATGAGTTTCAGTACAGCCTAGCATCTAAGACACACAAAAGCAACGAAACAACGTGTGTGTGGAGGAGTGGCTTGATGCATTTGAGGGCCTAAGGCGAAAACTGATTATCTTGTTTTACATGCAAAATTACTACTAATTAACATGAACCACGAATAAATTTTTTTCTTATTTTAGAAATTTTATAGACAAAAAAATTTGGCAAAACTTTTCATATTTGTTAATGCGACAGATTGACAGTGGTAAGAAAAATAGTGATATTAATGGTGAACCTAGTTGAGTTAGTAAAAGTTTGCTAACTCAACTATTATGAAAAATGTTATGAATTTTTTTGTGAATTGCTCTCTCTTTTTTTTTTTTCTTTTTTTTTTTTTTTGAGAAGTACAACATTCACAATATTTTTCACAACAAATGCTCGGTGTAAAGTTACTTCTTGTTTTCTATTTGAACCCACCACTATAATTTTTTTTTTTTTTTTTTTTTGCCATTAATAACAGGTTATAACAACTTGCTACTTGGGATTTATTGTAAAATATATTGTGGATATAACATTTCTTTCTCTTTTTTGTTTGTTTTCATTTGATAAAAAATATAATTTTATTTATTGGTTACAAATAACCATATTGGTTAAAATTTGGGGGCCTTTCTTTTACTTGGTTCCTTAAGGAACCGCATCAACTGCATCTAGCATGCAGCCAGCATCGTGTGTGTACAAAATATGAAATACACTGAACAAAGAAAATAAAATACAGCAATCCATACAACTATTTTTTTTTTTTTTAATAAGTAAAAAATTATTAAAAGACTAGAGAGCACCACCAAGTACACATATGGTGTACTTGGGAGGCACCAAAAATAATAAAAATAAAAATCAGACAATTTCATAATTAATAATCATAAAGATGCAGCGTTGATCAACAGCATTTTTCATTGAACTAGTATAAAGATGCAACGTTGATCAGTGCAAAAATGTAACTAAAAAAAAAGGCACAAACCAGCCTAGTCAGTCCTATTTGGTTCAGTTTTAGGTTTATAAAATGAAAATCATTTGAATCTAACTATATATTTCACATAAACCAGGCCTACCCATTCGTTAAATGATGGGATGGTGAGCAAGTGTAGTCATCACCATTATTTTCTTTTTCTTTTTCTTTTCTTTTTTTCTTTTTTGGAAAAAGAAGTTTGGGGGGGAGGGGGGAGGGGGGAGGGGGGAGGTTGCTGTAGTGAGGCACAAAACAAAAACAAATGAGAAATTAAAACATTTGATAGGAAACAACAGGTACTTACATGTCTCTGGGCTTGTTCCCTCTGAGTTTGAAGGTCCCTCTCATTCTTCTCAGCTAGTGCTTTAGCCTAAAATGCAGACAACAATAACAACTTCAGTGAAACTACACTAATAATAAACACATTGAATGAACCATCGCCACCATTTAGCCCAAGTGGAATATGTACGTTAAACCCATCCTGTATACAAGGGAACAGAGAATAAATTAGTCTAGTGAAAGACACATACCACACGCTCCTGGGTCCTCTGGTGGCGTTCCAACCTGGCTCTTCGTCTGTCTTCACTTTCTCCTTCAACATCCTGGAACTCTCCAGATGATGGAGCAGCTTTTACCAAGAAATAAAATAATAAAACATCCAGCAGCAACATGAGATAGGAGACCACAAAGAAGTAATATCACTACGTTATTACTAAAGCTGCGTTCAAACTACCTCTCCAAAAATTGACGAAAGATGTCAACAATATTTGCTGCCAAATTTGCTTTACTAGCAAAATCCATCCATCACATTCACACAACGAAACGTAAGGAAAGGTATCCTATGTTTATATTGCTATTGCTATTGCTATGCTCTCTCTCTCTCTTTGATAAAAATTTGAGATCCATTTTCCATGTGTTTGTCTCTTTCAGTTTTATTTTAATTTAGTATTAAAACCAGCAAGAATGAGGTTCTTTGCTACAGGAAGCAAAGATAACATTGAATAAATCAGCAGCAAGATTACAGATTATAAACCCAACACCAGCAAGAATGAGAATCAAATCACATATGTATAGACATGGAAAGAAAGAGGTATAAAATTATTTATCAACCTTTCAAAAAAATAAAAGATAGAGCAAGACACTGGACTACCAAATTAAAAGATCATAAATCCAGAAAATATACAAGCATGAGGTTGCATCTTTATTCCAATAAAATTTCAGATACTTACCAAAAACTAAACTGAACTATCCGGTGCATACAGGAGTTTGTATCAGATCATTAATGGGCTCATTTTGCATCATCTTCACCTCCCCATTATCTAATTAACACAACACAAAATCAGAACAAGAAAACCAATAATAACAAAATTAGAACAAGGGACTCAATATCAATCCCAAAAATAACAGAGATAAGAAATCGTTGAAAACCTTCAAAGACAAGCTCCGTTTGAAGCGTGCTGGGGCTGCTTGGACCTCCTCTGTTCCTATGAGACTTTCGGTTTCAGATTTTGGTGGAGTGAGTGATGAAGAGAGAGAGAGGTGGAGAGGTGGAGGCTGGCGGCAGCATGATTGTGGGCGTGGGTTTGTGGGTGGAGGATGAGATGGAAGTCAGTGGCTCGCGAATCAGAGGGTGAGTCCTTGCACGGCGGCGGTGTTGAGGCCTTGCACCAAGGCACTATGAGAGAGCAAGAGAGAGAGTGAGAAAGCGAGAGAGACTGAGAAAAAGACAGAGAGAGAGTAAGGGCTTGTTTGGTTTGGACATGACTCAATTTTCATAACTCAGTACTCATAACTCAAACTCAAAACCCATAACTCATAATCCAAACCCTACTATCACTCAAAAACTCCAAAATTTTTGTTTGGTTACAAAACCCAGTCACATATTTCAACTTCTAAGTCCGCTTTTTGCCAAAATGGTGGAGCCCACCCCATTGACACTACACAATCGGTTTATGATGCTACCCGCGTCCATTTTGTCATCCCCCCTTTCATATTCTCCCATCGGACAACCCAGAAAATCAAAGCAGTCACCTAACAATGGGGTACCCCAAATCAACCAAGTAATATGAACCTACAAGAATAGCATATCTCTATTAGTACCATGTATCCATGTACCATGATAAATTGTCTTCAAAAGCAAGTGTTTAAGTATTAAAAGAAAGTTTCTAAGAACTATTAATTAACTAGGCACAAAACATACTAATTTCATGTTCAATTAAGTACTCTCAAACTAAAACACCAGGTTATGCACAAAAGACAATTAGTAAATTATCAGGCCCTTTTCAACATGCACAAAAAACCACAGCAGTTCTTAGGCCCTTTTCCAAACATGGGTCTTAATCAAAATTTCAAGAACAAAAAACCATAGCAGTTGGTAACAGATTCAGAAAAAGAAGATGATATTTGGGACATCATGATTTTGAAATAATTGAAACACTGATGAGTCACTGAAATAACAAAGGGAAGAAAATCAGTTAAGAAGGAAAAAGGACTTACCTTTGAACAGGAATTCTTTTATAGACATTGTTAACACTATTTTCCCAGTCCCACAAGCTTTGACACTATTTTCAATTACTAACACATAAAACCATTGCTAAGCCAGGTAAATGATAGAAAAAACTCGAAAGTTTCAGCACATTGAAATCATGTCCAAGCATCAATGCACCTCCCATTTCCAGTCCTTTGACTTGAACTCTCACAGAGACAGTACAAAAATTTGAAAATAGAACCCAGAGAATAAAGTCTTTCTATATTTACACTTGGATAAAAACTGATAAGTGATAACACTCTAGATTGAAAAAACAAAAAAAGTGGCAGGCCACAATTAACGAGAGAAGAAGCTCCATGAACTATGCATTAGGAATTTAGGATGCCACCAATAAAAATATGATAAAAAGGTCCCATTAAACCCACCCTGGCTCAATTTAAAACACATATAAGCAATCATATTAACCCATTAAACCCAGAAGCCAACCTGTGCACATCAAGTGTTCTTCAACTTTGCAGTAATTTTCCATATTGGTGTTTTGTGACTCCAAGTCTGATCTGAAAATGACTGCCTTTGATAGAGAATTTGAGAAGGAGCTTAAGGAGGCTGGGAATACACTCCTTAACCCTCCTTCCTCCATTGATGATCTCCCCACTCTTCTTGATAAAGTTGAAAATTTGTTAGCATATGTGGAGCAAGAACCATCCAAATCAATGTGAGATGCACTTTTACCCTTAGTGAAGGCACTAATCACTAATAAACTTTTGCGACATGCTGAAATGGATGTGAAGGTTTCAATTTTATCTTGCATTAAGATTACAAGGATAATAGCACCAAATGCCTCATATAAGGATGAGCAAATGAAAGAAATATTTCAATTGATTTTGGCAACATTTGAAAATATGTCTCATGAGTCTACTCGCTCTTATAAGAAGGTGGTTTCAATTCTTGATACCATTGCAAAGGTCAAGTTCTGCTTGGTGATGTTGGATCTTGAGTGTGATGCATTAGTTGTTGAGATGTTTCAAAGTTTCTTGAAGATAATTAGGTCCAACTATCCACCTGCTGTACTTTCAGCCATAGAAACAATTATGAATCTGGTCATAGATGAAAGTGAAGACATTTCCTTGGATCTTCTCAGTTCACTTTTTGCTAGTGTAAGAAAGGAAAATAAGAATGTTTCACCTATTTCGTGGAAATTGGGGGAGCAAATAATCACTAGGATTAATGCCCAACTAGAAAAGATAATGGCACCCACTCAAAAACTACCCAGCAAGCTTAAGGGTGCACATGATGTGAAAGTTGAAGTAGTTGACAGTGCTTCTAATCAACCCTCCATAGTGCTTAAAGATCTACATCTTGGTGAAGTCGATGAGGTTAAAACTACATTGTTTCCTATATTTCATAAGGTTCAAGATGAGATTATACTGATTCCACACATTGATTTTGTTATTCCAAATGAGTTTGATGTGTGGAATTCAAGGTTTTTCTTTTCTCTGTGCTCCCTAAGGTGATCCCAGGCTTGAAGCAAGTGTTACTTGTCAACATTCTACTCCTTCAATGCTTTAAAACTCGAGGTCAAGTTTTCTCCAACCAGAGGAGAATGATGCAAGAGACGCGTGAAGATTATTATTTATGTTTGCAAGTCAATTGTATTTTTATGTTTTAGGTCCTAATAGTTTATTAGGCTATTAGTATTTTAATTTGGAAACAAGGTTATTTTTGTAATAAGGCAATTAGGATTTCCTAGCCAATTAGAACTAGGATTTAGCAATCCTTTATAAGCAAACCTATTGTACTCCTTGAGAAGATAGTTGATATTTTGATAAATGAAAAAATGGTCATGTGGTCTCTCTTTGGTCTGGTGCTGACTCCAGGTCTACCCTAGGTGCTGACTCCTAGTGGTTTTCCCGCTTGATGCTGACTCCAAGCAAGGCCTAGGTGCTGACTCCTATGTCATATCCTTTTATTTTTCCGTTGTTTAATTTTGTTCCGGTTGTCCTGCGTCATTTTCCTTAGTAAAAAGGCTGAAAAGTCCTTCTCTGCATACCTATTATAGAATTAAAGCAAGGTGGCTTTTTTGTATCTATATTACTTTTGACAGTATGAACTCATATTAATCGAAACCCACCTTGATGATTTTCTTTCAAGCTCATGATTATTTGGTGGACAATAATGTAGGAATCACATGTTTTTATTTTTCTTTTTGTTTTCTAGTGTGTGACACTTTGCCTTTGTGCTACTGGTGTTACTGTACTAGCTTGTTCAAATATGCTAAGGTCATATTTTATGTAATTGACTAATCCTTTGACAAAATGCACTTTATTTGTAATTGGGTAGATCTAAAATGAGTTTAATACATCAAGAAATATGTTGTTCAAAGCATATCAAGTGATCGTATTGAAAGCTATGAAGATTGGTCTAAGAAATAAGTGAAGAAACGTCATTCATTAAGTTTCAACAGATTCCTGCTATCGAGACTTAATGTGCAGCTCGATAGATAGCTCGACAGAAGCTCGATCTATCGAGAACTACGATTTACAGTTTTCCAGATCTGAATTTCGGCCCAGGCTTATGAATTTGTTTAGGGTTTCTTTTCTCACAACCCTAGATATATGTAAGACTTATTTTAAAAGCCGTCACACACGGATACAGAGACCAAGAGATTTATTTTCTCTGTGAGAAGCTACTGCATTTGTACGCCATAGGGTTTTGTAACCAAGTTGCTTCTAGATCTTCATTGTTGATAAAGTTAAGAACTTTGCAACCAAGAACATCTGTTCAGGTTGCTATTTCAAGATAGGCTAGGGTAGTTGGTAAGATTCCTTATACTTGTAACCGCTTGATTGTTGATTAGTGGATTATTGAGAATGGTAATCTTAAAATCATCCGGTGGGTTTTTGGCTTGCAAGAGGTTTTCCCCATTTGTCAACAAATCACTGTGTCAATTTATTTTCTGCTACATTTAGTTTATTTGATGATTTGTTGGTGCTTCACGATTTGCATGCAATTGAACCTAATTAATCAATTTGGGTAATTGAATTAATTAAGCGGGGTCAAGATATCTTAACCCAACAAAATATTTTTTAAATTAAAATTTAAAATTAAGAAAAATACAAATGCATCTCATGAGAAGCTTAAAGCAGGAGAACTCCCCATGAAGATGGTTAAGCTTATTCCTCATCTACTAAATTTTTGCTCGGCTATGCTTTCATGCTTTAACTTGTAAATTGTCTTATCTAAATGTACCAACACGAAGCTAGACAATTAACGAATTAAAGTTTGGATAAAGAAGTTAATTTTATTGAATATGTAATATAAAAGGAACATTTTCTAAACACAACCATCCAATCCTTCAAAGATTGTAACAATGTTTGTCTGATGCTCTGAGTTGGCCATTCAATTCCATTAAAAGTAGTACTATTTTTTTAATTCCAAATATCCTAAGAGATACCAAAGAACCACATTAAGTCTCATCAGACTAATCAAAGTGGTGATAACAGACATTAAGCCTTTACATTAGAAGTTAAAAGGGTCCACTTAAAAGAGAAAAACAGAAAAAATTTTAGTTAATTTTTCATTTCAACAGAATCAAACAAAGGATATGTAAGGAAAGATATATAAGTTTTGAGATTTGAGTTTATTTTCTTTCGATTTCCACATGGAGCAAGTAATTACTAGTAAAAAATAATACGGTCATCAACATCAGTCCACGGGGTAAAACCCATTTTAACATCCAAAGTAGAATACCAAAAAAAAAAATTCATAAAACAGAAATTAAAATGAACAAATCTGACAATGGACATGGAAAATGGAGAGGGAGAGAGAGATAGTTTGCACCTGGGAGAAGATCACGAAAATAAGGGCCTGTTAGGGACACCTAACAGTGACAAAGCTCAATGTCGCGGTGAAGATTTTGACACTCCTCGGTATTTTGTCTTCGATCACATGGTGTTCATCTCAGGCGATTTCAGTGCTTCGGTTCAGATTCTCAAATGCCGCTAGAAATGAAGAAGACAAAATGTGAGAGGAGGTGAAGAGAGGGAAGTGGGAAAGAGGGAAAGTGTTGCCGAAAATTTTGAGGAAGAAATGAACTGAAATGAGGAGCTAAGCAACGGTAATATCAAGTATCAACGGACTTAAGATGATTTGACAATGCACTGCATGTGGGTCCGACGAAGTCACTCTATTTACCAAACTACCACTGAAAATCAGTTTTGAACTTTTGGAAATACAAAATTTTTGTTCCCAGTTTCCATCACCCAAACTCAAATTTTTTAGTTTTGAGTGATGGAAACAACACTCAAAAACCAAGCCATACACTGTTCTTTCTGTGGGTCCCACGATATTTGGATTATGGGTGACAGAAACTGAGTTTAAATTCCATCACATCCAAACAGCCTCTAAGGGTCTGTTTTAAATTCCTAGGGTTTTTTTTTTTTTTTTTCGCAGGACCTATAGCCGCACTTCTCGAACGCGGCCATAGGCCCTATGCACAAAAACATGGCTGAAAACCCTAAAAAACACTTTAAAACACTTACCCGTGTTTTTAAAACGCAACAATAGGTCAGTAGTTGCATTTCCTAGAAATGCGGCTATAGGTTAGCTATAGCCTCGTTTTTGAGAACGTGGCTATATTGTTAATCTGCTGATAGTGCACTCTGTCTCCAAGATAGTAAGCAATTATGTCCAAGACAAGTCTCAGATTTGTGCTGCAAGCCTAGGGGATTATTACTTGTTAACTACCACTGACAATTATTTCCTAAATAACCCTTAAAGTTATTGGGGGTGTCAACACGAGGGAGAGAGGAGAAACAAGGAGTGTTATTTGGGAAAACTGTGTAATCTCTGTAATTGCATGAGTAGTGCAAGCCCTGGCTGATTTTTACATAGACAGAACCTGAGTGAGTGTTGTGCATAAAAGAGCCTTGTACTTTGAGCAAAGTAATAAAATTTAAGAGTTCACTCCTATAAATTCTTAGTGTGCCATGCAGAGGAAAAAACAAAGGGTGTTAATGGGGGAAAACAGTGTAATCTCTGTAATTGTCTGTGTACTGTAGGCCTCTTAATGGCTGAATTTTACAAAGGCAAAACCTGAATGAGTTTTTTATGAAAGGGAGCCTTAGTGTGCTTTTGTGGGAAAGTAATAAATTATTTTTGTGCTATGCATGTGTATATTACCATATTCTTTTTTTTTTTTTTTTTTTGATAAGTAAGAAGAGAATATTATTAATAAAAGAGAAACAAGAGAAGCACAAATAGTTCACAGTAGTGAAAAAAATAAAAAATAAAAAAAAGGAAGCAGCAGCAGCCCCTAATCTATTCTAATAAATGAAAGAAATCCAAAAGGGTAGAACAATCCGAATAACTCCAACATCGAGACCAATCAAAGAGGGTCCGCTGGCAATGCTCTAATAACTGAACCATAGTTTTCCCCTCATCCTCAAAAGACCGCCGATTCCGTTCAATCCAAATAGTCCACATTAAACAACCTGGAACCAAATCCCAAATATCAGAGCTATGCTTCCCCATACAAACTGTTGTTTAGTTTCCTTGTGTGACTGTTGTTTATTGTAAGCCTTAATGGCTGAATGTTACTAATGCGGAACCTAAGTGTTTTGTGTAAGAGAGCCCTAGTGCCCATGTGGTAATGTGGCTTCAAATTGCATTTATTCTTTTTGAAAAGTAAACAATTGAAACTAAAACAAAGAATGTAGTTCTCCAACATCCAAATGCAACATAAAGGTGGCAATGTCCAATTACACTTTTTCAAAGCTCAGCTTTTCTAAAATTCACTTATTTTTTTTTTTTTTTTTTGATAAGTAATAAAGCTTCATTGATATCAAAAAGAGAGAAACACCCAAGTACACAGGGAGTATACAGGGGTGAACAAATCAAAAACGAACATTACAAAAATCAAGAAAATTCAAAAAAGAAGAAAAATGATGGTTTCTCCACACAGAGAACCAATCAAGTAAGATTCTAAAAAAAAGAAGCTTGAGATCAAGCATGGAACGCTCCTTGTCTTCAAAACACCTACTATTTCTCTTCTTCCAAATACACCACATCAAACAATGAGGAACAACCATCCATAAATCTCCATTACGATGGCGACCAAAACGACCTTGCCAGCAAGCCAAAAGCCCAACAACAGAGAATGGCATAACCCAACAAACTCCAAATAACCCAAAAACCATATCCCACAACTCCAAAGCAACTGGGCAATGAAGGAAAAGATGGTCAATAGTTTCACTATTACACTTGCACATGAAACACCAATCCAAAATGCAAACCTTTCTTTTCCTTAAGTTGTCAATTGTCAGACATTTCCCCAAGGTTGCTGTCCATACAAAGAAAGCCACTCTAGAGGGGATCTTCTGCTTCCAAATGCTTTTCCAAGGAAAAAACTGCTCACTATGGCCAATTAGAAGATGGTAGTAAGCACTAACCGTGAACCCCTTACTCTTACAAGGCAGCCAACACCTCTTATCCTCCCCGTTCCCCCTTATAGGAGTGCAATAAATGGAATTGATGAAACTCCTGAAAGCTTCTAATTCACGGTTATGCACCTCCCTACAAAACTAAAAATCCTAGTGGAGTACTCCATTGGTGAACCTCATAAGATCCACTACACTTGTCTCTTTGTTGCGATAAATCCTATATAAATCAGGATAGCGATCTGCAAGGGGAGAAGATCCACACCAACGATCTAGCCAAAACTGCACTTTTGATCCATCTCCAATTTCATACGGAATAAACCGAAATAAGGAGAGCCACCCTCTTCTAATATTTTTCCACAAACTAACTCCATAAGGACCAGAGAAAGAGCTAGAACACCAACCGCCCCAATCACAACCATACTTCACCTCTATCACTTGTCATTTTCAAAAAGCTAAAAAATAAGTTATACCAAATGGACACTTAGTGTTTGTTTGAGAACAGTTTATCTAGCTTTTTGCTGAAAGCTTTTTATTATAAGTGTGCTAAAGTATACTTATACCTTGAAAAAATTTGAAATTAAACCATGAAATTAAATCAAATTTTTTTAAAGAAAAAACGAATTCCTAAAAGCTTATTTTAAATTTTGTATTTGATGACTGCCATTCTTGAATTGTCCCATTAATGGTAATAGATTGGTCTTTCAAATGACACGCAATAGGAAAGGAATTTCAGAAATAACTAAACTAACAGTAACAGATAAAAGATAAAATAGGTCACAATAGCAGAGAACTTGACAAGTGTCACCTGAAAGGCTGACCCGAGAAAAGACTTACATGATAGATATGTAAGAATATGTAAATAACATGCCTGAATTTAATAGACTCATATCATTTGATAACAAAATATATACTACTTAATTTTTAGTTAGTACTTAAATCAAATCTAACAAGAAGATTTAGAAACAAGTTGCTTTAAACAATAAAGATATTTTTATTTTAAGATAAGTAATAAATATATAGATAAGGCACAAAAAGAGGAGAAATCTAAAGTTCAGCTGATCTAAAAATTCTAAATAATCCGTCCTAGAAGTTGAGTTGATGTAGCAACTATTCCCACTCATGTAAGGAACACAAGAATATCATATTTTGTGAAGGGATAAATCAAAATCTCATATTAAGAATATCCTCAAAACGTGCATCAAAAGAGTCCAGACAATTTTCATGAGCTAAACAAGAAGAGGAAAAATATATATATAATTACACCCCACAATTGTAGGGAACACATTTGATGAATCAAGCATAGAAGTTATGTTATCAAAAGATTATTAACTGGAAGGGAGTGATACGTATTTTACTGAAACCACGCATTGGCAATTTCAATATTGCATCAACGATGATGACCATTAAATGTGAATTATGAGGGTAATTGTTTTAGGGAAAGAACACTACTCTATTCGGGCTTTCTCATGCAAATGTACTATTAGACAACTTATTTCACTTCCATAAATAAGCTCAAATCTAACTAGCACGTACATTTTTGGCGACTCCATTGGGGATCTCTAGTTATTTTCCTTTTTAAGGGTGTTTTCATTGAGTTGTATACCTCTATTTGTAGTCACTTTCTCTATGCCTCTGAGAAAGAAGGTGGTTGTTGGGACACTAGTTGGTGTGGATGAGAACCACCGGTCAGAACCAAGCACAGATCACATATCCATGCATTCTGAAGGCGCAAGGTCTTCAAGTGAAACTGCTCATCGTGACAGCAGGGTGATGATGGATGCCATTGAAGACCTTCAACGTTCTCAAGCTGCTATGTAGGCAGAGTTCCAGTCCTTACGTCAGGAGACAACTGTACCTCAGGCTCCTCAAGGTCCTTAAGGGTCTCCTTACTTGACTAGGGAAGATATACACGCTATTTTGTTTGAAGCCAAGAAGACAGAAAGTGTTGTCTATGTTGATATCGGGTCTCCTTATCCTGAAGAAATAACTGGGAAACCTTATCCTACTAATTACACACCTCTTATATTCCCTAAGTATGATGGCATATCAGGGAACGCTAGAGAGCATATTAGGCGGTATGTAGATGCACTGACAGGTCACTTTCACAACCACGAGTTGAGGCTCAAAGAGTTCTCTAAATCTTTAGAAGGTCGAGCTTTTACTTGGTATACCAGTCTCACACCAGGGTTAGTGCTAAGCTAGAACGATTAGCGACATAGTTCATGAAAAAGTTCTTTACTTTGGAAGAAAAGCTTACATTGTTAGATCTGAAACACGAGAAGCAAAGGATGTCTAAGGGATTGCTGGAGTATATCCGCAGGTTTAGGGATCTCTCTCTGCTGTGTTATAATCTTATGGAGGAAGAGAGGCTAGTGGATATTTGTATAGCGATTATGTTGTAAAAGTATTGGCCTTACTTAGAGAATCTCTAGATCTCTAGTTTTACGAGACTTGTAGAGGCTACAAAGAGAACAGGTATGTCTGTAAGGAAGCCTTCAAAGGGATCAGTTTCACAAACTGTGGGTGCTCCTAAATAACCGTGGAAGAGAGAAAACAAGAAAGTGGAGGTTACTATGACAGAAGAATCTAAGAAGATGACCAAAGAAAAGAAGAAGGATAGAGGTGGTATTCCCCCTCCTTTTACTGTGTCCACTGAAGAGTTGTATAACATTCTAGAAGCTTAGGTGAAAGATGGTGTAGTGACATTGCTTGAATGTAAGAATGAGCCTATAGAAGAGGAGAAGTGAAATCCACTTTATTGTAGGTATCACAGGAGATGTGACCACTATACTATGAATTGCTATGCTTTGAGAAATATCTTCCATGATAGGGTAGCCAAGGGAGATTTGGTTATCAAAGCTAGGAAGAGAGTTGACCCAAGAATGCGTAGGCCAGAAGTGGCAATGACTTTCTTAATGGATCATGAAGATCCTATGGAGGAAGAAGCAGAGAACATGGCTAGAAGTAGCTCAACATTGCCATCATTAATAGATGAAGAGATGATAGCGAGAATCCAGCAGGAAGGTAAAATACATTCCTTTCTCAAAATAATAGGTCTTAAACCGATGGCTAAAAGAGAAGAAGCCTAGGCCTTCACCGCTATTGAACAAAGTTTGATGCAAGTGGCATACCAAGAAGTAAAGGATTCAGTCACTTTCTCTAATAAAGATCTAGTCAATTGAATTGTTGACAGTGATAAACCTTTGTATGTCACTGCCTTTGTGGGAGCATCTCAAATCAAAAGGGTTGGGCCAATTTGGGCACCTACTCTCATGCATGTAATGGAAGGGAATACATTTTACCACATCATCCTAGGCCATCCATGGCTGAGGGCGTATAAAGCAATGGCTTCCACATACCATCAATGTGTGAAGGCCATCTGGAGGAACAAGCAAGTAGTTATTGAGGCCACCAAGATGCCTTTTGATAAAGCAGAGCTTCATTTCGCCGAAGTAGTTTTATATCAAAAGTACAAACCTAAAGGCGAGAATAGGATTCTTCGTTCAATCCTATTGCTTTGTAAGCAGAGGAGGAAAATGATGGCAAAGTGGTAGAACCAGAAAGGCCTTCCAAGATAAGAAGGGTCACCAGGCCTAATAGTCGGGTGGTGTATGAATTCTGACGGTTAAAGGAAGGGGATGCGGAGAATGGCGAGCCTAATTCCCTTAATCCAACACAATAGCCAAAGGAAGTTCATATAGGTAAGGAGTTATTGAAGGAAGCCCCCTAGTGTATGATGGTGTTAAGAAAGTACAAGAAGAACTCATTGAGGTCAACCTGGGTGATGGTGAAGAAGATGAGAAAATGGTAAAGATTAGCAAGAATCTATCCTAAAAGGAGAGACGAAGGCTAGTAGCTCTGTTGAAAGAGTACAAGGATGTTTTTGCTTGGAGTTATAAAGAAATGCCAAGTTTAAGTCCCAACTTTGTAGTGCACAAGCTGAAGGTGGATCCTAATGTTAAACCTGTGAAACAGCCATGTTAAGGAAAAGATAAAGCTTGAAGTGCAAAAGTTTTTAAAGGAAAAATTCATTGAGGAGATTGAATGCCCAAGCTAGTTAGCTAACATAGTTTCTATAAAGAAGAAAAATGGCCAGATAAGAGTTTGTGTAGATTTTCGGGATCTCAGTAAAGCTTGCCCAAAGGATGAGTTCCCACTTCATAATGTTCATATTCTAGTAGATGTAGTAGCTGGTCATAAGCGTTTCTCTTTTGTAGATGGTTATAATGGGTATAATAAAATCCTTATAGACCCAATCGATACTCCAAAAATTGCTTTTAGGACACGTTTTGGGAATTACTTCTATAGGGTGATGCCTTTTGGACTAAAGAATGCTAGTGCAACATACCAAAGAACCATGACTTCGATCTTTGGAGACATGCTGCATAAGCAGGTGGAAGATTATGTTGATGATCTTGTAGTAAAAGTGAGGAATCCTGTTAAACATTTGATGCATCTAAGACAGGTCTTTGAAAGACACAGGGAACACAACTTGAGGATGAATCCTTCCAAGTGTGCCTTTAGAGTGTCCTTAGGAAAATCTCAGGGTTTCTTGTTCATCATAGGGGAATTGATTTGGACCCTACAAAGGCCGAAGAAATAACTACTCTCAGTCCTCCTACAACTTTAAAAGAGTTTAAAAGCTTTGTGGAAAGGTTTCTTATTTGAGGAGATTCATTCCATGCCTAGCTGAGATCTTAAAGCCTTTTATGGAGCAGACAAAGAAAGGAGTAACCTTTGTATGGTGAGATCAATGTCAGAAAACATTTAAGAAGATTCAAATGATATTGGCGGATCCCCACACTATGGTGGCCCCTATACCTAGGAAACCCTTGCTGTTGTATATAGCAAATACGGAGTAATCCATGGGAGTGTTATCAGCTCAGGAGAAGGAAGGGGTGGAGAAGCTAGTGTACTATATAAGCAGGCTTATAAAGGGACTAGAATTGAGGTACTCAACTGCTGAGAAAGTATGTTTGTCTTTGGCTTTTGCTGTGACGAAGTTCAATCATTACTTTCTAGGGCATCGTGTGCAGCTAGTGACTAAGAGTAATCTCGTGAAGTATCTGTTGACACACCCTCAGTTATCAAGAAGAATGGCGCAATGGGCAATCCTGACATCATGCCTAGATATCGAATGCATACGGCCAACCGCCATCAAAGGCCAAGCAATAGCTGATCTACTAGCTAATTTTCCTGGGACAAGTGATTTTTCACCCCCTCAACAGAAATTATGGTGACAGAGGAATAGGAGTGGTCAATGATTTTGATGGGTCATCTACGACTCAAGGAGGAGGGATAGGAGTAGTCTTAAAGTCACCAAGGAAAGAGCATATGTCTACCTACAAACTACATTTCCCTTGCTCTAACAATGCAACAGAATATAAAGCCTTGTTGGTAGGGCTGAAGGCTGCTAGAAAGTTAGGCATAAAAAGATTGAAGGTATTTGGTGACTTTAAGCTAGTGATAAAATAGGTTGAGGGAATCTATGGAGTGAAGAATCCTAGCTTGGCTACTTATAGAGCTGCGGTGCAAAAAGTCATGGAACACTTTACTTTCATAGAGTACAAGGTGGTTAACAGGGGTGAGAACAAGCTTGCTGATTCGCTAGCTACTGTAGCCACCAAGTTGGTACTAAAGAAAGAAAAGATAATGCTCCGAGTTGAGAAGTGGCTTGGTTTAGTTCAAGATGAACTATGTTTCCCTTAGGATTGGCAAGAACCCCTGTTAAAGGCAATGACTCAAGGGAAGTGCATTTGGTTAGAGTTGCCAGCAAACATGAAAGACTTCCTTAGAATCAATGGAGATTTACTTCTTAGGGGAGTAGAAGGTTTACTCATGAAAAGTGTTTCAAGGCAGAAGGGATTGACATTTTTGCATAGATTGCATTATGATATCTGTGGTGCAAATCTTGTCATCCTTTATAGAAGATTGCAAAGGCCAGGGATCTTCTGGCTACAGATGGCCAGTGATGCTAAGGAAGAACAATAGAGCTGTAAAACTTATTCCATTATTCCCCCATATCAAGCAAAAATGCTTAATAGCGAGCTACTAAAAGAGGATTGGCAGGAGCCTTACTTAAGATACCTTTTATAGGGTATTTTGCCTGTTGATCGTGTATAACAAGAGAAGTTGAAAAGATATGTAACTAGGTTTAAAGTGGTAGATGGGAAATTATTCAAGAGAAGTTTCCAAGGGAGATGGATGGTGTGCATTCTTGCTAAGGAAGTTAATGACGTTCTTTCAGACCTGCATAAGGGAGAACTAGTAGGACACCTTGGTGGGAGGAAGCTGTGGCAAATGGCTTTGCACCAGGGATATTACTAGTGCACAATGCAAAGAGATGCTCAAGACTTTGCATAGAAATGCCAAGAATGCCAAAGGCAAGGAGATGAAATACACACGAGCCATTAAAGTCTTCATCCAACTGCGGCTCTGTATCCATTCCATAGCTAGGGGTTGGATTTTATAGGACCTATAAATCCCCCTCTGAAGGATGTACATGGATACTGGTAGCCACTGAGCTATTTACCAAGTGGGTAGAAGTTGTGACTCTGAATAAGGCAACAGGAAGCTTAGTGGCTAATTTTTAAAGAGAGAATATAATATGTCATTTTGGGGTACCCAACAAAATTATTTCTGACAATGGTACACCATTCTTGAATAAGGATGTGCGTCGTTTAACAGAATGTTACTCCATTTCTCACATGACATCCACACCTTATTATCCCAAAGAAAATGGCCAAGCTGAGGCCTCCAACAAAATATTGCTGAAGATATTGGGAAAATGACTAAGAATAATGGAAAGGGGTGGAAGGGGGTGGAAGGGGGATCTTCCTACAACTTTATGGGCTCATAGAATAGCCAAATCACAAGTTACAGGAGCTTCACCCTTTTCTTTAGTCTATGGCATAGAGGCTGTTATCCTAATAGATTTAGTAAGGCTAGCAGTGAAACTGGCAGAGATTGTAGGAATACCCAGAGAAGAAACTTTGGAAATTGTGGAGGAAATGCACGACAACGCTGCCTCTCATAACTGCCTTTATCAGGCTAACATGAAGGCTAGGCATGTAGGCCAAGTCAAAGAAAGGAAGTTTCAAGTGGGAGAACTTGTTTGGAAAACTACCCCGCATTTACAAAGGGTTGCTAGAGTTGTTATGCATAAGTTTTCTTCGAAATGGGAAGGACCATACATAGTAGAGGAAGCACATGCAACAAGGCATTATTAGCTAAAGGATCAAGCATGTATAAAGGCGTGCAGTCCCGTTAGTGGAGCTCACCTTAAGAAATATCATGCTTAACCTTGTAAAAATACTTTTTTTTGTGGCATCATGTCAAAAATGATTTTATGCTTTGCAAAATGCATACTATAAACAAAGACTTATATGCAATGATTTCATATGATGTTGTTCATAATATGCATGCAAAGTCTAAATAGTTTGGTGGAATAAGACATGGTAAAGTTAGAGTACAACCCCATGGACTTTTAAGACCACAAAAATATTACAACTTGAAAATTAGAGAATGTTTGTGAGAAAACTAAAATTTTCAAGGGAGAAGTTTGGATTGCTCGGAGCTTTTAGCTCGCATTCCAATTTCTCATTCTCTTTTCTTAAAGAGCTACGTTCTGCGGTGACACCTTCTATTTGAGCTTTAAGGGCAGAACTTGCTTTTTGCCGGGATGACAATTCCACTTGAAGTCTTTTGATTGATTCCTAGAGCTGAGTGATTGAAGTGGCACGCACTTGTAACGCTGATTTTGCTTCCTTTGCTTTGTTGATACATGAGTTTTCTTTAACTCTTAATTCATGAAGTAAGGAGAAGGAAGTATGAACAGAGGGTCCTGCCTTCTTTAAGTCCCTCAATGCAGTGACACGGCTCTTTAACCAGCTAGCATTGACACTTAGGCTCTTAACCTTACTCAGTGTGGAAAGGAAATTGTCAAGGGGGAGAGTTAGGCATTCCTCTTTACCCTTTGACTGTAGTTGGCATATGATAGACCCAATTTACTGTAAGAGAAAGCCTCTAAGTGATAGGGTCCACTTGCTGGTATCCCTCATGGTTTTGGGATATTTGGAGCGTAATAGAGAACAAGTTACTCTCAGATTGGGAGAAACTAATTAGAGCAATGGATCAAATGCTATCGGAGTGCTTTCACCCTCTTTTTCCTTGGAAGTAGCTTTTGTTAAGTCTCCTTTCTCTTAAGGATTTTCGATGCGCGCTTAATCTAAGTCCTCCCTTTTAATGTCGGACTCTGTCTCTTCATTGGAAGTCACTTCTTGTACAAAAACCTCTGGGGTTGAAGAAGTGACTTTAGCTTTAGGGAGAGCTTGAGGAATAGAGTCTGTAGCCTGTCAATGGTCAGAAATAGAGAAATGAAGAAAAGTTACTTAAGTCCAGGGATAAAAAAAGAGGTTATAAGACAATCATTATAGAGAAAAGAGTATACCTTGAGCTTCTTACTAGAAGGGGTATTTGCGTTCTTCTTTCTCTTGGTGCTTGAAGGTTTGGCTTTTGAAAGGGGTTTCAAAGTCAAATCTCCTTGAAAGATAGGTGGAACGTCCACTCGTTGGGCACTGCTTTCCTCGAAATTCCTAACACGTTCCCTGATGTCGAGCCACCATAACTTAAACCTGGGTGAAGGTAATCCATTTCTGATGAGGGAAATGAAGCGGATCTCAGGGTTTAACACTAATTAAAGGCTAAAGAAGCTACCACAGCAAGCAAAGCTGAGGTAGAAAGATGTCCCAGGATGCCTTGGTCAAAACCAAGTTGGCAGGCAAACCTACAAAGGTTTTAGGATTGAGTTTCATACCTATCTTGAAAACAAGCCTGGAAATGAGAAGGAAAAGCACAAGCAATAAAAGAAAGCTCTTCCTCAGAGCAAGGGGTGTCTCTGTAATGAGAAACAGAGATGTTTTCTAAGGAGGTGAACAGTTGAGGAAGTCCACCCTCCAAAGCAGAATAAGGTCTAGCTGTCCACTCAGTTAGGTCATCCAAAACTTTGCTAAGGAAACTATTGGAAGATACTGCTACTTTATTCCAACGCCAAGAGCATGGCAAACCTTAGGGCGATGGCAAACTGGTCTTATAAGAGCTCAACACTTTAGGGATAGGAGCATAATTCCTAAAGTGTTCCCATAACCATATTTGTAAAAAAGCAATGAGTACGAAAGTCTCAACTTGGAATCTGCCCCAGGAACATTGCACGTCAAGGGTTAAATGAACTAGGTGAGAATATAAAGTTCCTAGAAAATATGGGGCAAGGGGGAAAGATTGTCCTTAGCTAATTTGACAACTAAAGGAAAATGTTTACTTAGGATCTTTTTGTGAGGATAGCCCTCAAACAGACGGCGAGAAAGTTAGGAGGCAATAAAGGCTTCAAGTTCATAAGAGCTAGAGTTACCTTCTCTAACAACAAAGTCAGGGCCTTCCTTCAGAAAGTCTTCATTGGCTTCCTCATCTACGCCATTAGCATACTCTCTCCAAAAATATTTGATCCACCCCTAGAAGTTGGCTCTGGAGCCTTTGTCTTCGCCAACACTAGTATCCTCTGGTACTTCATCACTGGGGGCTTTCCCTTTCCTTATAGCTTTCAAAATTGGTTTCTTCAAAGTTTTCTTCACTACATCTTCAAGGAACTTCACAGCTTTGGACTCATCAAGAGATAAAGAGATGTTGACTACTTCACCATTTTCGAACAGGGGAAGGCTCAATATCTCATAGACATCTTCTAAAGATATAGAGATTTCTTAACACCCTGTGAAGAATGTGTAAGTAACAGAATTCCAGTAGTATAAAAGAGAAATCAAGCTTTCACTATCCTTACTGATCTCTAAATTAGAGAATACAAGGATGGTCTCCACAAGGTTTACTCTCTGCAAGATATCCATGAAAGGAGGGTGAGCCAATACCCTTCGACACCAGCTTCTCCAACCTCTAGATGTTGAAGTGTGAGATTTGAAAACCACATCTATGGTGGGAGAAAAATCTCCTCTGCATGTGCCAAGCCTTGGAATGTGCTTTAATTCCAAATCCATAGTTAGGAGATCATTAGTTCCCCACATGATGTGTAAAGAGGGTCTTCGGAGCAGGGAGTTGAGTTCCAATCAAGACTTTTATCAAATCGCTAATCTTCAAAGAAGGAAGGGATGACCCACTGTTTTTCTATGGAAGGATTTTCATCTCCTCCTAGAAGGGGTTTGTTACCCTTTGGAGTAGAAGATTCTACAAATTTGGCAGAGCTAGATCGAAGACTACGTTTCACACCCATGGTTTAATCTGTGAGAAGAGTTTTCGGTTTCAGGTTGAAGAAGGAAAAGAAGAAGATAAGGGAGAAAAGAGAAAAATAAGGAAGGAAATATTTATTTTTCCTTTTATACTTTGATGAGTCAGTATTTTCCCTCCGAAAGACATTTATTCAAAAAGGAGAGACATCTTTTTAAAAATGACAGATGTTAGTATGGGGGAAGAAATTGGGTTTCTGACAAGGAGTGGCAGTTAATGGTGCTAAAATCAAGAAAACTGCCTTTACAGTTCAAGGGCAAAGGCATAACCCTTCACCAACGGGTATGATTTGATTCGTTGCATTTCACATTTGGTTAACTGCTATGTTTATTCTTATGTGTTATGCAAGAATAATGAAATAAACATATAATACAACATTAAAGAAAGACAATAAACATATGATAAATAACTTTATTTCTTTTATAGATTTTTGTGTCTAAAAGTTTTATTTTACAAAATAGAAAAGAGGGATTTACATGATTTAGCCCTTATGACCTATCACCTCTTTTCTAAATCATAAAACAATACAAAAATTTATACTCAATATAAGAAAGATAAAGCTTCTTTTTTTTTTTTCCAACTTAAGCCAAAATTTTGGCTACACAAAATAAACCTAAAAAGAAGAAGAAGAAAAGAAACAACAGCAGATTCAATGGCATGCAACTCAGGGAGACCTTGGCGCATGGGCATCTGTGTCATCCCCAGAGTCTTCTTTGAGATAGTTCGGAGCCAGGTACTCCATCTCCTCATCATCATCATCATCATCTTCTTTTTCCTCCTCCTCGCCCTCATCATCCCCTGAGTTGAAGTCATCAGAAGAGCCCTTAGAAGAGCTGTAAGAGGAGTCTGCCTCTTGGGAGTTAGAGAGCCCTAAAGTGCTAGACTCTGAGCTTGAGCGACCCAGCCTTTGCCTTCTCCTAGGATGAGTCGGTGCTTCCAAGAATGTAGTAGTCGCTGCATCTTCAGCTTTCTCTTCGGCCCTTAACCGAAGGTCTTCGGAGTTCTCCTCATCCTCATCACTCTAGTTAAAGGGAGCAACTTCCTCAGGAATGAAGACTTAAGGAGGCAGAGGAAAATGGGAAAAAGAGGAGGAGGATGCAGGGGGCTTGGTGGTGGGGAAGGAGCATGATCAAAAAAAGCTCACCTAGAAGAGCCTAAGGAGTGTTGTAGGGAGTTTGAGCTATCGGAGGAAGCGGTTGACATTTTTCGTGAACGTTAAGGTCTTGAAGAAAGAACAGAAAGTGAAAGTTCAAAAATGTGTGAAAACACAAGAGCTATTTAGACCCCCAAATTAAAGTTACGGCTTGATTGATTTTATTCTAACTTAATACTAAGTGCGGAATAGAGTAAATGCAAGCAGATAAACAAATAAGCTACTCTAACCCATAATCATTATAACACAATAGTAAATTGAAAGGTAAAAGAGTAGGGAAGAAGAATGCAAATACAAGATAAGACGCCAATGTGTTATCGAATAGGAAATCGAAGAACTCAGTGAAAAACCTCTTCGCCGCGCTCCAAGCGGTAATCGATCCACTAGACAATCAGTTGGGATACATGGGTTAGCAAGAGACCCTCCAAGCCTAATCTACCCGATGCACCTAAGCCCTCCAAGCTTCTACTTCAACAAGGCTTCTCGAAACTATGTCTTGTCTAGCTTTCTGGATCCAGCAATACGCTCGATTGCATCCGCTAAAGCCTGGCTTCTTCCAATACTTTCCAGTAACACCAAAACCTCACTTGACACTCTGAAAAGGTATGGTAAGTGTTTGGGCTATGAACCTCTCAATGGTATGGAAATGGAGAAGTAGGAGTTGAGGAAAATCCACAAGCAATTATGTAGAGAATTGTGGGTATAACAATCTCTAACTTTCAAGGTTTGTAGCTAGGATTTTCTCTCAGAAGCATTCCTCAACATCTGTGGGTAATATGGGTATATATAGTGTGGGTACAGATAGTGTGTATTAGAAATGACAATCTGGCAAAACAGACTGTTTCGCAGGTGTCTCGCTAGAAGGTCTTACCTGCGAGATACTCAAGAAAATCATCTGTCTCCATCCTGTCCTGACTCTTTGCATTCCAGTCATGTGCAGGGCATATGCATCACTTCGCGGGATGCTTACTCGCGAGCTACCCACGAAAACACTTCAGTCTTCAATTTGCCTTGAGTCTTCACACTCTCTCTCTCACACACAACTCTTACAATGAAATCCCACATTAAATACAGGGTAAAAAGGATTGAATAAAATTACAATCAAATTTGGCACGAAATTAAAGCCAACAAAACATATAGTTGTAAATTACAACTTTACAGAAAGATACAAAAGGAATGAAGATTGAAGAAAAATCATTCTCTATTAAAATTCTTAACTGCAGTTAAGTGAAGAGACATGACATTTATAAGGAGTAATGTCTGTCTGACAAAACGCAAGAAACGAAGAGATGCCACAATGTCTAGAAGCACCCTTTCATGCCACCTATCTATTTTAAACATCACAAGGCATGAGTACTGAAATGTTAATGCCTAAACCAATGTGACTGCCAAAGGCTTTTGCCATTAAATGCCATTAACAGTCAAGGGGCTAATGTACATAACACCACTAAGGCATGGGAGAATAAATGAATGGTTGAATCCGGACCTTACACATGGAGCAGGTATGAGGGAAAGGAGAGTAGGCATTGGCTAAGAGACTTTGTCTTGGTTAGTGATAAAGGCGTGACTGCCTTGGGAAGGAAGTAAGATTTACACCTGACATGGTACTCAAGTACTCACCAAAAGGGAGATAGTGACCTTTTAAGGTTAGAGACTATAAGGATACCCCTTATTGGTTGAGTGCATCATGAGTCACCTTGGAGAACACGTGTACCAATCACAATATTCCTGATGTGCCTCTCAATATCTAAGACTTGTCTCCCACATAGTAGCAATGCTACCCACCCATGAGTCCCAGTGCCATGTTGGCGTAGCCCTTATCCCTTAGTAAGCAGATAACATCACAGCTGTAAAAAAGATCTCAAAAGATAGAATATGATGACTTGACACCTGTCCTTGTACCTAGCCATGTTCCTTAGAGTATAAAAGGAACATGCAGCTGAACTTCTAGGGCAAGAACCTCACTAGATATTTTGAGATGAAAGTGGAGAGTTGGTAGGAAAGAACGACAACTTTATTGTAAATTGTTCTCCTTCTGATACATAATACGAGCTGAGCCGAGCAAGAATGTTACGTTCTTGCTCAAACCGTGGTTTTTTTATCCCTTCTCTAGGGTTTTTCATGTACATCTTGTGTTATTTTGATAATCATCTTCTTCTTTTTGTCTAAATATGCGTATTTTTCATGTCTACCATCACTTTCTCTATTTCCTTATTTTGAGTGTTGAGTATCATGTCAAAGCTCGCATCTATTCGAGCTTTCTCATGCAAATGTACTGTTAGACAACTTATTTCACTTCCATAAGTAAGCTCAAATCTAACTTACATGTACAAGGTGATATTGTGTGTGTGATTTATTATTGATTTAGTTTTTACGTTACTGTGTAGTACTGGGTCTCGGATGAAGCTTGAGAATTGGGATTAGCGTGCTTCTTCAGATGCAAGACCCAAGAGACAGAGGAGGAAGGCAAAGAAAGAAGAGGAGGACTGAAGAAATTTGGGTATATAGAGTAATGAAAAGGAAGTGTGGAGTTTTGTAAAAGAAAGAAATTTTTGGAGAGAGTCATTGGGAGTAACTGTGGTCTAACTTGATGGAGACAAGTCACCACTGCGAGTCCCACACATTTACTGAGATTTTCAATTATACCACTGAAACTTAGTTTTCGTCACCTAAAACCTCAAAAAAAAAAAATTTCTCAGTTTCCACAACTCTAGCACAATTTAATGAGTTATGGAAATTGAGAACAAAAACTAAACCAAAAAAAAAACAACCTTAAGGTGGGGATTATGGAAATTGAGAATTAAGTGATGATTTTGCATAAACCAAACATAGCCTTAGAGAGTTTGATAGCAGCAATGGAGGGGGAAGCTTATTTAAATACATTATTTACTTCTTTTATGTTTGTTTAGAGGTTAAAAAAAATCAACAAAGTAATAGCTAATGGCAAGGTATTTTTAACACAAACTTCAAAGTATATGGACACAAATGAAACATTTCAAAAGAGGATGACCATTTTGAAACATGGGGTAAAAGTCAAGTATTAAATGCACAATTAAAACAAAATTGCACTTTTGGTCCCTATATTCTCTATTCTTTATTTTATCAAATTGTGAAACTCACAAAAAGTTAAACACAAAACTGCCGCAGCCTATTGCTAATTTGCCATACTTCATCCCCTCACTAGTCAGACTCCATAATAATAATTGTAAGTGAGTGTGTGTGTGTGTATATATATTATTGTATTTATCTTGAAAAAAATATATATGCTAAATATTTTCCTATTTTTTATATGAAAATTTTAAAAAATAAACGTTTAATACTTGTACTATAAATGTACGTTTTATTTTTGTTTTTATATTTTTAAACGTACTTTTATTGAAAGATACTGAATTGTTCACATCCGTATGTTTACCGTAATATATGCGTACCATATTTTACTAACGATGATGAAAATAAATAAAAATGAGTGTTTTCTCTTAACCATTTTATTTCCTCCCACTTAACTAGGGAATAAAACTCCCAAACAAGGGAAGTGAGGATATATTATAAAATTATTTTATACATTCCATTCCATTCCACTTCCAAATAAAGGAAGGAATAATTTATAGGACAACCAATTTAAGTATTGATAATCATTTCTTTTCGTCATCAAGCATATGGTAGAGTATAAAATTGCTCACGTTAAATTGTTCTTTATCATTTGGGAAAAACAAATTGTACTTATTTCGTGTCAAAAAGGTCTTTGACATTAATTCTTATTTTCATTTTTAATTGAGATTGTTTAACGAAATTTCACATATTTTGATAGCAACAAATGAAGCAAAAGATTGGTTGCTTAAATAATTTGTTTACTCTTTTTTTATGTCTGTTTGGAGATAGAGAAAACCAAAGCAACAATTAATGGTAGGAACTTTTCTAACACAAACTTAAAAATATAAGCACTAAAATGAAACATTTCAAAGAATGAGAATCATTTCGAAATATGAAGTAAATGTTAAGGACTAAATATGTAATTAAACATATTATTATTATTACAAAACTCTCATATACATTGTGCATATTAACAATGAATTTTCATAATAATTTTAAATTACTAATAATGATCCACATGATTGAAATTCCTCATATGGCATGTATGACTCATAGTATTATTATTATTATTGTTTAAAACTTTCCCATCATTACAAAAGACTCGTCCTATAATGGCGTTTTTTTCCCAGCTCATTTCAAAACCGCTGTTATAGGGAACCTATAGCAGCGCTTTTAGAAACCGCTGATATAGGTTGACTTATTACGACAATTTAAAGTTGATGCTTTTTAAACTGCTGCTATGGGTCTCCTATAGCGGTAATTTTAGAAACTGCTGGTATAAGTTGACCTATTACAGCATTTTGAAACCGCCGCTATAGGGTTGAATTTTCAATATATATATATATATATTTTGTAAACAGCCTATTCCAGCGATTTTAAAACCGCGGCTTTAGGGTTCTTCATATGTAAAACCTATTTCTGCAGTTTTAAAACCACCGTTATAGGTTTTAGATTAAAATAATTATTTCCAATTAATTATTATATTTTTAAAAATAATTATTGTTACATTAATATTTTTATTTATATATTTTTTGTATTTTAAATGACCTATTACGGAGGTTTGAAAACCGCTACTATAGGTTTGTAAATGACCTATTACCATGCTTTTAAAAAAGCTGTTATAGGATTTACTCTTTTTCTTCTGTAAATGATCTATTACAGTGTTTTTAAAAGTGTTGTAATAGGGTTTACTATTTTTCTTCTGTAAATGACCTAATACCGCGCTTTTAAAAGCGCTTTTATAGGGTTTGCTCTTTTTCTTCTGTAAATGATCTACTACAGTGCTTTTAGAAGTGCTATACTAGGGTTTACTCTTTTTCTTCTATAAATAATCTATTACTGTGCTTTTAAAAGCGTTGCAATATGGTTTACTTTTTTTCTTCTGTAAATGACCTATTACTACGCTTTTAAAACCACTGTAATAGGTTTGTTCATATTGAAGACCTATTATAATGCTTTTAAAAGCGCTGTAATAGAGTTTACTTTTTTCTTCTGTAAATGGCCTATTACGGCAATTTTAAAACTGCCACCATAGGGTTTACTCTTTTTCTTCTTTAAATGACCTATTCTAGCTATTTGTTTGTCCTCTAAACCTAAAAAATGACCAAAATACCCTCGAAACCTAGAAAATGGTCAAAATACTCTCAAAACCTAGAAAATGACCAAAATATCCTTGATACCTAAAAAAAGAACAAAATGCCCCCCTAAACCTAAAAAATGACTGAAATACCCCCCCTAAACATAAAAATTTTGAAATACACCCCAAAACCTAAAAAATAACCAATTTTTTAGGTACTGAGGACATACCCACAACTGGAGCAGACAATGTATGTAAAAAGGTGGGCCTAACAGGTTTGATGACGTATGGAATCTTCCACCGGGGAAAAATCTTTCCTTGAGAGTAAATAAAGCGTGCTGGCCGATTGGCAAAAATGCCAGATCTTGGGCAAGGTTGTTAGCAACTCTAGCTAGAATGTCAACAATGTGCCCAATTAATTACATTCGTTGGCCTTTAGGGTCCGTTTGGTTGGAGGGGTGGAAAAGTAGGAGGATAGAAAATGATGGGAGGATAGAAAAGTGAGAAGATAGAAAAGATTTTAATTTCCCTCCTTTTTATTTGGTTGAGAGTGAAAAAGTGGAAGAATGGAAAAAGTGAGTTTGTATAAATTTAGTCATATACCCTTGTTAAAAAATAATGCCCAATTAAAACAAAAGAGTGACAAACAACCAAAAAAAAAAAAAAAAAACAATCATCCAAATTTATTAAAAAATAAAAATCATATCTAGAAAAAAAAAAATCACTTCTAGCTAAAAAAAAAAAGAAAAAAGAAAAGAAGAAGAAGAAGAAGGAAAACAATAAAAAGCACTATTACGCTACACTCACAAAAAAAAAAAAAAAAAAAAAGGCCAACGTACTACCTGGACAAAACACACACATGGGCATTTTGGTCAAATTAAGAAATCAAACTCCCCAAGAATTTTCTCCCCCTTTTGGGGAGAAAACTTTCTGGTGGGCCCAGGAAGAAAACACCTGGGCCCTACCTTTTTTTTCCTCTCCCCTCCCCAACCAAACACCCTCCAAAAAATTCCCCCCCCCCCCCCCCCCCATTTTCTCTCATTTTTTTTTCATCCCCCCTAAAATCCACTCTACCAAACACACCCTTAGTGCCACAACAATTTAAGAACCTATATTGGAACCTATATTGGACAGCTGTTCAGGTATTACACCAAAAAAAAAAAAAATGATAAAAGGTGTTTCTTTATTACTTATTTTAAGCATTATGCAAGTTTGTTATTATGTTGAAATTGTGACATGTGTTAACTCAACTTTACACATGGTAGGAGTGATGTATAATTCCTGCAAACCGCATTGAACCTGCCAAGTAGTGGAAATGGGCTTTGTCACAGATTGGGAAGTTGTGGAGGAGCCACAAAGCTTATTTGAAGTAGAAGTATTGCCAAGAGGGCCTTGATAAGGAAGATTTACTCAAGGTGCGACCGCCAAAGGTTGATGTTGATCAGTTTCACGCATTGGTGGAGTACTGGTTTTCTAGGGCAGACATGGTATTAATATTTTTCAGTTTTACTTTTATATGATCTATGTTTTAAGAGTATTATATTTAGTGGACTTGAAGAATATATTAGTTTGTTGTTGTAATTGATAGTAACTTTGTTGAAATATTCGTAGGAATTGTCTAAAGAGAACAAATCCCGATGTAATAAGCAGAAGGAGATGCATACTTGTGGATCCAGAAACTATGCCCAGACAGCGGATCTCCTTGTAAGAACTAAATTTTATATATTAGTAATATGCAAAAAAATAACAAAACTTAAATTAGTTTGTGTTTTAAAGTAGATGAAAATGTGTTTCAACACCATCGCTCTATTTTAATGAATGTAATGACCATGTTGTGGGAAAAAAATAATGGAAAGCCAGTAGAGAGAGCAGTGCTTTATGAAAAGGTGTATTCACACAAGGATGGTACTGCTATTATAACAAAAGCAATAGCAAACATTGTAAGTATTATATAGAAAATACATGGAGAGATTATAACTTACTCATGTTGTCAAGTGTGTTATTGTAATCATTGCTAATATGTTGTCTTGTTTATTGGTGAGTATTAGGTAAAGATGAAAGAGCTATTGGCGGCAGGATCACAATTGCAGGGTGAGGCTAGTGAGGGAGGCGTTTTATGGCGGGCTGATGATGCATTTGCACAAGTCATGGGTGCAGAGAAAGGTGGTTGTGTCCTGGGGGTAGGCTTTGGACTAACCCCATCTGGCACTCATGCAAGGATCGTGGAAGACTATATGCCACCATTAACATCCATTGCAACAGATCTAAGGGTTAAGGAGCTGACTACTAAAATAGCCGAGTTGAAGGAGAAATGTAGTATTATTGATGCCTTGAAAGCTGAAGTGATGCTGATGAGAAAAATGTTTTCTCAACTGAACCCACTGTTTACTATCTCTCAGGTAAAAAGTTTTGAAGTTCATTTGCCACGTTTTTTATAACTTGGACTTGTAGAAATATACATAGTGTTGCCAAGGAATTTTGAGATATAGGTGATGTTCACAAAATATAAAAAATTGCACCACCGACATTGATTGCATAGATAGCATATAAATATATTTAGTGCTGCCAAATTATTAAGCACATTGATGGCATAGAAAACCACGTTCAAAGCAAAAGACAAATGCTATGATGGCACCACTTATTTCACAATTTGATGTCTTCCTAGAATTTCAGCAATGTAGCTGTGAGTTTGCTTTTTATCCATCACTTTGTTTCTTTTCTGGTTAAGCTTTTTTGTCCAACCACAAGTCTCTTATTCTATGCATCAATAGTCATAGCTATTGTCCATTAGTTTTATCCATAGCTAGAATGTGGTAGGGACCAATTTTAATGATTGCAAATGAGCAAACCTATATAGCAGTTCACATACTATAGTGTTTGAAAATTTTAATTGTCTTACTCATACATCAATAGTCATGGCAATTGTCTTGACAATTAGCTACTCACAGCTAGACTTAGAGATATGGGACCATCCAATGATCAAAATGACAATCACCTAAGTGACAAGTCTCCCGTCTCTACAAAATGTTTGAAAATGTTCATATGATGACATTTGAAGTAGGTATGAACCAATCAATTTCGTAATTTAGTAGTAGTCACTTCTTAGTGGATGATGGGCCAAAGAACATGGATTTTACATTTTAGATAAGTTTGTTTTTGTGTTTACACAATCATGAAGAACCACGCTTAGATGCTTGCATATAAAACATGCTTTAGGTCAACAAATGGTTAAAAAAATATGATATTTGGCTAGCATTTTTTCACTGTGTTGTATTAAGAAATAGGAGATGGAGAAGTCAAATATAAGAAAAAACAAAGGAATTGTGTGTGCTTCCACAATCAAAGTCCCCCCTTAAGTGAATTTACTCATGCAAAGTTTGATTTGAGTTTGATTCCTAGCAAAGTTTGATGTGTTCAACTGAATTTGCCACATTATCCATGTAGTTACGTAATGTGTTCAATTGGTAATAGACTAGTGATATTATGTCATTCAGCTACTAACGTTGTTGTAAAATAATCTAATTCATTGTGCGTTTATTAATTTGTAGGATGGTGACACTGATTTGGCAGCGGATGTCCATTCTCCCTGTGATCAACACTTATCATCCGATGATAGGCATTAGACGATGATGACATAGATTGTGGGCCTTATTTTGGAGTACCTAGTTTGACATTTTGATATTTGTAATAAATTTTCAAACTTTATATATATATATGTGTGTGTGTGTGTGTGTCATAGTTGGAAACTTGATTATAACATTCTAGACAATTAGAATGTACTCTTTTGTGCATGACATTCTACACAGTTAGAATGTATTATTTTTGTTCTTAGCATTCTAAACATTTGATATGTATTATTTTGTGCATAACATTCTAGACATTTGGGATGTATTATTTGGTATATATTTTTTGATATGGTGTAATTAAATATATTTGTTTCATTGGTTTAAAGTGGTATTGTATTTGGCATTTGGTATTGTATTTTGATTAAATTACAAGCGCTTGGAAAATATGTATTACAGGTTTATTACAGGTGCCTGGAAAAAAAAAAAAAAAAACCTACAGAAGCAGTTTTTAATCTGCTGGAATAGGATATTATTCTATTTCGTTGATTACCCTGTAGAGGCGGTTTTGAAAACACTGGTATAGGCAAGGTCTGTTACGGCGTTTTAAAAACGCTGGTATATGGCTTATTTCTATATCCTTAAATGCCCTATACCAGCAGTTTTGAAAGTGCAGGCATAGGCAACACTTATTACAGCGGTTTAGAATCGCTGGTATAGGATGTATTTCTATTTCCCTAAATACCTTATAGTGGCGTTTCAAAAACTGTTGGTATAAGAAGGGCCTATTACGGCGTATTAAAAACGTTGGTAGAGGGCTTATTTCTATATTCTTAAATGACCTATACCGATGGTTTTAAAAGCGCAAGCATTGACAATACGTATTACAGTAGTTTAAAACCGCTAGTATAGGATGTATTTCTATTTTCCTAAATACCTTGTAGGGGCGGTTTTAAAACCGCTGTTATAGGTACACCTATAACGGATGCATCAAATCTGTCCAAAATTATTATTATTATTATTATTATTATTATTATTATTTTACAAAAAATACAAGAAGGAGGGAGGATTTTTTTGAAACCATCCATGTATAGAAACATGTCATACAATGTGTAACTCAACTTTTATTATATCATTTTTTTTTTTTTTATTAGAATACATATTATATGATATCAACCAAAAGTCTTATAACTCAACTAGTTGGTACTTCCCATCCTTTTCAACTTAATCATCCAGAGTTTAAATTCCTCATATCTCAACTATCCATTTGTGACATGATACAATAAAAAAACTAAATATAAAGTAAACCTTCAATTCTTATCACATTTGGGGATTGGTCCCTTAAAAAAGTTCAAAAACTCAAAGAAATGCACATTTCTATAGATCCATCCTTATCTCTATGTTACTCTGATTGTCACCTTCATTATCATATTTGGTGACTAATCCCTAAAACAACAAAAAAGTTGGTGGAAAAATCTCTATAAAGTAATCATCCAAAGTTCAAATCCCTCATATCTGAACTATCCATTTGTGACATGATACAATAAAAAAACCAAATATAAAGTAAACCTTCAATTCTTACCACATTTGGAGATTGGTCCCTTAAAAAAGTTCAAAAACTCAATGAAATGCACATTTCTATAGATCCATCCTTATCTCTATGTTACTCTGATTGTCACCTTCATTATCATATTTGGTGACTGATCCCTAAAACAACAAAAAAGTTGATGGCAAAATCTTTATAAAGTAATCATCCAGAGTTCAAATCCCTCATATCTCAACTATCCATTTGTGAAATGATACAATAAGCAACCAAATATAAAGTAAACCTTCAATTCGTTACCACATTTGGTGATTGGTCCCTTAAAAAAGCTCAAAAACTCAATAAAATGCATATTTCTATAGATCCATCCTTATCTCTATGTTACTCTGATTGTCACCTTCATTATCATATTTGGTGACTGATCCCTAAAACAACAAAAAATTTGGTGGCAAAAACTCTATAAAACGCACATTTCTATAAGGTCAAGGTATCCTCCATTCTTGACTCTATCTTATCTTTGAGTATTTCTCTTCGTCGGGAATTTTTTTTTTATTAAGATGGCACCCCAGGGAAGAGGTAGTGCAATTGTTGTCTCAGTTCTGCTATTGGGTATGCTCCTTCAATGTGGTAACGTTTTGGCAGCAACCTATACTGTTGGAGATGCTGGTGGATGGACCTTCAATGTTGTGGGTTGGCCTAATGGAAAGACCTTTAGGGCTGGTGATGTACTCGGTAAATATGAATCATTATTTTCTATATATATATATATATATATATATATATATATATAACTTCATACTTTTTCAATCACCATTTTTTTTTGTAAATCTCTAACCCATTTTTTTATCATTTTTTTAATATTATAATTATGGGTATAGATTGTTTTCACATCCAACAGTATCTACTCTCTATCATAATGTTTGACGATTTTCTATTAAGGTTTATTATTTTTCTTATTTTCATGTTACAGTGTTCAACTACAACCCGGCATTCCACAATGTGGTTGGTGTAGGTAAAAATGGTTATGATACATGCACGGCATCATCAGGACAAACATTTCAATCTGGAAGTGATCAGATCAAGCTTGTGCAAGGAGGAAACTATTTCATTTGCAGTTTTCCGGGGCATTGCGCAAACAACATGAAAATAGCTGTCAACGCATTGTAATCTGAAACAAAACGTTTTAAGATGTTGTCAAGATGCAATGGAATAATCAATAAAATTCATTTCTAATATGCTTGAATATGAGATATTGCTTTATTTTTGCACTTTCTTATGAAGTTTTGCTTAGCTTTTACTGTGATATATAGTGCGGCAAAAGAAATTATTCGACTGATTTTTGGTTTCCACAGTTACCATGCGTCTTAGGGCATTAAAGGTGCAAATATTTGTTTTGTAACCAGCAATTCTCATCTCCTCAAAAACCTTCAAAGCAGACTTATCCTTCCCATCTTTGTCAAATCCAAACAAAAGGGTGGTGTATGTAATTAAATATATCAGGCTTAATCCCTCTCTTTATCATAATTTTAAACATCCATTGCTTCATGAAAAGTTCCATTTTCAAGTTTGTTTATTACAAAATTATGATGGATATACTCATTCTTTATTTTGAGAATAGTTGAGTTTGACATTTAATACAAGCGTATTTTTTTATAAAAAATAATAATAGAATGACTGAAATATAGAAATTATATATATATATATATATATATTTCAATAAAAACATTAATAATAGAGTTTAACAGTTAACACTTTGATGCCTTTCAAACCGCCTTTGGCATTTGTGATTAGATAGCTCAGTACTATAGCTAAGTACCAATTAATAAAGGACGGTCCCAAAGAAGAGGGACAATTGTAGGTTCTAAAGAGGGAGCCACCCCAAGAAAGGGTCTCAAGTCTCAACCCAATGAGGATCACACAAATGTTGACCACTACTACTAAAGCCTGTAGATGAGTTTTGAGGAATGGATTTAACTATTATGTGAATTATTCATCACGGTGAGCCTTGTCACTCATATATTTTATTGTATTATATGACATAAATTTTTATTCATGATTTCCGATTCATTATGAATGTATGTTTGAACTGCATGATTTTAAAAGTTAGTTTATTTATATATATATATATATATATATATATACACACACATATACATACATACATACTAGCCTCTGAGCACGCACTCACACGCGTGCTTAGAGGCTCTTCTATTTTTTGGGGAAAAAGTTAATAATTTATATCAATTATAATTTTGAGATTACTATATTTTTCAATCACAAAAAAAACCTAGAGGTGTAATAAGTATTATGCGTTTGCATCTTGTGCTGAACCTCTCTTCCTTCTAATCAAAATAGATTCTAAATTCACAAAATAATAATATTTAACCATCAGGCAAGCGTCAGACACAACATTCAACATCAAACAACATTATAAATATGGCCAATTCATACAAATACAATAAGTAGTAAATTACCTTAACAGCCTTAGTGCTGCTAGGAATAATGTTGAAGGAAGCAACTCCTTCCACTGTCTAGTCTCATTCCTTGCTCGATGGATTATCAAGCGTGTTCTGTGTGGCTAAATCAAACAACATAGCAACAACAGCAATTGGGATAACAATTAAATAATTCCAAACAATAGAATCATGGTTACACAGCCAACACCTCACCAATGGAATGGACATGCAAAGAAGTCTAGTAAAAGATATGTGTGTTAATAGGATAAGAGATCCATCACTGTTGAGAAAATTTGACAAAATATAACATACCTTCATCAAGTCAATCTCTTGTTATGTGAAAATCCCCACTAGCCTACAATAGTAACGACACAATAGATGATAGTGTAAAACAAATAGATTGCTAAAAGAACTGAAGCAAAAAAAATTAAAAAAATTGTACCAAAACACTCACTACCATTGTAGGCTAGTGGCCATTAATCTAACAAGGAGGAAATGAGGATGGCCAAATTTCTGTCAAAAGTGAAGATCTATCTTTTTCCTTTTTCTTTTTTAACTTCTTTCTTTTAGAAGAAAACTGATAATCTGACAGAGCAATTTTGAATGTGGGTAGCTTTAGCGAGAACTTCATGGAGAGTAGGTTCTTATTTTTCGGCCTAGGCGGGAGTAAGAGATAGAAACGGATCTTTTGAAATTGTAACTGCACATTGTTGGCCTATTTTGTAGGTATTTTAAGTAGAGTTTTAGATATATTTTTACCAAGTTGTCTCCAAGTTTTATCCCTACTTAAACCTAAGCTGTATGGGTATTTTGGAACTATATAAAAATCTGGTCCAAACAAGGAAAGCCCCTTCAATAATAGTGTGTGTGTATATATATATATATATATATATAGTTTTTACTTTTTACTTATGATTTCTATATATATATATATATATATATATATTTGATAACGTGATTTCTATTATTTTAATACCATGTGTATTACAATTTTTTTTTTTAAGTTATTAAACTTTAGTCATTTAATAAATATAATGAAAAAATATAGCAACTATTTTGATCTGATCAATAAATTTATCTTTGATTTATACTTGAAATAATATTAAGGATGGAATTTTAAAAGAACTGTGACTAGATTCAAATGGGTTAAACTTAAAAAAGTAGATTTAAATTAGAGCGTTGCATTGGACACACATATATATTGTCGTATTTATGGTTGTCAAAATCATGATCTGGATCGTAGAATTGCATGATTTTATAATCTCACCTCACCAAAACGTTTAGGATCGCACTAGAATCATATAAATGGTAGAATTGTACGTAGGATCGTGTGGGATCCTACCAAAAACATAAATTTTTTGTTTCTTTTTACGGGATAATTTTTTTTTTTTTATGAAACTTTAAGGGTTTTTATTTTTTCATGTTGTGATGATATGACTTTTTTTTTTTAATAACATTATGTTAACCTAAGCAAATGTTTTCTAGTTTCTAGTTCACTTGTAATCAAAATGAAGGAATGCTTTATCATTTCTAAATGAAGAATTTGATGTTGGCTTTGCTGCCTTTTAAGCTATAATGTTGTTAAATTTGTTTGATCAATATACTAATTTGTGTTCTAATATTACTAAAATATTTTTTTTATATAATTTTATTAGTTATGTTTGTATTTGTATCTTAATTGATTGATTTTTTTTGCATGCTCTTTAATTGTTGCTGAGTGGTATAACTTGAATAATTAAATGTGAAATTGTATCTTGATATCTTTTGCAGCTCTAGTATACAAATATATAATGTCTACATAGATGATGATTAGGCATTTAGGACGGTGGTTATAAGAACCTTAGAATGAGAATAATTAAATGTTCACTTCACATTAATATTCGTCTTGTTTTTGGATTTCATATTGTAGTTAGCTAGTTTCCATTTGCTAACTTATTTTGGATTTCAAACTTGGAACTTAGAACTTCAAAAATATTTTCCATATGTTTTGATAAATATTTTGGTATTTGGTTGCTAATTAAACATTTATTGAAATTTTTAGATACATTGAGTCAAAACTTAAATATATTTGTTTTGTTAGTATAGACTTAGTGATGTATGACATGCAAATTACATCATATTATGCAAATCTTAGTTTTTTTATAGATGAATTTATAATTTACGTGATTATTCAACATACAAAGTCATTATCAACTTACAATTCACGATCTCACCACCTTCAACGATCCTATGTAGAATCCCAATTTTGACAACCTTGGTCATATTGAAATCAATAAAATTAGAGTGGGTTAGCTTGATATTCAGTTAAGTTTCACTTTAATTATTTTAAATAGTTAAGGGTGGAAGAAAAATAGTTCCCCTTCAATAGTCAGAGCACTAGTATCAACTCTTCTAAAAATTTTAGCATTTGAAATATCAAAAAGTTACTTATCTATTTTAACAAATCATTTTACAATAAACCTATATCATATCTTCTATTTTAAGATTACAAAAAATTAAAATAATTTAAAACAAACCTCATCTATATTAAAAATTTAACAAAACAAATATATAATAAAAAGGAAAATTATAGTAAACCCACCTGTGGTTAGGTCCATTTCCACTTTACCTATCCATGGTTTAAAACTTAATACTTTACCCACCTAAGGTTACCTCTTCTGTAACCCACTTATGTTAAAAACACAAAAATCACAACAATTTTTTTTTTTTTTAAAGATCTAGATGCATATTTGTAAAAATTGTGAAATTTTGGTTGAAAAACATTCTTCATTTTCCTAAGGATTTTCTTCAGCCAATCAATGCAAACAAGTCACAAGAATCTAGCACACTCAAAAAAGTCACAAGAATCTACCAATCAAATCAATTCTTTCTTAGTTTCTTTTGTGTGTTTTATACCCATAAAACAAATCTAGCATTCAAAAGAAACCCACAAAAAATCCCAGCACCACCATGACACAGCCAAAAAAAAAAGACCTAGCAAAAATTCATTTTCCACGATGACCCACCCTTCACAGCCACAAAAAACCACAACAGTAGTCATGAATCTAGTAAACCAACAAAAAATCTCAGCACCACCATGACCTAACCAAGGAAAAATCCATAAAAAATTCCTTTACCACAATGATCCACCCCTCATCAGCCACGAAAAAACACACAACTATAGTCATGAATCTAGTAAAGTAGAGAATGATGAATCTGATTTGTATGGAAAAGGTTGAATCTGACTTGGTGAGGCAAATCAGTAACTATAGATTTGTTGGAATAATGCGAACAAGTGTGGTGGCTAAGATTCAATGAAGTTGCCAATGCGAGTTTGTGATGGATCTACTTCTCTCTCACAGAGATCACTGGTGGATCTCTCTCTCTCTCTCTCTGTGAAAGGGCTGGAGTTTGGAGAGGATCTCATCTCCTCCCTCTCTCGGCTGTGGATGGCTTCTTTTTTTTTTTTTTTTTTTTTTTTGCATTTAGACACTAATTGTGATATATTTGTCTCTTTTTCTTTTTGTTTTTTTTTATGAATATTGCAATTTTGTTTATATTTTAGCTTAAATAAAATTTTTACAAAGAAGAAGAATCTTCTTAAGCCAAACTTTCATAATTTTTACAAAACATATCTTTAGATCTTCTTTTCTCTTTATTTTTTACATTTTTTGTTTTGTTTTTATTTTTTTTTTTTTTAATGGTGAAATTGATTAGGTGGGTTACGGAACCTTAATGGAGGTAACCTCAGGAGGACAGAGTGTCAAGTTTTAAATCACGGGTAGACAAAGTGAAAATGGATCTAACCACAGGTGGATTTACTATAAATTGTCCTATTATTTATCATGTGGCCCCCATTTGTGAGAGAGAGATAGAGAGAGAGGGGCATGTGTGTGGGAGAGTAAATTGAATAATAAAATAAGAGAGGGAGAGAGAGGGAGACGTGGGGATGTAGTGTGGAAAAAAAAAACAAACAAACAAACTAAGTTTAGCACATATAACAATTTGCCATTCAATTTCAAACATAGCATTGTATTGTTCATCAATGCTAAGTTTTTTAACATTTACAACATTTGATGTGATAAGTTTTTTGGTGCTTAGTGTGTCAAATACCAAAATTTGGGCATTTAGCACACCTGATGCTAGTGCTCTAACTGTGTTTGAGTTGATGTCATATAGAGTATGTTAAAAATTAATCATATTATATCTATAAGGTAGTGTAATCGTTAATAGTATATCAGAATGTTTTGACGATTTTCCATTGAGATTCATTATTTTTCTTGTTTTCATATTACAGTGTTCAACTATAACCAAGCAGTGCACAATGTGGTTGTTGTAGACAAATAAGTTTATGACAAGCACAGCATCAAAAGGTACAAATAGTGATGGCTTGATGCATTTGGGAGCCTAAGATGAAAATTGAATTGATGAGGCATTTTATATATTTAAATGACTATTGTTTATTTTTGTAAACAACACGCACGTTGCCAAGTGAAAAACATCCCAAGCCATCGGAATGTTGTCAAAATGCGGTGAGAATCTATATACGACACTTAGGTCTCACATGTCATCTAGGAAACACAAATACTTCATTTGGAATGCCATACCCAAGTCGGACATTTGACAATCCTTGGATACTTTTGCATGGGTGTCCCAGTTGTTGTTGTTGTTGTTGTTCTTTTTTTCTTTTTCTTTTTTTTTAAATGCATAACACAACCAGGACACAAGAACAAAAAGAATCGAATACCATTTCACAAAGCAAAGAGAACATTCATGCTTTAAATAATAATATTGTATTTTAAAATTAATGAATATCTTTATCCTTGATTTGTATTCTAATTTCTAAATATCCTTTAATAGTAATGAATTTGTTTTATTATCCATTATTACTCCTAATTTGACAAAAAAATAAATGAATAATAGTATATAGAAATAAAATATTCATTATCTCTCTTAAATTGATTTTTTTTTTTTTGATAAGAAATTGATATGTATTTAATATTATATAAAAATAAATGCATAATCATATATAAAAATATATATAATAATTAATTAATATACGTATCTCCATTGTACCTATATCCTACTTTTCAAAAATTACCGTATCCGTACCCGTATTTATGCCCGTATCTATGCAGGTGCTTCCTAGAATGTCATTCATGCATCTTAGGATAGATTATACATCTCATCCTTTTACATGTCATTCTAGGTAAATTATATAAGTCATCTTAGGATAGATTATACATTTCATTCCTTATATGTAGGATTGATTATACACACATCGTTATGTTTTGTTTCATTTCACATATAAATGCGTATCATATTTGGTGACTGTTCCATCCTTATCCCCATGTTATTCTAATTGTCACCTTCATTATCATATTTGGTGATTGATCCCTAAAAACAACAAAAACATTTATGGCAAAAATTCTTTAAAATGCATCTATGGGTCAAGTTACGCTCCATCCTTATTGTAGGTTTGGATCCACGTTTACTCTTGCGTTTCACGTTTGCATTTGGAAATTTGCTGGGACCCACGCTACACAGTAGACGCCATAAACGTTTTCAGCTTTTTTTTTTTCTTTCAGCCGCAAAGGTTGACTTTTCAACCATGAACAGTGCATCCGTGCACTGTTCATGGACTCACAAATATAACTTTTCAGCCACTTTTTCATTAAAAATAGGTTTCACGATACTAGTCACACATTTAAAAATTATTTTGCTACAGTATTTTCAGTTTTCAGTTTCAGCAAAATAAGTTCTATATAAACGGACCTTTAATCTTACCTTTGAGTATTATTCTCTCCATCGAGGATATTTTATTATTAAGATGGCACCCCAGGGAAGAGGTAATGCAATTGTTGTCTCAGTTCTGCATATTATTAGGTATGCTCCTTCACTGTGAGAACGTTTGGGCACCAACCTATGTGGTTGGAGACGATAACGGTTGGGACTTCGACGTTGATACTTGGCCTAATGGCTTTACCTTTGGGGCTGGTGATGTACTCGGTAAGCATGAACCATTGTTTTTGTTAAATAACTGCATACTTTTCCAATCATCATTTTTTTTTTTTAAATGTTTGGCCAGATTATTTTTTTTCCCTTCTGTTTATCAGACTTTAGGTGATGATCGATTTTCATTTTATCAAACTTAATTAGTCCACTTACATGCACAAGCGCATTGTAAAGTAACAATCATTCTACACTCTTTCACATCGTGTTCAAATCTTTTCAATTTCAAATCATGCATAAAATGTAGACATTTTGATTTTTTTTTATAAAACGATAATTAGTAGGAGACATTTTTGTTTGTCTGAGACTGAATTGATAGGAGAACATTCTAACATGGGTTTGGGTTGATTTAATGTAGAGTATGTAAAAATATTAATTTTTTTTTTTTTTATAAGTAAAAATATTAAAATTAGTCATATAATATCTATAAGGTAGTGTAATGTTAATATTCTATTAGAACACTCAGCGATTCTCCATTGAGATTTATTATTCTTCTTGTTTCCATAATACTACAGTGTTCAACTACGGCCCAGGGGAGCACGACGTGAATTCTGTAAACCAACAAGGTTATGATACATGCACGGTATCAAGCGGTGCAAAAACATATGAAACTGGAAGTGATAGAATCAAGCTTGTGAAGGGAAAAAACTATTTCATTTGCAGCTTTCCGGGGCATTGCACAAATGGCATGAAAATAGCTATCAATGCATTGTAATCTGAAACAAAATGTTCTACAGATTTGTCAAGATGCAATGGAATAATCAATAAACTTCATATCTACCATGCTTGAATATAAGATTGCTTTATTTTTGCACTTTCTTATGGTGTTCTGCTTAGCTTTTACCTTTTTGTATGGTGCGGCAAAAGAAATTATTTGACTGATATTTGATTTCTACAGTTACCAAGCATCTTAATGAGAGCATCAATGGTGCAAATATTTGTTTTGCACTCAGCAATGCATGTAATTAATTAAATACATCAAGCTTAATCCCTCTGTCCATCATTTAGTTTTAAATATCCATGGCTTCACCCAATAGACCATCTCTAGCATAAGCCGATATCACTGAATTGAAAGTCACAATGGTAGATGTGACACCCCAGATTTGATTGAATATTGATTCATTATGCGTTGTGTGGGTCGTGATGAGTCCCACAATAACACATTATAAGAGGTAGAGCTACGTACTTTTTCTGCCAGAAGAGAGAGAGAGATTGGTTTTATCAAGCTGGGCGAAGTGGACTTAATTGGGATGTGTATAAGTTGCAGCCGAGAGAAAGATCTTTTGGTCGGGAGATAAAGACAAAGGAGGATTTTTGGGAGGGAGTGGGGACTACTACCATGCCTGTACTTGGTATTGGTATAGTTATAGCTTTGGGTACCAAGTAGATTACAACAATAGCACTTGGTTTGACTAATAAGAAGAAGAAAAGGGGGGGAGGGGGAGGGGATGGTTACATATTTACTCTTCAACTTGTGCCTCAGGTTTCAAAATAAAGGTAGTTGTCATTTGTTGAGGGTTTTTTTTTTTTTTTTTTTTTTTTTGCAATAATAATTTTGTGAGGCCAAACCCAAAACTCGATGTTGGGACTAGAATGTAGCCCAAAGGCTTTAGGTGAATGGTGATAGACCCATTTAGCTTAAGGTCTGGATTGCACTTAGCAAGAACTAGAATGAAGCCACAAGAATACCTCCTATAATGATAAGTCAGCACAAAAGATAGCTCACCACAATAAGTGCTCAAATAATAGTCCAACATGAAACATGAGAAACATCAATAACTGCTCAAATATTGTGAAATGTATTTACCTTAGAAAAGCAAGTGTTTCCTCCTCTATTATCAAGTCAATATGAGGGAAGAAATCCATAGTAACAAAGACATTACACCTTTCAATGGAAAAACAATAAACAAAGACTAATAGTTCTTGATCAAATTTAAAAAATCTCACAGGATTGATATCAAGAATTCCTTTCCCACAACTACACTCCTTTGATGCCGAAAAGCATACTTGGATTGGTGTGGTCTCCCCCTAAGCCTATGCGGAACAAGCTAAACTTTGATGGAGTTGTTTTTGCAGAACAAAACGCGGCAAGGGCGGGGGTGATTATAAAGAATGAAGAGAGACTTCTCATGGTGGCTACATCTCAACAAATGCCACTCCCTTCCACGGTTTTGGAGGTTGAAGCACTAGCGGCTAGAAGAGCCCTGGAATTTTCACAAGAACTGGGATTAGATCGGGTAATATTGGAAGGAGACTCAAAGATCCTAATCAAGTCGTTTTAGAATGACACCAACTCCCTTGCATAGTTGGACACATAGCAGCTGACATAAAATAAATCGCTTCTTTTTTCTCATGTACGTAAGCAAGGAAATGCAGTAGCTCATTCTCTAGCATACCGAGCTATTTTATCACCAAACATGTTAGTCTAGTTGGAAGAAGTGCCACCAGATGTTGAACCCGTTTTACAGGCTGATTTGAACAGTCACTCATAATAAAAGTTTGTGGTATTTTTTGGACGCAGTTTCTTTTCAACGCCTCCGGTGCACTGGACTCGTTGTAATCATGACACATGTTCATTTTTAGATACCTATTATGATCGCAGTGGGTCCAATGTCAAAGGACGTACACTAGACAAAAGCCGCACCTGTATTTCTTCTCAATAAATAAATAAATAAATAAATAGTTTTGGTCCCAATAACACTTACCTTTGAGATAACTTCGAGTATAATAGCACCTATACAACAAACCAAAGCTTAGAATTTCCCAACACTAAAATTTGGACTAACGGGACTCATCGGCCACAATTTGTACCGAATAAAAGCAACAGAAAAATAAAAAAATAATGATAAAATTACACTTTATTTTTTCTAAACAAATTATGATTAAATTATTTCGTATCTTCTCTACAAGTTTTTCGGTTGGACACTTAATTTGCTCCTTTATATTATTATTATTAGAATAATTTACTTCTTTATTTGGTATTATGTTAACATGTAAATTGATTTAAGGGCTTCTAAAAAAATGATTTAAGGGGTTAAATATCATAATATATATATATATATATATATATATATATTGTTACAATAAGTGAGGAGGGGGTTTGAGGGCAAAATTTGCTGAATTGTATCCTTTTAGAAAAAAAATTTAGTGAATAGCATGCGACTGAAGTTAATTAGTTAAGTAGACTATTTTTGGGACTCAAGCTCTTAGCCAATACGCACCAATACTGATTAGAACTTGAGTTTGTCAAACTTGAGCTCCAACCCAAATTCAAATTTGACAAACTCAAGTTCCAAAAACAGTCTACTTAACTAATTAACTTTGTCTGTATGCTACTTTCCTAATTTTTTTTTTCTTAAAACATGCTATTTGGCAAATTTTGCCGGGGTTTGAGCTCTAGTTCTTATTTTAATAAGATCGAACAATGGTACTAATACATTGGGCTAACAATAACATAGACTAAGAGTAATTTATCATTTTATTGTTGGGTATATTTAATTAGTGCTAAGACATTTAACAAGCAAGTACATTTATTGCTAGACAATTAAATACTCATATTTATTATTATAAAAAAAAAATTAATTATGACAAATCATTTTTTATAAAACAATCAAGTTTCATGCCAAACATTTAAATACAAAAATATGACAATTTAACTTAGGTATTTATTAATGTAAGACAAATTAATTAGTGCAAATATTAAACAAGCATATTTATTGCAATAATTTTTTTAATTGATATATGGCAATAAATTTAGTATATAAATATTGACATGTTAGTACAAATGGCAATAATAAATCGATTTTTTTTTGTTTTGGTCGCCATGTCAGCAATATCAAAAGGTTAGGGACCCAATAATAAAAGCTTTGGGACCAAATTGACACATTTGAAATGTTAGGAACCAAATTAACATATAGCGTAAAAGTTAGGGATCAAATATATAGTTTACCCTTTAATTTAGAAACACATTTAATGTGTTATTAAGACATTTAATATGCAAGTGTATTAAATGTTGGATATTACAAAGAATATTTGTTAAAGAATGCCAAAAAAAAAAAAAAAATGAAAAAATTGCACTGCCCACCATTTATGTTAACTAAAATTACCTTGGCCTCCCTTGTATTTCTAATTTTATTTTTTTATAAATTAAAAAAAAAAACCCATGTTTTTAAAAATAAAATACAATCACATTTGTTGCAAATTAAACCCATTTAATCAATTGAAAGAATTTTAAATATAATTTAGATTTTTTTTTTTTTTTTGTATTTATGCATTTATCCTCCTTTACAAATGAAAATCCCATTTTCTTGTCCATATGGGTTTAAAAACGAAAGGAAATTTTTTTAATCAAAATTCAATAACTAACGAAAATATGAAAATGTTTCAATATTGCAAAATTCAATATATCCCAACAAATAAATATAAGATTTCCCATGAAAAATAACATATTCTTAGAAATATCATCAAAAACTTTATGGTGCACTATTTTTCCCTGTTTAGTGAATTAAGTCTAATTAGAAGCTATTACCAAAATTGCAAGAAGCATTCATATATTTCATTGAGTTAACAATATTCTTTCTAATTGTATGTTTATAAAAGCTATGGGCAGAGGCCGAAGGTAGTTTGGAGGAAATTGCATGAACCATATCCTTTGACAATGAAGGGTAAAAGCAAAAATATACAAAATTTTTAAATTTTTTTATATTTTTTGATATTAGATTTAATGTTTTAACATAATAGGTAGATGAGTGCACAAATTCTTTTTGAAAAGCTATGGAGGTTTGGGTACAATTTGAAAGATGGGAGAGGTTAGTATAATTTTAGTAAACCTCAAGGGGAGGTCTGTGTAATTTTCCTAATGTAAAGTTAAGATGCATTCATTATGCCCACCAATCATTTAATATTTGAACATGCTTTGTAAATGTACAATTGACAATCCCTAGTTATAAATAAGAAGGGCAATGCATTTCAAGTGTAACCAAATATATTTTTTGAGCACTAGAAAAATGAATCAAATGATCATAGCTCAACTCTATTATCTTGTGTTTATCCTTCTCTTAGCCTTTGGCCAAAGTACTTCTTTTAAGTTAGCATCCTACCCAATAAAGCGCTATGTGCAAATTGTCAACCATCTCAACAACAAAACCCTTACCTATAAATGTAAATCTGCGGATCATGATTTTGGCCTTAGAACTCTTCAACCAAAAGGAGAGTGGGAATTCTCTTTTAGTCCCGCTCTTTTGAAGATCGCAGATTTCTACTGCTATTTTTGGTATGCAAACTTCAAGGCGACTTTCGATGTGTATGTAGAAGATAGTAAGCTTAAAGCCAATTGTGGTGGGGACTACTGCATTTGGACAACACAAGAGGATGGATTCTACTTATATAATATGTTTTTTAAAATAAATGTTGTTAAGACATATGTGAATCATTGTTAGGAACATATGTCAATATAGAATTGGCTAATCCTTTGACAAAACGTATTTTACTTGTAATTGGGTAGATCTAGGAAGTGTTTAATGCTTCAAGGAACAAGGTTTCAAGATTAAGTGTTAAAGCCATGTAAGTCTGTCCAAGAAACAAGTGAAGAAGTGCTGAATTTTAAAGCTGGATAGTTAGTATCTATCGAGATTTAAAAAGTTATTTCAGCTTGATACTCGACAGATAGGGTATCTATCGAGGTTTATGAAATTCAGTTTTTCAGAGCTAATTTCACTCCAATTTGTGAATAGATGTTTGGGTTTTCTTTTCTCACAACCCTAAACATATATAAGGATTTTTTTAAGGACCGTCACAGCTGATGCAACTCAATGCAAAAGTTTTTCACAAGCATATTATGAACCAGAGACATATGCCCTAGTTCATCTTTTTCTATTCAAGAAGCTGTTGTGCTTGTACACCGTAAGGTTTTGTAACCAAGGAGTTTCGTGATCTTCATCGTGTTGATGAAGTGAAGAATTTTGCAGCCAACATCTTTCTCAAGCTGGTGAGTAAGCCGCGTACTGGGATCCGCGCATCAAATTGGTTAGTCACATACTGGGAGTCATGCATTAAAAGGAGAGATTGTCATTATAGAATGAATCTAATTGGGTATTGGGATAAGGGTTCAACTGTAGGTTGGTATAAGGTATCGGGATTCCTTTACTTGTAACCGCTTGTTGTGATAATAGTGAATTCTCGGGAGTGGTGACTTTAAAATCACTAGGTAGGGTTTTTGCCATGTAGATTTTCCCCATTCGTAAACAAATTACCGTGTCAATTAATTTCCGCTGCATTTAGTTATTTGGTGATTTGTTTGTACTACAACGCTTATTGCATGCAAATTGAATTAAATAATTAACTTAGCTAATTAATTGGTTAATTCATCACAAGGGGTTAATATATTCTTGGCCTATCAAATGGTATTAGAACATGCACACTTTGATTAGGTTTTAATATTTGCTGTGTGATCCATTGACCCCTGTTTGTCATGGATAGAGGATAGTCTTTTATTATACCTCCTTTATTTGATGGCACTAACTATGTATACTGGAAAGTACGCATGAGAGCTTTCTTTCATTCTTTAAATGAAAAAGTGTGGCAAGCTATGAAGATAGGCTGGACCAAGCCAAAGGAAGTGTCGGCTGATTGGGATGATGCTAAGATCAAGGCGGGTAACTTCAATAGCAGGGCATTGAATGCTTTATTCAGTGCGATCATGAATGAGGAGTTCAATAACATATCCTCTACTAAAACTGCAAAGGAAGCATGGACCATCTTCCAGACAACCTATAAAGGAACCAAGACTGTCAAGGATTCAAAGCTTCAGACGTTTACCACGAGCTTTAAAGAGATTAAGATGGAGGAGGATAAGTCATTTGATGAGTTCTATGCCAAGTTCAAGGACATAGTGAACTTAGCCTTTAATATTAGGGAAACCATTCTCGAACCCAAGATTGTCAAAAAGGTGCTTAGATCTCTACCCAAAAGATTTCATGGCAAGATCACCGCAATTGAGAAATCGAAGGATATTGACAAAATTCCTTTGACAGAGTTGGTTGGCAATCTGCAAACCTATGAGTTGGGTTTGACAAGGATATGGAAATCTAGTAAGGGAAAGAGCATGGCATTGAAAGCCAAGAACAGTCACACAGATGAGTCTTTAAATAATGAAGATTCTAAGATGAAATCCTATATCATGAGGCAGTTCAAAAAGTTTATGAAGAATGCCAATGCTAAAGGATTTGATAAAGACCGCAAGCAGTCTAGCTCATCTCAGTTCAAGAACCAGGACAAAGGAAAGAAGGATGCTAAGGATAGCGGTCAGTACACTGTTCCCTCAAGACCAAAATGCTTTGGATGTCATTGCTTCAGACACATAAAACAAAAGTGCCCTACATATCTCAAGACCATTGGGAAAAGCAAGGCACTTGCTGCTATTTTGAGCAACACCAAGCCTAAAGATGACTTCAACAATGAGGATGATAAAATCCTAAATGCCTTCACTGCCACTGTAAATCCTACTGAAGGGATTGTTGAAGATGCGGATGAAGAAAAGGACTTGGTGGAGTCTAAATTTGAGAAGATAGATGAACAAAATGAGATCCACACAGCCTATGCAAAATCATACAAGGTCTCAAAAAAACATGAAAAGTTGTATAGGTTGGCCACCAAGAAGCTCAGTGAAGTGGAGCTTGAACAAGAAGAAATTTTCACAAAGTTTGATGAAGCCAATCAGACCATTGGAGCACTGAAATTTGAGATTAATTTCTTGGCTGAGAAGACCAAGAAGCTTGAGGCAGAGTTATTCCAAGTCAGAGCTCAGTTGGAAAGGACTTCAAGTGCAAAGCTTGATGAGATGCTAAGTCTTTAGAAATTTACTTCCGATCGAACTGGTTTAGGGTACAATTTTTCTTCTCCTAGTATTACTTCTGCTAGTACTACTGTTTTTGTCCCTTCTAGTAATAATGTTGAATTTGAAAACAATGATGTGCAAAATGTGTTAGCTAGTGAGAACATAGACAGTGGTAAATCTATCTTAGGAACACCCCCTTAGCAGGATAAGAAAGAGATCAAAAACCCTAAGGCTAAGAAGGAAAACACTTAAAAGTCTAAATAGAAGAAGCAGCATCTCTGTCATCACTATGAAGCAGCTGGACATACTCAACCTAATTGCTACAAATGGTTAGCCACTCAACAGAGCAACTGTATGATCTCATCAGGAAACCAGAATCAGTTTCCATCCTCTGTTGCTCCTCTTGGAGATCTTCTCAAAGCTCTCATGTTCCTTTCGAACTCGAACAATTTCAATCCTTCCCCCTCACTACCAGATCAAGGGTTTGCTAAACGGAAAGGTTCTTCCAAGGTGTGGAAGGAAAAAGGCTCCAAGTGATTTAGTCACTTTTCCTCTCTCTCTCCCCTTCTTGTTTTTGATTTTGCATTACTTGTGTGTTTTGCTTTCTTATTTTGAGTCAGTCTAGTTTTATGCATTGCTTTGTTTAACATGTTTTTGTTTGTTTATTTTTAGTTTTGATTTATTTTGTTTTTCATAAAAATAAAAATAAAAATAAAAAATCAGGAAAAAAAATACAAAAACAGTTTGTGTTTGTGTACATTGGTACTTGTGCACCTTGGATGGCCATTGAAACAAAATTTTCTAAACTTTGTATCTTTTGTAACTTAGATGAGCATCTCTATGCACAATTAAGCAAGTGAGCTTTGTAGCACGTGTTTGTGATGAGTAACATTAAGTAATCTCTTGTACTTAACACTCATGTCACTCTTTTTGACGGAAAGGACTAGAAAATCCTAAGAGAAATACATAAATAACCATCTCACCAATGTTGTCCGCCAATCATGAAATGATATTTGTATGCTTCAGCATAGCAAAAGTGGAATGCCAAATGCTTAACAACATTGGGTACTTCTTTTCTATCTCTTATATGTCCATGCATGGTTTGCTTAACAGAAAAATATCCAAAAAAAAATAAAAAGCAAAAAGAATCAAAATGCTTTATATATGATTGCAAGTGTGTCTTCTAGGAGATGTGAGAGTTATAGGGTGTACCTCGAAGGTAATAGTCCCCATCAAACAGTTATAATTGTGTGTGAATTAAAGTGATTTTCTCATATCTCAAATCGTCATAACATGTAGATACTTATGCAATCTTGCGATGTTTTTCATACACAACACCAATATTCTTTGCTACTTTTGATACATGTGCATGTACAATGTGATTTGGCCATCACAAGAAATATATGTGTTAATATATACTTACTAAACTGTCTTAACTTGTTTTTGAAATATAAAATTGGTTAAACTTGTTTAGTATGCGTGTGTGTGTGTGTTTTGGATCTATGTGTTTGACATTTTTCTTTTTGAAAGATGATTTTAAGAGCTTAAAATGTTATTTGGATCTTTGGTTGTGTAGCATGCTTGATTGCATTTATATCTGTGTTTTTCTCTTCTTGGAAAACTGTTTTTAAGTAATCTCAACAGCTGCTGGACACCTCTTAACAGCTAGGATATCTATCGAGCCCTTTCAGCTTCCTTTTATCGCATTCTCGATAGTTTTTCGACAGCTACTCGATCCATCGAGAAACTTTCTGGATGCTCGATAGCTTCTTGATCCATTGAGCCCCTTTTGCTGTGGACACCTCTCGACAGATCCTCAATAGCTGCTCGATAGCTATTTCTCACGTTTTTATTCTCAATAGCTCTCGATCCATCGAGAAATTGGAGTTCCTATAAATAGGGTCCGCGCGATGTTTTCCTCATTTTGCCCCGATCTCTCTCAACATAAAACATCTCCTCATCTTCCTTATCACCTCTCTCTCACTCCAAACCTCATTCCCAAGAGAACTTCGGCCTCTAGATCATTTTTCTTCTCTGGTATGATGCTTTCTCACTCATTTATCATGCATTTCATATCTTTTGACCTAACTTTTGGGGTTTTTGAAAATTTTTGGGATGGGTTTTTGTTTGAATGATTTTAAATCATCATGCATTGCATAACATTTGCATTTTAACTTTATTTTCATGCATTATAGATGTGTACTTTATATGTTGAATTGCTATGTGCTGTTAGGTTTGGATTGGGCTGAGCCCATGATGTTTTTTAAGTTTACATGTCATATGTTCATGCATTTTCATGCATACATACCAATTTTGTTTCTATCATTTGATACTAAACTGTTTGGAGCTTTTCTGCGTCTCTCTCTCTCTCTCTTCTTCTTGCATTAGCCTGCTCTATGGCACCTAAACGCAAATCTACTCTATCCCAAAACCCTTTTCATTCTGGGGCATCTTCCTCTGATCCTACCCCCTCCCATGTCAGGTTCTATGATGAGAAGGCCAAGTCGAACTTCTCGGAGAACTTTTCACGACGCGGTATTCATTCAGAACGCACAGTCGTTCTATCGAATTTTTTCGATACTGACCTTCCCACTGTCATCTACAGTCAAGGTGGGAAGTCATTATGTGGCATCTCGGTCACTTGTCCCTCCATGATCATACAGGAGTTTTACTCCAATATGCACGGATTCGATACTTCAATACCTCATTTTATTACTCGCATTCAAGATACGCGTACTCCGGATATTGTATCCAAGGTGCTACACGCTCCTAGTGTAGCGCATCCTAACTACCCTAGCTGCGATCGTTTGAGGACTGTGTCCAATGATGAATTCTCGTCTCTATTTTGTGAGACACCTTCATCTTGGGGTGACCGTCAAAACACCCCTTGCTTAGGCTTTACAAAAGGTCCAAAATTCCTTAACATGGTGATGACATTCGTTCTCTATCCATTGTCTAACTATAACTTTATCACAAAGCCTTGTGCACGATTTTTGTTATCCCTTCTTGAAGGTCTTTCTATTTATTTTCCCTCTTACTTTATCCTATCACTTATAGATGTCAATAGGGATACGGCAACCCGTAATAAGCTCATTTTTCCTTCGGCTATCACGCGGATCCTTCGCCATTTTTCTATCTCTTATCCCGCGTCCCCTCATTTCTTGGTCATGTGTGCAATAAATGCGGCTACCGTCAAACGGAGTGAGACCCAGCTTCGACCGAAGCGGCCATGGACAGAGATAGTAGCCCCTCCAGCTTCTTCTGCTCCTTCCACATCCGCACCTTCGTCATTGGCGGGTGGTGTGACCTTCGAGGCAGTCATGGCATAGCTGCAGCGCATGAATGCTCGCCTTGACACACTCAGTGATGAGTTGTGTTAGGTGAACACCCGTGTCGATCGTATTGCTAGATGGCAGGCTCGCTTCGGTGGCTTCATAGAGTCTCCCTCTCCTTCTCCAGAGGCATCTGCGGGCAAGGACGATGACAATGACTCCGACGACGATGATGATGATGATGAGAATAAGCATGCTAACTCGCCTAGTGATAATGAGATGTCTACTTGATTTACTTACCCTTTGTCACTCGTAACAAAAAAGGGAAGTAATTTTGAAATGAAAGTAGTCATATACATAAAAGGAGAGTTAACATAGGAGATTTTTGTTAGGGGGAGTGTCTATATTTTTTTGAGGAATGTAGTGAGGACTTATGTATTTTATTATTTTCTTCTTTTAGAGATACATTGTTCTTACATTGTGATAGCAAACCTTGTACTTATGATGTTATATATACTATGAGGTTGTTATTACAATTCTTTCACCTATCTTTACATGTGTTGTTTCTTTTCTCTCTTTATGCAGATGATTCTTATATATTGTATGCAATCTTTTATTTTTGTTTCACACTAAAATGCCTTGATGAGTTTTGTTTAAAGTGTTTCAGAATACAGGTCGTCAAAGTCTTCTTGCCATGAACTCTCTTCTTGCAAAGTTTTTCAAGAGTTTGTGTTAGGATAGATTTTATTGTATTCAATAAGTGAGTGTGAGTTGAGTGATTTATGACTTCTCTCATATGTTTATTTGTTTGTTGTGGTTTTGTCACAAATTTCCAAAGGGAGAGATTGTCAAGACATTTGTGAATCATTGTTAGGAACATATGTCAATATAGAATTGACTAATCTTTTGACAAAACGCATTTTACTTGTAATTGGGTAGATCTAGGATGTGTTTAATGCTTCAAGGAACAAAGTTTCAAGATCAAGTATTAAAGTCATGCAAGTTTGTCCAATAAACAAGTAAAGAAGTGCTGGATTTTAAATCTCGACAGCTAGTATTTATCAAGGTTTAAAAAGTTGTTTCAGCCCGATACTCAACAGCTGCTCGACAGATAGGGTATCTATCGAGATTTATGAAATTTAGTTTTTCAAAACTGATTTCACTCCAATTTGTGAATAGATGTTTGGGTTTTCTTTTCTCACAAACCGAAACATATATAAGGATTGTTTTAAGGGACATCATAACTGATGCAACTCAATGCAAAAGTTTTTCACAAGTATATTGTGAACCAGAGACATATGTACTAGTTCATCTTTTTCTATTCAAGAAGCTGCTGTGTTTGGACACCATAGAGTTTTTTAACCAAGGAGTTTCATGATCTTCATTGTGTTGATGAACTGAAAAACTTTGCAGTCAACATCTTTCCCAAGTTGGCGAGTAAGCCACGTACTGAGATCCATACATCAAATTGGATAGTCACGTACTGGAAGCCGTACATTAAAAGGAGAGATTGTCACTACAGAACAAATCCAATTGGGTATTGGGATAAGAGTTCAACTGTAGGTTGGTATAAGGTACTAGAATTTTTTTACTTGTAACCGTTTATTGTGATAATAGTGAATTCTCGAGAGTGGTGACCTTAAAATCACCTGGTAGAGTTTTTGCTATGTAAGTTTTCACCATTCATAAACAATAACCGTGTCAATTTAATTTCCGCTGCATTTAGCTATTTGGTGATTTGTTTGTGCTACCACGCTTATTGCATTCAAATTGAATTAATTAATTAACTTGGCTAATTAATTAGTTAATTCATCACAAGGGTTCAATACATTCTTGGCCTATTAAATGTGAAGATGCATGATTGGAACAAATAAATATTAAGGTGGTGAAAAGTTTACATATCAAAATAAATAAAATTGATCATTTTATGAGGGGAAATATATATGGATTTTGTGACCTAACTGAAATAGTAGTCTGGTTGACATCAATATTGGCTTTGTTTTTTTCTTTCTTTTTAATAAATAAAAAATAAATTTTTTTTCTTTTTGTAGGCACCCTATTTTGTAATCCCCATTTAACTTCACAAAAGGGTAAAAAAAATCATTTTGCAAAGTACCAAAAAAATCTTAATTTTGACTGTTCAATCTTTTGATGCATTCTATAAAATAAATCTTGATTGAGAATTAAGAGGTTTCAAGTGTTTTAAGTAACTGTCTGCATGTTATGGTTTTTGTTCTAGAGATAATTATAATTTGCCTCGCCAGTACAAAGATCTTGGTAGTGTTAGATTAGTTTTATATATTTTGATTGTTTTGTATATTATTTTATCTCTCTATAAGTTCACAAACATTCACAATACAAAACATCCACCAACCACAAACACTAGAGGCTTAATGAACTTTGTCAAGTTCTTTATGAGCCTCATCAAGTAATTTTTCATTCTACTATTAATTTTAGGCAACACTATTTAATGAGAATTTCAAAATTATTATTTATGATTTAATAAATTTTATAGATAAGGTAAATTTTTATTTATAGGTTTATTAATATTTCTTAATTAGATGTTTATTGTACATAAATATTTAGTTGTAAACCTTTCTCATATATTGCAATGTTTTTGGTGTAGGCAGGGATTGAACATCATATCTCTTATTCAACCATCAAAAACTTTACTAGTTGAGTTACAAACTTTATTAACAATTTTAATATAATTATAATGGATATATAATACGAGAACTTTGTACGGTGTGTATACATGTGTTCTTTTTTTTTTCTTCTTCTTATTACTATTAAATTACAAAATTTTTTGGCGAAAACACTATATTGATTCTTACTATTTTCAATTTTAAGTTAATTTAGTCCCTATCGTTAACTCACTAACGAAAAATACTTACATGGCAAACGGTGTGTATAGTTGACACATTTAATGCTAACGTGGCAAATAAAATAATATTTAATAAATATTTTTAAATGCCACATTAGTATTTAATTTGAAAATAGTTAAATTTTTTTTTTATTTCGGGCAATTTAAAAAAAAAAAAAAAATAGCAATCCCAGATTTTCTTGACAGCCAAACACAAAAACACTTTCTTGATTTATCTTAAATCCTTGAATTCATAAATACAATCAACAACATCTCACCTTTATACAATTGAGAAAATCCATATCATAAATTACCAATAAGAACATGAAATTTTAGAACACAAAAAAATTTAGCAAAATTTTCCGGTAACCAAATAGAAACCAAAAAAAAAAAAAAGAGGAGGAGTTAGTTTAGTGTCTTTGTGTTGAGTCCAATCCAATGGCTTTGATGGGGACAAATCCCTGATTGTGAGGGTGGCCAAATTTCTAAACAAAACCAAATTCAAAACCCCAAAAACCCAAATAAAAACACCAAACCCACGGATTAAAATCAACCCCAAAATCCCAATTTCCAAACCCTTTCTCATTGGGTGGCTGCGATGAAATCTTTGTTCGGCACTCGGATTTGATAGCTAGTGACTGCGCAAGGCAGGAACAGAGACAATGGCGTGAGGCGCAGCTTCAGTTGGTGGTAAGCATGGCTGGCGGCAGCCAGACGCAACACCGGTGAAGTCAATCTAAAAACCTATAACTCGATTCTTTCCAAATCCTAAGCTCTTGCTATCTCTCTTCAATCTGGTAAACTAAGGCGACAAATGGGTTCAAGATTAACAAATTGGGTTTGGTTTGGTGATTTAAGAAATGTGTGTTGTTGGCTGTAGTTTTGGTTTTCATTTGTGATTGAGATTGTGACAGGGATAGTCAAGGGTTTAATCATTAATGGGTTATGAATGTTATATTTGTGTTGATGTACTGACTTAATTGTGTATATCGTTTTTTTTTTTTTTTTTGTCAATCTAAAATCAAATTTGATATTTGTATTTTTGTGCTTGGTTGCAGAGAAAGTGCATGAAAATGCAAAGAAAATCTCAGATTCCTATTTTTTTTATCTTTAAAATTGAAAATTGAAATTAAATTTTGACGTGGTATTTTTAATATATCTATTGAATTTTTTTATAATTTTTTTATTTTATATTATATGCCACATCAGGATCAAATGTGCTAATTGTGTACACCATTTGCCACGTAATCATTTTCAATTAGAGAGTTAACAATAGAGGCCAAATTAATTGTAAATTAAAAATAGCAGAAACTAATTTGACTGCTACCAAAATGTAGGGACTAAATTGACTGTAACCCCAAAATGTGATGACCAAAATAGTGTTTTCGCTAAACTTTTTTATGCATCATGCGTATTAACAACAAATTTTCTTGATAATTTATAGTGATCCACATGATTAAAGTTTATATCATACGGTGTGTATGACCCATAATAATATATATTATGATTATTATTATTATCCAAAATATTCCAATGTAACATATGGGTTGAAGACTTCTTTCACAATTTTAATATACTTTTTGTGCTTGATATACAGAAACATGTGTCGTGTACGAACATGTAATACTCAACTTTTTTTTTTTTTTAATTACTACTACTACTACTACTATTATTATTATTATTATTATTATTATTACATACTAAATGATATTATGATAAACAAAAACATTGTATCTCAATTGGTTAGCATCTCTTTATGTTCTAAGAAAACAATCTGAGTTCAAATCCCTTATCTTCTAATTATCAAATTATCAACAATGATAAAAATAAAATAAAATAAAAATATATCATGATTTAAATGGCAACCACATAAACAAGCCTTTGTTACCATATTTGGTGATTGGCTCCTAAAAAATTGTATGTGTGTGTGTATATATATATAATGCTTAATAGAAAATTATATTTTACCCTCCTAAATTATACTCCATTTTACACTTAACCCCCTAAACTATTACCCGTGTCACACTTGCTCTTCTAAACTATAAGAGTGCACACTTACCTCCTTAAATAATTACACATGTAACACTTGCACCATATCCCATTGGTAATAGTTTAGGGAAGTGAGTGTGCATTAATCTTATAGTTTACAAGAGTAATTGTAAAATGAGGTATGGTTTAAGGGATAAGTTTGTATTCTCATGGTTTAGAGGGTAAGTGTAAAGGGGGTATACTTTAAAAGGGCTAAAGTGTAATTTCGTTTTGGTTTTAAAACTCTTTGAAGCACACATTTTGAAATAAAAAGATATCATGATATAATAGGCAGCCACAAAAACACACCTTCATTACCATATTTGGTGATTGGTAATTGGCCCCTAAAAAATATAAATTAATTAAGAAATTGACAAAGTTTGGTTACAAACTTGATTATAATCTAAGTCTATAACTTCACTCAATATCTTTTTATTAAATGTGAATTTTGACAAATTCACCATTAGATTACATTTTCTACTTATATATGTCCTCCATGTTTGCAAATTTTTTAGAAGATCTAAGATCAATAGTTATGTTGTCAATCAATTATTATAAAATTACAAATTTTTATAGTCTAAAATTATGCATAAAAAATAAGTTTATGGATCATATAGTAAATCATATTGGCACAAATTTTGATATGTGTGTTAAAAGTAAAAAACATACCATTCAACTATTAGATTTTTAAGATATGTAATAATATTAGTTTTTTTAAAGAAAGTTGTAGTCTTAAATTACAATCAATTTTGTAATTAAACTTTATCCTAAAAAATAAAGATAATTCAAAAATTCAAACACTCTATGAAACACACATTTCTATAGAGTCAAGGTGTCCTCCACCCTTGTCATTATATGATTCTAATTGTCAGCATTATCATATTTAATTTACTGACTGGTCCAAAAAAACTACAAAAAGGTTGGTGGCCAGAACCCTATAAAACGCATATTTCTATAGGGTCAAGTTGTCCTCCATCCTTACTCTATCTTACCATTGAGAAATATTCTCTCTGTGGAGCAAGTTTTATTATTAAGATGGCCCAGGGTATAGGTAATGCAATTGTTGTCTCAGTTCTGCTATTGGGTTTGCTCCACTGTGAAAACGTTTGGGCAGCAACCTATACTGTTGGAGATGCCGGAGGTTGGACCTTCAATGTTGTTGGTTGGCCTAATGGAAAGACCTTTAAGACTGGTGATGTACTTGGTAAGCAAGTATGAACCATTGTTTTTGATAAATAACTGCATACTTTTCCAATCATCATTTTTCATTTACTTTGTCATATCATATCTTTAAGGTAGTGTAATGTTAATACTCTATCAGAAAGTTTTATGATTCTCCATTGAGATTTATTATTTTTCTCGTTTCCATGTTACAGTGTTCAACTACAACCCAACAGAGCACAATGTGGTTGCTGTAGACAAACAAGGTTACGATACATGCACGGTATCAGAAGGTTCAAAAACATATCAAACTGGAAGCGATAAAATCACGCTTGTGAATGGACAAAACTATTTCATTTGTGGTTTTGCGGGGCATTGCGGGGCCAACCTGAAAATAGTTGTCAACGCATTGTAAACTGAAACCAAAAGTTCTTGGATTTATCTCTGTTTTTGCAAGATGCAATGGGAAAATTAATAAAATTCATTTATGCTATGCTTGAACATGAGATTGTTTTGGTTTGTGAATGACTTTTGCACTTTTATATCGAGTTTTGTTTAACTTTTACTGTGATGCATGTTGAAGGAAAAGAAATTAAACGACTGATATTAGACGTTAGTCACTAGCTTGATCTATATCATATAGTATATAATAAAAGGTGGGCGTAGAAACTGTGATTGTGCCAAGGCCAGGTGGGCCTATCACAGTTCGAGTGGGTTTTGTTGGGTTTTGTGGAGCCTAGTTTATTTTTGGCCTAGCCCATTGTAACCCTATAAGTAGGATATAAAAGGCCGCTTTTATAATTAGGGTTTTTAGACTACAACTGTTGTTGTGTTTTTAGAGAGAGAGAAAAACATTGTAGCCGCACTTTGTATTTTTCTCTGATAATAGTGAAATCCCTGCAACTCCGTGGACGTAGGCAAATTGCCGAACCACGTAAATACTGTCTTGTGCGTGTGATTATTTTTCTTTGACGTGTGTTTTCTCTATTTTTTTTGTCTCTCACAGGTTGGAATTTTGGTTAAATTCCCAACAACTGGTATCAGAGCCTAGGGTTAGGTTTGAGTGGGAGCAATGGCAGAGGAAGCAGGAAAGGCGTCTGGAATAGAAAAGTTTGATGGCACAGACTTTGCGTATTGGAGGATGCAGATTGAAGATTATCTCTATGGGAGGAAATTGCACCTACCTCTTTTGGGGACAAAACCTGAGGCGATGAAGGCTGAGGAATGGGCTCTTCTTGACAGACAGGTACTGGGAGTTATCAGGTTAACTCTGTCTAGGTCTGTTGCACACAATGTTGTAAAGGAGAAGACCACAGCAGATTTGATGAAGGCTTTGTCTGGTATGTATGAAAAACCGTCAGCAAACAATAAGGTGCATCTGATGAAGAAACTGTTCAATCTGAAGATGGCAGAGAATGCATCAGTAGCACAACATCTGAATGAATTTAACACTATCACAAATCAATTGTCGTCTGTAGAAATTGATTTTGATGATGAGATTCGTGCTCTGATTGTCTTGGCTTCTTTGCCAAACAGTTGGGAGGTAATGAGGATGGCAGTAAGTAATTCTACAGGAAAGGAAAAGCTCAAGTACAATGATATTCGAGATTTAATTCTGGCTGAGGAGATTCGCAGAAGAGATGCAGGTGAAACCTCAGGATCTGGTTCTGCCCTAAACCTTGAGACAAGAGGCAGAGGTAGTAACAGAAATTCAAATCGAGGCAGATCAAAATCCAGAAATACTAATCAGAACAGAAGTAAATCTAGATCAGGCCAACAAGTGCAATGCTGGAATTGTGGGAAAACAGGTCACTTTAGGAACCAATGCAAAAGTCCTAAGAAGAAGAATGAAGATGATTCTGCTAATGCTGTAACAGAAAAGGTACATGATGCATTACTTCTTGCAGTAGACAGTCCACTTGATGATTGGGTTTTGGATTCAGGAGCCTCGTTTCATACCACTCCACACCGAGAAATCATACAGAACTATGCTGCAGGTGATTTTGGTAAGGTATATTTGGCTGATGGTTCAGCCCTGGATGTTGTGGGTATGGGAGATGTCCGGATATTGTTACCCAATGGGTCTGTTTGATTACTGGAGAAGGTTCGACATATTCCTGACCTAAGGAGGAATCTGATTTCTGTTGGACAACTTGATGATGAAGGGCATGCAATACTATTTGTTGGTCGTACTTGGAAGGTTACAAAGGGAGCTAGAGTATTGGTTCGTGGAAAGAAGACTGGCACTCTCTATATGACCTCAAGTCCAAGAGACACAATTGCAGTTGCTGATGCAAGTACTGATACAAGCCTATGGCACCGCAGGCTTGGTCACATAAGTGAGAAAGGGATGAAGATGCTGCTGTCAAAAGGAAAACTACCAGAATTGAAGTCCATTGATTTTGACATGTGTGAAAGCTGCATCTTAGGAAAGCAAAAAAAGGTGAGTTTTTTGAAAACTGGCAAGACACCGAAGGCAGAAAAATTGGAGTTAGTACACACTGATTTGTGGGGGCCTTCTCCGGTTGCATCCCTTGGAAGTTCAAGGTACTACATCACTTTCATTGATGATTCAAGCAGAAAGGTATGGGTTTATTTTCTGAAAAATAAATCTGATGTATTTGAAACTTTTAAGAAGTGGAAGGCCATGGTTGAGATAGAAACAGGTTTAAAACTAAAATGTTTGAGGTCTGATAATGGAGGAGAGTACATAGATGGAGGGTTCAGTGAGTATTGTGCTGCACAGGGAATTAGGATGGAAAAGACCATTCCTGGGACACCACAGCAGAATGGTGTGGCTGAGCGCATGAACAGAACTCTTAATGAGCGTGCTAGGAGTATGAGGTTGCATGCTGGACTACCAAAAACTTTCTGGGCTAATGCTATTAGCACTGCAGCTTACCTGATAAACCGAGGGCCATCAGTTCCCATGGAGTTCAAACTTCCTGAGGAGGTTTGGAGCGGTAAAGAGGTAAAATTTTCCCATTTAAAAGTTTTTGGTTGTGTTTCTTATGTTCACATTGATTCTGATGCTCGTAGTAAACTTGATGCTAAGTCTAAAATATGTTTTTTCATTGGCTATGGTGATGAGAAATTTGGCTATAGGTTTTGGGATGAACAAAACAGGAAAATCATCAGAAGTAGAAATGTGATATTTAATGAACAGGTTATGTACAAGGACAGGTCAACTGTAGTATCAAATATTGCAGAGATAGATCAAAAGAAATCTGAGTTTGTCAACTTAGATGGATTGACTGAAAGTACTGTCCAGAAAAGGGGTGAAGAAAATAAGGAGAATGCAGATTCACAGGTAGATCAGAGTACACCTGTAGCTGAAGTCCGCAGATCTTCCAGGAACATTAGACCTCCACAGCGCTATTCACCCGCTTTAAATTATCTACTATTGACTGATGGTGGTGAGCCAGAGTGTTATGATGAAGCCTTGCAAGATGAAAATTCAAGCAAGTGGGAGTTAGCCATGAAGGATGAGATGGATTCCTTGTTGGGGAATCAGACATGGGAACTGACTAAATTGCCAGTAGGAAAGAAGGCTTTGCACAACAAGTGAGTATACAGAATAAAGAATGAGCATGATGGTAGCAAACGTTACAAGGCTAGATTAGTTGTTAAAGGGTTCCAGCAAAAGAAAGGCATTGACTACACAGAGATATTTTCTCCAGTTGTGAAGATGTCAACAATTAGACTGGTGCTGGGAATGGTGGCTGCAGAAAATTTACATCTTGAGCAGTTAGATGTGAAGACAGCATTCCTTCATGGTGATTTGGAGGAAGACCTTTACATGATTCAGCCAGAAGGGTTTATTGTTCAGGGACAAGAGAATCTAGTCTGCAAACTGAGAAAGAGCTTGTATGGCCTAAAACAAGCTCCTAGACAGTGGTACAAGAAATTTGACAATTTTATGCATAAAATTGGGTTCAAGAGATGTGAAACTGATCATTGTTGCTATGTTAAATTCTTTGACAATTCTTATATCATTTTACTGTTGTATGTGGATGATATGCTCATTGCAGGGTCTAGCATTGAGGAGATTAATAATCTGAAGAAGCAATTGTCAAAACAGTTTGCAATGAAGGATTTGGGAGCTGCAAAGCAAATCCTTGGTATGAGAATCATTAGAGACAAGACTAATGGTACATTGAAGCTTTCACAGTCAGAGTATGTGAAGAAAGTTCTCAGCAGGTTCAACATGAATGAATCTAAACCAGTGAGCACACCCTTGGGTAGTCATTTTAAACTAAGCAAAGAACAGTCACCGAAGACAGAAGAAGAAAGGGGCCATATGAGCAAGGTGCCTTATGCCTCAACTATTGGCAGCTTGATGTATGCTATGGTGTGTACAAGGCCAGACATTGCACATGCAGTGGGAGTTGTGAGCAGATTCATGAGTAGGCCTGGAAAGCAGCATTGGGAGGCAGTCAAGTGGATTTTGAGATATCTGAAGGGTTCATCAGATACATGTCTTTATTTCACAGGTGCAAGTTTGAAGTTGCAAGGTTATGTAGATGCTGATTTTGCTGGCAATATTGATAGTAGAAAGAGTACTACTGGGTTTGTATTTACTCTGGGTGGTACAGCTATATCATGGGCTTCAAATCTACAAAAGATTGTTACTTTGTCTACTACAGAAGCTGAGTATGTTGCAGCAACTGAAGCTGGAAAGGAGATGATTTGGCTACATGGTTTCTTAGATGAATTAGGTAAGAAGCAGGAGATGGGCATTCTACACAGTGACAGTCAGAGTGCAATCTTTCTTGCCAAAAATTCAGCTTTTCATTCAAAGTTGAAGCATATACAAACAAAATACCACTTTATCCGTTACCTTGTTGAAGATAAGTTGGTAACACTTGAGAAGATATGTGGATCTAAGAACCCAGCAGATATGTTGACTAAGGGTGTCACTATTGAGAAGTTGAAGCTGTGTGTAGCTTCAATTGGTCTTCTAGCTTGAGGACAGGAGGATGAGTTGCAGAGATGAGGGATTGCTTTTGGAGGATAGCGGCTGATGTTGATGATTGAACTAGTCTCCAAGTGGGAGATTTGTTGGGCTTTGTGGAGCCTAGTTTATTTTTGGCCTAGCCCATTGTAACCCTATAAGTAGGATATAAAAGGCCGCTTTTATAATTAGGGTTTTTAGACTACAACTGTTGTTGTGTTTTTAGAGAGAGAGAAAAACACTGTAGCCGCACTTTGTATTTTTCCCTGATAATAGTGAAATCCCTGCAACTCCGTGAACGTAGGCAAATTGCCGAACCACGTAAATACTGTCTTGTGCGTGTGATTATTTTTCTTTGACGTGTGTTTTCTCTATTTTTTTTGTCTCTCACAGGTTGGAATTTTGGTTAAATTCCCAACAGGTTTTTGTCAAGGTGAAGATACTAAGGTGGTGAGAAAAATTTTGAGGTCCTTACGGGAGAGCTTTCGAGCAAAAGTCACAACTATAGAGGAAAGCAAGGATTTGGATGAAATTAAGATCCAAGAGCTTGTTGGTCACTTCAAACGTATGAGCTTGGACTGTCTTCCCACAAGACGAGTAAATCGCTTGCTCTCAAAACCATCACCGAACTTGTTGTCTCACATCGGTTAGAAGAGCGCCCCACTCCTGCTTTATATGCCTCTGGGACTTGCAGGAGTGTACCACTACTCATATGTGAGTAGTGGTACACTCCTGCAAGTCCCAGAGGCATATAAAGCAGGAGTGGGGCACTCTTCTAACCGATGTGGGACAACAAGCTTGGGGCTGAGAACCATGGATGGTAGATGTATGAGTTTTATTTCTTTGCAATTAAGGCTGTGTTTGTTTCGTGTAAAACGTTTTCCGGAAAATACATATTTTCCGGAAATGTTATTTTCCGGAAAAGGAAAATATTTTTAAGTGTTTGGTTGAATTATGAAAATTGTTGTGGAAAATATTTTCATGTGTTTGGTTCTATTAGGAAAATGCTATTTTCCAGCAGCAAATTCCGGCAACAACACAACAACAACAACAGCAAATTCCGACAACAACAACCACAATAACAATCAGTTTATCAAAAAAAAACAACAACAACAATCAAATTAAAAAAAAAAAAAAAAACAACAACAACAATCAAATTAAAAAAAAAAAAAAACAACTGAGAGATCGAGGAAGAGAGAGCTCGAGGTGCGATGGCGCGATCGAGGGTCTGGGTCTGGGTCGAGCGGCGTTGGAGCGATGGCGCGATCGAGGAGGCGATGGGTCTGGGTCGAGCGGCGAGGTGCGATGGCGCGATCGAGGGTCTGGGTCTGGGTCGAGCGGCGTTGGAGCGATGGCGCGATCGAGGAGGCGATGGGTCTGGGTCGACGACGAGGTGCGATGGCGCGATCGAGGAGGCGATGGGTCTGGGTCGAGCGGCGTTGGAGCGATCGGCGCGGTGCTGCGATTTCCCTTTGATTGATCGGCGCGGTGTGACGGCGAGGTGCGAGACCGGTGCGATGTGGAGGAACGCCGTGGATCGGGTTTGGTCTCTTCTCTCGGCGTCGAGCTCCGGTGTCGATTTCTTGGATGGTCTCGCCGTGGAGGATGGGTTCTTCAAGTTTCTTGGCTCTTCAACTTCTCTGGCTCTCTTTTTCGTTTCTCTGTCGAGCTCCGTTTTATGCGAGATTTCCGGAAATCATTTGAAGGTAAAATAAGGGCGTAAAATGATTTCCGGGTCAAAGGAGTAAATCCGATCAAACTGAAGCTGATTTTCCGGAAAATAAAATTTTCCTTTCCTGCCAAACACTGGGGTCAGGTGGTAAATGATTTCCGGAAATCATTTACCACCAAAACAAACGGACCCTAAGAAGTTACAAGGAACTTATATTACTGTATAGCCACTACTTGCTCCTTGATAGCGTTGGTCAGCCTCACACTCGTTGGCAAACCATAGTGTTCGCGTTGGTCAGCCCGTTTTGTTAGCCGACGAACTGGCGTTGTTTGGGTGGTCCCGCAATGGAGTTTCCCGAGGAGGTGGTCCCGATAGCAAGGATACCAGTGGTTAGTAATAGTTCCGCCAGTAATTATAAATTGCTTAGAAAGATAATAAATACATTTATCAGCTCATAATCTGTTTGCTTGTTCACACTTAGGCTAGGCACACACTAATTTGAAACATGGACTATGATGATATAGATTATGATGAAGGTTATAGCATGAGAGATATAGACAATAATTGGTCGAACAGTAATATGGATTATGAAACAGATTCTGATTCTGACAGTGATATGGATGATTATAATTATGATTATAATAATAACACAAAAAATTGGAGTATATTAACAGGAGATAAAATCAACCGACAGACTAATAGACACAATAATAGTTTCTTAGACATAATTAACAAAAAATTAGAATCTTTAGAAAATGATGAAAGATCTACGATATATGCTAAAGTAGAAAGGAAAAATGATAGTTTTTTGGACCTCTATGAAAAAATGAAAGTTTTAAATTCACCTTTAGAAAAAGAAAGAGGATTTGAACCCCATCATAGATCACCTTTAACTAATACTATGACAGATAATTGGTATAATAGGCAAAAGGATAATTTTACAGGTATCAACACATTAATAAATATGATAGATAGTAGAAAAGATGACTTAATAGATAATTAAAAAGCAACTGACAGAGCTATATCTATAAAATATAAAGACAAAGAAAAGGACGAACTAAAGAAAGAAAATAGTCTTATAGGAATCATGCATAAAGAAAATGAAAGGCAAAAGATTGATAACATGAAAGATGGCAATGCTTGGGAAAGACCAACACGTGTAGAAGAAAAGAATCCCATGAAAGAAAGAATTGCTATAATAAATGGAGACAAAAAAGATAAAAGAATGATAAGACAAGGAATGGTAAAAGAAATTGTAGAAAGAATGGAAAGACATGATAGTAAAAAGCTAGAGACGAAAGAAGATGTAGGGAAAGTTATAAGAAAAGACATGCTAAAATAAAATAGTATTTTTAAAGAATCCCTACGTAGGAAGATAGCAGTAGAAGAAAGACAACAAAGAACAAAAGCTAATGAAATAGTCAACAAAGGTGGGAAAACTAATAATAACAGTCCAAAAGAAGTTGTGGAAAAGCAAAAAGAAGAAGCTAGCTCAGTACAAATTATATGTAAGAAGCTAGAAATAGAAGGAGACATAGAAAGACATAATAGCCTAATAGAAGATATACGAATAGAAAGAGATAGACTAAAAGAAAGAGAAATAGTCAACAAAGTTGGGAAAAATAAAAATAATAGTTTAAAAGAGGTAATTGATGAAAGACTAAAATTAATTGAGAGATCTATGATAGATAACAGTTTGGTAGAATTAAAAAGAAAGATGGAAATTTTAAATTCACCTCTAGATACAGACAAGGAAAAAGAAATAGCAGTTTTAAATACTACAGAAGTATCAGATAATGAGAACACTGAAGTTAAACATACTATTTGTCATAAATGTAAAGAATATAGACACACTAAAAAACAATGTGCTCGACAGAATAAAATTGCTAAACAAATAAGTAAATTAGAATTTGAAAGAGATACAATAAATAAATTAATGGAAATGTTTAATATTAGTCAAAACATGATAGATCAAGATAAGAAAAAGGAAGAACTAAAATCAACCAACCCACTTGAAGTTAATAAAAGAAAAAGAAAACAAAAAGACATAATAATGAAATTAATAGATAATCTACCTAATCAAGACAAAAAAGACTATTTACTAAAATTGAAAGATTCCATAGATATACCTATTGCTTGTATTAGATGTAAGAAATATGGACACCATGTTACAGAGTGCAGAAAAGAAGAAAAAGACAAGCGAGAGAAGATAAAAAAGAAAAAAGATAATGTAGAGATAGAATCAGTAACTTTACAAGACTTAATGACATAAGCAAAAATGGTAAAACAAGAAATTAAAAATATTAAAGAAGATAATTCCGTAGATATAAATGAACAAAATATTACAGAATTAATAAATTTAAAAGAAAGTTCTAAACACGTGATAGACTTACTTTTATTAGAAAAAGAAATCAAAGAAGGTAATTCTACTGCAGAATTAATAAATTTAAAAGAAAGTTCTAAACACATGATAGACCTACCTTTATTAGAAAAAGATGATGGCAATAGACAGAATTCTTTGAGTTTAATTAACAGAATTGTTTTTCAAAAAAGGTATACAGAAATTATTAATAAAGAAATTTCTTTAACAGAAGTGACATTAACAGACTTAGATATTGACAACATGAATGAAAGATTAATACCTTTTGAAAATGAAAGAGGATTTAACAAATTAATTCGAGACAATAGAGAAGAAAAGTTGATTAATGATCACATATGTAATGAAGAAGTTAAACTTAATGATTTAATAAAAGAAATACTTTTTAATAATGATTTAAGAAAAGAAATACTTTTTAAATCCATCTCACCCATAATTCAGAAAGAAATTTATTTTCTGAACAAGGTCACTATCTTGAAAAATGTCAATAAAGAAAGAAATTGTAGGGGACACCTGACAGAAAAACCATTTTATAACCACTTGGCAGATGTCAATAAAGACATAAAAAAGTCTAAACAAGATATAGAGACAGAGATTCGTTCTTTTTTGTATCAATATATAACCCAAAGAATAGTTCAAACACTTTATGAAAAAGGATTCAGCACAAAAGAAAAAATTATGCTTACAAGTCAATATGATTGGACTAAACGAACTGAAAGTCTGACAGATGTACCACACAAAATTATGATAGATGACATTCTTGCATCCTTTGTAGTAATCTTAAATACTCACATGACAGATGCCTTAATAAAAGAAGTCCTGACAGATTCTCCTTTAATAATTATTAAAGAAGATTCTCCTTTAATAATTATTAAAGAAGATATTAATTGTGATAATTTCTTGAGTAGAGACAGATTTAATCTCTTGATAGACAGAATTAATTATAAGTCTCTGACAGATTTTCCCCAAACTATTTTAGCAGTTGATAAAAGACTTTATGGAGAAGCTTTATTTCACATATTTTCACAAAATGATATATATAGTGACACATATAAAACGGATAGGATCATGATAGATTTTGTAAAGTTTTTGAATTCCAATCCCTCTAATATTGAAAGACTTCATTATGATTACTCTTATACCACTACTCAGCAAGAGCACAAAAGTGTACAGAGAAAAGTTTGTTTTATTATATATACTTTAAATTTTACTATAGAACATTTTAAAAAGATTTCACAGAAAGATATTTATGAAAGGATTTTAAAAATGAGTTCGAAAGAAACTTTGAATGAAAAGGCTTATTCTCAAAATAATACTTCAAGACTCAATTTTCCTCGACCCCATTTACAGACAGAACATAATCCTTTTCCCCAACCCCATTTGCAGACTAACATGAGTAAAAGAAACCCCCAGCCAGATAGGAAAGGAAAGGAAAGGGTTTGATATGGTATTTCACTGTGATTATCAATATGTGTTTTAAGAGTTTTAATCGGTAACATATATTCTTCCATGAATATAAATTAAAGAAAAATTTTTGAGGGAAAAAAAAGAGTAATAGTAAAATTGAAGAACCAAGCTGGTTGACTATTCAATTTTATTAGTTTTTAAAAACAATTTCAAAATTATATCTAAGAAAAAAATATATCTTATTCATGATATAAACATATTTACCGTTATATATATATATATATATATATAAGTCATAACTTATTAAAAGAGTGCAATAAATATGTTTGCTTTAGAAATGCATTGGGCTTAAATGCCGTAGTTGCACCAAGTGATGACACCAAATTGCAGATTTTTTTTTTAGATTTTTATATTTTTTAAAAAAGCATTTACATAAAAAAGTCTAATGCATCTTAAATTGCAACAATGTAGACGTAGTGTAATCTAATTCTTCTTATTTTTTAATTACTCTACTAAAAAAAATGGTCTAATGTATCTTCAATTACAGCAACTGTATACTACACTAAAAATAAAAATAAAAAAGGTCTAATGCATCTTAAATTGCAGCAACATATACTACACTAAATCAAAAGGTCTAATGCATCTTAAATTGCAGTAACCATATACTACACTAAAAAAAATGTCTAATGCATCTTAAATTGCAACAATATTAATACCCATCATATTTTTTCTTTTTTGAATTTGTCATTAATTTTTTTACAAAATTTGTCATTATTTTAAATGTTTAGTAGTTTAGATTGTTCTTAATTATTGAATTGAGGTTTCCACTTAAATATGATTTCAATTATTGTTTTGGATAGTTTTTAATTATTAAATTTAAGGTTTTTCTATTTAAATATATGGTGATATATATATATACACACACACATTTTATAATACATTAATTTCACACCATTTGTATTCATTAGTTAACTTAAAAGTCAAATACTCATTTATTTTCATTATCTATTCTAATATCTAATTTTAAGTAAATCATTAAATAAAAAGTATTTACATATGAACTTTGATTAAGCCGTGCATTGCACGGGCATAATGCTAGTATATATATAACCGAAATCTCTAGAGCTCCCACAATTTTCCACGTAAGCACAATTTTTAAATAAAATTATAATTTTATTTAAATAAAATTATTTTTGTTTAGTCCAAACTTAATAAGGAATGAAACTCTATCTCTCTAACAAATCCAACTTAAACTCGAATTCATTATTATCATTTTTTTAAAACAAAATTATTTTTGTTTAATCCAAACTTAACAAGGAGTGAAACTCTATCTCTCTAACAAATCCAACTTAAACTCAAACTCAAACATTGATAATTTATCTTCAAATTTATGAGATTAATCATGAACACTATTAAAAGTAAAGCAAACCCCAATTTTTTTTTTTTTTAAGCCGAGTAGAAGTATGAGCTCTTCTTAATATATTTTCTTCTCATCTACTTTGTTAATAAAAATAAAAATAAAAAAATTATTTTATGGTAGAGTCAGCACAGAATCAAAATATAGTTCTTATTAGGAGTAGGAGTTTTGTCTTCCTCTTTTCCGATGAATAAACTATGTACACAAGAGGAAATGTGGTGTGCTTCTTGGCCACGTAGAGTATTTCCTTTTCCAATACTTTTATTGTTTTTGACTTTTTGGTTTTTATTTCATTTGAATTATTTGAAAAATATTGAGCCGGCCAATTAAATAGGGTTGAAAAAAAATTAAAGTAAAAAGGACCGCGTGAAGCATGATAGGTATTATTGTAATTTGCTTCTTCTTCTTTTTTTTTTCTCTCTTTCTCTTTTAAGGTTACAATTTTATTGTTTAATTAATTATAAAATTGATAATTGTTTTTTCATCGCTTAAAGTTTAAACCCGTTAAAATTTAAAACTTATTGTTTTATGGGTTCACGTACTTTTTTCTTTTTCTTATATTTCTCTTTTGAATAGTCATATATTTTTTTGAATTGTTACAATAACTTATTCTTTAATTATATATATTTTTTGGCATTTTGGAAGTTTTAACATCTAAATTTGTGTTAGTTTTTGCAATATTTTAACATGTTTAGCTGATTTCAATTACTATACCATGTATTATTCTTTTGAAGGTAATCACTTTTTCTTTTATATTTCTCTATTGTGTAATCATATACGTTTTGTTTTGTTTCAAAAATTTATAGGAAGTAAATCTTATGATTCTTTAATATTTTTTAGTCTTTCAAAAGTTTTAACATTTGAATTATTCTTTTGATGGTAACACATCTTTCTCTTATATTTCTCTGTTATGTAGTCACACACACACACATATATATATTATCTTTAATTTGTAGGTTCTGAATCTTTTGATTCCTTTCAATAGTTATAGCCATAAATTATTCTTTTGAATGTAACTTATCTTTCACTTATAATTCTCTATTGTTTAGTCATATACATTTTGTTTTGTTTCAATAATTTCTAAACAGTTTATCATCTGATTCTTTAAATTTTTTGGTCTCTCATCAGAAGTTTTAATATCTGAAATTTTGAATAAGCCATTGCACATTCAAGCAATGGCTTCTTCATCAAATTGTAACACAACTTGAAGTCATACAAGAGCAAATCATGCAATGGTATAGTTGTTTCTTGATCAATTTAAGTTTTTTATAAAATTATTTTAATCTACCTCACAAATAGGTATATTCCCTTGCATAGCACAAGTTAGCAACTAGTTGTATATATATGAGAAGTTTAAAATTACAACTAATTTTATTACAATTTAATTTGATGAGCGAATTTTGTACTTTTTATTCCTTTAAATCAGCCAAACCCATGTCAAATTAAATTGGCTTTGGAATAGAGTGTCACAATGATTTTAACGAGTTTTTCTAAGATTTTGCTATAAAAGATCAATTCTTTTCTAAGGGGTCAGTTAATTAATTTTTCATAATTAGGGCGAGAGGAAGGAGCTATAATATTCTTCTTCTTTTGCATCATTCAAATTGATTCTAGATATCTCTAAGCAGATGATTATATTTTTCAAACATAAATGAAAACCCTTACACTTATCCATCATGCACCCAACCAGTTACATGCAAGTAAATGACTAAGGGTCTGTTTAAAATCCGCTTATTTTACTGAAATTGAAATTTTTTTGCTGAAAGTGCTGTAGATAAAGGTAAAAATTAGCTGAAATAGTACAGTGAACCCATGAATAGTACCAAAAAGTGCAGTAGGCCCATAAATAGTAACAAAAATAAGTTGAATAGTAAAATAAACTGACTTTTTAATCTAAAGTCAAATGCACACTAAAAAGGAAAAGTTTGTAATACATGAAAAATGGCCACATGTATAGAAAAGTAAGAAATTACAAAAGTAATAACTTTTGGATACAACTTGTGTGATGTAGACACATGTCCAAAACTAGACATGCGTTTGCATCCCAATGAGTCCAGTGGAATTGGATAATGGACACAAGCTCTTCCCTTAACTTTTAATACTTCCACTTAATGCTTTGTTATGTGAGACCCATTATTTCTCTAAAGTGGTGAAACTTATATCTTGGAAGAGCTATGGCGAAGATATCTGCTACATGCTCTTTAGTCTTGCAATATTTGAGTTAAATCTCATAATTTTTCACGTCCTTTCAAACCCTTACACTTGCCCATCATGCACCCAACCAGTTACACGCAAGTAAATGACTAAAAAGGATAATTTTGTAACACATGGAAAATGGCCACAGCATAAGAAAGTAAGAAATTACAAAGTACTAACTTTTGGACACAGCTTGTGTCTAGTGTCCAATTTCACTAGACATGTTGAGATGCAGACACTTGTCCAAAACTAGACACGTATTCACATCCCAACGTGTCCAGTGGAACCAGACACTGGACACAATCTCTTCCCTTAACTTTTAATGCTTCCATTTAATGCTTTGTTGTGTGAGACCAAATATTTCTCAAAAGTATTAAAACTTATCTCTTGAAAGAGTTATGGCGAAGATGTCTACTACATGACCTTTAGTCTTGCAATATTTGAGTTAAATCCCATAATGTTTCATGTCATTTCAAACCCTTACACTTGTCCATCATGCACCCAACCAGTTACATGCAAGTAAATGACTAAAAAGGATAAGTTTGTAATACATGGAAAATGGCCACATGAACAGGAAAGTATGAAAGTTTGTAATACTTGATCTTTAGTCATGCAATATTTGAGTTAAATCTCATAATTTTCATGTTATTTCAAACCCTTACAGTTGTCCATCATGCACCCAACCAGTTACATGCAAGTAAATGACTAAAAAGGATAAGTTTGCAATACATGGAAAATGGCCACATGCATAGGAAAGTATGAAATTAAAAAAGTATTATATTTTAATGCTTCCATTTAATGCTTTGTTGTGTGAGACCCAATATTTCTCTAAAGTATTGAAACTTATATCTTGAAAGAGCTATGGTGAACATATCTACTACTTGATCTTCGATCTAGCAATATTCGAGTTAAATCTCATAATTTTTCACGTCATTTCTAATGAGGTAATACTTGATGGCATGAAAATGGTAGATTTGACTCAAATATTGCAAGATCAAAGATCAAGTAGCAAATTTGTTCACCATAGCTCTTCAAAGAGATAAGTTTCAATACTTTTGAGAAATATTGGGTCTCACACAACAAAGCATTAAATGGAAGCATTAAATTTAATACTTTTTTTAATTTCATACTTTCCTATGCATGTGGCCATTTTCCATGTATTACAAACTTATCCTTCTTAGTCAATTACTTGCATGTAACTGGTTGGGTCCATGATGGACAAGTGTAAGGGTTTCAAACTCAAATATTGACTAGATTCTTTGGCATAACAATGGTAGATTTATTGTCACACAAAATTGAAGCAACTTCTTCCCGGTTCTCATTAACATCTTCTAAAACTCTCCTTAGTTGTATTGGTTGTGAAGTTACCAATGATGTTGAAATATATTTGGCCTCTGCAGTTCATTGTACGATAATTTGTTGCTTCTTTGATACCCATGAACATATTTGAAAACCAAGAGAAAAAGCAAATCTAAAACCAATTTGGGTAATAGCTCATTTGATGAAAACAACTTTATCCAGAAGTGTCAACTAGTTGAGTTACATGGCTACTTAATTATCATATATATTGGTAGTGCTTTGGGTACCTCTATCATGGTAGATTATAACAATAGAACCTAGGTTAAACTAATAAGTTGAAAAAAAAAAGGATGATTACACGTTTAGTCATCAACCTTTATTCCATATTTTAAAGTAGTCCCAAATCCCATTCATTTGAAATGTTTTATTTTAGTTCTTATACTTTAATTTGTGTTAAAAAGGTCTTTCTCATTAATTCTTGTTTTGATTTGAATTGAGACTGTTTCAATGAAATTTCAAAGATTTTGATACCAACAAAGGAAGGAAGAGATTAGTTATTTAAATACTTGGTTTCCTTTGTATCTATTTGGTGATAGTGGAAATCCAATTAACAATTAATGTAGGGACTTTACAAACGCAAACTTAAAAATATAAGAAATAAATGAAATATTTCAAAAAAAAAAAAGGGGACCATTTTGAAACATAGAGTAAAGATTGAGGACTAGATATGTAATTAAACATATTGCAATGACAATTATTATTAATATTCTAGTTAAAAAATTTGTTACAAAACTTTCCTACTAATTTTGCATATTAATGATGAATTTTCATAATAATTTTAAATTACAAATGGTAATCCACTTATCGGACGTCATCATATTGTGTGTGTATATACTCAGGGTATTATTATTCAAAATTTATTTTCCTATTTAACTCTCTCCCAAAAAAAATAATAATAATAACACTTCCCCATGTAACATATAGATTGAAAATTTTCTTCACAATTTTAATATTTTTTTATGCTTGATATATAGAAACATGTCTTATTACATATAACGTTCATCTTTTAATATATTATTATTGGATTACATATAATATGATATCATGATAGTCAAGAGTCTTATAATTCAATTAATTGATACATCTTGATGTTTTCAACGGAAACATCCATAGTTCAAAACATCCCTCCCTAACTATCGAATTATTCAAAACAAAGATGTCATGATATAATAGGCAACCACATAAACACTTTTTCCATATTTGGTAATTGATCTCTTTTTAAAATATATATATATATATATATATATATATGAATCTCCATTCTTAATTAACTCAGATACTCTAATTGTTACCTTCATTGTCATATTTGGAGACTAGTCCCTAAAAAGTAAAAACAACAAAAAAGTTGGTGGCAAAAACTCTATAAAAGACACATTTCTATAGGTTCAAGTTGTCCTCCATTCTTGACTCGATCTTACCTTTGAGTATTATTCTCTCCATCGAGAAAATTTTATTATTAAGATGGTGATGTCTCAGGGAAGAGGTAATGCAATTGCTGTCTCAGTTCTGCTAATGTGTATGCTCCTTCACTGTGGTAATGTTTGGGCAGCAACCTATACTGTTGGAGGTGCTGGTGGATGGGCCTTCAATGTTGTGGGTTGGCCTAATGGAAAGACCTTTAGGGCTGGTGATGTACTCGGTAAATATGAATCATTATTTTTTTTTATCATAATTTTTTTTTAATATTACAACTAAAGGTATTAATTGTTTTCACATGCAACAGTGTCTACAATACTCTATCATATCATTTGACGATTCTCCATTAAGGTTTATTATTTTTCTTGTTTTCATGTTACAGTGTTCAACTACAACCCAGCATCGCACAATGTGGTTGGTGTAGGCAAACATGGTTACGATACATGCACCGCAGCAGGACAAAAATTTCAAACTGGAAGCGATAAAATCAAGCTTGTGAAAGGATTTAACTATTTCATTTGCGGTTTTCCTGGGCATTGTGCAAGTAACATGAAAATAGCTGTTAACGCAATGTAATTTGAAACCAAAAGTTCTTGGATTTATATACATCTGTTTTGTCAAGATGTAATGGAATTACTAATAAAAGTCAATTCTGATATGCTTTGAGTACATGAAATTGCGTTGGTTTGTGAATTACTTTTGCACTTTCATTTCGAGTTTTGCTTTTGCTTTTACTATGATGAATGGTAAGTGAAAAGAAATTACTCGACTGGTGTTAAATGTAAGTAGCTACCTTTCTCCTAATTCAATGCATTGACGAAGTAAAATGTTAAAATACTACGAACTCTATTACCAATTCATTTGATGAGCAAAAATTCGCTAAACCTGGCAGATTAAGTTGGCTTTAAAACGTGGGTTCCAGTTAGCTCAACTGGTAAAATATCTGATGATAAAATAAGAAATCTGAGGTTCAATTCTCACCTACACACCAAAAACTCATCAGTTTCTTGATCTGATGATAAAAAGCGCAATCATCAAGATCGGGCCTTCATTGATTGAAACTCTATAAAATAAAATAAAATAAAATAAAGTTGGCCTTAGAATATGAGGGCCCCAATGATTGTGATGTGTTTTTTTTTTTTTAATCTTTTACTCTATAGACCTTTTTTTTAAGCGGACGGTAACTATTTTTTCATAACAAGAGAGAGAGAAATGGGTAAAAATATTATGCATTTTCCTGCGTCATTCAAATTGATTCTAGACTTCTCTAAGTAAATGAATATCTTTTTCAAACATAATAGTATCCCTACACTTGTCCATCATGCACCCAATTACATGAAAGTAAATGATTAAAAAGGACATAAATTTGTTATACATGGAAAATAACCACGTGCATGGGAAACTACAAAAGTATTAACTTTTAACCTTCCATTTAATGCTTTGTTGTGTGGGGTCAATATTTCTCTAAAATGGTGAAACTTATCTCTTGGAAGAGCTATGGCGAAGATATCTACTACTTGCTCTTTACTCTTGCAATATTTGAGTTAAATTTCATAATTTTTCACGTCATTTCAAACCCTTACACTTGTCCATCATGCACCCAACCAGTTACATGCAAGTAAATGACTAAAAATGATAAGTTCGTAATACATGGAAAATAGCCACATGCATAGAAAAGTATGAAATTAAAAAGTACTAAATTTTAATGCTTCCATTTAATGCTTTGTTGTGTGAGACCCAACATTTCTCTAAAGTATTGAAATTTATACCTTGGAAGAGCTACGGTGAACATATCTACTACCTAATCTTCGATCTTGCAATATTTGAGTTAAATCTCATATTTTTTTCTTGTCATTTCTAATGAAGTAATACTTGATGGCATAAAAATGGTAGATTTGACTCAAATATTGCAAGATCGAAGTTCAAGTAGCAAATATGTTCACAATAGCTCTTCCAAGAGATAAGTTTCAATTAGGGGTGGCAATTTTTACTCATATCCATGAACTCACCCATTACTCACCTTATTTGGATAAGTCTTAACCCAACCCATTTGAATATTTGGGTTAAATGGGTAAAGACTCATTTGGTTATTTAATTAGATGGGTCTAAATGGATAAATCCACTAATACCCACTAAACCCATCTCAAATTTAAATAAACAACATAAAATCTAAATTTCTAGAAAATGACCAAAATACTCTTGAAACCTAATAAATGACCAAAATACTCCCAAAATCCAAAAAATGACCAAAATACCTCCAAAACCCAAAAAATGACCAAAATACCCCCAAAAACCTAAAAATGACCAAAATACCCCCAAAACCAAAAAAAGACCAAAATACCCCTGAAACCCAAAAAATGACCAAAATACCCCGAAAACCCAATAAATGACCAAAATACCCCCCGAAACCCAAAAAATGACCAAAATACCCCCGAAACCTAAAAAATGACCAAAATACCCTCAAAACCCTAAAAATTACCAAAATACCCTCAAAACCCTAAAAATGACCAAAATACTCCCAAAACCTAAAAATTACCAAAAAAATTACCAAAATACCCTCAAAACCCAAAAAATGACCAAAATACCTCTAAAACCTATAAATGACCAAAATACCCCCGAAACCTAAAAATGACCAAAATACCTCTGAAACTTATAAAATGACTAAAATACCCCCGAAACCTGAAAAAATTACCAAATTACCCCATAACCTAAAAAATGACTAAAACACCTCCAAAACCCATAAAATTACCAAAATACCCCATAAACTTAAAAAATGACTGAAATACCCTGAAACCTAAAAAAATGACTAAAATACCCCCCTAAAACCTAAAAAATGACCAAAATACTCCCAAAACCTAAAAAAATGACCGAAATGCACTCGAAACCTAAGAATTACCAAAATACACCCTAAACCTAAAAAAATTACCAAAATACCCCCTAAACCTAAAAAATGACTGAAATACCCCCGAAACCTAAAAAATTACCAAAATACTCTGAAACCTAAAAAATGATCGAAATACCCCAAGACGTAAAAAATGACTAAAATAACCCCAAAACCTAAAACAATGACCAAAATACCCCAAAAACCTAAAAAAATGATCGAAATATCCCCAAAACCTCACAATTACCAAAATACACCATAAACCTAAAAAATTACCAAAATACTCCCTAAACCTAAAAAATGACCGAAATACCTCCAAAACCTAAAAAATAACTGAAATACCCCCGAAACCTAAAAAAATTATCAAAATACCCCAAAAACCTAAAAAATGACCAAAATAACCCCAAAACCTAAAAAAAATGATCGATAAAAACCCTTGAAACCCAAATTATGACCAAAATACCACTAAACATGTAAGATGACCAAAATACACCAGAAACATCTAAAATTACCGAAATAGAGGTTTAGGGTATTTTGGATGTTTCGAGATATTTTTGACAAATTAAAGGTTCTAAGAGTCTTTCAGTCATTTTATAGGTTTCGAGGGAATTTTAGTAATTTTTTAGGTTTCGAGGGAATTTTGGTAATTTTTTAGGTTTCGGGGTTATTTTGATCATCTTTTAGATTCTAAGGGTATTTTAGTCATTTTTTAGGTTACAAGGGCATTTATGTCATCTTTTAGTTTTAGGGTTATTTCAATAATTTTTAGATTTTTTGGTTATTTCGGTAAATTTCTAGGGTTCAGAAGTATTTTGGTAATTTTTAGGTTTTGGGGTATTTTGGTCATTTTTTAAGTTTCAGGGGTATTTTGGTCATTTTTAGGTTTTGAGGGTATTTTGGTCATTTCTTGGGTTTTGGGGGGTATTTTGGTCATTTTTAGGTTTCGAGGGTATTTTGATCATTTTTAGGTTTCAGGTATTTTGGTCATTTTTGGGTTTCGAGGGTATTTTGGTCATTTTTTGAGTTTCATGGGTATTTTGGTCATTCTTGGGTTTTGAGGGTATTTTGGTCTTTTTTGGGTTTCGGGGGTCTTTTCGTCATTTTTTGAGTTTCAGGGGTATTTTAGTCATTCTTGGGTTTCGGGGGGTATTTTGGTCATTTTTTGGGTTTCGGGGGGTATTTTGGTCATTTTTAGGTTTTGGAGGTATTTTGGTCATTTTTTGGGGTTCGGGGGGTATTTTGGTCATTTTTTGGGTTTTGAAAGTATTTTGGTCATTTTTAGGTTTCGGGGGTATTTTAGTCATTTTTTGGGTTTTGGGAGTATTTTGGTCATTTTTTGGGTTTCGGAAGTATTTTGGTCACTTTTAGGTTTCGAGGGTATTTTGGTTTTTTTTGGGGTTCAAGAGTATTTTGGTCATTTTTTGGGTTTTGGGAGTACTTTGGTCATTTTTGGGTTTTGGAAGTATTTTGGTTATTTTTTGGGTTTTGGAAGTATTTTGGTCATTTTTAGGTTTCGAGGGTATTTTGGTCATTTTTTTGGGTTTTAGAGATATTTTGGTCATTTTTAGGTTTTGGGAGTATTTTGGTAATTTTTAGGTTTTGTGGGTATTTTGGTCATTTTTTGGGTTTTAGATGGTATTTTGGTCATTTTAGAGATTTTGGAGGTATTTTGGTCATTTTAGTGTGTTTTAAGCATATATGGTGATTTTAGAGATATCAGGGGTATTTTGGTCATTTTAGAGATTTTGGGGATAATTTTGGATGTCCAAGGGTATATTGATAATTTTGGAAGTGTAGGGGTATTTGTATCATTTTAGGTATTTAAGGGTATTTTGGTAATTTTGGAGGTCAATAGGGTATTCAAGTAGTTTTAGAGGTATTTGAGTCATATTGAGTTAAATGGGTAGGTTACTAATTAAATGGGTTGGGTTGGTAATGGATAATTAATTTATATATAAACGGGTCATAAATGGATAAATGGGTAATTACACACCCAACTCATTTATGACCCAACCCGTCCATTTGCCACCCCTAGTTTCAATACTTTAGAGAAATATTAGGTCTCACAAAACAAAGTGTTAAATGGAAGCATTAAAATTTCATACTTTTTTTAACTTCATACTTTCCTATGCATGTTGCAATTTTCCATGTATTACAAACTTATCCTTTTTAGTCATTTATTTGTATGTAACTACTTGTGTGCGTGATGGACAAGTGTAAGGGTTTCAAACTCAAATATTGACTAGATTCTTTGGCATAACAATGGTAGCTTTGTTGTCACACAAAATTGAAGCAACTTCTTCCTGGTTCTCATCAACATCTTCTAAAACTCTCCTTAGTTGTATTGGTTGTGAAGTTACCAATGATGTTGAAACATATTTGGCCTCTACAGTACATTGTATGATCGTTTATTACTTCTTTGATACCCATAAACATACTTCAAAACCAAGAGAAAAAGCAAATCTAAAACCAATTTGGGTAATTGCTCACTAGATGACAACAACTTTATCCAGAAGTGTTAGCCAGTTAAGTCTAACCATATATATTGGTAGTGCCTTGGGTACCTCTACCGTGGTAAATTACAACAATAGAACCTGGGTAAGACTAAAAAGTTGAAAAAAAAAAGGGAATGATTACACGTTTACTCATCAACCTTTATCCCATATTTTAAAGTAGTCTCAAATCCCATTCATTTGAAATGTTTTATTTTAGTTCTTATACTTTAATTTGTGTCAAAATGGTCTTTCTTATCAATCCTTGTTTTGATCTGAATTGAGATTGTTTCAATGAAATTTCAAAGATTTTGATACCAACAAAGGAAGGAAAGATTAGTTATTTAAATACTTAATTGATTTCTTTTACGTCTATTTGGAGATAGAGGAAATCCAATTAACAATTAATGGTAGGGACTTTTCTAACACAAACTTAAAATATAAGAACTAAAATGAAATATTTCAAAAAATGGGGACCATTTTGAAACATAAAGTAAATATTGAGGACTAGATATGTAATTTTGTAACGACAAGTATTATTAATATTCTTGTTAAAAATTTTTTACAAAACTTTCCAACTAATTGTGCATATTAATGATGACTTTTGCTAAGTTATGGTTTTTCACATAACATTTATGTTGACTTTATTCCATGACAAAAAGTGTTGTAATTGCGTTAATTTATTTCCTTGTATTTTGTGGGATTTATTTGTACTGGGATTAGCATTAAGTTGGTAAAGATTGCTCAAGACAGTGAAGTTCGCAACTTGTTTGCGACTGACTCGTGAGTGGACGACCTGCAAAAGGTCACATGAGAAGCACATGCTAGAAGTTGAAGAGTCAAGTGCCAGACTGTATTTCGCATGTTACTTAGCGACTTGGCTAACCCGCAAGTGACCTGCGAAACTCTCTGCCTGGATGATTTTAAGTGTGACTCTTATACCCTTCATCCATGCTATATATACCCTCATTACCAACAAAATTGTAAAGAGGATATTCAAAAGAAAACCCAAGAAATGTTTCTACAACACCCACATTTTAAAGAGAGAGATACTCATCCTCAATAGGGAAATCATTTGTAGTCTTTTTTCCTTCCCCTCTTCCATTGTTATACCTTGAGAGTAGATTTGGTACCCAAACACAACCCATACCTATTCAAAGTGTAGAGAGTATTTTGGAGCTTGGGAAGAATTGGGTATTTGTCAAAAGAAGCCGATAAGGCTTAGCAGTGCAATCGGGCGATATTGCGAGATCTAGATAATTAGTGAAGACAAGACTCCGAAAAGTTCGTTGGTAGTTGGAGCTTGGAGGGCTCAAGTACTTTGGGTAAATTAGGCTTGAAGGGTCTTTTTGATATCCTTGTACTCCAACTTATTCACTAGTGGATCATTTCGACTTGGAGGGTCACGGAGAGATTTTTCGCCAAGTTCTTTGGTTTCCTCTTCGATAACACGTCTCGGTGTTATCTTGTGTTTGCATCTCTCTTCCCTTACTCTTTTTATATTTATTGTTGTTTACTTGTGGTTATGGCTTAGAGAGTTGTTTCGATTATTGCATATCATTTACTCTGATTCCACACTTAGATAAGTTAGAGTAAAAGCAAATAAGCCGTGTTTTTAAAATTGGAGGTCTAAACAAGCTATAGTGTTTTACACTCTTTGAGCTTTCAAATTTTCATAACAATTTTAAATTACAAATAGTAATCCACATGATAGAACCTCATCATATAGTGTGCATGTATTATTATTATTGTTCAAAACTTACTTTCCAATGTAACTCTCTTCCAAAAAAAAAAAAAAACACTTCCCCATGTAATATTTGGATTGAAAACTTTCATCACAATTTTAATATTTTTTTTTTATGCTAGATATATAGAAACATGTCTTATTATGTGTAACACTCATCTTTTAATATATTATTATTAGATTACATATGATATGATATCATGATAGTCAAGAGTCTTATAGTTCAATTAGTTGATACATCTTAATATTTTCAAATGAGATATTAAGAGGTATTAACCAATTGAAAACTTCATATCATCTAGAATCTGGAAACAGGGATGCAGCCTATTGAAAACTTAATCTGACATTTTCGATAGGAAGTCGTTCACCGACCAGATACTAGGAAGAATGAACGGCCTGTAGTCGTCGCTCGACGAAATAGGAGCTTCAACCTCCTTTCCTCTTCTTCCCTCTTCAACTTCTTCCCTCCCCCCCCCCCCCCCCCGCTTTGTCTTCTTCCTCTTCTCCTTCTCCTTCTTCTTCTTCGTCCCCTTCTTCTTCCTCTTCTTCTTCTTCCACTTCTTCTTCCTCGGAGAAGTCGGTCGACAACTCCCTCTCCTAGGGATTTGCCTGGTATTCTGTCAAAGGGGCATAACCCAACAAACAGAACCCGTCGTCACCTGCATCCAAACGGACTGACAATGAGCGATCATTGGTCACTTTCCTATCACCTGACATTCTCTCACCTACAAGCGACAAATGAAAACTAAGCATCTACTCACACGAAAGCTAGATACTAGACTAACAACCAAGTAAATATAGAAAAGAGAAATGAGAAAGTAGGAAACATAAGAAATTAAAGGAAACTTACTTGAAAACCGACGATGCACTGCTTGAACGAATGAATGGCACCATGTAGCGATGAATCCCAGTAGCAAGACGCTCGAGTAAGAGCTCTAGTTACTAAGCAGGTAGAATACGCAAACAAAAAGGATAGGAAGGGCATTGAGCTATTTATAATGTGAAGGGACACAGAAAATGAAGCGACATGACATTCTTATCCATCATTCAAAAGCCACCACGTGTCATCAACCCTTGTCAAAAGACATTCTTGCCCCCCCCCCCTAAATAGCACGAACACCAAGGGAGAGCAATAAATGATGCCTCGATAAACCCATCACCTGTCGACCATCTTGACGAATGATGGAGTAGAAGGTAGCTAATAGTGGCATTTTCGTCCGTCAGGGTTGTCAGAACATGTGGACCCGTCAAGGTAGATGTCACTCCAAATGGGACCGCAATCAAGGACCCATCAAGTAGTTCATATGTGTGCTTAACGAGTGGCTTGCATGTTGTCCTTTTCTTGAATAAACCAACAGATGGTTCGTCTTCTCGACGAATGGATGGGCACACCAATGGTTGAGACTACTAGGTCCCACAAACATTTACGTGTTCCTCATGCATGTACCCCTACATGGAAATAACTTGCACACCACGTCCAAAGACCCTATTACACACGTTCATATCTTCCTTATATGGAAAAAGAAGCCCTAAGATCTCGGAGCCTTAAACTCTAGATCTTCTCTGCAAGGAAAGCTCCTACATTCATGGGATCTTTGTTTAGCTATACACCACTATATAAGCACCAAACCTCCCTTCCTTAAGGTACATGGAATTTCTCCCAACTCTTGAATCCTTGAGCTCTAGGAGATTCTTCTATCACTAACTTAACCTTCGAAGGGTCTTTAGTCGGCACCCCACTGGTGCTTTCTGTAGATTCTTCATCCTTTTTGTTCTTCAAGTACCCTATCGTTACGCGTTTGGAGGATCAACTCACTAACGATTTTTGTGCAATCATTAGCTACCTTTCTCTTAATACAATGCATTGACGAAGGAAAATGTTAAAATACTACGAACTCTATTACCATTTCATTTGATGAACAAAAAGCCACTAAACCCAGCATATTAAGTTAGCCTTGGAATGTAGTTTCAGTTAGCTCAACTGATAAAATTTTTGATAATTGAATAAGATATCTGCAATTCAATTATTGCCTACACACCAAAAACTTATCGTTGTCTTGGTCAAATGATAAAGAGCACAATCATCAAAAGCGGACTTTCAAAGGTTAAAAACTCTTTAAAATAAAATAAAGTTGGCCTTGGAATAGGGGGCCCCAATGATTTTGATTTTTTTTTTTTTTTTTTTTAATCTTTTACTATTATAGATCCTTTTTTTTAAAGTGGACGGTAACTATTTTCTTATGATAAGGGAAAGAGAAATGGGCAAAAATATTATGTCTTTTTATGCATCATTTAAATTGATTCTAGACTTCTCTAAGTAAATGAATATCTTTTTCAAGCATAAATGGTATCCTTACACTTGTCCATCATGCACCCAACTAGTTACATGAAAGTAAATGACTAAAAAGGACATAAATTTGTTATACATGGAAAATAACCACATGCATGGGAAACTACAAAAGTATTAACTTTTAATGCTTCCATTTAATGCCTTGTTGTGTGGGGTCAATATTTCTCAAAAGTATTGGAACTTATTTGTTGGAAGAACTATGGTGAAGATATCTGCTACTTGATCTTCCATCTTGTAATATTTTATATTTGATAAATCTCATCATTTTTAACGTTGTTTCTAACGACGAATACTAGCTGATGGCAATATGTTTTGTACCACTATAGTAGACTGGATTCTTAGACATAACAACAGCAGATTTGTTGCCATACAAAATTGGAGTAACTTCTTCTTGCTTCTCACCAACATCTTCTAAAATTCTCCTTAGCCATATTGGTTGTGAAGTTACCAATGATGTCTTAACATATTCGGCCTTTAGTAGAGTCATAATGCAATCCATGTTTTAATCCATTCCCCCCGCCCCTTTCTGAGACACGACTTCGATTTTAGCCCAAACCCATGCAGGCCAACGCTATTCCACCATTTTCGTATTTCAGGCTCTTCAGCTTAACCCAATAGGGCAAAACTTCCTTATATGGGATCACTGATTCACCTCCAATTCCCTCTCATTTTTAGACAAACGTGCAATATGTGACATTTATGTCACATGTCATACATCTTAATTAAAACCTAAGGGAATTACAGGGGGATCTTAACCAGAATACAAAAATTGACAAGCAAAAAAATATTATTTGGTGTGTCACAAACAAAATAGAGACCATTGGATGAATTAACCTCTCTATTTGCTAATATATATATATATATATATATTGATTAATCTATTTTTTTTTATCTAAAGTGTCTCCAGTATCATATTTTTGAGTCATGGCATGGATGACTTATTACTGACTAATTTTCTTCCTATTTTGAAATTTTTTTTAAAATATTTTTTTTATGAATCACATTTTGCATTATCTGTATAGCTCAATGAAAGCTTTCAAATTCCGCTAATTCTTAGATAAAATAGTCAGCATAAGATATAATAAAATAAATTCTAGATAAAATGTCTGCAAGTGAAATGGTGATTGGACTCCTCACGTGCCATATTAGGGGAGAATTTGTAGCCTTTCAAGAATTGGAAATTATATTATGTAACAACTTCATGAAGCCACTCTCTGAGCATGTAAAATCTAACCCACATGCAAGTCTCATATACCGTGTGCGAAGATACTATCTCAGTTTTCAGAGAGGGCAATTTCAAGCACATGCACCTAAAAGGAGACAATTAGCCATAATACAAGTTTATGACCACCAAAATTGAAGATGTAGAACAAAGTAGAAACGGGCATTCACTATTCATATTGCATTAAAAAAAAGCCTACAAATTAAGGAACCTGGAATTAAAGACTCTTAAATACTAAGGCTAACACCACTACTAGGTTTGCAAAAAGAGTAGTCCTTAATTATAAACCAAAACACGGCCCCTCCACATACAAAAGATTTCCACAAACTCCATCTTGGTTCTCTTGCATGCTCTTGGTTTCACTTAATAAAGTGAGGACTAATCAACCCTGCAATCTCGAGAAACCCAATCCTCTCTCTTCCTCCAAATATCTTCTTCAGCTTGTCATCACAAACTATGATCCTCTTGTTTTCAGGGTCCTAAAAGATTGAAAAGAAAGGACCAAGTCAAGAAAAAAATAAAGGGTACTTAACATAGACATAGCATAGTTATTACTCAACCGTCGGTAAAAGATAGCTCCTGGAAGCTAAAGTACATGATAGCTAATATTCAAAGCAACTCCAACCCAAAAAATTAAATTAAAAATAGATAATAAATAAATAACCCTCTCAGCCATTTCAAAGACAGAAATATTAAACCTATCATCCAAATGGAATCTATTTGGAACATTAGCCAACAGCATATATTGAACTAATTTAAATTTGTCTTCTCTTTCTGTGCATTATCGCATGCACGAACTCTCATGAGCGAGGCAATTATCTTGTGTTGGCAAGAGTCATGGCACATTTTATATCTAGTAATAATTAAAACCCACCACCACTGTATATCAATCAAATATATAGGTAGGGATATATAAAAATATAGACACATCCTCACAATTCAGCCCGAAAATGTTCTAAAAAAAGGATATTTTTACCTAATTCAAAGTATCAAAATCACAGTTATAAAATCTTGCACTATTCAAGTATCAACTTCTATGTGCATTTTTATCATGAACAATATTCTACCGGTTATTCTTAGAATACTTACACGTTGATATAAATTGACATAAGGAGAACAAACAAAACTCATCTAACACTTGATCTATAGAATGTACAAAAAGTAATGATCATTTCCATGTCCAATTAAACATCATACCCTTCATATTTAAAAGTCATCATAACAGTTGCATAAAAGAAGCACAGTAAAAACTCTTGCCAAGTTAGCCAGCAATTTCTTTGAAAGCACAAGTCACATGACACTGTTGCTATGCCTATGCCAACAGTTTAATAGTTACTACACAGATAAATTTTGGCCTGCCAAAAAGGGTATTTAGTTTTTTGCCACACCTACTCCATAAGTGAGTCAATACCAACACTTAACAATGCAAACCATAATTTAAGTTTTCCAGATTGTTAAAACAACACTAATTATCTGAAAATTGTACATATACCATCTCAAACTTCCTAGCACTAATAAATTCAAAACTAACATCTCTCCTATAAGGGTCTGCTCCATGTAAATTCAACAAAATCAATAATTACCTATCCTTAATGCACCCCTATCACACTTTTTTATATTGGTAAGTCACACATTCACCCGATGGGTCTTGAACGCACAACCTCACCCTCCACCTAGCACTTGCAAGGAGAGGAGGTATCAGTTGGAACTAAAATATGCTTTGATAAGTAATTTGATGACTATAGGTAAAAGAAAAGGCTCGATTTGGGGTTGTAAGAGAGAAGACAAAGCAACAGTTTTATGTTGCTTAGGGGCAGTATGAAAAGTACCTGTAAACATTATCACAAGAAAGAGAAGAAGAAAATGGAGAAAATGAGCAATAAGGCCAGCGTGAAAGTGGGTAACATTACAAAATACATTTTCTGCATGCAAAAGACCTAAAACCGGCATACAAGCATAAGGGCCCATGATAAAGCCCAACTTTCCTCCCAAGCATGTTGATAAAGAAAGCACACACTTCATCAAACACAACACAAATTTTCGAACAGTCGAAGCATAGAAAATTGATACACAATCATATAAACCAATAGAAAATTCTATCAGGCCCAAACAGAGGATGGTAATAACAAAGCCTACATTTAATCCATAGCCATAGCTTATGCAGATGAAGAAACAGCTAAAAGTACATATAAACTCATTAAACAACCACTTAGAACCAAACCTATCTATACTGAAACTAGAACACGCATTTCACCATACCAACACAACCTCACCCATCATAGTGTAAAACGCGGGGGGAGGGGGGAACCCCAAAAGCAAACCTTAGTATTATCAACAGATTCAATACCATTATTTTTCTCACTTACCAAGCATTGCTTAAAAAAAAAAAAGGCAATGGGACAAACTTAAATCAAACCATTCGTCAAAACCCATATCTCGTACACACCAAAACCAGCCTCAGACAAGCAACAATATCAGTATCCATCTCACAAACTGACAAATGACAGTATATTTAATAGTACAAAGACCAGATCCAACTATAACATAAAACAGACAACTTAATTGAGCCACAATAACAACCTAATCTGGTTTTTACCAATACAGCTTTACGAAAACATAAGAAACCCATACAGAACGCCAAATAATACTAAACACACCAAATGCTTCCCAAAATCAATTATTGCTTTAAAAGAGTAAGAAAATACAGCCAGATTAACAACATAACCCACCTTTCATATCCAACACAACCTTATCCAAATCATGAAATCCATAACGCATAACCAAAACCCACAAAAGGGTTTAAAAATTCAACTATTACTTGCATAAATTATGAGCAAAAACTGTTTTCATCCTTTGTAATTATTTGGCTTCCTCGTTGCCTTTTTGCATGAAGTAGTCTGTTTTTAATAAAACTATTCTTACTTATCAATAAATTATGATAAAAAATTAGATTAAAATAGAAGCCTAAATTTCATTTACACCCAGAGAACCTTCCTTATCCAAAAATGGAAGGAAACCCATCTGCAATCCTCCAAAAACAAAGAAAACAAAACCCACATCAGCCACAAACAAATGTTTCAGAAACAGCTCAATAACCAATTTGAGACACTACAACAAAGAAACAAAAACCCACATTTCACTTGCACCAACAACAGCCTTATCCAAAAGCACGAACCCATCTAAACCCTCAAAAAAGACCAAACCCACATCTACAAAATATCATTTTCACCAGTATAGCCATCTAAAAACAACAATAACCTAGACCCAACAACATAACCCACATTTCATATACACCAACAAAGGCTTATCCAAACATAAAAGTAAAACCCCAAACCCATTTGAAAATCCCACCAAAAGGGTTTCGAAAAAACCAAACATAACTAGCACAAACTGAGGAAATGAAAAGGAAAAAAACCTGAAGATTGTGCTCCTTAATGTGGGCCCAAATCTGCTTGAGAGCTTGGGTGCGAGAAATCTCGGGGACTCCAACGAGGTCTTGCATCTCCGGCGAGACAGGGCGGGGCTTCATGATGCCACGTGGAGCGCGCTTCCCTGGGGCTTCGTTGGAGGACACGGTGGCGGAGGTGACAGTGCGCACCATGCGCAGGTTAGCAGGAGAGCAGTAGAGCATGAGAGTAGGTGAAGATTTGGGCATCAGCGACGCGGAGGAAAAGGAAGAGAACAGCCTTAGAGAAGTGGCCATGGTTGTCGGTTTGCTAAGTCAAGGGATAGAGTAGAGAGTGTGTGTGAAGAGTGACTGAGAAAGAAAAACGGAAGACAATTCTAGCGCCCGCCTAAAATCCTAATCCATGGTTAATTGTTTCTCAATTCTCAGCCCTTCTTCCGACCATTATATTTTTACCAAAATACCCTTTTTTTCTTTTCTTTTCTTTTTTGAAACCAAAACTTTTTTTTGTTACTTATAAAATAAATAAATAAACTTTTCTTTTTCCTAGTGCATGGGTTAACAACTTAAAGAGTTAAGATTAAGGTTTTTTTTTTTTTTTTTTTTTTATAGAAAGTTTCAATTTATGGCGTCTACTCCTGATAATAACTCTTTATCATCAGATCAAGATACTAATCAGTTTTTAGTATAGGTAAGAATTGAATCTCAAATTTCTTATTCAATTATTAGAGATTGTGCAGACCCAAAATTGGAACCCGTTGAACTGGGCCTCACTTGGGCTCACAACTTACTTGTATATCGGGTTTGGATTTCCTACAATGGGTCGTTCTGAACGCCAAGGCCCAATGGAATCTCTTTCCTCTGCTCGGGGTCTGGACCACTTCCTCCCTCTGTTTTCTCTGTTTACACCCTTTCTCCTCCCAATTTTTCCAACCCCTTTTTCTCAAAACTTACTGTATTTATAGTCTACAGAATAGTGGAGAGGTCATAAATGTTTGCCGCTGAGTGCCACCGGCGGTCCAGTATTATCGATCGTAAGTGGGTGGTTAGGTAGGCATGGGAAGCGGTGAGGGTGGCGTTGGAACTTGGTTCCCACCTTCACGATAGTTCCCTGCAGCGGTGCCTCTCCGAGACACGGCCGGGTAGGTACTGGGTGGGGGTCCCGCGAACTGTGCGTTTAACACTGCTCGGGGAAGATTTGCCGAGAAGCGGTGAAAGGGCGAAATTTGGGCCCGCAGCATGTGTGGCTCGGGGGTGGGCCGCTGGGCTGAGGGTGATACGCCTTCTGGGCCATATACCCAGGTCAGGGCCCAAGGCTCGCTAGGGGCCGTGGTACGGGGCCCGTACAATAGCCCCCCCTTGATTCGCTCCCCATTCCCGGGGATGAATCAAGGATCGCGAGGGGTAGATGCGTCTGGGAAGTTGGAGGGTCAGCGCCCGGCCATTGTGGGACGTATTAATGCGAGTCTCAAAAGACGCATTAGGAATTGATTGACGGCCTACCCGTCATTATTGTCTGACGGTTCGTGAACCGAGGCGTCGCGCGTGTGGCCATTTGAAGCGGCGTTTCGCGTGCTTTTGTTACAGTGGATCATTAAATGCCTCTTCTTCCATCTTCCCATGCTTATAAATAGTCCCTTTAGTCTCTGGTTCTCACTTTTGCATTCTTCATCCTCCAGTATCTTACTCTGCCGAGCATCCCCCTTTCGTGGTTCATCTACTGGCCCAGAACTCACTCCCTCCCTAGAGCCCACAGTAAGTTCCTTTCCCTCTTCTCGCTTTTTTGGTTCAGCCATTTTAGTCTGATCTTTGGTAATCATAGCATTTCTTTTCCCTTTTATCAAAAAACACTCGTTTTGAAAAAAGAAAACATGAGTTACTCTTACCTCCTTTCTTCCGAGCATGCTTTGGCTAGATTTAGGGAAGCGTATAGAGTTCCTAGGGACGTAGATATCGCCTACTGCAATATGGGTGATATCGACATCCAAAGGCGCCGTGGTGAAAACACGGTATTCTTTCCTTTAATGGCCATCTTAGAGGGTGGGCTTAGGTTCCCGGTTGACCCCCTAATTCTGAGTACTCTTAGATTTTACGGCCTTTGTCCCGACCAACTCCCTCCCAACTTTTACCGGGTAGTGAGTTGTGTGAGTAGGTTGAACCAGTTATATGGGTTGCAACTAAACCACCATGACATTAACCAAATGTATAGCCTGTGCGGCAACGTTGAGTCCGATTACTATATAAAGACTAGGGACGTGAGGGTACGGCTTATTTCATGCCTGCCAGATTCAAATCGTAACTCGGCAAAAGATTTTGTTCGGGTGAGCGGCAATTGGTTTGCCGAGGAGATCCCTTGCGCATTTTCGCCGCGCGATGTTGGTCGGTGACTAAAATTTATTCACTTTGGTCTCTTTTTTGATTTGGGGTTTGGTTATGTAATCGCTTACCCCTATTTCCTTTGTGCAGATACCAAAAGGTTCAAGCCGGACATTAGAGTGGTGCATGTTCGGGACCTGAACTTCGTGCTCAGGTCGGAAATCTTCGTACATACGGACGGACAACTCCGAGCGTCCCATCTCATCCTCGGTGTCGACCCCGTCTACTCAACTTGGCAGGCGTTTAGCCAAGCCTTGCTAGTTGACAGCCCTCTCCTCTCATACATCGACGTCCAGCACGCAAACTTCCTTCCCCCTAAGCTAACCGTAGGCGAGGCGCGTGATCTCGGTCCCCGGTACATCTGTTCAGACGAGCGACCGCCCATCCGTGACGAATCAGCCGAGCGCGTGTCTGCCGAGCGTAGAAAACGTGCCCACGAGCAAATCCAGCAGGCTTCTGCTCAGCCCGAGAGAGCCGCGGAGCCCGAGAGAACCAGAGAGCTGGTTGTTGTCGCAGAACTGTCCGACTCTTCCGAAACAGGATCCGACCAAGGCAACGCGATGGTGGCCAGGAGGAAGATGACTATAGACCGCTTCGTCCCGAGTGCTCGGCCTACCGTGCAGCAACAACAAACCCCCGGCCGTGATGCTTCGCCCCCTGCTCCCCCACCGTCCCAGATTCGAAAAAGGCCGCGCACAACTGATCAGCCTCAGACAGGCGCGGGCAGCGTGCCCCCCCGACCCTCGGCTGGTATCGTCATCCGAGAACCGGTAGCACAAACCGGGATAGACCTGGCCTCTTCTTCCCGAGCTCCAGCGGCTTGGCGACCTTCCTTTCAACTCGGCGGCGAGCCTCTTCCATCGACGGCCAGCGCCCGGATATGGGACAAAGGTCACGGCGGCCATGTGGCGCAGAGCCTGGCGCGCGGCATCCTCTTGCCCGAGGACTTGCACGCCTTCATGGAGTCGACGGATGAGTCTTTGGGGAGGCGTTTGCAATGGCACACCATAGCGGTAACTATTTCTTCTTTCTTTACAGTTATCGGTCTCCTATCTGCTTACGTACGTGTACTTTCTATTTTTACCTTACGAAGTGAATATTGTGATCAGGCCGCGCAAATGTCGTACGTGGTGGACGGGAGGATGAAGGAGCTGGCCGAGGATGTTGAGCGGGAGAAGGCTCTGAAGGACGTTGCCGAGGCTACGGCGAAGGAGAAGTCGAAAATTGCCGCGGAGGCAGAGAGTAGAATAGCTGCAGCTGTGAAGGCCCAGGCCCTTGCTGAGACGAAGTCCGAGGAGCTGGAGCTGCAGCTGGGCGGCACCGAGCTCAAATTGGCGGAGGCTCAGAGCCTGACTACCATGCTGGAGGGGCAGCTGGCCGATTCGAAGGCGGCGCTGGAAGCTTGCGAAAACAAGTGGTATAACGAGGGGTTCGCGGATGCCGAGAACTCAGCGGAACCGGTCATTCGCCAGGCCCACAGACTCGGATTCGAAGAGGGCTGGTTCGCTGCACTCCAAGCATTGGGGGTTCCCGAGGATTCTTCGTTGAGGGATCGCAGCAAGATCCCTTTCCCGAGCGTCCCTCAGACCGAAAATCCAGCGCCCCTTGTTATTGACGAGGAAGAGACCTCCAGCATGAGGGAACTGGTGAACGCCATCGACTCTCATGCCGTGCCGACTGACATGGAGGGGACCAGCCACCCCCATGTGGTGGACCGGACCGGGGAAGACATCCAGCCGCCAACTCCTCACGCCGACCAACACTCTCAAGGGGACGCCTCTTCTGCTCATGCCGCGGTTGTTTAGAGTTGAAAGTCAGCACCTCCTTATTTTTCTTCTTTCTTGAATGAGCGAAATTGCCTACGTCACCGGGTTGTGGTGACGGGATACATTGTTTACATTTTGTTTATGTTTTGTACTTGTTTTCGTGTTGCCGGGTTTTGGGCAACAAGACGTTGATTTAAGATTTATGTTTTAGTATGAATGCCTTATTATTTTACCGCGTTGTTCCTTCGTATGTGACCGAGTAATGAACTGTTGGTTGCCCTCATTATGATGTGTCCGACCATGGTAAGGCCTTCACATGCTCGGTGATAGTTACTTAACCTGGGGTCAGGTTTCTGTCCTTAGAATAGAATGGCTAAGGTTTCCACCTGCTCGGTGATTAGGATCGAACCGAGGGTCAGGTTTCTGTCCTTAGAATAAAATGGCTAAGGTTTCCACCTGCTCGGTGATTAGGATCGAACCGAGGGTCAGGTTTCTGTCCTTAGAATAAAATGGCTAAGGTTTCCACCTGCTCGGTGATTAGGATCGAACCGAGGGTCAGGTTTCTGTCCTTAGAATAAAATGGCTAAGGTTTCCACCTGCTCGGTGATTAGGATCGAACCGAGGGTCAGGTTTCTGTCCTTAGAATAGAATGGCTAAGGTTTCCACCTGCTCGGTGATTAGGATCGAACCGAGAATAAATAATGCTCAGTGAATATGATTGGCCCGGGAATTTTGGTTAGAACAGTGCGAATCTGCATGAAAAATGCCATTAGTATGACTAAAAACATATACAACATGTGGTTTACTCCATGCACATTAATGATAGTACTTCCTGAGGTTATGCACGTTCCATGGTCGGGGCAGTTGTCTCTCGTCTAGGTCTTCCAAGAAATAAGCCCCGGTGCCGGCTACCGCCGTGACCCTATAGGGTCCCCCCCATGTCTGCGCCAATTTCCCGGCATTAGTGTCCCGCATGTTGCCCACGGCTCTTCTAAGAACCAGATCCCCGGAGACAAACTCCCTGGTCCTCACGCCTCGGTTGTACCTCTGGGCGAGCTTCTGTTGATATTCCGCGAGCCGTATCGTCACCATCTCGCGGTGCTCTTCCACCTTGTCCAAATATCCGACCATCATTTCGTTGTTTTGGGCGGGATCGAACCCCGCTACTCGCGCACTGCACAAGTTTACCTCGGTAGGGATTACGGCTTCTGCCCCGTACGTAAGAGAGAAAGGGGTCTCCCCGGTTGACCGTCTAGGAGTGGTGCGGTATGCCCACAAAACTTTAGGGAGCTCCTCGGCCCAGTTGCCCTTGGCTCCCTCCAACCTTTTCTTCAGCCCACACACGATCACCTTATTTACGGCCTCGGCCTGACCGTTGCCCTGTGGGTAAGCCGGAGTTGAGTATCTGTTTCTGATGCCGAGACCGCTGCAAAACTCGCAGAATGCCCGGCTGTCGAACTGTAGCCCGTTGTCAGATATGATAGTGTTCGGCACCCCGAACCTGGTGATGATATTTTTCCATACAAATTTCTTTACTTCCACATCTCGTATGTTGGCCAACGCTTCGGCCTCCGCCCATTTGGTAAAATAATCGACAGCCACCAGAACGAACTTTCGGCCGCCTGTTGCCCGAGGAAACGGACCGATGATGTCCATCCCCCATTGTGCAAATGGCCAAGGGCTGCTGATCGGGTTCAGGTGGCCAGCAGGCTGATGGATCAGAGGGGCGTGCTTCTGACACTGCTCACACTTAAGCACATACTCGGCGGCGTCTTTCTGCATCCGGGGCCACCAAAATCCTTGAGTCATCGCTCGGTGCGCCAACGAACGTCCCCCGACATGGCCGCCGCATACCCCGGAGTGTAGCTCCGCCAAGAGCTCGCCCACCTTCTCCGGGCGTAAGCACAATAGGTACGGCCCTCCGAAGGACCTTCGATATAAAGTCCGGTCCTCTGCCAACCAATACCGAGAAGCCGTCCTTCGGATCCTGATCCCCTCCTTCTCGTCACTTGGCAATCGGTCGTCAGCCAGAAAGTCCGTAATGGTGTCGATCCAGCACGGGGAGCTTGCTGCGATGGCCGTGACATTGATCCCTGTAGTTCCCGAGTTGCTCATTACATTGACACTCGGCTCTGAGATAAGCTCTTTTTTGATTTGCCGAGGTATTTCCTCGGTCACCGATGATGCTAGCGTTGCTAAAGAATCGGCGTGCCTGTACTGTGTTCGGGCTATGTGGAAAACCTTCACCGCATTGAAGCCGGCCATAATCAGCCTTGCTTGTTCCAAGTATGCTTTCATCCGGGGATCCCGGGCTTCAAAACTGCCGCACACCTGATTAACAACCAGCCGCGAATCCGAATATAGCTCAATCTCTCGAGCCCCCAGGCTCAAAGCTACCCTCAGTCCGGCCAGAAAAGCCTCGTATTCCGCCTCGTTGTTGGACGCCCTGAAACCCAATCTAAACGAGTGTTATAGTCGTATTCCCTCGGGGCTGATCATAACAACTCCTGAACCGGCACCCGTGGAGCTTGACGCGCCATCTACGAATATCTTCCACGGTCGAACTTCCAGTTGGCAAACCATCTCCCCCTTCTCCCTGGGCGAAAACTCAGCGATAAAATCTGCTAAGACCTGACCCTTCACCGAGCTTCGAGGTCTGTATCGTATGTCGAAGGAACCGAGCCGAGTCCCCCATTTGGCTATACGGCCCGTGAAATCTGACCTCTTCAGCAATGACTGTAATGGGTACTCGGTCAGGACGTGGACGGTGTGAGCTTGGAAATAATGCGGCAACTTCCTGGTGGCGTGGATCAGGGCTAATACGAGCTTCTCCAGGGGCAAGTATCTCGTCTCGGCATCGACAAGAGTTTTGCTAACGTAGTACACGGGTCGCTGGATCCCATTATCCCTAAGTAGCACGGCACTCACGGCATGCTCGGATACCGCCAGATACATAAACAAATCCTCACCTGCCTCCGGCGCCGCGAGCACGGGCGCTCGCGCCAAATAAGTCTTCAGGTCTACAAAGGCCCGTTCGCACTCCTCGCTCCACTGAAATCCAGTCCATTTCTTCAGCAGTTGGTAGAACGGCCGGCAGCGATCTGCGAATTTTGAGATGAACCGGTTTAGGGCGGCCAGCATCCCGGTTAGTATTTGCACTTCCTTCGGGTTGCTCGGTGGCTTCAGTCTCCTCACTGCTTCGATCTGGTCGGGGTTGACCTCAATCCCCCGTGTACTGATTAGGAAACCCAAGAACTTCCCGGCCCCGACACCAAACGCGCACTTCTCCGCATTAAGGCGCAACTTGTGTCGTCGGAGAACCTCGAAAACCTCTCGGAGGTCCCCCATATGCAGGGCTTCCTGCTTGCTCTTAACCACCATGTCGTCGATGTATACTTCCACCGTGCGCCCTATCTTGTCTCGGAACATTCTTGTCATCATTCGTTGCTAGGTGGCCCCGGCGTTCTTCAGTCCGAAAGGCATCCTTGTGTAGTGGTAATTTGCATCTGGGGAAATGAACGCCGTTTTTTCTTGGTCCTCGGGCGCCAGGGCGATCTGGTGATACCCCTGGAAAGCGTCCAGAAAGCTCATCCTCGGGTGCCCACAAGTGGCGTCCACCAGCTGATCAATCTTCGGCACGGGAAAAGGGTCTTTCGGGCAGGCTCGGTTGAGATCGGTGAAGTCGACGCAGACCCTCCACTTGCCGTTTTTCTTTTTCACTACCACGGTGTTTGCCAACCAATCCGGGAAGATGATTTCCCGAATTACCCCTGCTTCTTTCAATCTCTGAACTTCCACCTTCACTGCCTCGGAGTGCTCCCAGGCTGATCTCCTCGGTCTCTGCTTTTTAGGGGCGAACGAGGGGTCAACCCCAAGTCTGTGCGTGATGAATTCGAGATCCACCCCGGGCACCTCATATGGACTCCATGCAAATACGTCCACATTCTGCATGAGGAGTAGTAACATTTCGACTTTTTCCCAGTTCTCCAGGCTCTCCCCTATCTGGAAGTACTTGTCCGTATCCGGCAACACCCTTACCTTGAGCATGTTCTCGGTGCGCGCGACCTCCGGCGGGCCCTGTAATTGCTATAAAGGCGTTCCCGACGACGAACGCTCGGGATCGACCGGGTCCTTCTTGCCGATCTGCTCCTTCCAGTCAACCATGGCGATCAAACACTGCCTGGCCGCCTGCTGACTTCCTTGTATCACCGCGACACCATAGTCGGTGTGAAACTTGACCCTCATGTGCAGAGTAGATGGGACAGCCCCCATTGCATGTATCCATGGCCTCCCTAAAATTGCCGTGTATGGGGAGTACGAGGCAACTACGAAGAAGCTCACCATTGCCTCCTTGCCCCCCATGTTCACGGGCAAACAGATTCGCCCCTCGGGCACCACCATTTTCCCGTCGAACCCAACTAGGGGAGTGCTGTACTTCGACAGATCCTCATTCCTCAATCCGAGCCCCCTGAATAGGTCCGGGTACATAACATCCGCTCCGCTTCCCTGGTCTATCATTACTCTCTTCACAACGAAACCACCTATCCTTGCCGTGACTATCAATGTGTCGTCGTGTGGCTGAATGGTTCCTTCCAAATCACTGTCGTCGAAAGAGATCGGCTCTCGGGTTGGTCGGACCCTCTTCGCGGGAGGCGGCATGCCCGTACTTCCCCCTACTGGTATCATCGTCAGCACCTCCTTCCCCTTCGCCGTTGAAATGCCTCTCGGTGCAACGTGGATAACGTCAATTATCCCGAGAGGGGGCGGAAGGGGATTCCCCGTGTGTGGGGCGCCATGTCCTGTTCCCCGATTCCCGGCGTCCATCACAAAATCCTTGAGGTGTCCCGCCTTAGCCAACTGCTCGAGATGGTCCCTTAACACTCGGCACTGCTCGGTAGTATGCCCCCGGTCTTTGTGGTAGGTGCAGTATAGGTTCTGATTCCTCCTAGAGGGGTCGCCCGCCATCCGGTTCGGCCATCTGAAGTACGGCTCGTTCTTAATCTTGTCCACAATTTTATGCACGGGCTCCTTAAACGTCACGTTCACCTCCCCTGCTGGTGCTACTGGCTCTTGAATCCTCAAATTTTCCCGTGCCTTCTGTTGAAAACCGCTCAGCCGAGGACGATCTGTCACCTGTGCCTTGCCCTTGCTTTGTATTCTGTCATCTTCTAACCGCTTGTACTCCTCGATGCGCCTCATCAGCTGCCTCATATCCTCGGGAGGTTTCTTGGTTAATGATTCCCTCAACCCTGACTCGTCAGGCAACCCCAATCTGAAAGTGCTCGCCGCGATCTTCTCATTCCCTCCGCCGATTTCGTTGTAGAGCTCCCAGTATCGGCTAGCGTAATCACGGAGGGTTTCCCCTGCCCTCATCTTCATAGACAGCAGCGCGTCCACCGGTTGTTGTTCCCGGCTGCACGTCACGAAACGGGAACCGAACTCTTGTATTAGCTCGGCGAAATTGTGAATGGAGCCCTTACGCAACCCGTTGAACCACCTCAAGGCGGTGGGACCGAGGCTGGAGGGAAAAACCTTGCACATCAGTGCGTCATTGCGGGCATGCAGAGACATCATCTGGATATAGTGGCTGACATGCTCCACGGGATCCGTTTTCCCCCCATACGAATTGAACGGCGGGCGCGTAAATCTGTCCAGCATCGGTGCTCGCTCAATGTCTGCTGAGAACGGTGACCGCGCTGCCCTGCGCAATGCGCGGCTCATAGCATCCATAGCTACATTCCTCGGTCGTCCCTCTGGAGATTCCGAGCCCCGATTTTCGTATTCCCGGGACCGGGAACGATTCGACTGCCGCTGAGATTCTGCTGAATGGGAGCGGTCTCGACGGTGACGGGACTCCCCTGAGTGCGAGCGCTCCCTATGGTGGCGGGATCCCGATCTGTTCGAGCCCGTCCCGCGTCTCTCTTCTTCAGCGTTCGGCCTTCTATCTCGGTCGTCTTGTCCGGCTCGGCGGCGCTCGTTTCGTGCTTCCAATTCCAGTTCCCGTACTAACCTCCGCAGCCGCTCAAGCTCTTCATCCCTGACGTCGGGTTGCTCACGCCTGGAAGCATGGGACACCGTTCTCCCCGTTTGATACGACCCTTCTCCAAGGCCGGACCGCTCCTCCAGTTGCTCGTAAACCGAATCCTCGCGTCTCTTTTGCCTCCGTTCCCGCCAAGTGGATTCCCTGGAAGATCCTGCCGAGCCACCCCCGGCGCTACCTCTAGACATCTTTTCTGTACACTAGCCTTGGTGGAACTACTGCTTAGTAGGATTTCCCACAGACGGCGCCAATTGTGCAGACCCAAAATTGGAACCCGTTGAACTGGGCCTCACTTGGGCTCACAACTTACTTGTATATCGGGTTTGGATTTCCTACAATGGGTCGTTCTGAACGCCAAGGCCCAATGGAATCTCTTTCCTCTGCTCGGGGTCTGGACCACTTCCTCCCTCTGTTTTCTCTGTTTACACCCTTTCTCCTCCCAATTTTTCCAACCCCTTTTTCTCAAAACTTACTGTATTTATAGTCTACAGAATAGTGGAGAGGTCATAAATGTTTGCCGCTGAGTGCCACCGGCGGTCCAGTATTATCGATCGTAAGTGGGTGGTTAGGTAGGCATGGGAAGCGGTGAGGGTGGCGTTGGAACTTGGTTCCCACCTTCACGATAGTTCCCTGCAGCGGTGCCTCTCCGAGACACGGCCGAGTAGGTACTGGGTGGGGGTCCCGCGAACTGTGCGTTTAACACTGCTCGGGGAAGATTTGCCGAGAAGCGGTGAAAGGGCGAAATTTGGGCCCGCAGCATGTGTGGCTCGGGGGTGGGCCGCTGGGCTGAGGGTGATACGCCTTCTGGGCCATATACCCAGGTCAGGGCCCAAGGCTCGCTAGGGGCCGTGGTACGGGGCCCGTACAGAGATTTTACCAATTGAGCTAATTGGAATTCACAAGATTAAGGTTTTATTGTAATCAAATCATAGATTTTTCTTTTTGAAGTGGTATGAAATTGAATTAAAAAAGTATTTATTTATTTATTTTTAACTACTTCCCAGTTTTCCAATATAGTAATGCAATATGACTAATTAGATTCCGCCCTAATAGGTGCATTTGTTAACAAAAACCCCCCTTTTTTTTTCTTTTTTTTCCTTCTCTTTTTAAGAAAATTTATCTTCTAACACATCTACCAATCAAGCATGTAGTAAGTTATGACTAAATATTATATTTTTTTTGTCCCTCGCTTTTTTGGGAAAAAATTTCTTCTAACATTGCCTTCTTAGTTCTTAGCGAACTATGTATTAAGCCAATGAGTAAATATTATATGATTGAATTGTATAATTCTTTACCAAAGTTGATTCCCCAATCTTTCATAGTGTATTCTAAATTGATTTGGTATCCTTATAAAAGATGCAAACATTGTATGTGGACAAGAGAGATATGTAATTCGAACCTCATATATACCATAAATCGCTTGATAATTTAGCCCAATGATAAAATACAATCAAGTGATCAACATAAACACTGAAATACAACGGTTCAAGTCCTTTTTTAAGTTAAATAGTTCCCTTAGTAAATGGTTATTTCACATAATTTGAAAATTTCTATCCACCTCATTTTCTTCTCTTTCCCTTTACACTTCCTTTTTCTCCCCCCATTTTCCATCATCTCACTTTTAACTCTAACCAAGTGTAAGGATTCGTTTGGTTTAGCCTTTTGGTTTTGGGCATTTATTAAAGTCCATTTTGTAATTGCAACTCAAAGGGTGCAACACAAAAACGTAAAAAATCACAGCAATAAGGCCATTAAGTGATTTTTAAATCTTACCAAACACCAAAATATGTATTTACAAAACAATATCCTATTTTTATTTTCAAAAAAACGAAACCAAACAAGCACTAACTTTGTGTTAGAGTAATCACGCATCTCTCAAACCCATAAAATTCAAAACATCAAACCCCCATTTCCCCACCCCAAAAACAATTCCTCGTAATCAAAATAGATTCTACACAAATCTTTTGTTTTTTATCCAACTTATAGATGATGATTTGTTGAAGGAACTATTTATTATGAGGTTTTTTTGTTTATTTTTTATTTTTTGCGCATTTTGCCAACATATACAATATTCTTACAAGTTAGCTTTATATTTTGGTTTGTAGCAAGAGCAACACTAAGCATTAAAAAAATAAATAAATAAATAATAATAATAATAACAATGATGACGATATGTTAAAGTAATTTCAATGTGCTTTTTGTGTTTAACAAAGGAATTTTTTTTTTTTTTAATTTCCTAAAAACAGAGATGTAAGGACACAGTTTGCAACCCAAACTCAAAATGTGTGGGATATTAGCCCAGTGAGCCCAGTACAATAAATTTGTAGAGAGTGGATCAAAGAACTATGCCCTAATGAATTTAACAACGGCTAGTATGGATTAAAAGATGATCGAGCAAGAACAAGGCACCTAGGACCGAATGAATTCACTATTCGATGAGGCAAATCTTAGTATAAATCAATAGAACTGATTATAAATGTGACTTTGCTTGCTACAGTATTCTTTCTCTATTTTTTCCGATCTCCCTTCCTTCAGGGGTCTCTCACATTATATATCTCCTTCCTGGTGATCTTGGCCCTCCATTTGTCAATCGTCTAAGCCACTACTCAAGTGCCTGTCCCATCAGACACCCCTTCTGGCTCTCTGTGAGTTGCGGTAGGCAAGAAAGCACTGTACAGGCGTCTTCTCCACATAGATGCGGCCTGAAAAGTAGCTGCAGTGCATTTAATGCGGAGGTAGTAGCTTTTCCCTAGGTATTTTTAGGTTCCCTTCCTTCTCATGTGTTCATGAGGCACGCTTCTAACACTGGAGCTTCTATGGAGGTCATTTTCGTTGCTGGAATACGTATCTGAGCTATATTTGTCATGGCCGAGGAGGAATTCCTCCTCGGACCGCCTTCTACTCCTTTTCTACTCACGAGACTCTAAACTGGAATCCATCATAACTATTTGTCCCTCTTCAGACATGATAACGTTCTCAGATAAGGCCCAAGGCCCAATATATAATTTTGGGCCCTTATCCCTACATTAGCCCCTCAAAACTCCGGTTTTTCCCTCTCATCCGAGGAGAAAAAGTGGGGTTTTGATTTTTAAGAGACAAAACCATTTATTTCTCTGGTTCACACGTGCGGGATTGCTATTTTTACGTGCCTCATAATTGCAACTAACGCTTTGAAGCCCACGAGGCGTCATTAAATGCCCCAAGCGGTGCTTTGTTCCCTAGATCTAACAGCGAGGCGCAGATCCAATGGTTGATCTTTCTCCTGGAATTTTGAGCGGGATAATTCTCACTCATTTTCACCCTCTATATAAAGCGTTGAAGGAAATCACTTTCCCTTTCCTCTACGAATTCTCAAGTTCTCCAGAGATCTCAAGCACTTCAACTCACTAAGCTCCGTACATCCCCAAGGTTCCTAAACTCTTTTCCTTAGGAAATTACCAAAATATTTTGTTAAAGGTTCAAGATTTGATACATACACTTGTTTTCGTAAGTATCTATTTCTTTAAACTTTCTTTTTCTCCTCGGCCGAGTTCCTCGGCCTTCTTCCTTATTAGAAAACCTTCTCCTTGTCATCTACGTTTGCTTAGATTGGTAGATTTAAGCACTTAATGGATTCTCCGTCTGGTACGGAGGGTTTTAGGGCCAAATACTGTATCCCACAGGGAGTGGGCTTACAATATTGTCCCCCAAACCGAATACTTACCAATAGAGAGGTGGGTGAAGTTGTCATTCCAATGATCGCCTTTATAGAGGGAGGAATGACACTTCATATGGGTAGGATAACCAGAGACTACCTGCTCAACCATAGGCTGTGTCCCCATTAGTGCGCTTCCAACATGTTTAGAGTCTTAGAGAGTGTAGATGCCCTAAACGACCAGATGAATCTTAGGCTTACATGGCACGATATTGCTCACATGTACAAGTGTCATTCTCTCGCCGGGGGATATTACCTCAAATCTCGATCCGAAGAGGTGAGATTGATATCCTGCCTTCCCAAGTCCAACAAAGGCTTGAAGGACGATTACCTGGTCGTCTCTAGGGAGTGGTACGACGGTCTTCACTGCCCAGTTAAGGTGGGAACACCAGGTGGGGTACCCCAGGATCAGGTCCCTTGGCAGGGACTTTAGTTTTCTAAGCTTTTCTTCTACTCATTCCAAGCCATTCATCTCCTCGAAAAATAGTTTTCATTGATCTGACCACAATTTCCTTTTTGGATGTTTTTACAAATAAAGATCACGTCTCTCTGAAAATTAGCCACGTCAACATTCTAGGGCTCAACTACTTACTGAGGTCGAAAATATTCGCAAGTGAAGATGGACAGTTACGAGCTGCTCACCTGATCTTAGATTACGAGCCCTTGCGGCGCATATTTCAGGACGCAGGCCAAGCAATAAGAGCAGGTAGCCCTAAGCTTGCTCGATTAGACGTTTTTAAGCCTGGGTTCTTGGCTCAGAGAGACCTTTCCCCTGTTGTGCTGCCACCCCATCCTGTTCCTCAACAAGTAGCTGCTCCGGGAGAGGAGTCAACCTCGTCCCGCCATTCCTTAGACACCGAGATCGACCAATTCCACTTCGGAGAAGAGGAAGGGGCACTGGAAAGGCCAATAGAGCTCTCGGACTCCGAGACTGGGTCTGAAAGATTTTCTGCCGTCCATCATCCAAGGTTAATAGTCGCTCGGCTAGACACTAGTTCCGAGGAAGAAGGAGGCATGGACCTTAAGCAAAGAACCAGTGTGAGAGGCCTAATGGCTAGCAGGAATAAAGAGGGGTCAACTTCAAAAAAAATTCCTAAGACCCAGGTTACTCCCAATCTTCCTCCTTCTCTCCCTCAGCTCCCTACTGACCTCGAATTGAAGGTCGATTCGAACTTAAAGAAGAAAAGGCCAGTAGAGGACTTGGAGGAAGGTGAGGTGACACGTCAAAAGGGTGCCAAGCAACAAAAGAAAGCCAAGGATCCCTAGGACAAGAGGGCCCAATCTGTGAAGAGCCGAGGGAAGGCTAAAGTGCGCTGAGGGCAGCGCTTCTAGGTCCCTCAGCTAGAGGTGGAGGGTGCTCCCATTTCTTGAGATACCATGATCTGGGAGTCTCAAAGGAGGCACACCAGCATCCTCGCCGAGGCCCTAGAGTAGCCCCTCCTCCTTCCTAGAGACATAGAGGGCCTCAGGCGTAACAGGCAACCTGACCTCTTCATGTCATTGAAGAGGGCCTTTGCAATGGTAAGTCAATCGGTATCCTTTTTCATTAAATACTAAGCAGCACGTCTATTTATGTATGTGCGTATTCTTTATGACCCCTTTGCTATTTTCATGCAAATTACCCAGCAAATTTATGTAGCTGAGGAGTGGGTCAGGAATGCTCAGGACGAGGTTAAGGCTGAGGCCCACTCCCTGCTGGAGGTTGAGAAGCAGCTGGGGCTCTAAGGCAGGAGCAGGCTGAGCTGTCCAAAAAGCTAAAAGAAGTAGACAAGGCTTGCCTGAGTGCCTTGGCAGGTCTAAAAACTGCGGAGAGGCAAGCTGAGGATCAGCGCTAACAACTGCATATAACCGAGATAAACCTGGCCACAGAAAAGCAAACTATTTTGGATCTCAAGGCCGAGCTGCAAAAGGTCAAGGATGCAGCTCGGGTGGCCAGGGAAGCCGTAGTGAAGGCATCCCACAAGCGTGGGGTGAAGGACACGGAGACCCAACTGGCCGAAGAGGTGGCCATAGTGTGTAGGGACTACTGCGCCGAGTCTTAGGGAGTTGCAATGGACCGGGCGGAAGTCCCTGCAGACTCTGAGCTAAGCAGGGCTGAGAATATCTTTTTCCCAGTGGATATTAGAGAAATTCTAGAATCGGACCCTCTTCTTAAGAAGCTCCCTACCACCCAGGATCCCCTTCCTGATGCTGAAGTTTCTAAAGGGGCTAGAGCAGGTAAGAAGGCTCAGTCACCGATGAAGGCCAAGCCCTTCGAGGATGCCCTTACAATCGGGGAGGTGGTTTCCCAAGCGAAGGATGCGGAAGCTAAGTCTAAAGCTGGTGATGTCGACTTCGAGGCTGCTGATCCCAAGAAAGACCTTCCCCAAGCCAAGGCCTAGATGTAGGACCTTTTTTTTTTTTTTTTTTTTTTTTTTTGTAGTTTTTTGTTCGCATATATATATATATATATATATATATGTTTTTGTAATGGCAATCTGCCATCAAACATAATGTATTCCCATTTCTGTTTAATGAAAACGTTTTTCCTTTTATCTCTCGTACGTTTACTTTTACGTGCTTCAAAGCTTATTAATGTTGTAAATAGTATTGAACTATTGCTATTTGTCTTTAGTGAAAACTAACAATAACATATTGCCTATACTTTGAGTGGTTTGATCAAGTATCAACAATAAAAAGGGGATAGCGCACATTTGTGTCAAGAGTTGATCCTCCTACAATAAAGACTGAATCTAGTGCATATAAAAACATACTCTGTAAAAATATTCTTCATTTTGCCCTACACTTGGACAAATAATTAAGGACTTCGACTTACTGAAAGCAATTAATCTGAGGAGTAGAGTATAACCCTGGAACTATTTTGACACTTAGTAAAAGACCAATAGATAACGTAGTGTTAGTTTTCCTCAAGTATGTGACCCAGGGGATCAGTCATGAGTAGGATTCTTTTTAGCGCTTAGAAAGATGTCATAGAGTGTTAATTTCCCTAAAGCATCTGGTCCGAGGACTCAGGTATGACTAAGGTTATGTTTAATCACTTATAAAAGATGTCACGGTATATTAATTTCCCCAAAGCATCTGGTCCGAGGACTTAGACATGACCAAGGTTCTGTTTAACCATTTATAAAAGATGTCACCGTGTATTAATTTCCCCAAAGCATCTAGTCCGAGGACTCAGGCATGACTAAGAGGCTGTTTGGTTCACCTGTTTCCATAACTTAATTCTCTGTTTTTATAACTCAATTCTCAAAAATAGCGGGACCCATAGCAAAATACTTGTTTGGCTGCACAATTTCTTTGTTTTCATAACTCTTTTTTCATCTCTCAATTCTCTACTTTTTAAGTTATGAGTTGTGGAAACTGAAAACAACTTTTGGCTATTTTCAGTTTCCATAACTCATAACTCAATGGCATTTTTGTAATTAAACACACATAGAGGGACCCACTATCAGATCAGCCGTAACTTTTGACCATTTTTTTTTCTTTCTTCTTTCATTGGACTTCGTTGGTTTCTTTCTTTCTTTTCTTTTTTTTCTTTTTTTCTTCTTCTTTCACTGGTTTCCGTTGACTGGGGGTTTTTTTTTTTCACTGGGTTCGGGTTTCTGGGTTTTTTTTTTTTTTTTGTTCTTTAACTGGGTTCTTTTTTTGGCTGGGTTTCTTTTGTTTTCACTGGGTTCTTTCAGTTTTCACTGGGTTCTTTTTTTGGCTGGGTTCAGTTCTTTCTTTCTTCTTTTTTTTTTTTTTTTTTTGTTCTTTCATTGGGTTCTTTTTTTGGCTAGGTTCAGTTCTTTCTTTCTTTTTCTTTCATTGGGTTCTTTTTTTGGCTGGGTTTCTTTTGTTCTTCACCGGGTTTTTGGGTTTAGTTCTTCTTCTTCTTCCTTTTTTTTTTTTTTTTTTTTTCACTGGGTTTGGTTATACTGAAAAAAAAAAAAGCTGCACCGAGTGATAGATATGGGACCCACAAACAGTGTGAAAAATATTGAGTGATAGTGCCAAACGGGTAGGGTATTTTAAGTGATGGGTGATGAGTGATGAGTAATGGAAATTGAGTGACGGAAATTGAGTGATGAAAAAAAAGTATCCAAACAGCCTTTAAGGTTCTGTTTAATCACTTATAAAAGATGTCAATGTATTAATTTCCCTAAAGCATCTAGTCTGAGGACTCAGACATGACTAAGGTTCTGTTTAATCACTTATAAAAGATGTCACAATGTATTAATTTCTCCAAAGCATCTGGTCCAAGGACTCAGGGATGACTAAGGTTCTGTTTAATCACTTATAAAAGATGGCATAGTGTATTAATTTTTCCAAAGCATCTGGTCTGAGGACTTAGGTATGACTAAAGATCTGTTTAATCACTCATAAAAGATGTCACAGTGTATTAATTTCCCCAAAACAACTGGTCCGAGGACTCAGGCATGACTAAGGTTCTGTTTAATCACTCATAAAAGATGTCACAGTGTATTAATTTCCCCAAAACAACTGGTCCGAGGACTCAGGCATGACTAAGGTTCTGTTTAATCACTTATAAAAGATGTCATTGAGTGTTAATTTCACCCAAGTATATTATCCAAGCGACCTGACATAACTTAGGATCTGTTTAACACTTATAAAAGATGGAATAATGAGAAGTATAATGCCTTTGATAAGTGAACATATTGACAAAAGAGACTTTCATTAATAATAATACATTTCTAGATTGTTTACATTCCACGGGCGTGATATTACATGCTCATCTAAGTCTTCCAGAAAATATACTCCGATACCGACCACCGAGGTGATGCGATATGGTCATTCCCAATTGGGCCCTAGCTTTCCCCACGCTGGGTTCTTCGCAGTACCCAGAACCTTTCTCAACACCAAGTCACCAGGCACTAATGGTCTCTGCTTTATGTTGGCATCATAACCTTACTTGAACTTGTGTTGGTAGTATACTAGTTGGACCATTGCATTTTCTCTCCTCTCCTCAATTAGGTCTAGGCCTTTTTCCAGCAATCCGTTGTTATTACTCGGATCAAAAGTACTTGTCCTCAGCACCAGTAAGCCAGTCTCTAAAGGGATAACGACTTCGACTCCATATGTCATTGAGAAAGAAGTCTCCCCTGTCGACCTGTAAGGTGTGGTTCGGTATGTCCACAGGACATGTGGCAGTTCTTGCACCCATTTTCCCTTCGCATCGTCCAACATCTTCTTGAGTCCACTTATAATGACCTTGTTTACAGCCTCGGCTTGTCCATTTTCTTGGGGATAAGCTGTGGTAGAATATCTATTTGTAATTCCTAAGTCACAGTAGTATCTCCTGAAAGATTTGCTATCAAACTGAAAGCCGTTGTCCGAGATGAGGGTACTAGGGACTTTGAATCATGTGACGATGTTCTTCTATACAAACTTCTTGGCATCCATGTCTTTGATGTTTACTAGAGGCTCGGCTTTGACCCACTTAGTGAAGTAGTCTGTACCGACCAGCAGGTATCTTTTGTTTCCTGCTACCTTAGGGAAAAGGCCCACTATGTCTAAGCCCCATTGGGCGAATGGCCAAGGGCTGGACAATGGATTAAGGGCTCCCCCCGGTTGGTGTATTTTTGGTGCGAATCTTTGGCACTGGTCGCACTTCTTTTCATATTCTTGTGCTTCCCTTTGTATATTTGGCCACCAATAGCTTTGAGTAATGACTCTGTGCACCAAAGATTTGGCTCTGGTGTGGCTCCCGCAAATCCCTCATGTAACTCCTCAAGGAGTAATTATGTTGCCTCGGGGTGTATGCATAGCAGGTATGGCCCAGAAAATGAGCGTTTATATAACTTTTGGTCCTCGGACAGCCAGAACCGATGAGCCTTTCTACGCACTTTGTCTACTTATGATTTCTCCTCGGGTAGGGTGTCTTCTTTTAAGAACAGTGCTATGGGGTCCATCCAGCTAGGGCCCCACCCTAACTTGGTGAACATGAACCACCTCTCTGTTCATTTTTGTGGGCTTGCATAGGTCTTCTACGAGGATGACCCGAGGTAAGCTCTGTGTCGAGGAGGTTGCAAGCATGGTTAGGGAATCGGCATGTGTGTTTGCGCTCCTAGGGATGTGCAACAGGCTGAAAGATTCGAATTTTGATTGTAGGTGCCTAACCTGACTCAAGTACCCCTGCATTGTTTCATCCCTTGCTTCAAATTCTCCTTTCACTTGGCCGACGACCAATCTGAAATTTGAAAACATATCTACAGCTTTTCCACCCATTTTCGGACCATGGCCATTCCCATCAACAGAGCCTCATATTCAGCTTCATTATTAGTGGCCGAGAATCCCAATCTTAATGATTTCTTGATGGTGATCATTTCGGGGGATACTAGTACTAACCCCACTCTGGAACCCTTCTGATTTGCTGCACTATCAACGTACACTTTCCAAGATAGGGGATCCTGTTAGGAGATCATGCCAACCGATTTTCCATTCATGTGTTGTGTTTCCGTTTCTTTTTCTAAAGGGAATTCAGTAAACTCAGCTACCAGATCCGCAAGGATTTGACCCTTGACAGAGGTGCGAGGCATGTATTTAATGTCAAAAGCCCTTAGAATTGTGGCCCACTTAGCAATCTTCCCCGTGTAATCAGTGCTTCGGAGCAAAGTTCTGAGCAAAAGCTGAGTTAAGACAATAATTGTGTGTAAGAAAGTAATGGGGGAGTTTGCGTGTGGCGTGTACCACTGCTAAAATAGCCTTTTCCAAAGGTAGATAACAGATCTCGGCCTTATGTAGTGACCTACTCACAAAATAAACTGGCCTTTGTGTGCTACAGTTAACTCGTATCAGGACCAAGCTCACAGCATGAGGGGCTACAGCGATATAAGCGAACAGGACCTCATTAACCTTAGGGCTGGACATGATAAAAGGTCGAGAGAGATAATCCTTAAACTGTTGGAAGGCCAAGGCACACTCCTCGGTCCACTCAAACCCCTTCTATTTATTCATCAGTAGGAAGAAGGGTCTACACCTATCCGCCGACCGAGAGATAAATCGATTCAAGGCAGCAGTCATTCCAGTCAGTTTCTAGACTTCCTTGGGATTTCGAGGTGGTCGAGATTAACTTTAATTCCTCTATGGGTTACCATGTAGCCTAGAAATTTGCCTCATCCCACACCAAAGGAACATTTGGAAGCGTTGAGGCGCAACTTGTGTTTCCTCAGAATTTCAAAGATGTTCCCGAGATCCCCTAAGTGCTCGGACACTACCTTACTTTTTACCACCATGTCGTCTATATAGACCTCAATGCTTTTGTCTAATTGCGGTTTAAACATCTTAGTTATCATCCTTTGATAGGTAGACCCTGCATTCCTTAAACCAAACGGCATCACCTTGTAGTGGTAATTTTCGGTGGGAGTGACGAAAGATATCTTCTCTTGATCATCCAGGGCTAATGGTATTTAGTGGTATCCCTGAAAGACATCTAGGAAACTCATCCGAGGATGGCCTATGGTTGCATCCACCAGCTGGTCTATCTTAGGCATAGGGAAAGGATCCTTTGGGCAAGCCCTATTCAGATCTGTGAAGTCCATACACACCCGCCATTTTCCATTCTTCTTCTTCACCACCACAATATTGGCCAACCACTTAGGGTAAAACACCTCCTTGATAGCCCATGCCTGCTTTGGTTTCTTCACCTCATCTCTGACAGCATTGGAGTGGTCCCTAGATGAGCACCGAGGAGGTTGCTTCTTGGGAGTAACAGAGGGGTTAATGTTTAAATGATGACTAAAGAAGCTCGGATCCACCCCCGAGGCTTCGTAAGCACTCCAAGCGAAGACATCAACGTTTTTTCTAAGGAACTCTGTCAGCTCTTCCTTCTCTGGAGGAGGTAGCTGAGCCCCGAATTGAAAGAATTTCTCCAAATCGTCACCAATGACAACCTTTACCAAACCTTCACATTTCGCCTCCTCGTCTAACCCATCAACAAGCAGGGTTGGAGCTTTTAATTGTTATAAGCCCCTTTCGACATGGGCCAAGGACTTGGCCTCGAGCTGATGCCAAGTGGCAGCCACCAGGCATTGCCTGACCACAGATTGATCTCCCAGGATCTCCTTAACTGGCCCTCGGACGGATATTTCACCTTTTGGTGTAGAGTAGAAGAAATGGTTCTTAAGATATCAAGCCAAGGTTTGGCTACAATGACTGTGTAGGGTGAATAGGCATCTACCACGATGAAGTCCACCTCCACTACTTCTGACGCAGTCTGCACAGGTAGCCTAATTTGGCCCTTCGGGATGACGATTTTCCCATCAAAAGTTACCAGGGGCAAGCTGTAGGGTGTAAGGTCCTCTGGTCTCAAGCTTAGCCCCTAATACAGGTCGGGATACATTATCTCGGCACCACTACCTTGGTCCATCATCACCCTCTTCACGTCATACCCCCTGATCCTGAGCGTGACCACCAAAGCGTCATCATAGGGCTATATGGTTTCGATCTTATCATCTTCCGAAAAACCTAGCATTGGTTGGGTGTTCTAGCCCTCTTCAGCTCTGGGTTGGGGTCCTCGGTGGTCATCCGAGCCACATACATCACTCTGGAAGGACAGGACCCGGTCCTCCCTAGTGTGGCGAAGATGACGTTTATCGTGCCTAATGGAGGTCTGGAATGAGCATCTCTCCGGGGTTCCTGGCCAGTGTGATTCCTCTGGCCGCTAGAATGATGCAAAAATTGCTTCAACTTTCCTTCTCGGACTAGTTGATCCAAGTGGTCCCACAAGTTTCTACAGTCTTCTGTAGTATGTCCCTAGTCTTTATGATACTGGTAGTAGAGGTTCTGATTGCGCCTCATGGGGTCTCCTGCCATCTTATTTGGCCATTTGAAGAATGACTCATTCTTAATCTTTTCTAGAACTTGATGCATTGGCTCTCGGAACACCGCGTTAACCGTCTGAATATTGGCAGATCCTAACTACTTGGCAAAGTCCCTCTGAGGCCGGTTACTCTTGTAATGGTCCAACCAAATTCCTCCTCTCTTGAGGGATAACCTTAGCCTTGCCCTTCGCCTGCTGCTGGTCCTCCTCAACCCTCTTGTATTTGGTAATCCGGTCCATAAGCTGGCATACGCTAGTGACAGGTTTTCCCGTCAAAGACTTCCTCAGATCGTGCCCAGTTGGGAGGCCGACCTTGAAAGTACTGATGGCAACGTCATTAAAATCACCATCTATCTCATTGTACATTTCCCAGTATTTGTCTGAGTACGTTTTTAGGGTTTCCCCTTCTCACATGGACAGGGACAGTATGAAGTCTAGAGGCCAAGGAACTCTGCTACAAGTGACAAAACAAGAGCCAAATGCTTGAGTGAGCTTCTTGAAGGAGTCTATAGAGCCTTCTTTTAGGCCATCAAACCATCTCATTCCCACGGGTCCTAGACTGGAGGGGAACACTTTACACATCAAGGCTTCGTCTTTGGAGTGGACAACCATTCTCTAGTTGAAATGTCTCACGTGCTCCACAGGATCCGTTCGATCGTTGTAAATGGTGAATGTTGGCTGATTAAATCACCGAGGCAGCCTTGGGCTTTCGATCCTGCGCGTGAAGGGCAACCTGGAAATCTAGTTCAACGCTTTACTCATAGCATCATTTCCCAAGCCCTTGTAAGGCGGGCTCTTGTACCTACGTTTGTGACGATGTTCTTACTCGTAGGAGAAGGACTCGCTGGGTGGGGTCCTTGACCTTCGCCTATAACTGGCATCCTCTCTATCATCAGAGGAAGCATCAAAGCTGGAGAGGGTTCACTTTTGTCTTGCATGGCACAGCTCTCTCTTCAACTGGTCAATCTCCAGTTGCATGGCCTTGTTACTTTTTGCATGGGAGATATGGCTTCCATCTCGAGGCTGACTCCTATCAGTATGTGTGGCACGCACACTTCCTTCACGATCATCTCTCCGCTTAAGGTTAACAAAGGGGTTACCATGCTGGGATCCCATAAACTCTGCTTGGTGTGGACCTAATCCTACCATAGTTAACCACTGTACTCACTATCACACAAGTTCTTCCCATAGACGGCGCCAATTGTAAGGACACAGTTTGCAGCCCAAACCCAAGATGTGTGGAATATTGGCCCAGTGAGCCGAGTACAATAAATTTGTAGAGAGTGGGTCAAAGAACTAGGTCCTAATGAATTTAACAACGGCTAGTATGGATTAAAAAGATGATTGAGCAAGAACAAGGCACCTAGGACCGAATGAATTCACTGTCCGAGGAGGAAAATCTTAGTATAAATCAATAGAATTGATTATAAATGCGACTTTGCTTGCTACAGTATTCTTTCTCTATTTTTTTCGATCTCCCTTCCTTCAGGGGTTTCTCACATTATATATCTCCTTTCTGGTGATCTTGGCCCTCCATTTATCAATCGTCTAAACCACTACTCGAGTGCCCGTCCCATCAGACACCCCTTTTGGCTTTCTATGAGTTACAGTAGTCAAGGAAGCACTGTTTAGGAGTTTTCTCCACATAAATGCGATCAGAAAAGTAGCTGCAGTGCATTTAATGCGGAGATAGCAGCTTTTCCCTAGGTATTTTAGGATTCCCTTCCTTCTCATGTGTTCATGAGGCACACTTCTAACACTGGAGCTTCTATGTAGATAATTTTCGTCATTAGAATATGTATCTGAGCTATATTTGTCATGGCTGAGGAGGAATTCCTCCTCGGACCGCCTTCTACTCATTTCCTACTCACGAGACTCTAAACTAGAATCCATCATAACTATTTGTCCCTCCTCGAACATGATAACGTCCTCGAATAAGGCCCAAGACCTAATATATAATTTTAGGCCCTTATCCCTACAAGAGGATTTCTCACAGCGAATTTAAAGGAGAACTAAATCATACGTTTCCTGGTATTTGTGTAAAGACTGTAGAATGCAAATGCCACAATCGCAATTTTCAAGGGAATTTAAATTGATATGGACTAGATGAACCTTTTGCTTTTACACTATGTTTAGTTGTAGATAGGGAAAGGGAAGCGAAAGGAAAAGAGGAAGGAAAGGGGGAGGAGAAAGGAAAAAAGAAAAGAAAATATTTCTCTTGATGTGTTTTAAATATATGAAAGAAAGAAAAGAAGAAAATGTGAGCATTCTAAGATTTGTTTGGTTTGCAAAAGCAAGAAAAAAGAAAAATGCATAGTTTTACCTTTGTGAGCACTTGCAGCAGTAGTGTTAAAAAGCTAAAAAGTTATTTTTAGCACCACTAAAAAGCTATTTGGAGCTGCAGCAGTGGAGCTATAGCCAAAAAATTTGGCTTCTCAGCTACAGTGCACAGTTAAAGATAGCTGTGCACTGTAGCTCAAAGGTAAAAAAAATAATAATAAAAAAAAAATTTTATTTTGTGTTCACACTGCTGGTTAGAATATTTGTGGTTTTTTTTTTTTTTTTTTTTTTTTTTTTTTTTGTAGGGGGTGTATTATTTTATTGTGATGTTTATATTATTTTATTGTGTTGAAAGCTAAAATAGATCCACTAATACAGCATGTGAGTAGGTAAAATAGATAAAATAACTTTTTGTGGTGTCAAATAGGTAAAAAAAAAATAGCTCCACTAATGTAGATGCTTAATAATAGAAAAATTCATTTATGAAAACATTTGTAATTTCTTAAAAGTATTAAAGACATATTTGTCATTTTATAGTATAAAGTGGTGGGCCTATAAAATTTGTGATCTTCCTTCGTCTTATTTCCGCTCAAATTGGGCTGATACAAAATCAGTGAGTTCCATGGAAAAAGAATCATTCCACATTATCCATTTTTCTTTTTTCTTGTACAACCAAACCAAACAGCGGAAAGGAGATGTCTTCCATCATTTCCCCCTCTTTTCTCTTCTTTTCCACCGTTTCCAAACGCACTGTTAATAAGTCTGAGTTGTCCAACGAATCACAAAGTTCAAAGTTTTGAATCTGGTGCTAGGAAATTGTTTACGAGCTTGTGTTGTTGTTGTTGTTTTTTTTTTTTTTTTTTTTTTTTTGAGAAAATGATAATAAACTTTATTTATTAAGAATTCATGATTTACTTATTTCTTATCCATTCATGTACATGTCAGCAAAGTTCGATTTTCGATATTCATCACTTTTGATATATGGTGGCATTAGTGATTAAGATATCAGTTTGATAACACCACCAATTTTCACGAATTTCATTCAATCCATTCAAGTCTTCTTCTTCATCTTTTTTCCATAGATATTTCTTTATCTTAGAGGTGAAAATTTGATGTGCAAGTTAATATGAAAAATAAGGAATTAGTGGAATGTTTAATTCTAGCTTGAAAATGAGAGAGACTATTTTATTCTTTATTATTGTGGTGATTAATGGACTGATATATATTGGAGCAAATATTGGCTAGATACATTCAGAATAATTTCCTTATTCATTGGTCAGTAAATAGTCTTTTTTATTATGAAAAATAGAGTCATTCACTCTCTTAATGGACAAACCATTTGAGCATTTTCATCTTTCAGAAATTTTATCTTATCATTTAATTGTGTAACTCCAGTCCATCAGATTTATGTCCAGCAGCTAATAACACCTAGATACAACAGCCCAATTAATCTTGGCTAAACTTTGTTGTTGTATCTTGGGGGAGACCATCAAAGGAGTTCTTATTCTTATCCGAATGTGTTCATTTTATTTAATTTGGTTGGATATATTTAAGTTTATTCAGAAAAAGAAATTTTTTTCAACCCTCCTAGAGTTGTAGATTTTTCTATACGCCTTTATAACAACCAACCTCAGCATTAATGTCAATTTGTTTACTGTTGTGTTTTTAACAGAGTAAAAGCTCTAGTCTAGAAGATTATCACCATGATATAACTAAATAATCGATTAATCAGACAAAATTTCAAATGATTTATATATTACTCACAGATTCATAAACCACCAAACGTGCCTATGTCTCACGTGGACGTTATGGAAGGGAAGAAAGAGGATGGCATTTAGGGCTTAAAATCAGAAGCTTTTGATGGAAAGAAAACTCAGTAAAAAAGAACTTATCAAGAATCCTAATTTATTGCCTTAATCATAAATAGACAAATAAATATATTTAGCAAAAAAACCACCAGCGCACACCCTTGGTGCGATGGTCACTCCACAAGTATAATTGTGGGGTGTGAGGGGTAAGGGACAGAGTTCAGCTCTTCAGAAGTAAACTTTATACATATATACACTTATATTAAGTTAGAATAGAATGTAAAATTCTATCTTGTAAAATAAAAAATAAAATAAAAAACCATACTGCAATTAATTACTAGCGTCTTGTAACTCATCATTACTTATTGCTTTTTTTTTTCCCCTACTATTTGTAGATCCCACTTGATCAAGCTTTCAGAAATGAGCTAGCTATTTCAAAATGAACACACATATCATTCAAATCCTCAACTTTTTGTTGCAATTCATCATTCATGTCCTCAATCATCTGAACTGCTGCATCATCTTCAACATCAAGAAGCTTCATCACGTATAGTGTCCCTTTTATCTCTTCAATTTCCATCTCCAATTTTTGTTTGGCAAGAAGTTGGTTTTGCAAGTAAAGTGTCTTATTTAGGGCCTCCAATATCTCCGTCTGAAAATTAAAATTCCTAATAAATGAAAGGCTACAGAAAATTCAAATTAAAGACAGACTGATAAACATTAGATTACCTTTTGCTGCAGAATCAGCCTTCCAACGATCTCATCATCCATTATCTGCTACAAGGACACAAAAACAATATCAGTCCACAACATGAAGCATCGTTTTACAAAATCAAAGCAACTGTTTTCGCTGTATCAATTCAAACAGCTTCTGCTAAATTGATCCAAATACACCAATTACTAGTAGATTTGGTTCATTCAACCCACAAGCTACTTGGGGATGTAAAGTAAGCAATACAGGTATGAAGAACAAAGTTAATTTCCTTATGGATGAATATTGAATGGCTGGGAATTTCACTATCATATTTTCTTCAGAACCATAGTCTATCTGACCTGTATACAAGCACCGAAAATCACTGTCAGAAGAATGAAGAGTTTTGAAGTGATAATCGAAACGATTATCAAAGTAGGAGCTTGTTAGATAAACATTCCAATGAACATCAAGCAACAGTTTCACCCAAATATGAAAAGCAAAAATTAAGGCATTAAACAAATTTATAAAACAGGGAAGTTTAGAAGAGTGAAGCTAGGTTATACTGACATTAATGCATACATAAGGCCAATGGCCATTGGAAAATAAATGTTTTTGCAAAGAAAATTGAATAGCCTTGCAACACTGCAATACGCAATGAGGCAATCATATAAACATTTAGAAGAATAAATGCTACACTTTTCGTATTTGAGTGCACAACATCAAATTCAAACGCTAAACAACACAGTTTCTTGAAAGTTATTCCAATAAATCCTAATAGTGTAACTAGTTTTAAATATCTTTAGTCTCGGCAAACTTCTTAAAATATCGAACTATTTTTAATATAATTTCCTTATTTACTATAAAAATATCGACTTAGACATTATATCTGGTCTAGACAAGCTACATATAAAATTACAAATACAAACCAATTTCAAAATTAAATTTATTTTCTTTTTAAATTAGGATTTTTGATTGGTAGGGCAGGCAGGCTAAGCCCCCTACCTAATATTCCATTCACAAGGGTAATTTTCTGTTGTCGTGACACTTTTAGAAATAAGCTAAGAGAATATTTGGTAGCCAAACAATCCTTGAAGTTGAAGAAAATTTTATTACATCTAAAAGTTACCAAGCTTCTCTCAAAAAAAAAAAAAAAAAAAAAAAACCTACCATGCTGTTATCCGATGTCATATTTACAAAACATGATAATTTTAAAACCTTCAGGAATTTGACAGACTCTTAACAACTAAGTACCTGCAATGACCCTGCCAATCATGTAAATTTGTTTCCAAACTAAAAAAGTTTTCTTAGCTTAAGGAAGCTTTTTTTACTCTATAGTGTAAATAACACAACCAGATAATTTTCCTAAGCAGAAATATCAAAGCCATTATAGGAAATGAGTTTCCTCTACATTACAATTTATATCTACAAAAATTTATTATCCAATTTTTATTTTCAAATTTTTAAAAACCCACTAAATTTAAAAAAAAAACGCTAATTATTAGTATTACACAACTTAAACTCAAAAAATCAACTACTAAGCTTCTTCTTTTTTTTTTTTTTGAGAAAGACTAAGCATATTTAGGAAGTGGGTTTACTTTAAATTCCTCAAAAGTGGAATAATCACCAAAATTCTTCTTCACATTTAAGCCACATTGAACACAAACACGCACATTCCTCTGAATATCAAAGATTTCCTTTGTTGTTTGCGAACAACAATATGATATTAATTAAACTGAATAAATATAATAAATCAAATAAGAGAAATTCTATAGAGAGAGACAGAGACATACATTGATTTGATTCTCTCTGTCTTCTTTCCTCTTCTTCTTCTTCTTCTTCTTCTTTGAAGGGAGAGAGATGATAACGAGCTCCTGAAACTGAAATATTTAATTATAAATGATTTGGGAAACGTGTAACAATATGGAATTGTTTTTGATAAACACAATCTGAAATTGTTGAGATTTTTTTTTTAAAACCAGATTTAAATTTGATAATTCAAAATTTGAAATTTGAGAATTTTTTTTTTGAAACCAGATTTAAATTTGATAATTCAAAATTTGAAATTTGATAATTATGTATAACACATATCCTTTTCTCAGAGCATTCGTAGCAGATGTTGCAAAACAAAAAATGCAATTTTGACATACCAAAAGTCTACTTTATTATTTTACCACATCATTTTACAATATCTCATTTATCAGATGTTCTATCATTCCATTCTATACATTAAAATAATATTTACTACTCATTAAAATAATATATTATCTCCTCCCTCTCATCACCATCAATAACATCAACCACAACCACGACACATCCACCACTGCCGCAACAATACCCACCAACAACCACTGACCGATAGCTACCACCAGCACAAACACAACAAATCACCAAGACCCACCACCATAAACCCAGCAAAACACCAAGACCCACCACCATTCACATAGAAAAATACCAAGAACCACACCAAAAACCTATACCAAACCAACTAAACCACAATCATAGCACCGCCAAACATCACATGATTCACAACAAACCACCAAACCCACGATCAATGACCAACTATCGCCAAGTATCGCAACAAACGAAAAAGCTCTGAATATCAACCAAAACCGATTGATCCAAACCACGATCAACCACTGACCCAAACCACAAAACGCACAAAATCAACCAAAACCCACTGACCCAAACCTCAATCCATTAGACCCAAACCTCAATCCCACAACCATCAAACCACCACCACGTGAAGTACCAACCAACCAAACAGCTAGTTGCCACCGATTCTCAAACTAGAACCCAACAACTCAGCAACCCGAAACTCAAACCCAAAACCCCTTCCTCAGGACCAGACCCATCAACTCAACAACCCGAAACTCAACTCAACAACGACACATCCACCACTGCCGCAACAACAGCCACCAACAACCACTACTGCGACCCACCTCGCCATGACCCACCACGCCGCCATACCCACGACCCACACCGTCACCTGACCCACGCCGGAGCCCACGCCAGAATATACCCACATCGGAATTCATCCTTCACTAGAGAGAGGGCAATTAGACAGAGAGGGAGGAGAGAGAGCAGGATCTGGAGAAGTGGAGACGGAGTGGCTGAGTGGGATGAGAGAGAAAGATGAATAATAATAAAAATAATTTAAGTACAAATGCCATTTAAGTCCTTACCGTGGCAAAATGCAACGGTATTATAGCATGTTGCAAAAATTTGGTACTATAGCATGTTGCAAAAATTTGACACATCTGATAAAACTCCGTTTTTGTGTTTAATGTGTCAAATATTTAGCATTTGGCACATCTGTTATGGATGCCCTCAAAAAGAAAGTATAACACATATTCTCATGGTATATCTCCATTGAATTATCAATAGTTTATCTTCCTTTCATTGATAAAAAAAAAAAAAGTTTTTGGATAATGGATACAGATAATACACACTTTTAAAATATTAAAAAAAAACATTTCCACTACTTATCTTTAACAATTCCACTAGAAGGAGGAAAAATAACGGTAGCTTTTTAATTAAGCAAAAAAAAGAAAAGAAAAACGTTCAGTTTGGTGTCTTTCGCCTAATGTATCGGTTGGCTTAAAATTTTGAATCGCTTTCAATTTGTAGACCCTAGCCAAACCTTAAAAACCACTCACCGTGTCTTTCGTTCAAAAAAATTAAGTTAAAAACCAAATCTCCTCTGTTATCACTGAGCCTCGACATTAAATTCTGTAAGATCAGTGCCGGCCCTGCACTAGATGTAGTTGATGTGATCGCTTAAAGCAACAAGTAAAAAAAAGACCTCCAAATTTTAACCAATAGGATTATTTTTAATTAATTTAGTTCAAATATTAGCTAACAAATAAAATAATATTTTTTTATCAAATTGAAGACAAGAAAAAAAAAGGAGAAAAATGATTCGTCCACAACAATTTTTACAATATTTTTATAAAAAATCATAAATAGCAAGTTGTTATAAGCTATTATTGATGGCAAAAAAATAATTGTAATAGTAGGTTCAAATTAGAATCAGTAACAATTTAACACATAGGATTTGTTGTGAAAAATATTATAAATATAGTTGTAAGGGCGGGCTTTGGTATTTAGGTCCAAAAGATGAATGGATTAAGGCCCAAAGAACCCAACACAATAAATTTGTAGAGAGTGGGCTAAAAAACTAGGTTTCAATAAAGTGGACAACGCCTTCAACGGGCTAAAGATGGTAAGAGAGCGAGGAAAAGTAATAAATAGACAAATATGGTGCACAAAAATTCTTCCTCGGTAATGTCCGAGGAGAGTATTTATGGAATTTATTTCTCTTAGATTTGATTTTAGTTGCTGTTCTTAATACTACAGTGTTTTTTCTACAGATTTTCTCCCCCTTCTCCTTGGAGGGTCTCTCACATTATATTGCTCCCTTCAAGCGATCTTGGCCCTCTATTTGTTGATTGTCCAGTCTACCACTTGAGTGCTTGTCCCATCAGACATCTTCCCAAACCCTTTATGAGTTGCGGCGGCCAAGACAGCACTGTTTAAGAGTCTTCTCCACATAAATGCAGTCAAGAGGTTTGGTGGGATGCATTAAATGTGGGGGCAGCCACCATCCCTCCAGTCATGTCAGGGCTAACCCCCTCTCCGAAACTTTTTCTCAACAATAAGACCTCCTTTGGCAATGTGCCACTAACGTGGCCTTATTGTCCGAGCATGTGGTCTTCTCGGCACGATAATGAACTTCTCGGCCATAGATACAACACGTGGCTCAGGTACCTTATTTAAATTCTTGTGCCCCACAATAGTACTTCTCAAAAAATAAAAAAGAGAGCAATACACAAAAAAAAAAAAAAAAAAAAAAAAAAAAAATTCACAACGTTTTTCATAATAGTTGAGTTGACAAATTTTTACTAGTTCTCACTTAGGTCCACAACTAATATCATTCTTTTACTTACCACTATTAATCTATCACATCAATAGGTGTGAAATGTTTTATCAAATTTTTTGTGTTTATAGATTTTCTAAAAAAAAAATTACGTGGTTTATGTTAATTAGTAATAATTTTGCATGTAAAACAAAAGATAATAGAGTTTAACTAATATTTAATTTTTTTCAATCATATATATATATATATATATTATATAAAATGCATCAATATTAGTTTTCGCCTTAGGCACCCAAATGCATTAAGCCACCTCTGGTAAGGACATGACGTAAAACTTATGTTTTACTCTTTTAATTTTAACATGTCACGCCATCTTTTCACATATTTAAGAATAAACATAATCACATTCAGTTATTTCTAATACCCATATATAAATTCAATCAAATTGAGAGTTTATTGAGATATTATTAAGTGTGGTATGATATATTGAATTTTAAGTAAAATATTGATGTAGCAATCACTAATTAGATAGTATAAAATATGAGTTTTACATCCCTTGCTTACAAATTCGGAATCCTAAACCTCCATTTAATATTCCTCTCAATATCATTTACTCCCCGTCTGTACCATTCCTCTTTTGTAAGAACAATTACTGAGAAATAATAACATTGTCTGCAATAAGCATTACTTAGAGAAGGAAGGCGTTGGCTTTTGCAGCAATTACCAAAGCAACTTCAAAGGGGAGGATAGCCTAATTGTTTTTCTTCTTGAAATTTTCTTTAATTTAGAGCTAAAAAAAAATTAATAATAATAAAAAATAAATAAAATAAAAAATAAAAACCATAGGAAAATGGAGTACACTTGCAGGTAAGTTGAGTACGCCACTTTGGGAAACCTTGTTTAAAACGGGGTATTGGGCCAGGGCTGTGTTTTTGGGTTTCTAGGAATTGGACATTTTGGCAGGGATTCATATTTCTTGTCATTGGGACTACTGATCATGGTCCAGAGCTGTAAATGAATCAAGTCATTCATAAACAATTTGGACCCAGCTCAATAAAAAACTCGTTCATATTTGTTTGTTTATAAATAAACCAAGCTTGCGCGTTAGGGTATATTTGTTTGGAGAGATTTTAGGGAGGATGGAAAATTGATAAGAGAAAAGTGGAGAGAAATTTTTTTAATGGATGTTTGGTGGGAAGGGGGAGAGGAAAAAAAATATGGTGGGGTCCAGGTGTTTTCTCTCCAGACCCACCAAAATGTTTTCTTCTCAAAATGGAGAGAAAACTTAAAAGAGAAAACTCAGTGCATTAAAAAGACTGGAATACCCATGTGCAAGTGCACATGGGTTTTCGTTTCTCTGCCAGTTTGGCTTTTCTGTTTTTCTTTTTTTTTTCTCCTCTGATTTTTATCCCAGTCCGTTATACAGTCATACTACTACTATCTATTTTTTCTTTTTTTTGGTTATCAAAAAATATCTTCCTTTTTGTTTAATTTTGTGATTTTTTTTCCTTTTATTTTTTTTTCCTTCTTTTTTTTTTTTTTTTTTGGTATTTTCCTGTACTTCTTTTTTTTAGTGCTCATCTTCCTTTAGCTTGTACTCCTTTTAAAAAAAAATTTGAAGTGTTCATACTTCATACACAATTTTTTAAATAAAAAATGTGTTACTTTTTTATTTTATTTAATGGGGACATAATTGTAAATTTATACTTACTTCATTTTCCATCCTCTCAACCAAACAAAAGAGTTTTTCATCTTTCCACTTTTCCTTCCCTCCAACCAAAAACACATGAGGAAAAATTAAATCTTTTCTATCCTCTCACTTTTCCATTCTCTCACAATTTTCTATCATTCCACTTTTCCACCCCTCAAACCAAACGGACCCTTAGTTTTAGGCTTGTTTAGTAAACAAGCCGAGCCCAAGCAAAACTATTTGTTCATAAACAAGCTCGTGAACTATAAGGCTTAGGGGTGGCAAAATTTGACACGACCCGCGAACCCTACACGACACGACACGAAATTAGCAGGTTATAGGTTGAGACTTAACGGGTTCATGTCATATTCGGGTTGACACGGCTGACCCGTTTAATAAATGAGTTGGGTTAGTATTGAACACATAGAACCCGTTTAACCCATCTGACCCATTTAATTAAATGACATTTTACCAAAATACCCTTCAAACTCTAGGTATAGAAACTCATTAGTTGTTGTGATTTATTTTGTTTGACATATTGTGATTAATTATTTGTGATATTGAGATATGCTTTAGTTTTGAATGATTATTTATGATGCAGTTACTCGTTAATTCTGAATTTTATATTAAAAATAATTTATTTGTTTGTTTTTTCATAATTTTTTTTTTTCATTTTGATAAAATCTGATAAACAGGTCGACACGACTGACCCGTTTAATAAATGAGTCGTGTTAGGGTTGAGAAATCTTGATCCGTTTAGTAAACATGTCGGGTTAGTGTTAACCTATATAGTCGAATACTCATGAGTTGACACGACACGAACCCGACATGCGAACACAAATTGCCACCCCTAATAAGGCTTGATACAAAACAAGTCAAGTATAGACTCATATATAGGCTTGATATGTGCTTTCTAAATAAACTCATTACACATATCTTAATAGCAAAATGTCTCATATTGGACCACTACCCTTTACCTTAATTTTTCATTTCCCTCCAAACTGATCAAGCACTACTTTAGACTTTAGTCACCTTTAAAAAAAAAATTATAAGTGGGCCACTTATGGTCCTTCCTTATCCATTATTTAATGTAAAGTTATATAACATGTTAATCCTTTCTCATTCACAATAGTTACAAACAAATCTTTTTCTAGTTCTTTATCATCTAATGTGGGTGTAAAAATTATATTTTAAACTATTGATGAAGCTATAGGCAATAAAGGATGAATGGATGGATTTACTTTTGTAAAGTTGTAATTTGAATGATGGCTAATCATAGATCGGACTAGAAGCATGATAAAATGAGTATGCTATTTTCTTTTTTTTTTGATTTTGGGAGATTTAAGCATTTGATAAGATAATTTTGTTAGATCTCAAGCTCAAAAGCTTGATCTGAGCTCGAGTTTGAGCTTGATATTAAGCTCGAGCTTGGCTTGACTAATGAATCAAGCCAAGCCAAGCCAAGCTCAAACTCAAACAATATTTTAGGCTTGTCTCAAACTCAAGCCAAGCTTAAGCTTTTGAATTTTACCGATGAGCCAAGCTTGAACATGCACTACTCGGTAAATTCGGCTCGTTTACAGCCTTACGCGTGGGTGTAGGCCGAAACAAAATAAAGTGTTTAGAATAGCCATTAACTCCAACCAAATCACAATTTCTCTTTAATTATACTTTTTTATTTTTATTTTATTTTTATCTATTAGATTGCTAATCAATTCCCTTCCTTGTGGATTCGACTTCAAACTCACGAAGTTATTACTTCATGACAATCCTGCACTTGGGAGTTGAAGTTGCAACAATGAGAGAAAAAATTGTAGATTAAATTTTTCAGCAAAATTTTTTTTTTTCATTTTTTCTTTCTTTAAAATTGTGGAATTATTTTCTATTTTTGGATTTTTTTTTTATTCTTTTAGATGCAAGAGTGGAATTTTTTAATGTTAATTAAATTTAGTATTATTTTATTAACTATATCCAAGTTTAATTGTGCCACAAAATCTTTTTTTGTCACTTAGATAATGGCAAGGACCAAATATGACCAATAGGTTCATAAACTTAAAGAAATTGAAAGTTTTAAAAAACATGAGAACAAATGAAAATGACTCCAAAATAAAGGGACCAAAAAGGCGTTTTTGCCTTTAAATACTACTTCCACACCTCATAAGAATAGAATATGGTGAATCATAAAGTCGTGGTTAAAGATCCACTAGGTAAGATAGAAACAAAAAATTCATCTTGGGAGCTCATAATAATATTTGGGTGTGTACTTGGTAGAGTTGTTATATATATAAAATTTTAGCATAGAACAAATGTAGAATTAAAATTATGTGACTTTAAGGGTGATTGCAAAAAAAAAAAACATTTTGGAGAGGAGGGGGTAGTCTATCATTCATGGTACCCAAACTCTCACCTATAGGATCATAGGGCCAGGCCAGGGTCGGTTTTGAATCTTGCAAAACATCCAGACTCAAAGAAACCTATTCTTCAGGAAATCTAAGAGGAGCGCAGCCCAGTTCATGTTAAATGGCCCATAATTGATAATCCTTCGTAATTGTTAGGCCAGGATTTCTCTTAGTGCAATATTCCAGTTCAGTTTGGGCTTGTTGGTGTATGAATTTTTTTAATGAAAAATCCCAACCATTGAGATTGACTTGACTTCCCTTCTACTTTTAGGAACTATGATTGAGATTCACGTTTCTTGTCCCTTCGATAAAATCCCATAAAAAAAAGTTCATTGTTTTTATTTCTTTTTTTCCTTTTTTATTGTTTGGGTCCATGCTTTGAATTCAGTTGCCAATATCAAATGAGGCTGAAGAGTGAGCTTACTTCTAAAGCTTCCCAAGCAATGAAATTGGGGTGGGCCTTAGTACTGAAATTTTAACCCTACCTTCAAGGACAAGTGAAAGAAAGGAACTAACACCCTCTTCCTTTTGCTCTAGAATGAATGTCTCTCCTAATTTTTGCTTAGATATGTTATATTGTTACAACTAGCTCCATGCAGCTGGCAACTTTTTAGACGAGGAAAGAAATCTTAGATTTTGACTTTGAGGTTACATTTTTGGCCATATCCCAATAACATCTATAACAAGAGGAATAGGTTGAAATTGACAATCCTATGAAATGTGAATAAAATTTCTTTGTTCAGCTGGTGCCAAATAACCATCACAACCAGAGGAACACGCCCAAAAACAAATGTGCCACTAATCTTAATGATTGTTGATTAATCAGAAAGTTGTTTTCCTTGTAAATTGACTTTTGTTTGAGATCTACTTTAGCTTAACGATTTAGAAAAAAAAAAAATTCTAGGACCACACCCTTTATCACATCATTTTTCACAACTATTTTATATGACAGACTGTGATTAACTGTCTGTCACTTATATAAAAACCCATCACTTTTTCTCTATCACTCACAATCTATCATATTAGAGTTGTGACAAAATTGTAGCGCAAAAAGAAATGGTGCAACTTGTGAGTTGAACTGAGATAAAGTCAGCTCAATCAGTGGAGGTGGAGGTAAAGGAGCCATTATAAGCTGTTTTGAAAGAAATGAGCCAACAAGAAGAGGCTAGCGAGTAAACATCATGCAAGATTATCGATATGACCGTTAAACCAACGTCGGTTCCTTTCGCTTTTACTCTACGCTGGTGGGTTTGGGCTTTCGGACCCACCTAACACACACTAAGCTGTCCTCCATAACAGAATAGAACAGAGCCCCCCTCTTATTATTAAAAATGATGGTACAAGAACTTTAATTTTTTCATGTGATCATCATGATTCTTTTAGAATTTTTTTTTTTTTTAATTGATTGTTGCCATCTGAAATTGATAGTATACCCTCTCTACACTAGTAGTTGAGGTTCATGAACAAAAAATTATTGGTTTTTATGACTTGGGCAGTGTTTTTTTTTTTTTTTTTCCCCTATTATTATTGCTGAAAATTAGGTGTCGGGTACGTTCTTTTCTTTGAGACTGTGTGTATGTGTGTGTCTTTAAATGTAATCCTGGTTTGAGAATGAGAATGAGATTGAGGAGTGAGGACTAATTCAGAATCTAATCCTTCTCTTTGAGTTTTGAGTGCATCCACAGCAATAATTTCTTATATATAGTGTTTTAACTTTAATGCCATCTATATCTCTTTTTTTTTGTTCATTTATATAATCAAACTACATAGCACATATAATGTGAATTCCTTTTTAGCCTATGATGATAGTTCTTTATTATCAGATCAAGACACTAATCGATTTTTGATATAGGTGAAATATTACGTGAATTCTAATTAGCTTAATTGGTATTTTTTTTTTTTATTGTTGAATAATAGAACTAGACTACACACAACACTTTACAATACTTTTTTTTTTATCAAAAGAGTCTAAGGACACAACTTTTTATACAACTTGTTAAAATAACGTATGAGTTCTATAAAATAAAGTGGTGTAAATGGTGAAGGTTCAAGTAAAAGTGATTACAAAAAAAAAAAAAAAATGTAGAAAAATAAGTGTTGATAGCTCTCGGGGGGAAAAAAAAAAAAAGACATCCTTTCCCATATGGATTAAATTTGTCAAACAATTTTTTGAAATGACATAGAGACTTTTAATAAAAATTTATTTTTGCTTACAGTTAATTTGGCCTCTAACGTCAATTTATTAACAAAAATTGATTGCAAGTTCAAAATAATATAGACTAAATTAACTGCCATTGAAATGTATGGATCAAAATAGTATTTTTGCTTTTGTTTTTTTTTTTTTTTTCTTTTTTGTGGTAAATACATGTTCTAAATTGTCACTGCCTACTTCTCACACCAAAATTTACTAGAAATAATCAAGTATGTCTTATAATGGGATAGGAAATAACGGGATATAAAGAAATGGGCCTAAATTATTATTGAATAAAATTTTTATATGAGGGCCTAAATTAAATTTCTCAATAGTGCTATTAGGGGTGTTTGTTTTGCCGTGATGTTATATTAAGCTGTAATATTATGTTATTATAATCTTACATTAATATAATTTTAATATAAAAATACAATATTGTTTAGGAAGATGATGAAATTAAGATGATGTAATATAGTTTGTAATTTTAAATTATGATAATGTTAGAAAAAATAAAATAAATTAAAAATTTTAATATCACATTATCTTAATATGCATCATATTAAGAGCACATTACAGCGAATCAAATGCTTGTTAAGAGGTAAAGTCGTTATAAGCTAAGGATTGGAGTATAAAGCAATTTTGGGAAATCACTTTTTTTTGTTCGTCTCTAAATTAATTAAAGGAAGACACGTGAAGCCAAATAATCATGTCTATTATTAGTTTGGACCCAACAAATTGTCTGTGGGACAGCTTTTGTTGCTAAAACTCATTACGCTGTTCTTTTATTATTACTATTATTTATCATTTTTTTTTTCCTAAATAAACGATAGAAATCAATAGTACTAGCAAAATTATTCTTGAAGGCAGTTATCAAGGCGTGACAACTCACCAGGCCCACACATTTTTTGGCGGTGCTTCATCATACCAACTGAATTTGGCAATTTCTGTACCAACTAAATGAAAATTGGTGTAGATTTAGTAAATTTTTTTAACGTTGAATAAGAGATAAGAGATATGGTATTCAACTCTATTTCATATTATTTAAGAAATTGTGTTATGTGTAGTATAAATTATCTTACTTTTTCTTAAAAGTTATTATAACGTTTGAATGGAATTAGTAGTGTATATTTACGTTAGAACTCATTTTTCTACTCGTTGTGTGTGTGTTTGTTTCCAAAAAATAAAAAGGGTTTAATCTCCTTTTATACTATAAATTAATTGGTGTTTTAATTTTATGATAAAAAAAAACAATCATTATAGAGTAAACATTATAGATTTGAAATACTATCATATCTATAAAATAATAATAATAATAATAATTCCAAGTAATTTAATGACTGAGTTTTGGTCTAACTATAAGTAGACAGTAAATTCAAATTAATTCCAAGAATCTTGTTCAATTACATTGATGTTTAGAGTTTTTGTACCTCAATTTAACATTCTCCTATTTTTCTTGAGTTTTGTAACCCATGAGAAAATCTGTATTTTTGTTTCTTTATTTGTCATAAGAAAAATAAATTCAAACAAATGTTCCTCGTTTTGGATGTATAAATTTCAACTAAAAAGGCCACATTGAAGTAAACAGCATACGGAGGCAGGATCTATGGTCCACTAATCATAATCTCGTAGAAAAAAAGTGTTTTACAATCTGTATAAATAAGAGTTGCTTTAGCTTTGTACAAACTAAAAGAAATCTTGTTTTATAAACTAATGTTACAAAGGACAAATAGTTTTACAAAAATTCAATCTTACAAATTGTTGTGGTAGAATATCACGTTTGGTCTGTTTTCTAGGCATATAGTAGGGCATCAATTCATAGTATGAGATTTAACTAGAACCGTATTAAGCACATAATATTACAAATTAACTGTCACTTCAACTAAAAGAAAAAAGGTTGAAATCTTCCTATATTTCATGCATTTTAGTCCTAAATGTTGTTGGATTCTAAAAATATCATCATTGATAGATGGAATTTTGTTTAACAAGTTCAGCCTGTAAAAGTTAAAAATACTAAGTGGTGAATTGAAATTTTAAACTTAGAGCAATGATATATTAGGTTGGAGGAGTACATGTTAGCAATATCTCAATGTCATGATTATGAGCCCATTAAGGTTAATGAAAGCTCTAACAAACCAATTTCCCCAACAAAATTTTTAATGGACAAAGCTTTTTGTCATAACAACCAGAGTGGACCAGCTTGTTTCTCATGACAACTATTTAGCGTTTTTCATAAGGCAAAAGTTAATGAATTCCTTGAAATCATTTTTTTAGTGAACCATTTTTAGAAAATTAACTAATTTTTTTTTATAAAACTTATATTAAAAAATTCTTAAAATGATTTACTAACAAATACCCTAAAGACATTTGTTAACCGGACCATTTTCATAAATAAGCCAGGGTCACCAAAATAAGGAGACATTTTAAGTATAGGTGAAGGTTCCTAACTAGATTATCCACATCAAAACACAAGTGCAGTGTTTCATTAAAAGAACCTACCGCTTGTACAGTTATTTAAGAGAAGGGTTTAGATGCCAACATATATGGGTCACATTGACACTACCCTCTGAGTCTGAGTGATAGGAGAATCACCCCTTATGGAATTCACATCTAGAATGAACACTTTCTATCTTGGTTGGTGTCAAGGGATTAATTCTAATGTATTCCAACTGACATTTCTTGCCATTCGCCCTATGTATTTAGGTCAGCCATACCTTAATCTAGCGACCATTTATTATCTCAGCATACCCTTGAGTTTGATAGATTCAACCAAAACATTTTTACCCTAGATCTATTACTTTATTCGGCAATCAAAATGAGTACTTATTTAGTAGCCTAACGAGACAAAGGATCACATCTATGTAATTTATTTGGGATTAATGTCCTAATTTCAAACTCTCAATGATTCCTCCATGTTATCTATCTATATAATGATATAAACTATAGGTCTTTAAATATTTTGTTAATTTCTTCTAATATTACTATATAAAGTTATAAACTGAAAATTTGTTCAAACCTCACATTTTTGCTACTTCATATTTGTAAGACATATTAATTTAGTTCTTAGAGTTTTTTTTTTTTTGTTGAGAAATTTAGTTCTTAGAGTTGAAAATGAAAATAGTGCTAATCCGTGTTATTTTGAATCAATTAAAACATACTAAATCATATATAGAGTAACCCCACACTATAAAAATTATAATTAATTCACACTTAAATTAAGAATTTTTTTTTTTTTACAAATTCTCTAGTTTAACTTTTTTATTTATTAATACCTGTTAATTAAAATTTTCTATATATTATATAAGTTAACAACTAGCTACAAGAGATTATTATTGTTACATTCGTGGTTTTAAAAATTGAATCGGTCTAATCAAAAATCAAACCTTAAACCATTTGGATAAAAATGGCAAAAATTGATAAAAATAGTTGATTCAACAAGTAAAACTATTTCCTTTAAAAAAAAAAAAAAAAAGTAAAACAAAAAACTGGAATTTTTTCAAGTTCTCTAACTGTTTTGGTTTTCGAAAACAGGAATGCAACACATTGTTTATCCACACATTAATTAGCTTGAAATTTTTTAGACGATAAAAGTCTGACAATAATTTTAATATATTTTTTAAATTTAAATAAATTCCACCATCCAACCAGGTCCCACAGCATCACCTGTCTGTGTTTTCACCCGTACCAGAAACGTAAAACTCGAAAAGAGAACCACCAACAAACCCTAGTAAAACCAAGATTCACTACCATAAACACACACATTAACAACGGGATTAAAAAGCCGGTAGCCCACGTGGCATCCAGATCAATCATTCCGCCACACACAGCAAAAAATAAATGGGACCCACATATGAACAAACGGCTACAGATCTGTTTGGTAGCACAAATCATCCCATGTGGACCAATAATCCCGAACCTTCCTATGCAGTTTTTATTATAACAAGTCTCTCACAGATCCAAAAACCAAAACCCCAAACAAACCCTTATATGCCTATTTATATTCTGTTCCATTTTCCCACTAAATACACGCTCTCTCTCTCGCACACAAACTAAAAAGCAAAAAAGAAAACTCGCGCTCTCTCTCTCTCTCGGTCTTATTGGCACTGTGAGTACTGACAGTGCGCAGGATAAGCAGTGAGAGGGTGCGCAGGATAAGAGAAATTACGATGGATCGGAGGGCAGCGTTTTTTGTAGGATTTGTCTGCATTGTGATCGCCGGCGTCGGAGGTCAATCTCCTGCGACTTCTCCCAGCTCTACTCCCACCACGCCTTCTCCACCGACTCAGTCTAGTCCTCCATCTGGTGCACCACCGCCGGCCACCACCACTGCTCCTCCTACTCCTGCAGCTACATCGCCACCTCCAGTTACACAGTCTCCTCCACCGGCGGCTACTCCACCGCCGGTGAGCGCTCCTCCTCCGGCTACTCCTCCACCAGTTAGCTCTCCACCTCCTGCATCGCCTCCTCCGGCTACTCCTCCACCAGCCACTCCTCCTCCCGCAACTCCACCTCCTGCTACCCCTCCTCCAGCAACCCCACCACCTGCTTCCCCTCCACCACCGGCAACCCCACCACCAGCAGTGCCTCCACCTGCGCCACTCGCATCGCCACCTGCTTCAGTCCCTGCACCAGCACCAAGCAAGAAGAAGGTGAAATCTCCAGCTCCGTCTCCCTTGGGGCTGAGTCCACCAGCTCCACCAACTGGTGCTCCAGCACCTAGCTTGCTCGGAACTGCTGCTCCTGGACCTGCTCAAAACGACGACGTAAGTCTCCTCCCTTTTTGCTCTACTAATAAATATATAATGTGCACATGAGCATGATCCATCGTCGTTTAGCGCCGATCGATCTGAGTGTTTAAGGTTTCCAACTTTCAAGTATTACTATACGATCGATCTGGTTTTTAGCCTCCAAAATGTTAATAAAGTGATTTAGAATTAGATACATAAAAATTAGTGATAGTAATTTTACATTTTTTTTAAATTTAAACAGTTGATAATCAATGTTTTAAAAAAAAAATATATAAGATGAATGTTAATTTGGATTAATGAGTCCTTAAACTTATGATGATCTAGTTTATAGAGTTAGTTAGAGCAAGTTAATTTCAAAGGTAGTTTTTATTTTTATTTTTTCTGTTGCTGCGAGGGAGCAATGTAGTAAAGGATGAAGTGGATCTTTCTGTGTGTCTGACCCTGACCTAGGTCGGTCACTAATAATGTTTTGATCATGTGTCTCCGGTGTTCCAGTTCTATTGTCTGGAACTCACGTGAGCTTGGGGAGCCGTGTAGATCTGATTAGTACTGTATAGTCAGAAAAGCACGTGTTCTTTTTTTAACTATTTAAAAAAAAGATTTTCGGACACCACTATCTACTCCTTCCCTAGCCTCTTCTCCTTCATCAGGTATAATCGGACGATTCACATGAATAGTAATTGATTGCACCGTACGAAGTAAACGTGGCCTATTAAAAAAAGCCAATAAAAGACAAGGGAAAGAAAAAGAGAGAAAGTTGTAGTTGTAGGGGTTGATGCCATTGCCAGCTAGCGATTGAGCAGAGATAGAGAGGCACAAAGTGTTGTGGCTGGGAGGGGAGGGACACCGCAACACAAGGCACAGAATTCTAAAGTCTGCAAAGACAAAGATAGGTCATAGCATGGGGTGCCTATACTCTCGTGCGTGCTGGTTCACGCAGTTTTAGGTGCACAGTATTTTAATGAATGAATTGGTAATTTAAAAAGTTAACTTGCATAGCAATGGATCATGCTACAGATTCAGATTAGGGTAGTTTCCATGTAAAAAAAATATTATATTAGATTTGTGAGATTGATATTTACTAATTTTTTGCAAACCCACAAAAGTTTTAAAATAAAAATATTTTCTTACAAATCAGGTCCCAATTTATATTCTTCTCAAAAAAAAAAAAAAAAAAAAAAAGGTCCCAATTTATATTAGAATAAAACAAAGCAGTAGCTAACAGGTACTGGCCCCAAAATAAAATTTTGTACTACTTTTATGATGCCACTTTAGTATAGTAAAGACATTTCTTTTTCATTTATGTTCTTTTTGTGTGTATGTTTCTGTTTCATTGACTGTAATTACTTTTAGAAAGGAACTACATTGCATGTCCAGACATATATGGTTGCTAAAGATATTTGGTTGATTGAGATTTTGGTAGTCATCTTACACAATTAAGTAATTAGACACATTTCACTTCAAGTAGCAACTGAGAACCTGTCCTACCCTTGCTCATGTTGTCACATACCTGAAAATGGTAAACAGGGGAAGGGGATGATCAAATATGTCGAGGATTTTTCTTCACAACGATATGGAATGTCCGATTATAAGCTAAAATTGTGTCATGGGATTTAGTTTTTGATGTTTCATATATATATATATTATATTGTCTTTTACAATTAATGCTATTATTGTTTAACAAGCTTTGGTGCAACCTTATATTGCAGAGTGGGGTGGAGAAGATCTTGTCCATTCAGAAGATGGTTGGGAGCTTGGTCTTTGGATGGGCTCTCCTATGGTTGGTTCTTTAGAGCTGCGTTTTTACCTTCATATTTCTGTGTTATCACTTTTGCCTCTATATATTACTTACTGCCCATCATTATAGCTCTACCTGATGATGGGACTTTCTTTCTACGTGTATTTGAGCTATATACATTCGGTTGAATTCTTTGGGAGATTTTTGGAGGGGAGTTTTATGTATTATTGACTATGGAGGGGAGTTGTTTTGTATTGGATTGTAGCTACCTCTTTCTTTCAAATTTCTCTCTGTCTATGCCTCACTTTTGATTGATTATTCATTATTGTCTCTCTTTTTATTCAGTTCTGTTAATACATACTCAAATAGCATATTAGTCCTGTTCCGTATTAAATACTTTAGATCACTTATAAAAAAAAAAAACAAAAACTTTAGAGCATAAATGAAGCCCTGCCTAAAGGCAAAAATATTGTTGCATGTTTGGTAATAGTGGGAAACTAATTTGTTGAAATTAAAGGAAAATTGTATGATTTGGCCTAATGGCCTACGTTCTTGAGGATTACATTTTTGATATTATCAAGTTTCATGGGTTGAGTAATACAATTAGGCCTACAAACACTTCGCCTCCTTGTATTGTGCCAGAAGACTTTTGTAATCTTCCTCAGCTTTCTTCATCTTCTTCACAGTCACCTTTGCCACCCTTGCATACTCACCCGATTTCTCAAGAAGTAAGGCATAATTCTCTTGAAGACCAGATGTATCTTCATCCTCTTCAACCTCCGATTCTTCAACAATCCCCATAGACTCCAAATCAGAATGCTCACCAAGCTCCTTCATAAGTATACCCAAATCATCTGAGAATTCCACATGTGCAATGGTCATGAATGCGGAGTAATTGCCTTCTCCATCACAGCTATCTTCAGAGTCAGAGTTTGATGAATCTGTGTCACTTAAAGTGGTAGCGTAGACCTTTCCTTTCGACTTCAAATAGTTGTGACATTCCTTTTTGAAGTGTTCATGTCAATTACACTCGAAGCATGTGATTCCTTGAGAAGATTGGGAATCTCTACCATCTTTCCTTCGAAATTCTTTCTTCTCCTTTCCAGAACTTTGAAATTTTCCTTTGTTACCAAATTTCCCACCGTGAAGTTTTTTACAAGGTACGCCACATCTTTATTTACTGCATCCTCTTCCAAAGAGTCATGAGATACCACTCTCTCATCATCAATTGTTTTAAGAGCAAGAGATTTGCTCTTCTTCTGTGTGGACAGTGACAATTCATACGTCTGTAATGAACCGACCAGCTCTTGAACTTTAATGTCGTCAAGATCCTTGCTCTTTTCAATGGCCGTTACTTTGGCACGAAAACTTTCTAGCAGTGACCGAAGGCTCTTCCTCACTATTTTAGAATCCTCCGTCTTTTCTCCCAAATTGAATTTGCCGACGACCACCTCATTCAGCTTACTGTAAAAAGAGTCAAAAGACTCCTCCTCGCTCATTTTGAGTTCCTCAAAGCGAGTGGTCAACATCTGAAGTTTGGTGTCCTTTACTTTCTTAGTTCCTCCATAAGTTGTCTCCAGAATCTCCCATGCTTCCTTAACAATAGTGATATGTGAAATCCTGTGAAATTCTTCTAGAGAAACACTACAGAAAATAGCATTCAAGGCTTTGTTATTAGCATTAGCCGCCGCAAGAGCTGCCTTATCCCAAGTGGATTTGGCAGCCTCCGGCCTAGTCCAACCAACTTCAACTGCATCCCACATAGCATCATCAATAGAATACAAAAACGCCATCATTCGGACTTTCCAAAATGTATAATTATTAATATCAAAAAATGGTAGTACATTAAGAGATTGAGATCTATCCATCTCAACAAGGAGTCAGGGATCACACTTAGGTATTAAAACCACAGCAAGTGTACTCGCTCTGATACCAATTGAAAGTTCGAATAGCGTTGAAAACACTATGAACGTTTAGACCCCCAATTACAAATGATCAATTCAAGCTTATTATCAAACAATTAATATGCGGAACATGAACATAAGCCAAACACAGAATTGATAAACAATCTTAGCCAATTATAATCACATCCACAACATTAAATAAAAGGCAAAGATAAAGGGAAGAGAGATGCAAACACAAGGACAACACGCGATGTGTTATCGAAGAGGAAACCGAAACCCTCGGCGTAAAACCTCTCCGCTGCCCTCCAAGCAGTCAATAATCCACTAGAAAATGTAGTTGGGATACATGAACAACAATAGACCCTCTAAGCCTAATCTACCCAGGTACCTAAGCCCTCCAAGCTTTTTACTCCAACGAGGTTGCGCCAAACCTTTTTCTTTTCTAGTTTACAGAATTCCGCTATAGCTCATAGCATCAACCAATAACCATTGGTCCCTTCTGAATTGCTTCCCTTAGCACCAAAAGACCTTCTCACAAACCTGGGTGTGGTGAGAAAAGGATTTGGTCAAGAACCTCTCAAGGATGTTTCAATGGAGAGGAAGAGAGTAAAGAAATTTGAAGAGTCTCTTAGTGAAGATTGGGGATAAGGCAATCTTATTTTTCTCTAGGGTTTCTCTCTCAAAATTCTCTCTAGAAGCTCTCTACATTTCGTGGGTATAAGGGTCTATATATAGTGGTGTGTGTTTGGAATACGAAGAGACAGTTTTTCCCAAACAAGGCAAGTTGGCGGCTTGGCCTTACAACTGGTCTAAGTCATGAGTTCAAGCCGCGAGATAACGGCCTGGTCAGCATAGGACTTTTGTCCTGTAGTGCGACAGCTGGCATGACCATTCACCTCATCGCATGCTTCTCACGTGTGCTGCAGTTGGCAGCTTACAAGTCGCGAGTCAGCCGCGAGTCCCTGCTTCTTTGCACAATGTTGAGCATTTCTTCACACTCTCCACACATTACCCTTACATGAATCCCACCTAAATATAAGGTTACTAAGTGCTAAATTACAAGCAAATTGGCACGGAATAAAGCCAACAAGATGGTTGATAAAATTCAACCTTACAAGATGATTATATAATAATGGGTGAAAAGTTTCATGAATTCCATAACTTGGGTGTGCGTATATTCTAATCTATCTCTTTGTGTAATTTTGAAGTAAAGCCTAATAAATTTGAGGAACCTTTGTGTAATTAATCTTGATTCTTGCTATCGAAGAAACTGTTATCAACTTCCTTACAATGATTATTTCTAACTTTTTTTTGTAGTCTTTCTTACACTATTCCCCTATTTTTTCTATCCCTTATTGAATACTTATATACAAAATAGAACATAGAATTATTTTAGTGTTATTAAACTTTAGTTTGGTTTTATTAGACATTTAGATTTCTTGCTGTTTACTTCAAATAAACCTGCCATGTTTTGCTATGTTTTGTGTTTTCAATGACATTTTTATTCTCACGTGCTATTGTAGATTTATCATCTCTGCTTTGGCTTGTAAGAACCTTTTTTACTATTCAAGAAGAGCTGCTGAATTAAATTGAGAGGTCAGTACAGCCTAATTTTCCTTTTGTTGCTTTTATTTAGATTTGTATCTCTTTATCATTTGTTGATGTTCCAATAAAAAATATTTGAACAAAAATAGTTTAAAAAGATTATTAAATATGTACCCTTTGATTCTTAAAACTTATGCTAATTTTTTTTTTCACTTTACCATGTTATAATAGTAAAAGAAAAAATGAAAAATACAAGATTAGCAAGACAAAAAAGACGAATGATAATGTTTGAGAAGCGATCCAAAAGAAAAAAGTATGAAAGAAAATACTTTACAAAATAAAGTTATCGAAGCTAGGAAATACAGAAAAGAAAAAAAAGAAAAAAAAAAAGGAAAAAGAGATAGTACAGTGGTCAATCATGAAAACTCTTCATTACATTTACCTGATACAAGTACAAACCTTTTTGAGACAAAAGATTCGTTAGATATTGATGTTAATATTTTCCATTCCTTTGGAGAAAATGAGTCAAACATAAGTAATGATATTGAATCTTGGAATTTTGGACCACCTTCTTATGTATGTAACCATTGTGGTGCGGTATTATGGTATGAAGAAAGAAGTGTAAAATCTAAGAGGCCTAGAAATCCAAAATTTTCTGTGTTGTATGAAGCGGAAGGTGAAGTTGCCTTTGCTTAAAAAACTCATCTTCTTCTTAATGAGATGTTAGATCCTTTTGGTGGACAACGATCTAAAACATTTAGAACTCAAATAAGGAATTATAATGCAATGTTTGCATCGACATCCATAGGTGGCAAGGTGGATAATAGAGTTAACGATGGTAGATTACATTTTCAAACTTAATGGTCAAACCCACCATAGGATTGGAACACTTCTTCCTAATAATGGTGAGGACCCACAATTTTGCATAACTATATTTCTATGATATTGAAAATGAAGTCCAACATAGAATGAATGCCTTTGGTAGCAGTCCTGTTAATAAAGACCTTGATCCATCTATTGTTGACGCATTGGTCCAAATGTTTGATGAGTCAAATAGTTTGGTGAAGATATTTCATATGTCTAGAGATCATTTCATAGAACGTGATATCCATTGTTTAAGATTACGACTTATTGGCTCACGAACTACAGATGGAAAGAGAGTACAATCTTCCTACGTGTTCTGAAATTGTTACAATCATTGTTGGCGATATTGGTGTTGATAATGCATACCATGATATTATTGTGGAGTTAAAAGAAGGAGGGTTACATAGGATCAATGAGTTGCATCCATCGTACATGGCATTGCAATATCCTCTTTTATTTCCATATGGTGAGGATGGCTTTATGCTTGGCATTTTGTGTAGAAATATAGATGAGATCAGATTTGACACAAATAACTTCGTTACAATGAGAGAGTATTATGCATTCAGATTGCAAAAGTGTAATGGTGAGGGACATACTTTGATATCTGGTGGTCGATTATTTTAGGAATTTGATGTAGATGCCTATAAATGTATTGAGGCAATAAGACTTATGTGGGTGAAGAATAACCAAGAAAAGTTGAGGATTGAACTGTATAATGGATTGAAGGATGCAATTATGAGGGGTGATACCACCCTTGCATCTATTAGAAAAAGATTTGTTTTACCTTCAAGCTTCACAGGAATATAAATGAGATCAGATCTGACACAAATGACTTCATTACAATGAGAGAGTATTATGCATTCAGATTGCAAGAGTGTAATGCTGAGGGACATACTTTGATATCTGGCGGTCGATTATTTCAGGAATTTGATGTAGATGCCTATACATGTATTGAGGCAATAAGACTTATGTGGGTGAAGAATAACCAAGAAAAGTTGAGGATTAAACTATATAATGGATTGAAGGATGCAATTATAAGGGGTGATACCACCCCTACATTTGCTAGAAAAAGATTTGTTTTACCTTCAAGCTTCACAGGAAGTCCAAGGTATATGATTGAAAATTACCAAGATGCAATGGCAATCTGTAGATGGGCTAGCTATCCAAATCTGTTTATTACCTTCACATGCAATGCAAAATAGTCGGAGATTGAGCTTTTCATGTCTAGGAAACCTGGGCAGAAAGTAGAAGACCGACCTAATGTGTTTACAAGAGTATTCAAGATAAAACTTGATCAACTTTTAAATGATTTAAAGTATGGTCGACACTTTGGAAGAGTGATTGCAGGCATACTAAATTACACACCTTTAATATATATGTTTTTTTGCTTTCTCCTTTTTGATCTTCACGATTACTCTAAATTAATATAATTAACTTGCTATTTTGGTACCAGTTGTCTACACCGTTGAATATCAAAAGAGAGGCCTACCTCATGCACGCATATTGCTTTTTCTGCATAATGATGACAAGCATCCTACAGCAACAGAAATTGACAGGATAATCTCAGCAAAAATTCTAGATTGGAATAAGGAACCTCTAGCTTATGATGCTGTCAAACAATACATGGTCCATGGTCCTTGTGGATCTATAAATTCAAGGCCAAGTTGTATGATTGAGAACAAATGTGTGAAGTACTTTCCTAAGAAATTTTATTCTCAAACCACTGTTGATAATGATGGTTTCCCAATATATAGAAGAAGATATAATGAAATACTTGTTGAAAGAAATGGAGTTAAATTCAATAATTGATTTATAGTTCCTCACAATATTGACTTATTGGTGAAATTTCAAACTCACATAAATGTTAAGTGATGTAATTGTTCAAGGTCTATCAAATACTTGTTCAAATACATAACGAAGGGACCTGATCGTGCAACTTTGATTCTTGAAAAAAATTTACATGTTGATGCTTCTACTAAATTGCAAAATATGACAAACATGGATGAAGTTAATGAATACTTAAATTGAATATATATGTTTGCCATAGAGGCATGCTAGAGGATATTTGAGTTTGAAATCCACTATCGATGGCCTGCTATTCAAAGACTTAGTTTCCATATCGAAAATGAATAACCGATTGTTTTAAGGATACTCAGTATTTAGATAACGTTGTGGATAGACCAAATATCATAAAAGGTAAGTTTATAGAGTGGATGAAAGCAAATGAATTGTATATAGAAGCAAGGGAATTGACTTATTTTGAATTTTTAACAAAATGGGTTTGGCATAAAAGAGACAATGAATGGAGATTGAGGAAGTTTGGAAGATGTATAGGGTGTATATACTATGCTCATCCTAAAAATGGAGAACGTTTTTATTTATGGATGCTATTAAATGTTGTTAAAGGAGCTCGATCCTTTAAAGAAATAAGAATTATAAATAATGTAGTAAATTCAGATTTCAGATCAACATGTTATGCGCTTGGTTTGCTTGATGATGATAAAGAGTGGCATGAAGCTTTAAATCATGCGTCACATTGGGCTTTAGGAAAACAACTTTGTGAGTTTTTCGTCACAATACTATTTTTTTGTGAGGTTTCTAACCCCTATAAATTATGTATTTCGAATTGGTGGCTATTATTTGAGGACATTCTTCATCGTCAGAGAGTAGTTTTACACTATGACAATCTACATCTTGATGACTTCCAATTGTAGAACTATGCACTTAGTGATATAGAACAAATTTTGATAAAAATGGAAGGTCTTTGCGAGAATTTGAAACAATACCATATTCAAACACATTGCTTCTGAGACAATGTAATAATAGAATATTACAAGAAGAATTGGATTATGATAGAGATTCTTTGGCAACGGAACATATTGAACTTTTTAATGGTCTTAATTTTGATCAAAGGAATATATATGATGCAATAATTGATTCTGTTTTGAGAAATAAAGGTGACTTCTTATTTATGTATGGACATGGAGGAACTAGGAAGACTTATCTTCGGAAAACCATTATATGTCGATTGTGTTTAGAAGGAAAAATTGTCATTGCAGTTGCATCATCTGGAATTGCTACATTATTGTTGCCAAGAGGGAGAACGACTCATTCAAGATTTCAAATACCAATAATTGTAACAGATCGTTCAACTTACAGAATTAAACAAGGTTCACAAATTGTAGAAGTTATAACAAAAGCAAGTTTTATAATTTGGGATGAAGCTCCTATGGCACACCGAAACTGTTTTGAAGCTGTTGATCGTTCACTAAGTGATATTTTACGTTTTATTGGTAGCGACAATAGAGATAAACCTTTTGGAGGAAAAATAGTTGTTCTAGGTGGTGATTTTAGACAAATATTACCGGTGGTAGCTAAAGGACAAAGAGAACAAATAGTTGAGGCATCAATTAACAAGTCTTCATTAAGGAACAATTGTAGAGTTTTTATCCTAACAAAAAATATGAGGCTCACAAAAAACTTAGGTGATATTGCTGCAAGAGAACTTGCTAAATGGATATTGAAAATTGGTTATGGTGAACTTAATAATAGTGAAAGCGAAGCATTGATTGAAATATTACATGATTTATTAATTCAACCTAGTACTCATCCTTTCAATAATATCGTGAATGCTACCTACCCTGATTTCCATATTAAATTCAATGATTCAAAGTATTTAGAAGAGAGAGCAATTTTAGCTCCAACAAATGAAGTTGTTGAAGATATAAAAGATTACATGATTGACCTTATTAATGTTGATGAAGAAACATATCTTAGTGCAAATTCAATATGTAAAGCTTTAACCAACATTCTAGATCAAGATGTCATGTATCCAAGGGAGTTTCTCAATTCATTGAAGTTCTCTGGTATTCCAAACCATAGACTCAAGTTGAAAGTATGATTGTCAATAATGCTACTTCGAAATTTAAACTAAAGTGCTGGACTTTGTAATGGTACTAGACTTTTAGTCACTCAATTATCAAAATGGGTTTTAGAAGCCCAAATAATATTAGGATCTCATGTTGGAGATAAAGTATTTATTCCAAGAATAGCTTTGTTCCCTTCTGAATCTAAATAGCCTTTTGTACTAAAGAGAAGACAATTTCCACTATTAGTTTGCTTTGCTATGACAATTAATAAGAGACAAGGTCAATCTTTGAAATGCGTTGGACTTTATTTAGACAAACTAGTTTTTAGTCATGGATAGTTATACGTTGCCGTCTCCAGAGTTACAAGTAGAAATGGCCTTAGGGTACTTATTGCAGAACATGATAATGATGATCACTTTCATACAAAAAATACTGTATATAAAGAAAGATTCAATGATCTACCTAGAGGTAATACATACTGTTCATTAAAATTATTTTGAAGTTGTTGATATTGTAAGTTAGATTGTCACTTATGTTGCAAACAGTAGATTTTACTCCATAATTATATATAAATTTTATTGATGTTTAAATTGTGCAGATATTATAGATTTATATCAATATGGAGTACACAACTTTGAAGCAAATATCGAGGGACAAAGACAACTCGAAAGTGAAAGTTAGAGTTTTACGAATGTGGGATGCAATTAATATAGCAAAAACCTTGACCTGATTAGTCTTGATATAATTGGTTGACAAAAGGTAGATTCATAATTGTTTTTCTTTTAGAATAAATTTTACTAATATGGTGTCGTTAGAGTTTCTTTTCCATACAATATGTCTATCTTTTATCTAGTCATGATTTGCATGAACTTAAAAAAACCCACCATGTAAATAGAATAAATTGCTCTTGCTGATGCAAAATGTTTTCATCAATAAATCCTAATCTATTATATACATTAATCTAAGGTGGCAACTTCAAGTAAATAAACAGGACTTCTAACTCATGCTAAAATTCTTTTTTATTTGTTAAATCTGTGTATTGATACTATGTTGCTTACAATTTTGATTAAAATGTTGATTAGTTCTTTTATTTATTTTCTTAAAATTCCCAAGACCTATATGCAAATTTTGGAGATCTTGAGTAGATTAATTTTGGGTTAAATTGAGTAAATCAATTTAAATTGGATTAAATTGATTTTAGGTGTCTATCATTAATGAGGTCATAGGGAAAAAGCTCTACATTATGCCACTCCCAGTGAATGTAAGTTGGTAGTTATGTACTGCTTTTATTCATTCAAAGGGTAATTTAATCACTGATCTTTATCTTAAGCACGTATATCTCTTCTATTAAAAAAAATCCATCTTAGCCAATGTATCAAATAAATATAAGTTTAATGTAACTGAGCTATTTCTCAACTGATTTCCTTAGTGTGTGTATGTAATTATTTATTTATCTCATAAATTGATGCTTAATGTTATTTTTCTCTTTAGTTAAATATGGGTGATTGAGGTGGTTTTGATCAAGGGCTAATTCATTTGAAATGTTCGTAGGGAACATTAATACATGCAAGCATCAGAAAGAATCTGGCTTATAGTTACTGTCCACAGCTAAATGAAGGGGGTCTATATGCAATTACAAATTTCTTAGTTGAGGAAAATAAAGGGAACTATCGTCCAGTACATAACAATCTCAAAATTCTTTTCAAGTCAACACCTTTAGTTTTAAAAATCAACGGGTTTGATCATTTAATACCTCAATTCCAATTTGAAATTGCTGATTATGGAACAATAGCTTCCCGTTGCTACGAGACTACTTACTTGACTGGTAATTTTAATTGTTTTACAAGTTAATTTACACATACCATTTATATATTATCTGCTAATAACTCACTGTTTGGTAATTATGTGTAAGCAACTACTTTTAGTAAGCTAAAAATTAATGCAATTGATAACTTAATACTGACTCGTATCTAAAATAATATCATGTTCTTACCAAATGTGATTGGCATATTGGACTACATTGGAGACATTGAGGAGATCAAAACAAGAGGGCGTCCAACAAAGATTAGAAACATTCAACTATTGTTAGAAGAGTAAGATATATATAGATTTTTTAAACCTCATATGTTATAAATTTTTAGTAGCTCAAACTTACATATAAACAACTTCAGAAACAAGTTAGTTTAAACAACTTTGTGGGGAAATACTGCACAACTGATAGATGATGATTTCTACAAAACAAATAGAGGGTCATTCATTATAATAGTCACTTCAACTATTGTGAAAACTTACAGAGATAACGATTGACTGAGCCATTTATCAAGTACATAACGTTTATGTATCAATAATCCTTATAAATTTTTACAACTTTTTGTAGGTGACTATCAACTATCATCCACTTTTGCAACAAAGCTGTATGTTAATCTAGACATTCCAGAAGTTGCAAAAATTAAAGACAAGTAACTACTATTGAACTTTTTTTTTTTTGGTGGCTACTTTGCGATACTTCTTAAATGATAGATAGCATAAAATTGTGTAATACAAATGCTACAGGAGATTAAAAAAAGAGACCAACAAGTATGTTTAGAAAAGACATGTTTATTTCAATTTGTTTAGATATATATTCATATAGAATATGATGAGGCAAAAAAGTTTTGAAGGCAATATAAGATATCAATAATTAAATATGTAGAAATAGTTCTGTTATTGTTTTTGGAATTTTACCTAATTTGTGGATAGTTACTCTTATATGTGCATTAGTTAAAAGACAAACAATTATTTAGTCATTCAATTTTAGAGGATATGATAGATGGCATAAACTTTGTGTTAAAACCAATTCAAACTGTCTTTGAACTTCTAGCTATTTGTATGAAACATTGGAGTCATGCTTGAAATATATCCTTTGGTCTCTACATATATATCACATGTCTAGAAGATGATACTTATGAATTGTGTCTATCCATTTTCTTTCTTTTTACAATTTGTCCGATTATGATAAAAAATTGAATATTCGGCAAACAGATATAAAATAATGTTAATGTTGATGCATAGATTGAACACCACAACAAGCATAAACGTAAAAGAAATTACGCCAAAGGGACTACCTAAAGTACAAGATGGAGAACTTGTCTTACATAATAGAAAAATAGTTGCTGAAATAAAGGATTTGGAATGGAACTTAGAGACAAAGGTATCAACTTTACTCTTACAATATGAATTTATTGTAATTGGTAATTGTCTATGTGTTTTATAATAAGTTATAATTTTAAAAATTGACTAAACTTTGTATTACAGGACTTACTAGTGACATGCAATGCCAAAATCATTAATATCAACAACAAATATGGATGGTATTATATTGGATGTCTTACATGCAAGACGAAGGTGAAATAAGTCAAAGGAGTTCAATAGTGCAATTGTTGTAAAAGTGAGCCAAAATTTGCAATCCCAAGGTAAACGAAAAAAATGATTGGTAAATTCACAAACACACACAAAATATATGTACTTCTACTAACAACTTTGTATCTGAAATAGCTATAGAATACAAGTCCAAGTACAAGATGAAACCGGTTCAACAATATACATTTTGTTTGATAAAGGAGCTGAAAAAATTATATCTAAGACTACAAAAGAACTTGCAGAGACGCAAGGAGAGGTAATTTCATATATAAATGTCAACATAGATCTTTATTATCTGAGAGTTGAAGTTTTGATACTTTCTTACCAATGCTACATGCACACGCGCGCATGCACACACACACCATTTTCTATTTTTTAAAAAATTATTTTGTAGAAGGCGCTCATCATCCGTGGTATTTCACTTATAAACAGTTTGTGTAAATATCACATACAAAACGGTTACAAAAGAAAATGATAAAAACTTTAATAGATTAGATTATTAATTACAATAAGAACATTACTGGCCATTATGAAGAGGAATTTCAATTTTGAATTGAAAAAAAAAAACTAATTGCACAGGACATGATGCATACATGTATATATATTTTGCTAATTGTATGACTTTGTTTATACAAAATTTGAAATTGGATGTGTCCTACCAAGGGAGATTCAAAGAATAATTGGCAATGAATGTTTCTTCCAATTGCATTTTGGTGAATATAATTTAAAATATGGAAGAGAAAATTACACCGTTTCGAAGATTTTAGAGACGGAGATCTTGCATAAAGTTGAAGGATATCAGGTAACAATAAAGTTGAAGTCTATTTCCAGTATATTTATCACACCTAAGTACCATAGGATTCATAACTATTCTTTACATGGTATTTCCAGTATGCTTTATATATTGTTCATTGAAATTGAAGCATACACACTTCACATTGCTTGCTATATGATTTAAACATTAGTCTGCACATGACTTAGTATACATATCTAACCGGTACATAAGAAGTCGTTATTAAAATAAGAAAAAATATATAAAATTTTGTATGATACCATCAAAGTCAACATAGTACAATGAAAGCACTCTAAATTTTAAGCAACATGCATTAATAAAAGTGCAAATTATTGCAGGACACAATAGAGGAAATTGTAAGGAAATCAAGGAAGGACAAGTCCATTGCCAGTCAAAAAATAAAAATAGGACAAACATTTGTTGAAAGACCTCAATTAACTGTCATTATAACTACTGAAGATGAAAAAACTGATGATAAAAGTATGCTGCTCCAAATGCTTCAAAAACGTCAAAAGGGTACTAAGCAGATTGCATCAAAGAAGAAGAAAAAATTTGAAGTCTAATGTATCTCAATGTATTTTATAAATAACATACTCTTACTAGCAAGACAAACAAATGGACGCACTACATTACCCTATGAATTTTAATGTACTTCATTGTATTGTTAAGGGTTTTTCTTTTTCTTTTTCCTTTTTTTGGAGAAAAGTAAACTAAAGCTCCGTTTGGTTTGCGTTTTGGCTCAGCGTCTGCATTTGGCTTTTTTTTTTTTTTTTTTACCAGCGCCTGGTGTCAAGGCAAATGAACAGATAAACAGCTCCTTACTATTTGTCATCATTAACTTTTTACTTTTTTTTTAGAACTTTTTTTCATTAGTCATCTACATCCTTCTAGAAAGCTTAATTAATAAGCTTGTACCTGCATTAGTCAATTTTGTCAATACCCAATTAATTAACTTCTACTTTCCTGCCACAAAATAGAGCTCAAGATTTTCTTTTGAGGCTTCTGTCCCTTCCTTGCCACTGCTTGAGAAAGATGAATAGATTTCTATATAGAGTTTCTTTTGACTTATCTTCGCTGAATTCAGTTGTTTTACCTCTCCTGAGACTGAGAAGGAAACATTAAATACTTGTTCAGCGAGATCAGGGTTTGGAACAAAAATGACGATGGCTGATAAGTGACTGAGTTCTGAATCTGAGAGTGAAAGCAGAAGTCTAAAAAGGAGAAATGAGAGTAACTGAGTAGGAGACAACTCAAGAGTTACAGACAAGGACAAGAGTTACTACTTACAAGACGTGTGTGGCTGAGATCAAAAGAGAAAAAAAAAAAAAAATATATATATATATATATATCTTGCCTCCATCAATGACTCAAAAAGTGACAATATGGCATCATTTTTTATTTTTTATTTACTCCTTATTTTTTAATATATTTTTTCTCATAAAAAGCAAGTGGCAAGACACAAGACCAACCCATATGGCAACTTTTTTTTTTTAATTTTGTTTTTCAAAAAACGCAAGTGTGTAACCCATACGACATTTTTTTTTTCTTTCAAAAAAAGCAACAAGACACTAGAGTTATCACTTAGTGATGAGTCTACTCCTCCTAATATACGTTTTTTTTTTTACTGAGGGTCAGTTTGGATACAATTGAAAACTGAAAAACATTATAGCAAAATAATTTTTAAATGTATGAATAGTATCGTGGGACCTATTTTTAATGAAAAAGTTGTTGAAAAGTGAAGTTTATGGGTCCGGTGACTAAAAAGTTGCTGAAAAAATTATTGTATGTACTGTGTGCACTGTTCACACTCCAAAGTCGGCTGGAAAAAAAAAAAAAAGGTTTTGAAAACGCAGACGTGAACGCTAGGCACAAACACACAGTAAATGTATTGTTAAGTTATTGAATGTCATTTTCTTTGTACATATTGCCATTGCCAACATGAAGATTAATTTAGTTTAGAACAAAGTTTCACCCTACAAACTCATCATATATCTTTATATTGAGTGTGAATTTTGAAAATCTAACCGTTAGATTGCATGTTCTTATTACATTTTTAATACTTACAAAATTTCAAAAAGATCAAAGATCAATTGCTATGTCATCAAATAAATGTTATAATTTCAAGTTTTTATGATCTAAAGTTGTATATAAAACTAAGTTATTTGATCAAATAGTAAATAACATCCAATTTGAATGAAATTTGATACGTATGTTAAGAACATAAGGAACATAAAATTCAACGGTTAGATTTTCAAAATTCACACAATATATATATATATATATATATATGAGAAGTTTGAAGAGTCTCTCTCCAAACTAGTTTGGAGATAAACTTTGTTCTTTAGTTTACTAATGGCTTTTATCAATAGTAAATAGTAAATACCACACTATTACCGCATAAGGTACTCAATTTGAATTATAAAAAAAATATATTTACAAATGATTGTTTAAGAGACCATGATAAATAGAACAATACAAAGCATATTGTTTATGAACTGCTAACCATTTGATTATATGTCAAATGTTGTATTACTATGTAGATTAATTTTATGCTTCATTTTTAACCGATTAGAAAGGAGATGCTCTAATTATAATTAAAAAAAAAAAAGAACATTTGGAATTTCCTAATATATAAAATAAAATGACCCCAAACATTACACGAGTTAGAAGCTAGTGAAAATAAAGCTAAAACCAAAATAAGATACCAAAATTTAAAATATGGAGATTTTGAGCATATGTGCCATTTAATTTGGCACTATAGAGTGCCAAAATGGCCCCTTGTTGAGGTTTTGATCAAATGCTAAATGACACTTTGACCAAGGCCCAATTTTGGCTCCAATTTTGAATGTTGCACTATTTTAGCTTGATTAGAGCATTAGCATTAAAAAATGCTACTTTATTGTATTTTACCATCTCAAAAAGTTATTTTATCAATTATACAATCTCATTATACAATACTTCCAGCATCCCAATATTTTATTTTCCTATTCTACTCATTAAAATAATATATCTACATAATAAAATAATATTTCCTCCAATCACCATCATTTATTATTTCTTTCTCCCAATCACCATCACAATAAAATATTAGTTTTTTTTTAGAATTGTGCTACAGTGCAATTCTAAAGATAGAATTGCACTGTAGCACTATTGCAAAAAAATTTGCAATACTTAGCAATAGCATATCCTGATGCAATACATTTTAGGGCTTGAAATACCAAATATCCTTTACATTTGGCATTAGCATTCCCCAATGCTAATGCTCTTATGTGATATGTTTTTGAAAATAATTACATTTTTTAAACCATGTTATCACCAAAAAAAAAACCATCTGAGATAATTATAGTTTTCAAACAACTATTCATTTTTTTTATAAGATAATTGATTCAAATTTCAAAAATAATAATTATTTACAGGATTTATCTCATACATTTTACTACATCCCTGTATTATAATTAAACCAATGAGATTTGACATCTAATTAAATTTTGTTTTAAAATATCAAAATTAATTGATCATAATCAAATGGATTCTAACATAATTTACAAGTAGGCATCTTAATCGTTAAAACTTGATATGGCTTGATCTTTTAATTTGGTGGTGCAATTTTACAATCAATAGGTCATTTGATCATTATGAGCTTTGGTGTATCTTGGAATTATGTTCTTGCTCAGCTAAAAATTCAAAATGATGTTTTGATCATTTCATGGTTAAAATTACGTGTTTTTCTCTTTATGACCACTTATATTTACACCCTCCATTAGAATTTTGTGACATCATTTATATAAATAAATAAATAAAGTAGAATAATTAGTTATATATACAAACACAATATAATACATCGTGACCATCATAATTATCAAATTTCATACTATGGAAGAAATAAAACAGGTAATGAAGTTTCTATTTTGTAGAACTTTCCCATGCATCTAGTTTGTTATAGTTTCCATTCAATAACAATTACAAACATATTTTTGTTTCTCTCTTAATAATAACAATGGGACTTGTTAAGAAACACGTACAATTTATAATTGGCTGTTTTGAACGTATTATGTGGATCTAATTCTCGTAATAGAATGTAAATTGTTCAAAGAAAAAAAAAGAACATAGATGGCTAACAAAGCAAGGAGAAGAAACAAACTTAAAAATCCACTATCATTCTTGTAATGAAGCTCAGCAGTCCATAAAAGATTAAAAATGTGAATATATAGTCATGGGCTTGGTGGGTTTAATCTGTTGCTTAATTTCAAGCAAGCAGGCTCAAAGGCTTACAGATTATGAGCCCAAATACTATTATCCAGCACACCTCTACAGGTCCAGGCCTTGCAAAAACCATCAGAATAAAATTGGACAATGACCCGGAAAAGTTCAAAGTACTTTTCAAAATCTGATTGAAGCACAACCTGCTTAAGATTTGTGAATGGCATATTGACATAGTGGTTCTTAGGAACCCATTCTCAATCATAATGGTCATGCTGGTGGATTTTAATATTAATATGAATGAATTAATGAATTATTTTTAATCATAAGTGGGATAATTGAACGAGAAGAATTGAGAGATTTATGGGTAAACGAGGCTTTATTGAAGAGTTTGTAATTTGCTAAAAAAAATTGATTCTCACATGAGAGACTCCTTATTAATTTATAGTTATTACTTATATATATATATATATATATATAACTAAGAGAAAATTTAATTGGAATCCTTAAATAATGTCTTTAATTTCTTATTAATTTTGTTGTCAAATGAGTTATTTGGCACAACATATAAGGAGTTAAATTTTTTTTTTTTTTTTTTTTAAATTTTAATGTATGAATTTACACCATTGTGAGAACCAAGTGATCCAACACATTAAAACTTGAAGAAAAAGATATAAAACAGGGGCAGCATTACACACAGCCCGGGGGTTCAAATGAACCCCCTGACCTGCCCAAAAAAATTATATATAAAAATTTGAACACTCTGACTCTAATTTTTTTTTTTTTTAAACCCAGCTGAAATTAACTTTTATGATCATTTTAGTGCTATTTTCACAACAAAAGTTAAGTGGTAAGTTATAATTAGTTTTTATCTAGACAACTAACATAACTTTTTTACCTACCTTTAACAACTTGCCACCTAAATTTGTTGTGAAATTTTTGTGAAAGTGTTGTATCAATAGCACTTCTCTTAAAATATTTAATTTTATAAGAAAATAAAGTTTCAAATTTTTGCTCATTTATTAAAAAAAAAATAATAATAATAATAACCTTCTCTCTTAGACTTTGGCTTACTTTGGCATTGACAGCAGAATGAAGTTGTTTTCCCTGCACTTTTCTTCTTCATAAGCAAAACATTACACCAGCAATACAACCAACAGATCTATATCTACATCTATGTTTTATTAAATGTTTGATTAGTTATTTGATTCTATTTGTTTATGCATTCAATAGTTGTTGTCTTACCTATCTTTAAACTATTAATAATTTTGTTATACTATTCGAAAATATAGTGATACAACCAACAGATCTATATTTACATCTATGTTTTATTAAATGTATGATTAGTTATTTAATTCTATTTGTTTATGCATTCAATTGTTGTTGTCTTACTGATCTTTAAATTATTAATAATTTTTTTAGACTATTGTAAAATATAGTGATGCAACCAACAAATCTATAACTACATCTATGTTTTATTAAATGTATGATTAGTTATTTAATTCTATTTGTTTATGCATTCAATTGTTGTTGTTGTCTTACTGATCTTTAAATTATTAATAATTTTTTTAGACTATTGTCAAATATAGTGATGCAGCCAACAGATCTATATCTACATATGTGTTTCATTAAATGTGTGATTAGTTATTTGACAAGAATGTATGATTAGTTATTTAATTCTATTTGTGTATGCATTCAATAGTTGTTGTCTTACCGATCTTTAAAGTTTAAACTATTTATAATTTTTTTACACTATTGTAAAATATAGTTGTATTGTATACTATATTGTATGGAAGTGTATATAAAGAAAAAAAAATTAGTCATTTTATTTTTTACTTCCCTACTCACGATAAATTCTTAGCTCCACCAATACTAGCCCCCTAAGAATTTGTGGTCATCTATTGGAGTATGTGGTCTCAATAGGGTTCTATTCTTTATGAAGGAAGCCTATGTGAGCTATTGGTGTTTCTGAAATTAATTTAATAATTCTCTTCACAATTTTATTTACTTTTTATTATGCTTTTTTTTTTTTTTGGTTATTGTATAATTTTAGAACGTGCTTATAGTAATAGCATATTGTATCTTGAATACTTTGCCTAATTTTGGACCACGCTTATATGCAATTTTAAATCAAAAGTTTGTTCTCATAATATCGGACTTTGTGGGTTAGTGATGGCTAAAACTAGAATGTTGAAAGAAATAAATTGAATATCCCAAACAATTAGATAATATTGAACTTAATTTCCAGGAACAAATACCTATGACATCAATCTCGATTAAGTGCAGTTATTTTTATATGTTTCATATTTTCCTTTTAATGCCATTCATCTTTAATTAAAAACTCTACCAATTGTGTTTTTTCACTTAGTGGAATTATTGGTATGATTTATTTTTTAAAATAGAGTTCTCTAAATTAAAATATAATTTATTAAAACTTATTAATTAAATATGTAGATCAATATTTTTATTGAACTTTCCTATGTATTTTGCATTGTTCATTTTAATTTTCTTAATTTTGATGTCAAATAAGTCATTCACTCATCTAAGTAAATCATCTCATCATCAGTATTATTGAATATTTTTGTAAGTAAACACACATTACAACCTAGTTAGTATATATAATTGGGTGATGTAGGAAAGATGGGCTTAGCCCAAGGAGCCAAGCTGCATGGAAGAAGATGAAGATTTGGAGGTGTAACCCAAGTATCACAATGCTACCCAAACGGATTAAAAAAAAAAAAAAAAAAACAGTGCTACCCTTATGTTTTTGTCACCCTAATACTTTTGTCTTAACAAAGCTCGACTCTACAACGAAAAAAGGTAATTATCAAGCTTTTCCTTTTGTTTTTGCTTTTACTTTAACTAGCTTATAACCCCATGCATATGCATAGATACACTTAAAGATATATAATAAAATGCATAATATAATTTATTATATAACTTAAATATTATTGATAGTCATTTTTATATTTTGTTAACTTTTTTAAAAAAATTTGTAAGGATATTATTAGATATAAAATGTAAATTGTCCATATTAAAAAATATATATATATATATATATTGTGAAGCACTTTTATTTTTATTTTTATGATTCATTTATTCTATACTTTTTAGTTTTTGTACTTAATAACTCACTTAGATAAATATTTATGATGTGGTACCACATTTGATTCTAAAATTAAGAAATACTAAAACTCTTTAAGAATAAATAATTTAGAACACATGGTGTAAAATTAGAACTTTAATTTAGAATTTTAATTTGACTTTCTTTTAGTTTCACCTATATATATATATATATATATATATAGATTTCAGAACCACTTTATTCACTCGAAAATATCTACATAGTAAAGCACTTGAAAATAAATACACCAGAAATTGCATTTGCTCTTGGGTTCAAGTCTAAAATCTTAGACAAAATGGGTTTTTGCCCTTTTTGAGCAAATTAATTAGCTCTATACCCCATTTCCCAAACTAAGTAGGGAAATACCCCTCTTTTAAAACTCGATTTATGATAAATCGAGTTAGAAAAAAAAATTTGAAGCTCTATAGTGGCGTTTTAATGAGCCTATAGTGACGTTTTTAAACCTATAATGGCGTTTTTTAACTCGACTTCAATGAAATTGAGTTATTGACAATTTTTTTACTTATAACTCGATTTCATTGAGGTCGAGTTAAAAAAACGTCACTATAAGTCTTAAAAAAAGGTCACTATAGGCTCCTTAAAATGCCACTATAGGGTCTAACTCGATTTATCATAAATCGAGTTTTAAAAGAGGGGCATTTCCCTACTTAATTTGGAAAATGAGGTATAAAGCTAATTAATTTGCCCGAAAAGGGCAAAAGCCCATTTTGTCCCTAAAATCTCTAAGATATATGAGTACGAAAGACAAGTTATATCACTTGTATCATACTTTAGAAACAGCTCAAAGCAATGGATAAGTTCACCATAACAAGGAAGGCAACAGATAACGAAATTTCCAAGTTGTGCAATGTTCTATAATATTATGAAACATTATTCTAAAAAATGTATCTCTAATTAGACTTTAGAACACATATGCTTAAAGACATTATGACCAAAACCTGGTTGTCGTATACAAATAAAAACAAATTAATTGAGATTATTAACTTTTTTTCATCATCAAATAGCCATAATAGGACAATACAGGAACAAATAAAAAATTACAACACCATGCCTCGATGGACCACAATTCCAATGTATCATAATTTTTTTAAGGTTCTGCATTGATCATTAATTCTCTGACCCATCCTTTACTGTTCCAATCTTCGACATCCATACCTTAAATCCAGGCAAATTATGGAATAAGAGCAACAAAATGTAAAGCTATTGCAGTACATAATGTAGTCATAAATGTTTTGAAACCAAAAATAGAAATGAAGGGTACCATCAATTTGTTTGGAAAACCTACGAAACGATCAGTTTGATCCTTAGCCGAATTCAAGATGGACACTACAATGTCAAGAAACGTTCTTATCAGATTTTGTATTTTTAACCCAAGTGCTATAAGAAAAGACAATCGACATTTTTTTCCTTGGTTATATTCTAAGTGTAACATAATTAGTTTGATGATCCCCCCCCCCCCCCAAAAAAAATGTTCTAGTCCAATAAATAGGGAAAAAATTATAGCGTTTTGCCTCATTTCTCAAACTAATTAGGGAAATGACCCTCTTTTGTAACTCGATTTGAGATAAATCGAGTTAAAAAAAATAATAAATTTGGAGTCCTATAGCGGCGTTTTAAGGAGTCTATAGTGATGTTTTAAAGACCTATAGTAGCGTTTCGTAACTCGACCTCCATGAAATCAAGTTATAGGCAAATTTTTTTTTTTTTTTTTACCTATAACTTGACTTCATGTAGGTTGAATTACAAAACGCCACTATAGGTCCTTAAAACGTCACTATAGGCTCCTTAAAAATGCTGTTATAAGGCCTAGCTCAATTTATCTCAAATCGAGTTTCAAAAGAGAGGTATTTCCCTAATTAGTTTGGGAAACGAGGCAAAACGCTACATAATTTGCGCAAAAAAGGCATTTGCCCATTTTCTCCCAATAAATTGATTCTTTCTAAATAATAAAATTTTACTTTTTATGTCTATTTAAAATTTACCCTAAAACAGCGATTTAATATAGTAATAATGTAACCACTAAGGCCATCAAGAGCCTTTCTTAAAAAAAAAAAAAAAAAAAAGATGCGTCAAGAGCCTTATAACTTAACTAGCATCTCTTTGTGTTTTTAACGAAGATAAGTAGAGCTTAAATCCTCCTATCTCCAAGCCACTAAAGGTTTTTGGTTGTGGGTGTAGATTGTCAGAATGATGCACATAATTAATTCATTTTATGAAATTCGCCAACTCCCTCACAAGCTTTATCACAACATTGTCCTCTAATAATATTTATTATTTACAGGCCACTAATGCAATTGTTTTTGGCCATAACAATCACTCTTTGATCACTAGCGCAACTGTTCTTTGGCCCTTGTAGCCGTCTTCAGGAATATATCAATCGTTGCTGTCCGCTACCATCTCCATCATTTTGCACGAATCAATCCACAATGTGCCTAACCCATTCTACAACATCCGAACCGATTTCTCATTTTCAATTTTTAAGGCATCTTCACAAGCTTATATTCCAAATTCAAGGCATCACCAAGTAGGGGTGTGCATGGGTCGGGTTAGGAGGATTTTTTGACCCAACCCACCATGGTGGTTAAAAAAAAATTAAACCCAACCCAACTCATCACATAAGTCCAACCCAACCCAACCCAACCCAATCCAACCCACATGGGTCGGGTTGAACAAATTTTTTTAATTACTATTATTATTAAATTGAGTAAAAAAAAATATATCACACCTACCACCTGAGTTGATAAACAAAATATACATTAATATATAGACTAATATTCCAACTTAGTTATACATTAATATACGAACTAATATACATCAATATTGGCTTTTATATAGGATAGGAGGAAGAGCTGGTTACTTAAAAAAAATTTATTAATTATATAATATATTTTAAATATATATTAAATATATAGGTGGGTTGGGTTGGCTTTGGCGGGTTTGGAATTTTATGACCCAAACCCAACCCAACCCGCTATCAAAAAAAATTTGTAACCCAACCCAACCCACCAAGCCCTAAAAACCGACTCAACCCGGCGGACTGGGTTGGGTTGGGTCAGTTTTGGTGGGTTGGCGGGTTGGCTGCATACCCCTATCACCAAGCTTCTACATTGAGGTTTGAGGGAATGTTAATGTATCATTTATATCACATGACATTCAGCATACATCGATATCATTGATTGACTAGAACAAAAAAAAAAAAATATATATATATATATATATATATAAATTATGCTTGAGATTAGCCTAATTAAAAGATTCTCCTAAATCAGCTTTAGTTTTTATATATATATCCTACATATGGTTCACTAGCATATCACCGATTCAAAAAAACTTATTCAAACATTCATTTATTATACTATTTAAGTGACATCGATAATATTACTATCACATCAGTTTATAAGTTTTTTGTTATAAAATTTGTATTAATTTTAGCATTTTTCATTCACTTAATGGAGATTAGGTTGTATTTCTATTAATTCATTTTTTTTTTTTTTTGGAGAAAATGTTAAACTTACTATAAATTTTATTACAAAAGCTTATAAACTGATGTGGCAATAAGGTGACACCTCAACAAAAGCATAAATGAGTATTGAATTACTTTATGTGATTAGTGACATATCAATTTATTGGACTTATGTAATAAACTTGTAATGTATTACTATAACATTAATATTTTAGGCCTTGAAAAAAAAAACGTACACCTAACTCACATTTTTTTTAAATAAAAAAATAAAATATAAATAACTTACTGCCCCCAAAATTGGGGGCCTTTCCTTGCTAGGGGCCTTAGGCCATGGCCTAGGGCCGGCCCTCTATAACACTACAATTTATAATAGTAAAAATGTAGCCTTTAAAGACTTTTCTCTGCGAATGTAAGCATCAAATCATGTAATTCTAAGGGCTAGTTTGGTTAAAAAAAATGGTCACTCATCACTCATTACTCAATTTTCGTCACTCATAACTCATCACTTAAAATACCCCAACTCCCTACACCCCATCCGTTTGGCACCATCACTCACTTGTCATCACTCAATATTTTTCAACTGTTTGTGGACTCCATACCTATCACTTGGCGTAGCTTTTGCTTTTCTTTTTTTTTTTTCCCCTTCAACTCCCAATACCCAAACTCACTGAACCCGGTGAGAAAAAAAAATCACCGAACCCAGTGAGAAAGAAAAAAAAAATCAAAAGTTGTGGCTGACTTGACTAGTGGGTCCCTCAATATATGTTTAATTTCGAAAATATCATTGAAAACAGAGTTATGAAAACTGAAAATATTTAAAATGTGTTTTCAGTTTCCATAACTCATCACTCAAAAATCAGAGAATTGAGTGATGGAAACAATGATCCAAAACTCATCCAAACAAGTGCTCATCCGTGGGATTCACATGATTTGGATGATGAAAACAGAAAACCGAGTGATATCACTCAAAACTCACTACATCCAAACAAGCTCTAATTCTCCTTACTAGCTTCCGTTTTCTCTCTTTTTGTGAAAGGAAAAAAATCACACAAAACTTTGTTTGTAACGTACCAAAAATAAGGTGATCCTACCACCAACTACCTGCAATTACTGTGTGTCTGGTAAGAACTCATGCTGCATGCACAAACAAAAATGTAGAAGCAATTGCGAGCACACGCTTACACACGCCCACAGAGAGAGGAAGAGAGAATATTTTATGTGGAGAGAGAGTCCTACTTGTAGTCTTGTAGATATGGGTGGTAGTGCCTAGTGCAGTATAATAAATTAATTGCATTTGTTCTAGGGCACTGGTATCATAAATGTGCATCCACTCTTTCTCACTATATCATAAATGTGCATCCATTCTTTTGCACTACAAGAAGTGGAACCTTCCTTTGCCGACAATTCTATGCTATTTATTTATCTTTTCTAAGTTTCAACTCCAAATATTTGCTTATCCCATATACTACATTTTTTTTGAAATGCTCAACATGTCATCCAAATTAACAGCATTTCCTAAAACCCTGCTGTATTGCAGGATTTTACTAAACCATCCTAGACAAACAGGTTTAACAAGTCAATGCAAATGCCCTACAGAATAGGTAAACTATAGAGAGGACCAAAAAAATGAACATGTTAAGAATCTTCCTAATTTTGGGCCAGGCCTCTACTTTTTTTTTTGTTTTTTAATAACTTTTATTCTTGTTTTGATTTTTATAGAATTATTATGACTATACTTGTTCATGAGTCAAAGTTAAAGTGGTTCATTAGTCACTCCCAAGCCCTTTTCTATAGTTGAGCAAACCTTTGGCCAAACACATGCAGCATCAAATCCACACCTCATTCATCTTAGTAATGTTAAAAATAAAAAGTAATGCAAAGGGAATCGAAACCCCAGATAGTTTAATTAGCATTTAACTCTATCATCCAAAGAAAGGAGAAGAAAAATGACCTTATTCAAAGAACTTGGAGGAATTTATTTAATATTAATTATATATGGTTGTCATCCTAGGAAAGGAGTAGGAAAATAGGCTCTTCTCCAATCTCCATATGCACTAATAAGAATTTTGTCAAGATGCTAATTGCTAATTACTTTGAACCATATATGCCATTATTGTCAATAAGATAAAGTGAACCCTCACTCCCTTGTAGCCCACTCCATCTTCTAATGGTGATTTATTGGTGAAACTTATTAGATTCCTCATTTAAATTAAAAACAACATATGGTTGTTTTTTTATTTGTATTATATATATTGATCAACATAGTAATTTTTTTTTTAATTTAATAGGAGAACTTAAGAAATAACATCTAAACAATTATACCTATATTTTGCTTATGATTAATTTTTATGTATTTGGGAAACTATAGTTGACCTTAGTTTCCTTCTATCAATTTTTTTTTTTTTTTTTTTTTGGAGGAAAGGGGAGTAATAAAGAAGATGAGATTTGAACTTGACCGACATAAGCTGTTAAAGATATTATGCTTATTACCAACATGGCTTTGGCCATTGTTAAAGCTTATAGATCATGACCAGATCCAAATCCAAAGAGTCTAATATTCGATGCCCTCTTTTTTTATTTTTCAGGTTTCAGAACCTAGGTAGGGCTAAACTGCAATTGATAAATATATAGTCTATTAAGTGTGAGATGTTGAGAAAAGTATGCAACCGACGGGACTTTTTAAGTCAACTACAGTACTCGCACGGCCATTCAAGCAAAGGAGAAGTGTTTAATGTTATACTAGATTCTATTCCTTACATATATAAAATATATAATAATAGAAAACAATTGAACAAAGTGGTGAAAAAATTTATAAAAAAAAAAAAAATAGAAGAAAGAAACAAATCATCTCCTTATGCATTCATAAAATATTTTTCAAGATTCCATTTATGCACAATTACCTCTACTTGTCAACGAGCTGAAGCTGCTGAACTTCACTCACAGGCACAGCTCACCCACTAACCTTTTGGCTAATTATGGTTCATTCATACCCTTAGCTATTATGGATGTCTTTTCTTTCTTTCTATGGCCAACAATAAAATCGATTCTTGTTACCGTTGGGATATGTTAATATTAAAAATAATAAGTCTAGCCAAATAGATAATTTTATAATATTTTTTTTAACAATAGACGAGATAATACATTGTGATTGGTGTTCAATAAAAATGATATCAATAATGGGGTTATCTGAAAGTGATGTTGTAACAATCATAATTTATTACCTTAATAATTTGCACCAATCACATCGTGTCACGTATATATTTTGTGAAATTTTAAGTTTCTCCACCAAATAGGTGGGTGGTCTAGTGGTAAGGCACTTGAGCTAGCACGACTTAGGTTATATATAGATTCAAACTTAGGTTATATATAGATTCAAGTTTCCCATTATATAGATTCAAACTTAGGTTATATATAGCTCCTTGTAACAAGTAGGAAACTCACATTGGTCCACTCCTAAACATTTTTTCTTTGCCAAGAAAAAAGAAATTAGTATCTCTCACACCGCTACAAAATGGTTTTCAACTTTCATTAAAAAAAAAAAAAAAAAAGTAAGTGTAAGAGAATCGTTACCCGAGCCATGTGCAGTGAGGTTGAGAACTGAGGAGAGCCATTTAAGGCAGCTTAGCCTTAAGAGAACCTAATCCAAGCTGAGTACTAGTTTCTTGGCTCACTTGCCTTTGGTTTTTTAGCACGTGATGCAGAAGACTGAAGTGGGATTCTTTTGTTTATTTCTTAGGGTGGTGGTTGTATTAAAAATAGTGTGTGAATGTGTTTAATGAGCAAGGATTAGGTAAGCAATGGGAATTTGAAATTACAGTTTCAAGTCAACTTCAAATCAAAATCCAACATTTCATTCTAGGTAAGAAGGAAAGATATCATTGTTCCCATATGGAAGCATTTATTTTAAATATAAGGAACAATTTTGTTTACTCCTAAGTTCCATCCAACTCAACATAACCTACTTCCTAGACAGTCAAAGTCTCATCTTCCAACTTTTTTTTTTTTACTCTTAGCTAGTGTTGTTCCTCTTTTGACTGAGCCAAATTACCCAGAAGCAATGGTTACAGCCAAAAAAAAGACTGGAAGCCAGACCAAAAGGTTTTCCAGGCATTGGACAGACAGCTATGATGCAAAAAGGAGTTCCTGATCCCGAGTAACAAATTTAAAGCAATTGCAAATTTATACATTAGCAAGTAAAATTGCTATAAATGAATTCAAATCTTCTGTCCCACTTTTCCTGTTCCACTCTATACACATGTAATGTATGTCTTAAGTTATTATTACCTAAAAGCCTTGTAACTCAACTGGTTAGTATATCCTTATGTTTCCAATAAAAAAATTTATGGATTGTAACTATCAAATTAAAAATAAAAATAAAAAAGTTATAACATCCTACTTTATTTTTTTTTTTTATAAGTAATTTCCTAATTAAGTTACAATTTCCTAACTTTGTTATAACTTATAACGTAATATTGAATGATGAGGTTCAGTCGCAACTAACTCTATTGAATGGTCTATATCAATTAGTTATTCGAGGACATCTTAACAAGAACATATAACAGAGGGAGATTTCTCATTTTTTAATTAATGTGCTAGTATGACAATGGAAGAAGACAGTGCAGAGGATGGTTAACTGAGCTACCTGTTTGAGATTTTCAATCATGACTGCCTATACGGAACTAGGTTGAATTTCAGAGAGTTAAAAATATATCAAAATTTGCAGCCTCTTTTAATTTTATATATGTCTCCTATTTCAATCAAAAGAAAACAAACAAGAAGCCAATTGCCTATAGTAGCCCAATTGGCACGTCCACTTTCTTGTGTGGGTATGTTGTGGTCAAATCTGAAATTGTCAGCATTGTTACTGTTTCAAGTTTGGCAAGAACAAATACCGATAAATATTGATGTATCATTTAGAATAATTATCATATATAATGTAAAATCTACTATTTCATCTAATGCATTTTAGTTTATTTTAGCGTTCGGCTGTTTGTTGGGTACTCTACAATTTTCGATAGCTTATTGGCAGCGTTTATTAAAAGATATACTCCCTCCGTCCCATATTTCTTGTCTTCTATTCTATTTTGGGATGTCCCAAAATATTGTCCTGTTTCTAAAAATAAAAGTCATTAATTTATTAATGTTCCTATTATACCCCTATTTTATTTTCAAAACTACTACAGAGTATTTGAAAAGAAAATTTTTTGGTAAATTTATTTAAGGGTAATTTTGGAAACTTATATATTTTTAAAAGATAGACAAGATAATAAATGATGTTCCCTTAAAAAATTTGACTTTTCAAACAGGACAAGAAATATGGGACGGAGGGAGTAGTTTTTAGTAACTTTTATGTTAAATGTGTGAAAAAAAACTAAAAACTGACTAATTTTTATATAAATAATAATAATAATAATAATAAAAATTAGATTATTTGCCCCCAAAAAAAAACTTTACACGAAAAACAAAAAGCTTGTTACCTTTTCCCTCAACTCTCCCTTAATCAACCTCCTAAGGTTTGGTAGCAATTGGTGTATAAAGAGTACAATACCTTAGGGAAAATGACACAAGCTGCTAAAATTTGGTGCCAAATTGAATGCTCTAGCGTTTTTGTCAAGATGTTTGTTCTCACTACTACTCGGATGTTTTAGAGCTTCTCATTTTCTAATGCCATGTCTACATCAAAATTAATAATGAAGAAGCTTAGATACATTCATATGTATGCATGTTTCTGCATATGGTACCTCACCCCTCAACAAGAGGCAATGCAAGGCCTCTCAGTTCCAGAATCCTGGACCCCTCAACCTCTAACTTTGGCCCCTCAAACAATTAAAAAAGAAAAAGTTTAGTGGCACAATTTGTGCCATACCTCGCCCATATGGCAAGTTGTGGTTAGTGGAAGAGTGTTCTCACATGGACCCACCATCACTCTCTACCAACCACTACTCACCACATGAGCGAGTTATGACACAAGTTGTAACACAAGTTATTGCACCAAAACTACTCACTAAAAGATGAGTCCCTTCGTCAGTTTGGGACTTTGACTACTCGGGAACACCATCATGAGGTGGAACCTTCCCCAAAGTTAAAAACTGTATTAAATACCAAAAAAATTAAGAGGCCCAAGTGGGGTAAAGAAGAGAGAGACAAAGACAATATGCCTGCAAAAAGCAGCGCAAATAAATATACTCCTTTGAGAGAAAACAAAGCAGCAAAGCAAGAAGCAGCAAGAGCATGGGGTTTGGAGGCTTTTTACCTCTTTGTCTAGCTGTAATGTCACACACAAAGCCCTTGCTCTCAACTCTCAATGTTCAATGTACAAATTCATTTCCGTTCTTACCCACCATTAGTTTTTTTATGTGTTGGCATTAGGTCCAATGGTCATAGAATGGGTTTAAAAAAAGTAATAATACTTAAAAGTTGTAGAGACCCCACTTAAGAGACCCTCTCACTTCTCATCCCATCTGGGGGCCAGGGTTGAAATTAAAGGTCCAAAGCCACACAGCTACTACTGAGCTTTGAAGCTCAAATGGTGAAAAAAGAAAAGAAAAGAAAAGAAAAGAGACATGCCAATGAGATGGCGCACTACCAGAATAACCTCAGCTTTCATAATAATATCACAATTCAAGGAGACCCCACATAAACAGAAATGTCATTGGAAATAAATAATAGAGCAAAAGGAAAAAAAGATGGAAGAAAAAGACACACTACCATACAATGTGACACAGAAGAAAGAAGTTCTAAGCATTAAAGAAAGGTCAAATGTACTCTTAGTCCTCTAAAAAAAATGGAAAGAAAGATGCTGATCTAATATATATTCATGAGCATTCAATATCTGAGGAACACAACATTTCTGTTTACATCTTTATGTAAGAAGCACTGACAAAATGCCATGATACAACCAGAAACCCCTATCAGAAATATGTGGGTTACAGCAGTTAAAAAAGGAAAATGAGTTTCATCATCTCTTTTACCGAGCCCTCCATCCCAAACCATGAAAAAACTTGTAAATCAATCAAACCACACAAAGATTAGCACACTGGCATAAGGTAAAATTAAAAAACTAGGCATTAGCATCAAACTCATGTCGGTTGGTAGCAGTTTCCTTACTACTGCCACCACCACTGAAGTCATTAAAAGTAAGAGAATTAGTAGAATTATAAAAGGAAAGTGGTTCTGCTATACCAAAGCTTCACCACCTTCATGCATTGAAGGTAAATTAAAAATTAACCTCCACTTGCTCTATCCCTAAATGGAAAGCTGAGCTCCAACTCCATAGTTGGATTCTGCATTGAGAGTATAAAGATTCAACCAGGCCAAACAAAACCTGTGAATGCTTATGCTCTATTTACAGATTAATAGAGGCATAAACCAACTTCCAAAAAAAGCTGACTTGAACTCCCTACTTTGTAAATTCTAAAATGTTAGTCAATTAAAACTAGCTACCGATATGAACAGTTGCCCTAATTGGATCCTACCCTTTGTTAGACTTCCATCTTCCAAATCATGTTATCAATGGATCCGTCATGTTCTTTCTCCAGTGCAGCTACTTTGGCCCGATGTGCTGCTAGTGCAATCGCCCCTTTTCCTCTTTCATCCTGAGGGAGCTCACATGTCTCACTGATGGACCCAGATCTCAAATCTGCTGGGGGGATGAAGCAGTCTACCGACAGACCCGGAACATTAAATGCAACCTCTTCAATTGTCCATGCTTCTTCCATCCTTGTTTTGGTATGACTCATTGCCATCTCACCAAATCTGAAAAGGGTTACCACGGAACGCCCAGAGTGGGCAATCATGATCCCCTCAACAGACCTGTAATCATCAAGGAACGAATTGATTGTAGTTTCCCAGTAAACTGAATCTCCACCATTGGATTGGATACGCGTCAGATGTGAATCCTCCATGTAAACAAGAAGCCCAGTCTTCTGGCTGAAGTAGCCAAACAAGACATGCCTAATTATCTCCGCCGGACCTTCACTCCTCCCCTTCAATGTCTGAGGATCAGCACAAAGCTTGAGAATGAAGCAATCCTCGCCGTTGATCTTCTTCTCTCCTATGCATCTAGCATCCGCAAACATACCAGCAGTGGTTCTAGGATCAAGCCCCTGAAACACAACCATAAATCACATATGAAAATGTCCACAAACACCAAAATAAACCTGCAAAAAACAAGCCACACACAATGTCTACCTGAAGTGCACGACGCAGAGGCCTCACAGGGCCTTTTGCAGTGTGGGCACCGAGCCAGGGCGTGTGCCTCCAAACAAGCTTGCCATTGCAGCCTGCATGAACCTTACTTCCCCCAACCGCAAGCTCCACATACCACATATCTGGATTCATCTGCCAGAGCACAAACCCGCCCGACTCAGCACATCTAGAAGGATTCCGGTTCTTCATCACCTTAGTGGCAGTTTCGAACTCAGAAGCTACCATTCTAAGCTTTCCCATCGCATACGCATTTTTAATCGAGTTCTGCAGCTTCTGCCCACCAGAAGCTGCCGTGTACTGCTGCAATATGTACTGAGCAGAGGAAGTTTCCTGCAATAATACCAGCCATTAGAACACCAAAAAAAACACAGTTATTTTACTATATCTAAAGAATGTTTTTTAGTATTCTATAAAAAAGAGAGAAACACAAAAGGCAATGAAATTAATTGTATCAACCACTCAATATTTAGTAACAAAAATGCTAACTATAGTTATTTTTCTCTGTTGGGTCTAGTAAAAAAAATTTGGCTCTTAGTTCATGTACTTTCCTCTGTTTTCTCATCAACCAAACGGAGACATTAAAAAAAAAAAAAAAAAAGTTAAATAATCAAGGGTGTTTATTTTACTACTTTAAACAAACATAGAAGAAAATCTAAAATTTAAAAACAAATCCAAACACCACGATTCAGAATATCCATAGATTTCGCCGAGAATTCACATAAAACATTTATACAAATAAATTTTTAAGAGAAAATCTACAACCCAAACAATCAAATATCTTAAGGACCACTCAAACCCATGATACGGCAAAACCCCATTTCCAAATAACAATTTTTTTTTTTTTTTTTAGTTACTAAAAAACAAAACCAACCCAACTGTTAAAAAATAAAAATAAATAAATCCCAAAATATCAAAACTACTATTTTTGAAATCCAAAACGACCCCATTTGTATAGTTTCACAGAGTGAGAGAGAGAGAGAGAGACTGACAATGGGGGTGTCCTTGATACTAAGGTGAGGCAAAGGGTCAGTGGTGCTGACGTGGAGAGGAGCGAGTGGAGCACCCATTACACCAAGCAATATTCTGAGATCAGACGTTCTGCTATTGTTGTTGTTGTTGTTGTTGTAACCGATGGAAGAAGCTGTCACTGAAGGAGTTCTACCCAGTTGTCCTTTCATCCACTGACCCAAACCCGACCCGCTTCTCTTCGACTCTCCGATTTCCGCTCCGTCTTGGTCCGGACCCTCCATCAGCGGCGTCAGTGTTTCCCCCAACGGCCTCAGGCTACCGGATCTCGCTATCAACGCCGCCTCGTGTAAGGCCGCGTGGTGGCTCTTCTTTCGCCGGAGTAAACCGGACATTATCGTGGGTGACCCGGTTCGAGCCGGGCTGTTGGCACGTGACCGGGACGGTGAGAGTCCTCGGACTACTTCTTCTTTTAGTGCCGAGAAGAAGCCTTGCTTTCTCTCCATTGTTAATAAATGCTTAGAATGAAAACGTTACTTGTTGTTTTTTGTGTTTAGTTTTTTTTGTTAGAGAGAAAGGTAGGTTTGAGAGCTAGAAGTGTGCGAGCTCTTCATAGAGAGAGAGAGAGAAAGGTTTTGGGACTCAGTTCCACTGTGTGAGAAAACGGCTTCAACGATAGTGCGACTTTTTAGTGTGTGTTATGAAAATGATTCTAGAGAGAGAAAAAGCAGTGCGTTATTTTGAGAGAGAGAGAGAGAGAGGAGAAAGAATTTGCTATCGAGGGAAAGAAATAGGGTGTGGTATAGTGTGGTGGGGTGCTATATAGTGACTATTGAGAAAAAGGAACAATGTGCCTTTTTTTTTTCCTTATTAATTTATTTAAGGGACAAACCAAATTAAGAAGTGTGAATGTGCGTGTGGGGTGTCTTTTTGGTATTTTTATATTTTAACAAAAAAAAAAAGAGAATAAAATAGTAGTAATTTTTAGGTATTTTCGGAGCACAAAAAATAGTACTAGTTTCTCTTAAATTTATGGTGAAGTTTACTCATTAAATTTATAATGGGATTCACCAAGAATGTGAGAACATGGAGGAGTCCAAATCTTCTGTACCACTTTTTGTGTACCACTCTATGTTCCACTAATCATTACTTGCCATGTGTTTATTTTACTTTTCTTATAGAATTACTGAAGTTTAAAATGAAAAGCAATCATACACACGGTAAGTAGTGATTGGTGGAATATAGAATGGTACACAAAAAGTGGTACAGAAGATTTGAACTCCATCAATTTTCCTTACTTCGAAAGTATCTAAGAATTTTTCATAAGGACTATAATTTAGGTGTTGTTTTTTAGGTTCCTTTCTTAAAATTCAGTAATGTGGTTTTTTTCTCATAGGATGAAAATGTATTTTTAGTTAAATACAACTACATGACTTAATTTTAAGAGTGAAATCTAAGAAACAGTAGTTAGATATTGCATGTTTGTACTTAAGTTTTGCCATTTTTATAAAATATGATTTAACATGTTGGTAATTTTTTCTCAATAAAAAAACATGTAGGTAATTTTTTTAGGTTTTTTTTTTTTTAATTAAAGGATTTACTTTGGACCATGTAATAACTTCTTCGTTTTTTAGCAAAATATAATAACTTTTTTATGGTCGATGAATAACTATCATGAATAATAATAATTAATGGTTCAATTGAATGGTCAAAGTTCGACCCAAATTTGCGCCCTGGTTTTGGTTTAGTTATTATTATTCCCAATAAAGGTTGTAACAATAAGAATTATCTAGATTACCAAAAAAAAAAAAAAAAAAAAAAAAGAATTATCTAGCAGAATTGTAGGAGATACCACTTTAAATTGTTCGCATGGTGTAGTGGTAATTTAATGAACTAACTTTATTATCATCATGCTTTTTCTGTGCTTTTTCTGTGAAGCTAATTACTGTAAGTTCATTCACATAAAAAAAATCAAATTATAAGTTCACCACTGGCCAGAAAATTACTACAAAACTTCACTATATGAGTCTGGAGAATTGAGAAGGAAAAAAAAAAAAAAAAACCGCATACTATTTTTTTTTTTATTAAGAAAAACTACATCCTACTTTGATTCAACTTATCCCATTCTATAGATCAAAATTTACCCAAAAAAAAAAAAAAAACTTATTCCATTCTAATTCATGTGAGTTTTTCTCGTCTCAAAGTGGGGATAGAATGATGATCGATTTTATCCATATGCACCTTGAGTTTGTATCTATTTTATTTATATATTATACATTTAAATATAATTTGACTTTTTATGTTTACCTCAACTTTAATTATAAAATAACTTACCCCACACTTGCTTAAAAGTTACCATGACTTTTGAATGGAGTTGTGGTATGTCTTTGTGTTAGAACCTCTTTTCCTCTCCCTTGTGTGTGTGTGTGTGTGTTTGTTTATCAAAAAAAAAGAATGGGTAATTGTCCCACATTACTTAAGAGAGTGTGTTGTGTGTAGTATAACTTGCCCCACTCTCCCTTAAAAGTTACCATGACTTTTGAGTGGAGTTGTGGTGTGCATTTGTGTTAGAACCCCATTCCCTCTTCCTTGTGTGTGTGTGTGTGTGTTTGTTTCTCAAAAAAAAAAAAAAAAGAATGGGTAATTGTCCCACATTGCTTAAGAGAGTGTGTTATGTGTATTATAACTTGCTCCACCCTCCCTTAAAAGTTACCATGGCTTTTGAGTGGAGTTGTGGTGTGTTTTTGTATTAGAATCCTTTTCTCTCTCCCTTGTGTGTGTGTGTGTGTGTTTGTTTCTCAAAAAAAAAAAATTATAAATTTTTTACATATTTGATTATCACCACAAAATGCTTGTTTATAATAACTTTCAATGTCACCGCCTCGATAGAGACAGAGCTATGTAGATACTTGGGGGGACCATGGCCTTCTAATTATTTTTACAATAGTATATATTCATATAATCTTTAGAATCCAGCTTAAGAAAATTGTTCTCGGCCCCCTTTATAATGTTTTCATATTGCCATTGCATGATTTTAGAGTGTGTCACACCATTATACTAGGTAATTTGAAAGAGGAAAAAAAAATGATAATAGCCAGTAATCTCCTTTTTTTATGGAATGGAAAGATTTTATTAATAAACAATGGAATTACAAAGAGAGGCTAATAGATTCCTCTTTAATTACAGATTCAAAACAAGAAGGGCCACATGCATTATTCTTTAAAGACCATTTGGCCAAAGCATGAATTGCACCATTCGCCACCTTGGGAACCCAATAAACAAAGTAGTTTAGGAATTGTGATAGTAATGTTACATCCCAAGACCACATGGAAAGATTTTATTAACAAGCAATGGAATTACAAAGAGAGACCGATGGATTCCTCTCTGATTACAGATTCAAAACAAGGAGGGACACATGCTAAATCAAAAGAGCCATATATACATTATTCTTTAAGAACCATTTGGGCAAAGCACGAAATGCACCATTCGCCACCCTAAGAACCCAATAAACAAAGTAGTTTGGGAACTGTGACAGTAAATGTTAGCATGTCACAAGGCCACATGGAATATAATTATGTAACAACTGTTGAAGTTTGAATTTGAATAATAAATTAGCAATGGTAGATTGGATTGTTATTGTTTTAAATTTTTATTTGATTGGAGTTAGTTCCTATTTGTTAGGATAGTTATCAAATTATGAGTATTAATTATGTACTGTGAAGGAAGGTATGGAACAGAGGCAGACAATTAACCCATAATGTTTATTTTCTCTCTCAAGTTTAATAGATTTGTTATCTCAGATTGGCTAACTATCTTTTAAGTATCCGAATTCACAATGGTAAAGTAGATAAATCATAGCATATGCACTTAATTCTCTAGGGGATACCTTGGCAAAGGAATACAAGAGCATCAACAAAGACTTTGGAATCACTCTCAACACATATAGATTCAATTCCAATCTCTCTCCCAATCTTAATACCCATAATACAACTTCAACTTCTGCTTGTAGAGAGAGAGAGAGAGAGAGAGAGTAGTGTTTGCTCTTTTGGAACAAGAGAATACCAACTCTTCTCTCAAGTTTCTAGCAACAACTGAAATTGCAAAACACTCAACATCGCATGTATCACATCATTATTTAGATTTTTTTTGAAGGTTTTTTTTTTGAAGGACATTACTTGGATGATTAAGAAAGAAAAACTCAAAATTGAAACTACGTGCTTCAATAAAAAGTTTGAGCCATGATTATGTGTAGTCAACAAAGTTAACAATATAGAAGAAACATTAGAAAATTTGAATATAAAGTCAAGCAAGACCTTAGATAGTTTTGTATTGTCTAATAAATTATTATACTACTATTTACTACAGGAATAGCAAAAGATTGGTTTCATAAAAAAGAAGAAAGAAGAAACAAAAAAACAAAAGGAAACGCGTTAAGAACTTACAAGACTTTTGATAATACGTGTTGTTTTTGTTTATAAACTACAAGTGGGAAAACTTTTTAATAAATTCTGTTATTTGCAGAGTAGAAAAAATAGAAGGTGTGGCCCACTAGAGTAGGGAATTATTTACTGTTGCACGCATATAAAGAGCGTGAAGTGAACTGATTGTGCTCTTAAAATGAAATCATGCTCTTCGCTTCGCAACAGCATATGCGATATGTGAATGAATAAAGTGAAAGACTGTGACGTGAAACGCGCATTGTTCTACCGTGTCATTGGATGATTGGGTAATGTTCACCACATTGCACAACCTTCCCAAAGTTGATCAAATCAATTTGAGAAATAAGGCTCCGTTTGGTTTGAAGGGGTAGAAAAGTGATAGGATAAAAAATAATAGGGAAATAAAAAAGTAAGAAGATAGAAAATATTTTAATTTCACTCATTTTTGTTTGGTCGGGAGTGAAAAAGTGGAGAAGTGAAAAAAGTGAGTTTGTATAAATTTACTCATACACCCTTGTTAAAAAATGATGTTCAATTAAAACAAAAAAGTGACAAACAACCAAAAAAAAAAAAAAAAGCACTCACCCAATTTATTAAAAAAAATCATGTCTAGTTAAAAAAAAAAGAAAAAAAAAAAGACAACGTCCAGGAAAGAGGGAAAAAAAAGAAAAAAAGAGGCAACGTCTCACTCCAGCCCAGGAAATCAAAAAAAAAAAAAAAAAGAAAAAAGAAAAAAGAGGCAACATGCCCGGCCAAAAAAAAAAAAAAAAAGATAGGAACTAGACATGGGTATTTTTGTCCATTAAGCAGCCCCATTTTCTCCCTTTAGTTTTCTCTCAATTTTGGAGAGAAAACTTTTTGGTGGGTCTGGAAAGAAAACACCCGGGCCCCACTATTTATTTTTCTTCCTCCTCACCCAACCAAACACACTCAAAAAAGTTTTCCTTTCCATTTTCTCTCTAAAGTTTTCCATCCACTCTATTTCACCTCCAAACAAACACACCCTAGGGGAATTTTGAATTCAATCTAAATATTTTCTTTTATTATTATTTATAATGGAATATTCCTGTAAGGTTTGGTATTATTAGAGATATATTAACCAAATATAATAGGCACAAGCCCACTCTTACTTGTACTAATAGTTTAAAGTTTAGTCGTGTATATATAGACATGTTATAGTTTATTGTAACGCAGGTTATTATACTACACTCTTATATACAATAAAGATGTAGTCCTTAAAGGTTTTCTCCGTGGACGTAGGCTGAATCACGTAACCCTCGTGTTCTTGGTGTTTCTATTCTATGCTTCCCCTTCTGCATCCACTCTAGCATATACAACATAGTATAACACATCGCGTTGCTAACATATTTTACAGGTTTTATTGTTGAATTTTTACTATTTATTAAAAAAAAATCTACTAGAAAATAATAATGTTAAATGGTTTAGCCTTGTACTTAACATTCATAAAATTGTTCTAACCGCATTTAAATTGAATAAAACCGACTGTAAAATGTGATCCCCACATTGCCAACCGTGGTAGAGTTGCATAAATCAGCAATTGCAGTGTGGTTCATGGTGAAAACTAACCAAACTACACTGCATTGCACGATGATTAATCTATTAAGGTGTGCTGCGATTAAGATTTTAAGAAAATTGTACCGCATCACATCGTGTACACTATAAAACCCTACTGTAGGGTTAGTTTTTGTAGCCCATGCCCAAAAGATCTGGATTATGAGCCCAATGAACCCAAAACAATGAATTTGTAGAGAATGGGTGAAAGAGCTGGGCTGATTATGAATCTAACAACAGTTAACCATGATATTAAGGGATGAATTGACGTAAAAATACGCTTGAAAGCTAAGCAAATTGATTTCCGAAGAGGTGTATTATTGATTTAAAGATGAATACAGGTCTTAGAGCTACAGTAAAATTGTTCTCTTCCTCTTTTTCTCTCTGTTTTGATCCCTTCTTATCAGAGGTTTTTTCACTTTATATAGCATCCTTTCTCATCATCTTCATCTTCCACTTGTTCTTCATCTAAGCATCCACTTGAGTACATGTCCCGTCAGGTATCTTTTTTAGCTCTCTGTGAGTGGTGGTACCTGAGATTATACTGTTTAGGAGTCTTCTCCACATTAATACGGTCAGAAAAGCAGCTGCAATGCATTTAATGTGGGGGTTGCAGCTTGTCTTCTAGATATTTTTCCATTCCTATCATCTCCATACGTGCCTGAAGCTTATCCTTATCGTTGAAGTTGTTAGGAAGATCATTCGAACCTTCCAGACATTTGATTGATCAAGAGTATTTGTATCCGATGAGAATGCCCTCTTCGGACCACTAGTGCCCTCTAGACTGTACTCCTCATTCATTTCCAGGTATCTCTCTTTCACATGGACTCCTTCTCAACCGCTTTCTTCTCTTCGGACACACAGTAATCTTCAAATAGGACCCTAGGCCCAATATGTAAAGTTGGGCTTTTACCCCCCACAATAGCCCCTCAAAATTTTAATTTTTCCCTCGCATCCGAGGAGAAAAAATAGGATTTTGATTTATTACGAAATAAAAGCTTAAAGTACAAAAATATCTGAGTTCGCACATGTATGAGCATAGATTAAGGCACTTCATCATTGCTGCTGCCGTTTCAGTATTCCCAAAGCGCTATTAATTACCCCAGGCGGCGCTTTGTCTCTGGTATCCAATGGTAGACTATTGATCTAACGGACATGGTTCTTCCTCGGAATTTGGGTGGAATGACTCCTACCCCTTCGTTTGTCCCTACATAAAGCCCCAAAAGAGGTTATGTCTCCTTTACTTTGCAGATTCTCAGATTTTCTAGCGAACTAGAGCATTCAAACCCACCAAGCTCCTCAATCATCAAACCTAGAATCTGTAAGAATCTCTCCACGAGTTTAAAGATCATTCTTCGACTTAGTTTGTGTAAGTTCTCCTTTATTCAAACCTTTCATCCTCTCTTCGACTAGCTTCCTCTCCTCGACTAGCTTCCTCGGCCTTCGAGTAGTCACTCCCCAGTCACTGCGTTTAGAAGTTCCTCTTTCTTGTTTAATTGAGATGGGTAGACTTCAATATTTGGTGGATAGCCCCGCCCAGACGGAGGAATTTAGGGCAACATATCGCATACCTCAAGATGTGGGTTTGAGATATTGTCCTCCAGAAAGACTACTAACATATCGAAGGGTGGGTGAAGTTATAATCCCCATCATCGCCTTTCTAGAAGGGGGGATGACTATCCCTATGAGCCCCATTACTAGTAATTACCTCCGAAACCATATGCTTAGTCCTGAACAATGTGTGCCTAACGTCTTTAGGATCTTAGGAGCAATTGAGGATTTGAACTGTCATCTAGGGTTGGGACTCACCTGACTCGACGTGGTACATATGTACGAATGTCATAACCAAAAAGGAGCGGGATATTATCTTAAATCCCGATTCGACGTTGTTAGGCTCGTCTCCTGCCTTCCCAAATCTAACAAAGGGATGAAAGACGACTATTTGATCATCTCGGGCGCGTGGCATAACGGTCTTCATTGCCCAACCCAGCCAAGAGAGCCAGGTGGGACCTCTTAGATTTAGGTTTACTAACAGTAGATTTAGGATCTCCGTTTTTTAACAATTTTGTCTTCTCTTTGTATAATTATTTCGAATTTCTGACTAAGTTCTGTTGTGATGTTAGCAGATAAAGACCACGTTTCTCCTCAGCTCAGCCTCACAAACGTTGCCGCTCTCAATTATTTATTACGATCAGAAATTTTTGTAAGTGAAGACGGGCAACTCCGGTCGGTTCCTCTTATTCTCGGTTACACGCCAAAACTGACCGATCTTCAACCGATCGGCAACGCTATAAGACAGGGAGACTATCGCATTAATCGCATAGACGTTGCTCGGAAAGATTTTTTAGCTCCGTTTGATCTTGCCCCCGTGCCACATCCAAATCCACAGGGTGTGCCATTACTCCTCCAACCCATTCAGCAGGTTCCCCTCGAACCAGTAACAGCAAGTGAAAGAGTTGTTTCTTCAACACCTTTGCTTGACGAGCAGATTGATAGGTTCAAGTTCAAAGGAAAAGCTTCAGGAGGGGCTTAGGTTTTAGACGCCGAGGAAGAGACTGACAGGCAATCCAATGTTCTCCCGAAGAGAATAGATGTACCAGACGATTCTTCAAAAGAAGACATCGTAAACTTGAGGGACTTGATGAAGAATAGGAATACAAAAGCTGGGCCCAAAGAGGCTGGTACGTCTCAGCCAGTGGTTAGTCTTCCTCCTCCACCTCCTCAGATTCCTTTGGAGGTCAGCTCAAAGAGATTGATAGATTCGAAGAAGAAGAGGCCCCTCACCGATAATGAAGAGAGGGAGGTGGCGCCTCTAAAAGGAACCAAGCAACAGAAAGTGGTCAAAGACCACTGGAGCAAAAGGGCTTCGTCTACCGAGAGCCGAGATGACTTTTTCGTAGTAGATGTACGCCGGGGACCTCGCACCTAGTCTCCTAGTCTGAAATTGGATGATGCTCCTATCCCCTGGGAGACCTCCCTCAGAAACTATAGTGGGGGGAAAGCAGGTCTCGTTGCTGAGACCCTGGAGCAACCACTGCTCCTCCCACGAGACATGGAGTCATACAAGCGCTTCAGCTAGTATGAACTCTTCTTATCCCTTAAAAGGGATTTAGCCATGGTAAGTGACCTTATCTATTTCCTCAATTTAAGATGCTACTCTTTTCCATTTATCCCTTTTCTTTGCTTTATATTGAAGTTCTTCGTTCTGCTATGTAGCTTACTCAGCAAGTTTATGTGGCCAAGGAGTGGAACAAAAAGGCTTATACTGAAGCCTAAACAGAGGCCCACTCTCGGTCTGAGGCAGAAAAATCTCTGGGCAGTCTGAAGGAAGATCATGCTTGTTTGTCTGAGCAGTTAAAAGAGATGACCAATCAGAGGAATAGCCTTAATGCTGGCCTTAAAACTACCGAGAAGCAGGCCGAATAGCAATGCAAGCAATTGAATATGGCGGAGATCAATTTGGCATCGAAAAAGGAGTTGGTCAAAGGTCTTCTGGTGGAGCTTCAAAAAGCCAAGGAGACTGCCCGATTAGTCGAGAAGGATGCTCAGTTGGCCAAGGAGGCAATCGAGGCTGAAAGGCAGGCAGCATATAAGCTGGGGGTGGAGGAGACTCAAGTCAGCCTTACTGAGTAGTTTGCCACGGTCTGCCGAGAGTATTGCGATATAACTTAGGGAAAAGCCCTTGATGCTGTTGGGATCTCTTCGGAATTTGACTTAAGGCAACCTGTGAGTATATATTATGATCCTGATATTCGCGAACTCCCAGGGTTTGATTCCTCTCCCCCCATACAATTCTCAGAGGCTTTAGAGCAATCCTTGATCGGCCAAGTCCCTCCTATCATCCCTGAGGCCCCCAAGGAGTCTGGTCAACCTGGTAATCAAGACAAGCCAGTTAAGGATCCCAAGGAGTCTGGTCAGCCTAGTGATCAAGACAAGCAAGCTAAGGCTCGCCAAGATAAGGGCAAGGACTTGGGAAAAAAGAAGACCCTTTCAGAATCCAAGGACCAAGCCCCAGAAGTTGCTGCTGCTCAGTCCAGTCAGGCTCCTGACTCTTTGGCCCTTTAGACGAAGACTTAGACGTTTAGGAGTTTTTATTTCATACTTGTATTAGTTTTTCTTTTATGTAAGGGATTGTAAACTACTTTCTCTTGATCAATGAAATCATTTCTCTTTTATTTTTGGCGTCTTCGTTGCATATCTTATGAGACTTATTATTATTGCAAATAACTATAAATCGTAATTATGGTAATATAGGCAGACTTAACAATGATATCGTGCCAATGATGCAAACAATTTATTCAAATACTGGAAGAAATAGGTCATACAAGAATTATTATCAAACATTGAATGCAATGAATGATGTGAAAGCATTACAGTTTTTCTTGAATACCTACAAGGAATATTGCCAAGCACTGACTTCAGATTATTCAAATACTTACGACTATGAGATGGGGTTATTTAGACATGATTTGTTAAATTTATACACTGATAATGACTATAAGACAATTTTAACTAACCCAAATCATCTGGTCCGAAGACGACAGACATGATTGGATTTAAGTTTAAACACTTAGGAGAGCTGTAAACGAGTGTTAACTAACCCAAATCATCTGGTCCGAATACTGCAGGTATGATTAGATTTAAGTTTAAACACTTAGGAGAGCTGTAAACGAGTGTTAACTAACCCAAATCATCTGGTCCGAGGACTACAGACATGATTGAATTTAAATTTAAACATTTACGAGAACTGTAAATGAGTGTTAACTGACCTAAATCATCTGGTCCGAGGACTACAGACATGATTGGATTTAAGTTTAAACACTTAGGAGAGCTGTAAACGAGTGTTAACTAACCCAAATCATCTGGTCTGAGGACTACAGGCATGATTAGATTTAAGTTTAAACACTTAGCAGAGCTGTAAACGAGTGTTAACTAACCCAAATTATTTAGTCCGAGGACTACAGACATAATTGGATTTAAATTTAAACACTTAGGAGAACTGTAAACGAGTGTTAACTAACCCAAATCATCTGGTCCGAGGACTACAGGCATGATTGGATTTAAGTTTAAACACTTAGGAGAGCTGTAAATGAGTGTTAACTAACCCAAATCATTTGGCCCGAGGACTACAGGCATGATTGAATTTAAGTTTAAACACTTAGGAGAGCTGTAAACGAGTGTTAACTAACCCAAATTATCTGGTCCGAGAACTACAGACATGATTAGATTTAAGTTTAAATACTTAGGAGAACTGTAAACGAGTGTTAACTAACTCAAATCATTTGGTTCGAGCACTACAGACATGATTGGATTTAAGTTTAAACATTTAGGAGAACTGTAAACGAGTATTAACTAACCCAAATCATCTGGTTTGAGGACTACAGGTATGATTGGATTTAAATTTAAACACTTAGGAGAACATTTCATATAGCGAATTGGCATATTGATTGAAGAAAAGATTCGATTAGTAATAGTACATTTTAAGGTTATTTACATTCCAAGGGCGTGGTATTACATGACTATCTAGGTCTTCCAAGAAATACGCCCCAATACCAGCCCCGGAAGTAATACGATACGGTCCTTCCCAATTGGGTCCTAACTTTCTTCAAGCTGGGTTCTTTGCAGTGCCCACAACTTTCCTCAGCACCAAATCCCCAGGCTCTAGAGGCCTTAGCTTTACGTTGGCATCATAGCCCTGCTTGAGCTTTTGTTGATAATGTGTCAGCCAGACCATTGCATTTTCCCTCCTTTCCTCAATCATGTCTAAGTTCTTCTCTAGCTGCTCATTGTTTCCGGTCGGACTGAACGAACTAGTTCTCAATGTTGGGAACCTAGTCTCCAAAGGTATGACAGCTTCAGCCCCATATGTCATTGAGAATGGGGGTCTCTCCAGTAGATCTGCGAGGCGTAGTTTTGTAGGCCTAAAGTACATGTGGCAATTCTTCCACCCATTAGCCCTTCGCATCGTCTAGTCTCTTCTTTAAGCCATTTACTATGACCTTGTTAACAGCTTCTGCTTGCCCATTACCCTGGGGATAAGCAGGGGTGGAGTATATGTTCATGATTCCCAATTTGCTACAATAATTCCTAAATGCTTTGTTATCGAACTGTAGGCTATTGTCTGAGATAAGAGTATGAGGAACCCCAAATCGAGTGACAATATTCTTCCATACAAATTTCTGCACATCTACGTCTTTGATGTTGGCCAGAGGTTCAGCTTCAACCCATTTGGTGAAATAGTCTGTGCCGACCAGAAGGTATTTCCTGTTTCCTGCATCTTTAGGGAATGGACCCACGATATCCAAGCCCAATTGAGTGAAAGGCCATGGGCTGGATAGTGGATTGAGAGTTCCCCCTGGTTGGTGAATGTTTGGGGCAAACCGTTGACATTGATCACACTTTTTAACATACTCGTGGGCTTCTTTTTGCATATTTGGCCACCAATAACCTTGAGTAATGGCTCGGTGAGCTAAGGACTTACCTCCGGTGTGGCTCCTACGAATTCCTTCATGTAGTTCTTCTAGTAGTAACTCAGCCGCCTCAGGATGCATGCATAATAAGTACGGTCCTGAATAGGAGCGTTTATATAGTTTCTAGCCCTCGGATAGCTAGAATCTGGTCGCCTTCCTCCGAACTTTGTCAGCTTCCTCCTTTTCTTCAAGCAAAATATCCTCCTTCAAGAATTTAATTATGGGATCCATCCAGCTGAGTCCGGACCTGATTTGTTGAACTTGGACTACCTCTCTTCTTGCCTCTGTATGTCTATGCAAGTCCTCGACGAGAATAACTCTCGGCAAATCTTGAGCTGAAGAGGTAGCGAGCGTGGCCAAAGAATCAGCATGTACATTACCATTTCTGGGGATGTGTAGTAAGTTGAAAGATTCAAACTCCGATTGTAGACATTTAACTCGGCTCAAGTATCCTTGCATTCTTTCATCCTTCGCCTCAAACTCACCTTGTACTTGACCAACGACTAACCTCGAGTCCGAGAACACCTCCACTGACTTTCCTCCCATTCTTCGAACCATAGCTATTCCCATCAGTAGAGCTTCATATTCCGCCTCGTTATTTGTTGCCGAGAAGTCCAGCCTTAACGACTTTTCAATGATGATTCTTTCAGGGGAGATCAGCACTAGCCCCACTCTAGAACCTTTCTGGTTCGCTGCGCCATTTACATATACTTCCCAGGATGACGGGCCTTGTTGAGAAATCATGCCAACCGATTTTTCATCCATGTCCTTCTCTACCGTTACCTCTTCTAAACTAGGCTCTGTGAACTCGGCCACCAGATCTGCGAGAATCTGGCCCTTGATTGAACTGCGGGGCATGTATTTGATGTCGAAAGCCCCTAGGATAGTGCCCCATTTAGCTATTCTCCCCGTGTAGTCGGCACTCCTAAGTATGGCTTTAAGTGGAAGTTGTGTGAGCACAACGACCGTATGAGCTTGGAAATAATGAGGCAACTTCCGTGTGCCAAGTACTACTGCCAAGATGGCTTTCTCTAGCGGCAGGTATCGAATCTTGGCCTCGTGTAATGACTTACTCACATAGTAAACTGGCCTTTGCACACCTTGGTCCACTCTAATCAATACCAGACTTACAGCAGAAGGAGCCACCGCAATGTAGGCAAATAAGACCTCATCTGGTTCAGGACTGGACATAATTGGTGGCCGAGCCAAATAGTCTTTAAGTTGTTGAAAAGCCACAGCACATTCTTCAGCCCACTTAAATCTTTTCCATTTGTTGATCAATGAGAAGAAAGGTCTACACCTATCTGCTGGTCGGGAGATGAATCGGTTCAGGGCAGTAGTCATTCCAGTCAGTTTCTGAACTTCTTTAGGATTCCGAAGAGCTTGTAAATTATTGATGGCCTTTATTTGATCGGGGTTAACTTCAATTCCCTTGTAAGTCACCATGTACCCCAAGAATTTGCCTGACCCCACACCGAATGAGCATTTGGAAGCGTTTAGGTGCAGTTTGTGCCTTCTTAGAACTTCAAAGGTACTTTCAAGGTCCTTCACATGTTCAGCAACAATTTTGCTTTTCACCACCATGTCATCTATGTAAATTTCAATATTTTTACCCAGCTGTGACTCAAACATCCTCGTCATCATTCTTTGATAGGTAGATCCCGCGTTTTTCAAACCAAATGGCATCACATTTTAGTGGTAATTACCGATAGGGGTGACAAAAGCAGTCTTCTCCTGATCCTCCAAGGCTAGTGGTATCTGGTGGTAACCTTGGAAAGCATCTAGGAAACTCATCCGAGGATGGTCGATAGTGGCATCCACTAGCTGATCAATTTTTGGCATAGGGAATGGATCCTTAGGACAAGCCTTGTTTAAGTCGGTGAAGTCTACTCATACTCGTCATTTCCCATTCTTCTTTTTCACCACCACAGTATTTGCTAGCCACTTCGGGTAAAAAACTTCTTTAATAGCTCCAATTTGTTTGAGCTTTGTTACTTCCTCTTTTACTGCATCAACATGTTCCTTAGATGGACGCCGAGGAGGCTGCTTCTTGGGGATAATCAATGGGTTGACCCTCAGATGGTGACATATGAATTCTGGATCCACCCCTGGGGCTTCGTAAGCATTCCAGGCGAATACGTCAAGGTTTCTCTTAAGGAACTCTACTAGCTCTTCCCTCTCTTACAGAGGTAGCTGAGATCCAACTTGAAAGAACTTTTCGGGATTATCTCCGATGATAACTTTTACCAAATCTTCGCATCTAGCACCCTCGCCTGGATCTTCGCTGGGCGATGCCCGATGTTTTAACTGCTATAAACCCCTTTTGTCTTTGGCCGAGGACTCAGTTTTGGGCTTATGTTGGATGGCAGCCACTAAGCACTGTCTGGCCGCGAACTGATCTCTCCGGATTTCACAAACTTGTCCTTCAGATAGATATTTAACTTTCTGATGCAAAGTGGAGGAAACAGCCCCTAGCGTATGAAGCCAAGGTCTGGCTACGATTGCCGTATAGGACGAATACACATCTACCACTATGAAATCCACCTCTACCACCTCTGAGCCGGTCTGCACAGGTAATCGTATTTGGCCCTTCGGGGTAATAACTCTTCCTTCAAAACTCACTAGGGGGGAGCTGTATGGTGTTAGGTCTTGAGGTTTTAGGTTCAGCCTCTTGTAGAGATCAGGATACATTATCTCTATCGCGCTACCCTGGTCCACCATTACCCTCTTCACATCATACCCTCCAATTCTGAGGGTGATTACTAAAGCGTCATCATGGGGTTGGATGGTCCCAATCTTGTCCTCGTCTGAGAACCTTAAAATCGGTTGAGCACCCGATTTAGCTCTCTTCGGACCTTGGCCAAAGTCCCCTGCGGGTGACCGGGCTACAGACATAACCTTCGATGGCCAGGATCTTGTTCTCCCCGGTGCAGCGAAGATGACATTAATAGTTCATAATAGAGGCTTTGAAGAGTCATCTCTTCGGGACTCTGAGTTCATCTGACCTCCTTGGCCACTGGAGTGGTGCAAGAGGTGTCTCAATTTACCATCGCGGACCAGTTGGTCCAAATGATCCCACAGGCTCCTGCAATCCTCTGTAGTATGCCCATGGTCTTAATGGTACTGGCAGTAGAGATTATGATTACGCCTCTCAGGGTTCCCCACCATCTTATTCGGCCACCTGAAGAATGGTTCATTCTTAATCTTTTCCAAAACTTGGTGTACTGGCTCTTTGAATACAGTATTGACTGCTTGAGGATTTGTTGATCCTGATTGCTTAGCAAAATCTCTCCGCGGTTTACTGCTATTGTAACGGTCTGACCTGAAATCCCTCATCTCCTGAGGGATAACCTTATCCTTTCCCTTCCCTTGCTGTTGATCCTCCTCAACTCTTTTATACTTTTTAATGCGGTCCATGAGCTGACGCATGTTAGTAATTGGCTTACCAGTTAAGGACTTCCTCAAATCATGGTCAGTGGGAAGGCCGAGCTTAAACGTGCTGAGGGTCATTCCATCAAAATTGCCCTCCATGTCATTAAACATCTCCCAGTACCTATTTGATTACGTCTTTAAGGTCTCACCCTCTTGCATGCTCAAGGATAGCAGTGAAGACAAGGGCCTGGCCACTTTTCGGCATGTGACAAAACGGGAACCAAATGCTTGAGTGAGCTCTTTGAAGGAATTGATGGAGTTTGCTTCCAGGCTGTCAAACCACCTCATCGCAATCGGTCCAAGACTGGAGGGGAAAACCTTGCACATCAGAGCTTCATCTCTGGAGCAGACAGCCATCCTTTGATTAAAGTGACTCACATGTTCCACAGGGTCTGTTTTACCATTATAGATGGTGAACGTTAGCTAGTTAAAACGCCGAGGAAGTATCGCTTCTTCAATCCTGCGTGTAAAAGGTGACCTAGAAATTTGATTCAAAACCCTGCTCATAGCATCGTTCCCTACGCCTCCACGTGATGGGCTTCTAGGTTGCCTCTTACGATGAGGCTCTTCTTCATAGGAAAAGGATTCACTGACTGGTGTTCGAGATCTCTGCTTGTAAGTGACGTCCTGTTCGTCATCGGAATCTTCATCAGAATATGAAGAAATCCGTTTCCTCTTTGTATGGCGCAACTCCCTTTTTAGCTTTTCAATTTCTAGTTGCAAATTCTGGTTCTTCTCTGCATGAGACATGTGACTTCCACCATGTGGCTGGTTTCGATCGGTATGCGCAGTGTGCATGCTGCCTTCCCGATCTTGTCTCCGCTCTAAATTAAGAAAATGGTCTACGTGTTGGGATGCCTTAGATTCTGCTAGTTGTTGTCCTGGTTCAGCCATTATCAACTGTTGCTTCCACTTTCGCTCAAGCTCTTCCTACAGACGGTGCCAATTGTAGGGTCAGTTTTTGTAGCCCATGCCCAAAAGGTCTGGATTATGAGCCCAATGAACCCAAAACAATGAATTTGTAGAGAGTGGGTGAAAGAGCTGAGCTGATTATGAATCTAATAACAGTTAACCATGATATTAAGGGATGAATTGACGTAAAAATACGCTTGAAAGCTAAGCAAATTGATTTCCAAAGAGGTGTATTATTGATTTAAAGATGAATACAGGTTTTAGAGCTACAGTAAAATTGTTCTCTTCCTCTTTTTCTCTCTGTTTCGATCCCTTCTTATCAGAGGCTTCTTCACTTTATATAGCATCCTTTCTCATCATCTTCATCGTCCACTTGTTCTTCATCTAAGCATCCACTTGAGTACATGTCCCGTCAGGTATCTTTTTTAGCTCTCTGTGAGTGGTGGTAGCTGAGATTATACTGTTCAGGGGTTTTCTCCACATTAATGCGTCCAGAAAAGCAGCTACAGTGCATTTAATGTGGGGGTTGCAGCTTGTCTTCTAGATATTTTTCCGTTCCTATCATCTCCATTCGTGCCTGAAGCTTATCCTTATCGTTGAAGTTGTTAGGAAGATCATTCGAACCTTCCAGACATTTGATTGATCAAGAGTATTTGTATCCGAGGAGAATGCCCTCTTCGGACCACTGGTGCCCTCTTCGAACTGTACTCCTCCTTCATTTCCAGGTATCTCTCTTCTACATGGACTCCTTCTCAACCGCTTTCTTCTCTTCGGACACACAGTAATCTTCAAATAGGGCCATAGGCCCAATACGTAAAGTTGGGCTTTTACCCCCCACACCTACTTATAGCTCAAGTTTCCAAGCACATCATCTAGATTTTTAATTACCCATTTTCATTGTAATTATTGAATTATTAAAAATAAAAAATAAATTGTCATAAAATAATACTGTAATTTTTATTTTAAACTTTCCTTTCTCATACTTGTATTCGATCCCAACACTCCCCCACTACTGACCTTTAAAGGTAATTTTGTCCAGAATTACAAAATTGACTAAGGATACCCCAATGGACCAGTTTGTGTAATAGTTCACCAGATTATCAATTTGAATGGCCAAGCCAAAATTTAATAAATTATTGTTACACATTTATCCAATGAAAATGAGAGGCTTGATAGAGAACAAGAGCCATCCTTTTATTATGAGTTATGAGAAATGCTATGTTCACAACATCTTCACAACAAATCTTATGTGGCAGGTTGTTACGAGTTGTTATTGGTGGGGTAGAAAAACAATTTCAATGGTAAGTTCAAATTAGAACTAATAACAATTAACCACCTATGATTTTTTGTGAAAATGTTGTTGACGTAGCTCCTCTCGTTAAATTATTGTTACCATATCTCACAAAAAAAAAAGAAAAAAAAGCTCAAACTTCTATTCGAAACCCACTAACCCCTTTCTCACTATTTACCTATATTTTTATATTAAAAATTAAATTTAAAAAAAAAAAAAAAAAAAAAAAAAAAAAAAAAAAAAACCTCAAACTTCTCATATTGAAAATATTTAGTTCAAAAATTTTCACCATCTTCTCAGGAAAAAAAAAATCATCAAAGCAACGACTTTGTTCCCAACTATTCAGTCAATCGATGCGCCTCAACACATTCTATTATTCTTTACAAAAATTCTTATTTATTGGCACCAAAAAAAAAAAAAAAAAAAAAACGAAGAGACAATATCCATTGAGCAAATATCAATTTGAGCAAGCTTTGTTTTTCTACATTAAAGATTTCTACGTTTGTGCCAAGACTTAGCTTAGGACCCCACTGCTCGTGAAATTTGGTTTGGTATTGGTATTGCTACGAGTTTCTCAAGTTAATAACTATTTTCAGTTATATGGATAAAATGATTTTTGTATATAAATTTAGATTTGAGTGATTAAAATTCAAATACTTTGTTTCAATAGTTTTAAAGAGAAAAGTTTTTTATTTGACTAAATCAACCATAGATTTTAAACCTTTAAAATCATTGAATTAGAAATAATATCTAAAATTAATAGATTTGAAGTCAAGGCAGTTCAATTCTATTGATTTAAAATCCAAATCCAAATCTAAATTCAAGTTCCCAAACTCAACCCTAGAGAATTTGGGTGCTTGTTTTCCAATTATCTAATCCCTTTTTAATGAATTTCATTCAATGAATTAAACTAATACATCTTACATCACCAAATCTCCATGCTAAGATTTATGTTATGTCTTTGTATATGTTGGCATCTTATGTTATGGATTTTTAATTCCTATAAATTTATGTTTTGGTTTATGATAACCTGAGTTGAAAGTCTCATTATCCATGCAAAAAAAAAAATCTTAAACCCCAAATTATTGACATCCATCCAAGCACCATTTACTTTTCAGTGTTCTTACATGATCAAACTCATCTAAGAGGTGGGCCATTGGAATTACAAATTTACAACTATAAATCATAATTGATTTAGTGGGCCATATTTACTGTTTACAAAAGCCAGGCGCAGTAGACAAAATTGTTGTTCCTTATAGACAAAGGCATACTCAATTCCTTGTCAATCCTAGTCTAACCTTAGTTTATTCTATTCATTAAAAAAAAAAAAGTTTACTCTGAAAAAGGCTAAAACAATGTTTTGTATTAGGAAGTAATCTGACAAATCATGCAATGCCAAGTTGTAACAAGCAGAATTTAATATGAACAGGTGCAAGGCTGTCACATAATTTAAAAATTATTACAAGTACTAATTTTATGATGAAGCCAAGCCCACATTTTTTTAATCACACTTAATAGACATAGATGAAGGAAAATGCTTTCTGGAAATGAGTATGATGCTCCAACTTTACTCTGTCACAATGAGATGGACTCAATGGAAAAGATTCACTAGTATTTGGGCAAATTATAATTTCTCCACTTGTGGTTTGGCTGAAATTTAAGTTACCTGTCTGCGGTTTGAAATTTGACAATTTACCTACCTGAGGTTAGTATAGTTAGATTTCTTTAACCCATCTCTGTTAAAAACATGTCTAAATATGTGATTTTGCTTCACTTTTATGTTTCTCTCCTCTAAAAACACAAAAAAAACATAAAAAATACAATATCATATAAAATCAAAAAGAATCTAGCGGAACACTTACATCATAGGATTTCAAACCACAGGTAGGCAACTTAAATTTTTCGATCAAACCTTAGGCGGGTAAAATGTCAAATTTTAAACCACAGGTAAGCAACTTAAATTTTAACCTAACCACGGGTGGATAAGTTGTAATTTGAACTTATTATTATTATTATATACATAGAATGCCTTTTATAGGGAGCAAAACTAGTGGCTAATCCCAATTCGAATAAGGTTAGGCTAGAATGGAGGCCCTATACAACTAATTTATAAAGGTGGTTGGTCAAGGTCAACTCTTTAAGCTCTTGTAGCCACGATTTGGTAATTAGAGAAGAAAAATTAGTAAGGATGACAATTTTAGTGAAAGATTATAGCAAGAAAAGAGAAATTCTTATTCAAGTTCTTCCTCAAGCTAGCCGAGGAACAAAGTTCTTCAGAAATACATTTCTCGATTTTACAATGGTCACTTTCTCTCTTTATCTCCCTATTTCTTTCTTTGGATTTTTTTTTTTAATCCTAATTCAAGGAGGACCTTGCTTCCTATAAATAGCTCATTGGAGTGTATCCCAACCTCCCACTTGGAGGGCTATTGATTTCCCCTTAGATACTTGTTCCATCACTGTCTTGCTAATGATTGGTGCTTTATCTGGAAGTTTCATCCTACTCTCACTTGTGCGTCACTATGATCCTCCTTGGCCATCCATCTTGTGGCCCTAGCAACTTGCCTCCAATCTCTTGAGAAGTATCTCCTCCTCAGGCGGGCTGCCCTCACTGGTCTCCTTGACCAAGTTATCCTGACTGCTCTTCAGGTTCCTCAGACGGATCGTCCTCCTAGGTTCTCTTGGCCTAATGACCCTAACCAAGCTAGGCATTGTTTGACGAATAATCAGGCTCAGTTACATCTCAGGTGGATCTCTCTTGATTTTTTTTCTTTTCTTTGGGCTTCATCCTCCCACACCTTCACTTACTCAAAAAAGATGATTGGCTCTCAATTAATATACTTAATTTAAAATGCTGCCACTATTTTGAAAATTGTATGTATGTATATTTTAGTTTTTCTATATTTATTAGTGGTCTTTTCACTTACAAGTTGGTTTGAAGATAAACAAAGAACCACGATTTGTTAGCATACTCTCAACTTGCCTATAGATTTCCTACTCCAAGTGAAAGCAGAATCAAATAAAGTCTCTTTTAAACCTAGTACAAAATATTATACACCTAAAAAAAACTATACATAAATGCCGTAATATGCCTCTCTATCAGTCTATCTATTTATGATGATTTTATTTCTATTTATAGTTAAACCATAAACACCCAGATAGACAAACACTGAAAATTTTATATTATTCAATGGGCTGTCTGTTTTGTTGCCAATACTATATTTTCTCATATCTGCCTTAATTTTTTTTCTAAAAAAAAAAATGTAGCCACACTTTCATTTGGATTGTTGCCTTGCCAATATTTTTTTCTTTCATAAATTATTTTTATACTGCTAAGTTATATAATTGATAACTTAAAAGATTAATCTTCTGTCACACTTTCAGACTTCACGTGATTTGTTGCCCACTGTGTTCTTCAACTGCTAACTTAAAAATTGATTTCGATTTGTTGCTACTATGTTTCTTTTTTCTGACCAGAACAGGAAACATCCAAGTTCTAATGTGTTTCTTATTGCTCTAGCATAATAATTTATAAAATCAGAAGATATAAAAAGCTATATACTATTATACTATAGCATGCCCTATTGGGTCCCAAACCATGATACCTTATTTTGTCTCACCAACAACCTTCTTCTTTACGCTCCAAGGCACGTGTACAGTACTAATCTGGCAAAAGAGATTCATAAATAAAATAGTTTATATAGTGAGCGATCAGAAGAATAGTGCACCTTCATGGAAAAGCTTGATCATCATCTTTGACAGTGAGCGCAACTTTGCAAACTTTTTTCTTAAATAAGATCAAGTCTAGCATCACAAAAATTTTTACAATTTGTTCATGTGGTGACCTGTGAGCGATGGAGTTGTGGACCCATGTGTGCCCAGAACATTTTTTTCAACTTTCATAACTCATGATGTGAGCGAGTTGTGCCAAAAGTTATAAAAATGGTTGTGGCAGTTAACTTTTTGAGAAGTCTATTACTCCATTAAAAAAAAAAGAGTGGGAGATTGTGACCTTTTTTCTCAAGTTGGGGCTGTCAAATCTGCGATGACAAGAGACTAAAGAAGCATGACCACTATAATTAGGTTCTAAAGTCATTTTAGACATTAGATTGGGAACCTTTTAATCCTTTTCCCCCCACTTCGGGTTACAAGTTTACAACTGTATATGTTCCTGCTTCTTTTATGTTTTCATTGGCTATTTTCATCTATGATTCCTCAACTTTATAATGTGAATGGTCTTGGTGAGCCAACGTGGCTTTGTTTGAGCAAAGGTTGAGGGAGGCTCATGACTTGTAAGTCTGTGATGCAGAAGTGTCTGTGTCAGAGTACTGCTAGAATGAATGAACCATTGACTTAAAGAAGCTCGAATGAATGGCTATTAGCCTATTAAATCCATGATTCCTCAAATCATGTAAGCTTAATTTTTTAAATTTAGGCCAAAAGTTTCGTAGTTTAATTGGTCTTTTATGGAGTTTCAAAATCTAAAGAAAATGTCGAGTGTTTTTTTTTATTTATTTTAATAAGATGTCAAGTGTTTAAATTTTTATATCTCTAAGTTTCTAACTATAAAAATTATGCTAAAAAAAAAAAAATTGATATTCAATATGCATTTAGATAGACTTATTTCATTTGTTTGCAATGAAGGAAAAGAAAAAAAAAACCCATTATACCTTGAATAAATATATATACTTTATTACTAGGACTCAATCTATTAGAAAACAAAACCGAACTTGGTAAGACAAGTGTATTAATTGTTAAAAGTGTCAGTCAGGCAACTCCTCTAACCCTTGTTTTGGTGAACAAAAATTGTGATGTTGATTACAATTGGTAAGTTTGTAACAGAAAGAGAAGGAAAAGTTTCTTGAATTTTCATGAATGTTCGAAGAAATTAATAAAGTTTGGAAGACTTGATGGAAACATGAAATATAATGAAAACTGTTTTTGGCATAAAAATATTTGATGATTTAAAGATTTTTACTTGCATTTTCCTTGAAACTGATTTGGTATATCTCAGTGTAATGACTCAACATTGCACATTTGAAGGTATGTAAGCTAAAAATTAGTATTTCTACTATCAAATAAAACTTCCATCTAGTGTATTGGAGTATTGGATGGGACACGATATTGACATATAATCATTTTTTATACATGTCATGTCTTTGTCATTTTATTGTTCTAAAGCATTAGATAGAAGCCAAACCTTGATTGGGATTTGAGAGCATGATTTGCAATTTTATTTTATTTATTTTGTTTAATTCAAGAAAAAAAAACAGTTTATATTTTTAATCTAAAAAGTATTTTTCAAACTTATTTTATTATAGTTTTGGGGAACCATTTCAATTTGACATATAATGATTATAAAATTTTCCATCTACTGTATAATTAAAAAGTCCAAGCTGGGTCTTTCATGCAAGTCATTGATCAAATAGAATTGAAATAAAGTACCTTTATTTTTGCTGAGAAAGTTGGCAAAATAGGTTCATTCTTCATATTTCATAAGCTAGCATAGGCATAGCCATCCCTTTTTTTTTTTTTTTCAGTCCTCAAGGCAAGGCTTCCTAGTTCCTACACATGAACTATGGATCGGTTTGCGATTGGTTAATAGGCCTAGGAAGGCCTAAGACATGGCTGTGATTTGTGAACTTTCGCTGCAACAAAGAGCCCAGCACGCCACCCAATCATTCGATATGTGCACCCAAACTCCAAGTGGTCCCCTTGTCTAAAGCCCAAATACATTAGAAGCTCAGAACATATTCAACTTATAATAATGGTAATTCTCATCCTCATCATTTTGAGGTTGACTTGAATCACTTTTTTTTAGGATGGTTTGGCATTAAGCTTATAAACTTTTATCCTTTTCTCATTCCTACTTACTTGATAAAAAAAAAAGTGAAAAAAAAAAAAAAAATTCATTGCCCTCAACTTTCTTCTTCTCAAACCCTCATACTTTATTTTAAATTGCACAACCTTTGAGATTTGATTCTGAAACTTTACTATAGCCCTTTATATTTTGAGATGAGTCATACTTAATGAAAAAATATAGCCCTTTATATTTTGGGATAAGTCATACTTAATGAAAAACAAATTCATATCAATTCACTAAATTATTTGAATTTTGATGTAACAGGGCACATAAAGCAGCCACAAGTCCATAACTCCCAAGCAAATTTTGATAATGTGATTTTTGAAGAAGACTCTAGAAGCTATATTAAGACATTAAGGGATGGTGGTGTTGCAATTCCTTGAGAATTAAGAACTTAGTTGTTGATGTGAGATTGCTATTGGAGAGTTTTGCGAATGCCAGTTTTAGTTGGGTTAACTGCGAAGCAAATAGAGCAACTCACTCCTTAGCTAGATGATCTATACTTAATTTTGTTTTTCAATCTGTTAATTTAGGAAATAACCATGCTGCTAAATGTAATTTTAGAGGAGGTGTGCCATTAAGTTATTGGCACTCAGTAGCCCCTCTACTATTTCTGTTATAAATAATAATAATAATAATAATAATAATAATAATAATAATAATAATAACTCCCAATAAAATAAAATAAAATGAACTTCCCATAATGTACAAATCACAAAATAAACTTTGTAACTAAGAACAAACCTTTCTCCTTCCTCTTCCAACGCCACGGATATAAGTAGATAAATGGGAGGTAATTCAAATTCCTACAAAAGAAGGGTTTATTGATTGAGCTTAGTGAGGAGATAAGACTAGTTATCATGTCAGATAGACACCTGGGCCCTAATATGATCCCTTAAAAACCCATTAAAAAGTAATCATGATTATCCCATAAAAAAAAAAAAAAAAAAGTAATCATGATTAAAAAGTTGCTACTTAGTTCATTGCAAAGATCAAATCATATAATATAGATATAAAGTCATAAAGTATAACTTTATCTATAAAGCTACCCGAAGGCAAAGTCCACTTTTTAAAGGTAGAAATTAAAATTTATGCTTATGTATCTTACTCTACGTCCTCTCCAGCTCTCATTCTCACTTAAAAAAAAAAAAAATTTGGTTCTTAAACTTTACTAAAATGTTGTTTTTGATTTTTAAATTTCAAAAGATTCTTTTTTCATCTTTAAAATTTGTAAAAATTTCTTTTATATAATTTAGAGATAAAAATAAGGATGAAAAAAATAACTTTTTAAAATAGATTAAGGATGAAAAAAGATTTTTTATTTTTATTTTTAAGTTTAAGGCCAGAAGTAAAATATTTTCAATAGTTTAAGGATGGAAAATAAAATTTTTAAAAAATTTAGGGACAAAAAAGAACTTTTTAAAGTTAAAGAATGAAAAAAAGAACTTTTTAATCAAAAAGAAAAAAAGAAAAAGAAAAAGAAAAAAAAACCTCAGGTCTGACTTGAATATAACATTGAAATACTCATTCCATTTGAAATGGGCTCAGAGGGCTAGATGTAGAATGTACTGCCCAAAAAGCCCATAATGTTCACGAAGCAGGTGGTCCGGCCCAAAATAAAAAAGAAGATTTTTTATTTTAATTTTAGAAAAATTAAAAATAAAATAAATTATTAATTTCTTCCTTTTCAGACAAAAAAAGAAAAAAAAAAAAAAGTTGTCACACTGTCTGTCTGGTTCGTATATAAAAAAAAATGTAAATGTATATAAGTTTGAAAACCCGACACTTTCTTTCTTCTTCTGCTAATTCAAAAGGCTCCGACTGTTGAAGCTCAAATCGCTATGGCAATCGATATCTCAACCTTAGAAGAAAGGTTTTCTTTCTCTTTTACCTCTATGTTTGTTTTTCTAATTATTGTTTTTTCCTTAAATTTTTGTCTGAATATTTAATGGAGCTTTGAAATGATATTGTAATTCAGCATTTCAATCTAGTTGTATTCTTTTATGTTTTATGTTTTTGTTCTTGTTGTAGTTCATTGAATTCGTTTTTGGAAAATTTGAACTTCTGGTTGTAGGCAAAGTGTGTATAGAAGTAGTAGTAGTACTAAATTTCACTCTTTGGCTTTGATTCATGGGAATGATTTTCATTTGAATTTGAATTTAGAAAATCCTGGGGGTTAGAAAATGAAATTTGAAATTTGAAATTTGAAATCTTAAATTTGGTTTAGTTTAGTGTAAGTGAATCTGTTATGATCATTTAGTATATTATAGAAGATGTGATTATCATTTGGTGTTTCAGGGGTTGTACTTGTTGTACCCAATGTGCCACTGTGATGTAATTGGGGTTTGGTAATTTGGTTGTTGCAGCTGAGTCTCAAGCCAAGGTCTTTAGAAATGTTTGAATAATGAGCTGTTTGAAATGGGTTAGTAGGCATGTTTTCATTGTTCTCTAGCCTTTGGAAAAAAAAAAAAAAAAAAAGAAAAGAAATAAAGGAAGGAATCTGTCTGTATCCATTTGGATGAATTTTGGGTTTTAACAGGTTTGGTTCGATATATTAAACATGGTGGCAGGGACCAGAAGAAAGATAGGGAATGGACATGTTTGGGAGAAACAAATCCTTCCAAGGTGGAATGATTCTATAGCTCTTTTAGAAATTAATTGATTAAAAAGCACTAAAGGGGTGTAACCCATGTACACTGGATGTATACAAGAGATATACCATTAACTAACAATGGAAATTACAAATGTTTAGCATCTCATGTAAATTGAAAAAGGAAAATTGCCCTGAAGCATTCATCCACTCAAATAAAACTTAGAGGACTGAGAGTTTCAAATCCGAGATAGTTTCTAAAGTCACTTATATGGTAGTGAGAGACTAAAGTCTCCTTTGATAGTTGCTTGACTTGCTAATTGATATTACTTTTCTTTTGATGTGATCGCTTTTACCATATACTTGATTTACTCTATTTTTAATTATTTACTCTTTCTATTGGTTCTAGGTACATTAATTCTTGTGGGAAACATGGTGTTCTACCTAATACTACAATTCTGTCTAGCCTATTCGAGGTTTGTGTTGATTGTTGTCTGACCCTAAGTAGTTCAAATGTACAATTTCTTAAAACGATTATATTTTCACTGGCTCATTGCTTTTCTTGTTGTTATGAAGAATTTTTATCATCATCATCGTCATAAATTTATGTGTCTTGAATAACATATAGGAATGAGACTTGTAGCTTAATTAGCACTCTTGGAGTCTTGGTGTTTCCAGCGGTTGTCCAGGGTTCCAATTTACTCATTGTAACTATTGAATTGTAAAAAAAAAAAAAAAAAAAAAAAAAAAAAAAAAAGGGAATGAGAACAAATGAGCAATTTGTAATAAGTTGCTTTAGAGTTTGAGAGGATGCTCTACCTGAAATTTTTTATCTAAAAAAATTAAAAGCAATAGTTCTCAAATTTATCATTTGAGACAGATATCTTTAATTTTGTGTTTTCCCAATATCTTAAGTTGTCATGGACTTGTAGAGGGAGCCTTCCTAAAACTTTTGACACACAGTCATCTTGTTATGTTTAGATGTTAACTACTCGATTTCTTGTTGGGTCCAACACAGGAGTAGATATCTCTTACATTTTCCTGAGCATGTTCCATGACTTGCAATTTATATCTTGGGTACAAATTTTGTATTTGGTATCATTGTATGCTGGATTGTGGTTCTACAGGAATGACACTTTTCTTTGTTTCTGATCTCAATATGCATTTGCCTTTAGAAGAATCTGAAGTTGGATTGATCACTGATGTTTATTTATTTATTTATATTTTATTTGAAATTCAGGCTCTAGTGAAAAAAGCCTGCCAGGAGCTATGTAGCCTGGAGATTCTCTTGGACGATATTAAAGATATTGATTTTCCTCCACTTCTTGATTTATTTATGGAAATTGATTCTTCAGAGATCCAAGCAATAGATGTACATAATGAATCGTTATGCGTGTTGAATGGAGAATATGCTTTGTCATTGATGCGTGTCATCAATCAAAAGCTTCGACGAGTTGACCTCCAGGATTTGTCATTTGGAAAGAACTTCTTGCGGTATATATTCATGCTTAGTTTGCATAGTATTTTAGTATTTCATTGTAAATATCTGTGTTTTCTTTTTGCTACATATCTTAGAAATAATAAGACAGTGAGGCTCTATGATTTTAGCCTTTTGATATTTCAATCTATTTAAAACTTGATAATTGAGAAGAAGTAACTTTTGATTGGCGAAGAGCTCCCTTTGGATGTGACAGGGATAATTGGTGTTGGCACTTCAATAACATTTAGAAGTGAATTGGAAATCTTGACTTTCACATGGTACTAAAAAATGAATCCATTCTATGGTTCATAATATTTGTATCGAGTCTTTTTGTAATATGACTGGCACCAGTGTAAATTTTACCAATCTACCTCAAGATAAAATTCTGGAACTTAAAATGGGATCTTGATAATGGAATTGAGGTAAGTGGTAAATGTAAAAAGATCTTAAAATGCTATTCTTCTCATAAGAAAAAAAGAATTAGTGGTTTTAAATTGACTAAGAGAGGCAGCAATGAGGAAAATTCCCTTTTTATTATGTTCATGTGGTCCACTTTGTAACTCACTTTATTGATATGGAACCCTTCGCTATTATATTCAGTAAACTGCTCCCACAACCTATGTTTGCCAATTAGCAACTGACTTGTCAAGCTATCGACCATCTAAACTTTCTTGTGGTGACTGCTTTTAATCACTTTTACCAACAATTTCTTAATGGTGAATGTTGAAGTGACTAGAAGGTTACTTAAGAAAAAATAAATCTTTTTTGGTAGTCAGAAAGATTACAATTGTTCAAAGTTTATGTATCTCTATAATGCCATATTTATCAGGAATGTTGAAGGATGGTGGGGTCTAAAATCATATTATTTCATATGCTAAAGCATCTTCTGTTTTTCTCTTGGATATTTTTATATTTTTCTTAGGTGACCTTAGTTTTTTTTATCTTTCCTCCATTGCTTAAGTTTGCATCTAGTGAGTACGTATATCCCATTAAAGTTTCCAATAGTAGTACCTTTTGCATTATATGTCCTCTTGAAGTTCCCGTTCAGAGTGATTTCTGCTTGCAATGATGCACACAGAGTTGGTTTTTTTTTTTCGTTGCTTAGAGAAACATTGTATTGATTGACAAAGTTTGTGAAGCTATAGGTCTTGCAAAGATAAATGACTTTCCACTGTTAATTTAATTTTACTCTCAGGGATCTCTCTAAGAGAGGTTTGCCATGCCAAGTTTTATCCTTGAGGTCTTCGCACTTCCGGAAGCTGAACATGATGGGGGAGTTCATGCAGATACACACCCTAAACCTTGACTTCAGTACTTCACTTACTAGTTTCAAGGAGGATTGTTTTATTTGCATGCCCAATTTAACGCACCTCTCATTGTGTGAAACCAGAATTACAAATCTTTGGACAACCATTGCAGCACTTTCTAAACTCCCTCGTTTGGTTGAACTTCGGTTTCAGAATTGGCTGTGTTGCAATGATGCTGGGCCTTCAGCTGCTTCTTCTGATGGAAAGTCAAATGACAAAACTGATTTCAGTCAGCCAAACAGCTCTTCTTACATTAGAGCATCATCTGTCGATATTGGTGTACTCACTGATTACGACTCTAGCACAGAAGAGGCTCTCAGGAATTTATTTTCGTTTGAAGATGTTACCATAAATCAAGAAGTTCAAAGCATGATTGAGGATTCATCAGATGATAGTGATGTGGATTTCTCGAGTCATCAGCAAGAATATGGTTCCCGGGAGCTATTATTGAATGATTTTCCTGGGTTGAATGGACAGGTTGATCAGCGAAATAAGGTAAACCACATGGTCCTTTTTCATTAGATAATTGTTTCGAGTGATCATAATTTCCATTTGCTAGTGAGCACTAGCGCAAATGATACTTCCTCCTTCCATAATAATAAGATGGAGCGTGAGGCTGTGGCAAGATCTATTGGGTATGTGTGACGCTTACCAATGGAAAAAGAAATGCAAGATAGGCAGTGAAAATATTCCATTATTTAGAAATTGTACCAATTGTAATTAATTCTAGGTAATTATTGCATATTTGTTTGTTACTTCGTGTTTTTGCCTTGTCCCATTTTATGGTCTATGTTAGATTTATGCCTCTGAAATGCTGTGGATTCTAAGATTCTTTTTGTTGTCTTTTAATTTTCTTTTTCTTTTAAATGGCTTCATCAGACATGAATTTTCTGTGGACATTTTTATTTCCTTATGACCTCCAGCCCCACCAGCTTCAATTTAAGCCCATGATAAAAAAAAAATTCTACTGTAAATTGGATTGATCTTAATGTTATACACATGTAGGTAATGTACATACACAAGTTTTCTGTTGTCTATATACATGCATCATACTTTTAAACACACCCACGCACACTAATCTCCGTTGTCTGATTCACCCCACCTTTTGAGTCCTTTACATATAAATTAACTTGTTTTGCAGGTTTCTTTTGATACATTAGACAGCCAAAATGGAAAAGAGTCTTTTGCTGGTGCCTTTACAAGGCAAATTGAAGATGTCGCTTTGAAGTTCATTTCTTATCATGCTTCACCAATATGCTTTGAGAAATATTACAGAGAATATATGATAACGTCATTGCCCCATCTGAAAGTCTTGGATAACCTGCCTATCGGAGAGGATGACAGGGAAAGGGCTAAAATCACCTTTTCACAGTACTTTGAGTATCTACCCTACAGAAGAAAGCATAAAGAAAGCGTTGTTAGTATCTTACAGAAGCGTGAAATAAGAGCAAGCCAAAGTCTTATGCGGACTCCAAAGCAAATGTCATCATATATTTCTGGAAAGTCAAAATATTTTTATACCAGGTCTCTTTGTGCTGCCAAAGTTGGGTCTTCCGCTTGGCCTTTCTTGCACCCTCTTTCTATTTCAAGCAGTGGTTTGGGAGATGAAGGTATGAGCTTTCGTCCAAGGCAGTTTGAGTATCATCCTTCTGATTCGAGCCTAATGGTCTTTGGAACTTTGGATGGCGAAGTAGTTGTAGTCAACCATGAGAAAGAGAAAATTGTTAGTCATATACCGTCACTTGGTGCAATGAACAGTGTGTTGGGACTCTGTTGGCTCAAGAACTATCCCTCCAAGGTATATTATTCCTGCAGAGAATGTGGTAAAGAGAGTAAATTCTTGTGCTTTATTATTCTATTAGTACATACTCACTGCAGTTAGAAGTTCTTTTCTGGGCAATTATTGTTGCAGTTATATTTGCAGACTGCTACATCATCAGACTTCAGAATGTTTTGTTTTTTCCTGTCATGCTTATTTGGAGCCATGCAGGGGATAGATTGATTCAAAAACCAGAAATGTTATGTTCTGTGGCTAGTGACTGCAAGAACTGCTTACAGCAGGATGTTAGATATGAGTTAGCATGATTAGAAATGGTTGTAATCATACTTTCTAAGAGTTCATAACACAAGTATCTACCTGCCTTAGAGGATTTTGTTAATTCCAGAAACTTTTCCATTTCTTGGGGATATAATTCTGTTAGATAAATCTGCATCTGAAATTTTGGGCATTTTCTTGGATTATTTAAGTCATTTTTGTATTTTCTCATTTGACATTCACTATTGGTGCATTTTTAGAGCATTTGCTTCTTGTTGATTTTATCCCTGATGAATATGGAATTTCTAATTCTTTCTTGTTTTTTCCCCCTTGGTGAATGCCAGCTCATAGCTGGTTCAGATAATGGTTCACTGAAATTGTATGATATCCAGAAAATGCCAACAACAAATATGGCCATATATAATACTGCTGGTTTTGTCACCTTTGATGATTTCGACCAGTTGACATCTGTTCATGTTAACTCTACGGATGAACTTTTTCTAGCAAGTGGGTACTCAAGAAATGTTGCATTGTATGACATAAACAGTGGAAGACGCTTACAGGTGTTCACTGATATGCATCGAGAGCATATTAATGTTGTGAAGTTTGCCAACTATTCTCCCTCACTTTTTGCTACTTCTTCCTTTGATCAAGATGTCAAGATGTGGGACTTGAGACAGAAATCAATACGGCCTTGCTATTCTGCTTCAAGCTCTAGGGGAAATGTGATGGTTTGCTTTTCTCCAGATGATCATTATCTTCTTGTGTCAGCTGTGGACAATGAGGTAGGATTAAATTAATTCACAGTATGTTGGGTGCGTCATTTTTCTTCTTTCTAAGCTCTCAAATATCCAACTTTTACTTAGGTCATCCCAGGAATTCTGCCCCCAAGTCTTGGACTTCAAATGCTTATTGGGATTGGTCCAGGCACATATATCAATTATCTAATTTAAAAAGAAATTTGGTTAGAACCTGTCTTGAGCATAATCATTGAAATAAAAATTTTCATTAACAGCATTCAACATTCTTTTTCCTGTAAAATTCTTCTTTGTGAAGTTTTTCCCTTTCTTTTGTATGCATAATTTTTACTTACTAACTTTAGCTGTTTGCTCTATTCTTCTATCGTATGAAGCCCTCATTGAGGATTGGTAGTTTTTGGCCATAGACCACCCAATATTATGGGGTCCTGATATTCGTTAGGCTAGGTTTTTGGTCCTGAACCAATGCCATGAAAGCGCTTATGTCAATATGGCTACCACAAAGTTTCAATGCACTCTAATAGGCAAGTGTTAGATAAATGGACGCCTACTAGCGCCTTGGCATCTATGGAGCGTTTTCTGTGGAAGATTATTTGTTGCATGGTGGTCTATTTGGAATGAAAGAAATGAGGGATATTTTCTGGTGGTGGATGCAGGTGCAGACTGGGTTCTTAGGAGGATATGTACTCTGTTGCCTTTTGGCGTAAATCCATACCTTAGTGTATTCTTAGGGGGACCATTATTAATTGTTGTGGATTTCATTATGCGTATAGGCAATTAATCATAGTATTAGTCTATTAGATTATGCATATAGGCATTTTTGAGATGAATATTGCTTTTTTATTTTTTATTTTTTTTATTTATGGTTTAATGAAATTATTATTATTATTATTATTATTATCATCTCTTAAGAATTTAACACTTGAGACTAACATGTTTACATTGTCAGGTTAGACAACTTCTGGCTGTTGATGGGAGGCTTCACTTGAAGTTTGAAATAGCTTCTACAGGAAGCTCTCAGAATTACACTCGTTCGTATTACATGAATGGAAGGGATTATATTATTAGCGGGAGTTGTGATGAACATGTAGTCCGCATTTGCTGTGCTCAAACTGGAAGGCGTCTTAGGGATATATCTTTGGAGGTACCTCAGTCCTTATAATTACTTGGTTTGCGTTACACTTTCATGTATTATGTATGAACCACTTACGGATATGGATGCATATACCTATACTCCTCTAAAGAGAGTAGCATTTGGTGGTTTCTTCATCTTTTAATTTCTCAAAAAGTTCTCACTAATTAGTTAAAATTAAAATGACAAAATTTAGAGTACAGAATATGACATGGCTAAAATTTTGAAAGTAAAAGGATATTTAAATAATAAAAAATTATGAGTGTGCATTAGTGCTAGGGGCAAAATAGGATCTCACTGTAATTACCCACAGATATAAATAATATTTATGTGTGTTAGGATAATTATTTTTAACCCTAGCAATTGAACACAAACAAGGATAGAAGGGAACAAAATTAAAAAGTAAATGTAAGAGTACAAGGGTTTTGCTGAAAGTTTGTCTGGAGTAAGCTGAACCTGCAGTATTAACTGGTTTGATCTTCTCACCTTGTAAAAGCATGGTTGAGGTGAGGTCATGAGTTTAAGATCCACTAAATGTATATGTAATTACCAAGCAAAACTAAAAGGTCTGAGCTTCTCTTTCCTCCGTTTTTATCATATATGAACACAGTGAAGGAGATACTGTAGACAGGTAAAGTTGGACTGGCAATTACAAAGGTAAAGTGAAACTCTATCAAGACAAGAAAAGGCAAACCAAAAAAGAAATGAAATACAAATATGAACTCTGTACCAGGAAATGCTTCACCTCCCTAATGAACTCCCAGTCCCTTTGATAGAACCTTTTTTTTTTTTTGTTGATAAGTAGTCCCTTTGAAAAAACATATACTGAAGAAATTATGTCCATTTGCTACATTGTGCTGTTCCAAGTTCAATTACTATTTTGAGGACAGCTTTGAGATTAGTGCTTTTGTTCCGCAGGGAAGTGGCTCAGGGTCTATGTTTGTGCAATCTTTGAGGGGTGATCCTTTCAGAGTGAGTTCTGCATTTTACTACTGATATGCATATGCTGAAACCTCTTTTAGTAAATGTGTAGTATATTTATGAAATTATTTCAGATTTTGCCATTTTATTTGTTTCAAGCATAGAGTTGACGTTTTGGACATGTTGATGGATGATTATTTTCCTTTTCTTTGCTTATTTTTATTGAGAAGTTGCTTTCTGAGATATTGGTTTGCCAATTCTCTTACTTCTCTGGATAGTGCTCCATCATGATATATTAGAGTAGTGTTCTTTCCTTAAAATAATTACCCTCAGAATTGACATTTACTGGTCATCATGGTTGATGCAACATTGAAATTGCCAATGCATGGTGTCAACCAGTTAGTGGCGGAGCTAGGATTTTAGTTTGGAGGGGACAAAATTAAAAGACATGATTGAGAGTAAAATTAATCTAAATATTATTAATCGATGTTAATAACAAAATAGATAAAGAATTATACACTATAAATGCAATCGTCGTACAAAATCTAATACTCCCTCCGTCCCATTTTTTTTGTCCTCTATTCCATTTTGAGATATCCCAAAATATTGTCCTGTTTCTAAAAATAAAAGTCATTAATTTACTAATATTCCTATTATACCCCTATTAATTTACTAATTCAATTTTTTAATAAATTTTTTTAAGGGTAGTTTTGGAAACTTATACATTTTTAAAAGGTAGACAAGACAATAAATGATATTCCCTTAAAAAGTTTGACTTTTCAAACAGGACAAAAAAATTGGGACGGAGGGAGTATAATATAAACTATAATTTATTTTTTCATACATAGTTTAATTTGTTCAATTGGAAGATTAGTAAAATACACCTCGATATGAGTTTGTTTAGAATTTGAATCTAAATCATTATTATAATTTGGCTTCTCCATAATATCAATTGATTATAAGTATATATTTCATATTATTAAAATAAATAAAACAAAAAAAAATCATAGTTAATAACAATCAAATTAAGAGATCATTCTAAATATATAGAATTTAAACATGTAATTTGATTCCTTAAAATAAATTGAGAAAATAAATCAATATAAAAGAATTATTAAGTTGTATTTTTATGGCCATGAATGCTCTTAAAAAGTTATGCAAAATTCAATATTTTTTACTCTATTCTTTAAGTAGTAAGTAGTTAAAAGTTGGTGCCTCCTGGGCATGAGGATAAACTGCTTAGCCTGTCAGGGGTGAAAAGCCTCTAGATTACCTGGTAACTGGTTCTGGCAGGTAGGGTGAGTTGTCCATAGGAGTTTGATTAATAGTGAGGATTGTTGTACAGTATGTTCTGCGACGTGCAACTAATCTGAGTGAAGTTCTCCTATGTCATCAAAAAAAAAAAAAAAAAGTAGTTAAAATTTGGTTCTATAGTAAAAATAAAGTGTTACAAAATTGAAATTATGAAAAAAGTTAAAGTAGAAGAGAAAAAGATTAGGGAACGCTAAGATTTTAGTTTGATATACAAGGACCTAATATATATTTTTATTATGATTATGTGGGAATATCTCATTTGAAGAACAAATTGCCCTAAGAAAAGCACTCCAGGAAAAAAAATTTCCACTGCTTGAGAACATGTGGCAAGGAAAAAAAGTATAGGTGTTAAGTAGGACCCACAAAACTTTGTTTTGTTGAGAAAAAGACAAAATAATGTTATGAAGATTTGCACCTAATATTGCTTTCTTCTCTAGTTGTGGAGCGTTTGTGTCAAGGTCAAAACGCTTGATAATGTAATATTTGGGTTGCTATTCTGGATTTTTTTGGGAGGTCGGGGGGGGGAGGGGCACTTGCCCCCTCTTCAAAACAAACCCCCCCCCCTGCCTCTGCCCCTGCTTCCAGTTAACAATCTTAAGATAACATAACTTCTATGCTTGATTCATCAAATGTGTTCCCTACAATTGTGGGGTGTAATTATATATATTTTTCCTCTTCCTGTTTAGCTCTTGAAAATTGTCTTGACTTCTTTTGATGCACGTTTTGAGGATATTCTCAATATGAGATTTTGATTTATCCCTTCACAAAATATGACATTCATATGTTCCTTACATGAGTGGGAATAGGTGCTACATCAATTCAACTTCTAGGACGGATTATTTAGAATTTTTAGATCAGCTGAACTTTAGGTTTCTCCTTTTTTTTTTTTTGAGTTGGAGGGGGGGGATTTATTTGGTTCATCCTCTGTAGACTTCTTGTGTACTCGGCTTGAGCCCTCTTTTTGTGCCTTACCTATATATTTATTACTTATCTTAAAATAAAAATATCTTTATTGTTTAAAGCAACTTGTTTCTAAATCTTCTTGTTAGATTTGGTTTAAGTACTAACTAAAAATTAAGTAGTATATTATTTTGTTATTTACATATTCTTACATATCTATCATGTAAATCATTTCTTGGGTCAGCCTGTCAAGTGACACTTGTCAAGTTCTCTGCTATTGTGACCTATTTTATCTTTTATCTGTTAGTTTAGTTATCTCTGAAATTCCTTTCCTATTGCGTGTCATTTGTAAGACCAATCTATTACCATTAATGGGACAATTCAAGAATGGCAGTCATCAAATACAAAATTTGAAATAAGCTTTTAAGAATTCGTTTTATCTTAAAAAAAATTTGGTTTAATTTCAAATTTTTTTAAGGTATAAGTATACTTTAGTACACTTACAACAAAAACTTTTCAGCAAAAAGTTAGATAAGCTGTTCCAAATGAACACTAAGGTGGCGTTTGGATTCAAATTATCCTGCGTTTGCGTTTTGCGTTTTCTGCTTCTTTTTCTTTCCTTTTTTTTTTTTTTTTTTTTTTTTTCACGCATTTTGCTTTAGGGGACAATTGTTACTGTTCACGCATTGTAGTAGCACTGTTCACGGGACCTGCATCCACTTTATTCAGAAAAAAATATTAAAAATGAGTCCCACGGTACTATTCACGCATTTAAAAATTATTTTGCTACAGTATTTTTAGTTTTCAGTTTTCAGCAAAATAAGTTGTATCAAAACGGACCCTAAGTGTCCATTTGGTATAACTTATTTTTTAGCTTTTTGAAAATGACATTATTTAAAACAGTTCTACCTAGAAATAAGTGAATCTTAAAAAAGCTGTGCTTTGAAAAAGTGCAATTGGACATTGCCACCTTTGTGTTGCATTTGGACGTCGGAGAACTACATTCTTTGTTTTAATTTCAATTGTTTACTTGTCAAAAAAAATTGCAATTTGAAACCACATTACCACATGGGCACTAAGGCTCTCTTACACAAAACACTTAGGTTCCGCATTAGTAAAATTCAGCCATTAAGGCTTACAATAATCAACAGTCACACAAGGAAACTAAACAACAGTTTGTATGAATATACACATGCACAGCACAAAAATAATTTATTTATTTCCCACGAAGTACAAAGCACACTAACGCTCCCTCTCCTAAAAAACTCATTCAGGTTTTGCCTTTGTAAAATTCAGCCACTAAGGCCTACAATACACACACAATTACAGAGATTATAGTGTTTTACCCCATTAACACCCTTTGTTTTTTCCTCTGCATAGCACACTAAGAATTTATGGGAGTGAACTCCTAAATTTTATTACTTTGCCTCAAAGTACAAAGGACACAGGCTCTTTTATACACAACACTCACTCAGGTACTGTCTAAGTAAAAATCAGCCAGGGCTTACACTACTCACACGGTTACAGAGATTACACCGTTTTCCCAAATAACACTCCCTGTTTGTCCTCTTTCCCTCATGTTGACACCCCCAATAACTTTAAGGGTTATTTAGGAAATAATTGTCAATGGTAGTTACTGAGTAATAATCCCCTGGGCTTGCAGCACAAATCTGTCTTGGACATAATTGCTTACTATCTTGGAGACAGAGTGCACTATCAGCAGATTAACAAGGTTGTGTCTGACATGTATTTGCTCTATTATGTTTCTGCCACCCGTGAACACGTGCACAGGTTTTGCACATGTTCCAGCACACTACAAGCCATCCACACCAATCTCGTAGCCCAAGCACATACCCAGAACTCAACCTTGATCCATGCAAACGAAGTGGAAGGCTTGGCCCGTGCCAGTGCCGCCACTAAGTTGGTCACACAGCTGACAGCCCAACGTCATCACCAATGATACGCAGCCCAGAGATACACTGTCAAGCCAGCCACAGTCGAGCCCTGATTTTCCAACATTAATCCAACATGCTACACACTGACAGCTCAACTTGCCTTGCACTCAAGTAGCACACCTACTACACTTCAGCTTGCTCATGGCCAAGCCCACGAAAGGCTACCATGGCACATTACTGTGCATGCTTCCCATAGCAGACACTAGCCTGCAACCTGACGGTCATGACCATAGTTCTTGCACAAGCACAAGGCCACCATCAAGCCACAACTTAGCCAAATTTTGTAAGCATGCATCACGATAGGGGCAGCATGCCCGCTGCTGTCCAAACATCACAAAGCCACCTTGCTCAGCCCATAGCATGCCTCCCTCATGCACATAAGTATGTGTGGCTGGCATGGGTACAAGATGCAACTGCATGCAGTCACCTATCTTGAGACTCAAGGGTCTAACATTTTATAAGATGATGAATTTGTCATTAAATTCCTTACGAGATATGAATAGAGCCATCAAATTTCATTGAACAATCAAAAAGGCCATTAAATAATTTGTTGACCTAGACAATCTGAGAGGGCAATTATTGGGTCAGGTTTTGCCCCCTTAATGAACACTCCAACAGTATGCAGGAATATCAGTTAGCTGTGAAAATCAACCCATTTTCCTAGCTGCCTCTGGACCTTTCTCTTTATTATTATTATTATTTAATAGCAAACTTGTAGTATCAATCACGGTGTTTCCACTATTGGGAAGAACTTTTATTTTATCTTCTCATTCAATGTCCTTGCACCCAGGATTTCAACATGAGTATCTTAGCAGCATATCTACGTCCAGGCTCGAAGTCTGAGATTGTCAAGGTATAAGTCCAGACTTGTTTACTTTATGTTGTTAAATGTCTGCCGTTCTATGAAATCTAAGATATCTAAGGTACAAACTTGCAGGTCAATTTGCTAGCATCAAGTGACTATGCAAAGGAACACTCCTACGGCCAGCATTCCTGCCCATCCAATAGTATGGGAGGTTGACGTTTATACATTTTTTTGTAGAGAGTAAATACAGGTTCTCTAACTTCTCATTTGTATGCTAACCGAGACAGATCATCCAGGTTAGTATAGGTTTACATTCACCAATTTGTTTTCTGAGCACTAGCAAACGTGCAACCGTTGGACACTCACCACCGACTTTGTTCTCCAGGGGATATGTGCTTGGCTGGGCATTGTGTGTAATGTGTGGCAGCCTGTGATAGGTGAGTGTACAGTGTATGCCCTCACTCTCTCTCTCTCTGTATATATATATATATATATGTTTTTAATGTATTGAACAATTCATGTACCTAGTGTAAGTTATATAACTTTCAAGAAGACATGTCATTGGGAAAGGAGGGGTTCCTGTATTCCAGTTTGTTTATGGATGCCTGTAAGTAATTGCAGTGTCAATATGTGCTGTGTTCTAAAGTTCTAGACAATCTTCTTATTTTGCAGAATACATTGTCGTGGCTTTCTCCTTTTTTCAAAGGGAAGATTAAAAGGAATTGATTTCGTCAAAATCAAATAGTGGAGGGCAATGGAAACTTGTTGGAAAATTTTATTTACTTCTGCAGGGAAGATGCTAGTCTCAGTTTTTTGGAACCATTAGTTGGATCTAGTTTTCTTCTATAATCAGTTGTAGCATTGGCTTTAGACAGGCTGCGCCCTGGAGTGAAACATATAAGTTGTAGGTACATTATCTTTTCACAGTGCCAATTTGTGCAACTGAGTCTGACTATGCATAATTGGAATGGTCCACATTTGTGACTTCCTTTCTACGTCTTGTTCATCTTCCAATGTCCTGAAGTGAGATGCAGTTTTCATCGTTATACTCTCTGGAAAAAGACAGTGGGTCACTGCATGTGGAATGTGAAGCATGTTGGAAATGGAAAAGTTGCAGATCCTGATTAATGTTCTTCTAAACGTCTGTGTCTTCTCAAGTATTTAATACGACCTATATTAGGCCAAATCTTAACAACCCCTCCCTCCTCCTAGTTCTTGGTCATGTGGTGAATGGTAGCAAATGAATAGATGTTGTGGGATCAAATCTCATTGATATCCTCTCCTTCCTCTTCCTAACCCGGCAAACAGCTACTGGTGCTTGAAATACTTTAACATCATCTTCAAGGATGTCAATGTCACTTTTTAAGTTTTGGTGAAAAATTGAGAGAACTATTCCAGTGCTCTGGTTGTTTTCCAGTTAGTTGCGCGCCTGACTGGGTCTCATATGAATCTTAGAAAGATGGAATCTTAAACAATAAGAATACTGGTTATTTCACAAACAGATGGTCACTATTATTAGGTGAGCAAATTTTCTAGAGAATCTAATTAGAGAAAGTCGTGTACAGTAACTAGAGAGGCAATGCTACAATTGATAATGAATGGTTAACAATTATTTTTTCAGAGTCTACAGATCACAGAAAGCATGTCATCCGTGATAACAGTTCCATGCTTTATTACCTCTTTCTTTCCTTCAAACGTTTCAAAATATTTGTTTTGTCCATTTAAGTTACACTATAAAAGCATTGGAGATTCTCTTTGCCTGAATATATGGCTAAAGAACAAGCATTCATGAAAGTTACCGAACTTGATTGTGTAAGGATTATAACAGAGTGAAATCTACCTGACATTCGAGTTCACTTAACAATAAATAAAATAAAACAAAATACAACTATAAAAAGGTGAATAACAATTATAATTATTTATATTTTTCAGTATATAACAGAGGTTAAAGGTACTCTGGCAATTTTAAGTAAGGCAGAGCTTGGTTATTTGAAAGTTCATCTTTTTCTGAAATAATAAGACATTATAAATCAAGGACGGATGAATCAGTAAAGTTTCTCATTTTAAATAAAGAGAATTGTACTAGACTAAGTCTACTTTGAAACATTATATGCACATTCTAATTATTTAAAAAAAAAAGTTAAAAAAAAGTTACGATCACACTATTTTTCACAACTATCTTATTTGTCTTGTGAGCATTAACAATGATGGTATTGTGCCAAGTAAGTTGGACCTGCTAAAGGACGTTCATGTGGGCAACTCTAATAAGAGAGAGAACAAGCAAGCGAATGATATTTGTGATTTCCATTTATTGAAAAGCTTTTGAGGTTCGTCAGTTCATGAAGCTCATGGGACGAGCTTCTTGATTTTATCACTTTTTCGTTACGTGACTAGTTTCTTGTTGTTTGCGAGAAAAAGTTAGTATATTAACTAAATAGAAAATTTTATTACACACTCATAATTACACATTTTATACACACTTCTTTGAAATTGTGTTTTCGGCCAAAATTGTGAAATAGTGTTAAATGATTTCATAATTTTTGCTGAAATCATGTTTTAAAATTGCCTACTGTATACTGTAAGTGTGTAATAAAGAGCATGCGACTATTATTACTTTAAACTAATACCCTTATTTTTAGGTTTTATTTTATTATTATTATTTTTTTATGAGAATCTTTAGGTTGTTTATTGTTGAGTAAATTTTGTACACAAGTGGTAGATAGAATAATAATGGCAGTAGCTAGTGGGTCTATGTTCTTAATTACTGTAAGGTTGAAATTTATCAACCATCTTGTTGGCTTTATTCCGTGTAAATTTGCTTGTAATTTAAGCACTTTGTAACCCTGTATTTAGGTGAGATTATTGTAAGGGTGTGTGAGAAGATGTGAAGAAAAGCTCAAGGATGTGCAAAGAAGCAGAGATTCGCGGGTAGGACTCGCGGGTGGCTTGCGGCTGCAAGTCGCCAACTTCAGGCACGTGAGATGCACGCAGGGAAGCTGAAGGGTCGCGCCAGCTGTCGCACTACAGGACAAAAGTCCCAAGCTGGCCAGGCCGTTATGTCGCGACTTGATTTCGCGACTTGGATAAGCCGCGAGACCAATCCGCCAATTTACCCTGTTTGGCAAAAAAAAAACTGTCTCTTTGTATTCCCGTCTCACCTCACTATATATAGACCTTTATACCCACCAAATTGAGAGAGCTTCCAGAGAGGATTTTTGTGAGAGAAACCCTAGAGAAAAACAAGATTGCCTCATCTCCAATCTTTACCTTAGAGTCTCTACAAATTCCTCTACTCTCTTCTTCTCCATTGTCATACCCTTGAGAGGTCTTTTACCAAATCCTTATCTCACCACACTCACGTCTGTGAGAAGGTTTATTTGGTACTGAAGGAAGCAGTTTGGAAGGAACCAATATACATTGGTTGATGCTATGGTCAAGTAGCGGAATCCGGGAAGCTAAAGAAGAAATAGGTTCGGCGTAACCTCGTTGGAGCAAAAAGCTTGGAGGGCTTAGGTACTTGGGTAGATTAGGATTGGAGGGTCTTCTGCTGTTCATGTATCCCAACTATATTCTTTAGTGGATTTTATCACCGCTTAGAGGGCGGCGGAGAGGTTTTACGCCGAGAACTTCGGTTTCCTCTTCGATAACACATCGTGTATTGTCCGTGTGTTTGCATCTTTCTTTCTTTTATCTTTACCTTATATTTATTGTTATGGATGTGTTTATATTTGGCTTAAATTGTTTATCAATTCTGTTATAAGCTTGTTATCATGTTCCGCACATTAATTGTTTGATATAAAGCTTGAATTGGTATTTTTGTATTTTGGGGTCTAAACGTTCAAGAGTATTTCATACCCATATTAAACTTTCAATTACCAATTACAATTTGTTACATTAAGAAGTTAGGAAAAGATTATGAAATATATTATTCCCTAGGATTACTCGTCTCTTGCTAGTTGCTACCTTAACCCGCTGTGAAAAGATTAAGAAATATATTTTGCTTTACATCTTAAGGAGGTGACAAATTGTGCATAGATCATAACTATAAATTTATCATGGCAGGGTGTGGCTTGGTCGTAGGATCTTTCTTATCGCTTCACATGATACTTGATCTTGTTCAGTTGGAGTAGTGGCACTTTAACGAATATGCTGTGCTCACAATAATAATATTATCAAAGTTTTAGTGGCACACATTATATTATTCATTACCGTCACGTGAAATGAAGTTGATGAATCATACCAAAAACTCATTATCATAGCCATAATTTTTAGCCCAGCACTAACGTCGATCCCCATCACCATCTATCCATTAACTTCATTTTTATGGAAAGATGAAAATGGGAAAAGGAATAGCATTTCTTTCATGGCTGGTGGCACATACAGACAAGACCAGGAGGCACAAGCAACCTTCAAGCTGCAGAAAACGTGTGGGCAGAGAGTCTGACTACAGCTCATCTTTTCCACTCTCTGCTACCGAGGTCCCTACTATTATTAAAGACCTTCCAAATGCTCCAGCTGTTCCCTCACATTTATGAGTTATTTATTCATATTTTCTAACTGTTCTAGACTCATCTTCCACAGCCTAAGTTGTCTGCTTTCTTTCTCTCCCTCACTATAAATGTCCACTTAAAGCTCTCACCCTCTTCACTGCATCTACAAACTCCTGAACTCACACTCAATCATTCTCATACTTTCTGTAACATAAATTGCTACATCTTTTTGCAGCTCTGATCACCCAAGGATGAAGCTCTTCTTTGCCACCCTGCTGCTTTGTACTCTTCTCCTAAGCTCCTCTTTCTTGGAGCCTGCCATGGCTAAGTCAGGTAATTAATGAGTGTTATTCTTTTATAAATGGCCATGTTAATTTCTCTTGTACTCTGTTCCAAAAACACCTAGAAAATACTAAAATTTCATTTGGGGCGCCGTATCTGCACTTCATAGAAATACACCTTTTTCTTTTGTTTTTCATTTTTTTGATTTTATCTTTATTTATTGACAAAGTGCATTAGTTAAGGTTAAAGTTAATCGGTTAACTTTTTTTTTTTTTTAAAGGAGTCACACAAAATTTAGTTAAATGAGTATTTGCTGATTTGTTTTAGCTATACTCACTCGATCAATTCTTCCTTAACCGATGCATTCAAGCACCCTTAACAAAATGTACCTTTGAATCATTTAGAATATTAGAGAATTCCTAGTTAGCTCTAGTCTTTTGCTTTTCATTTACTAACAGCTATTCTTATGGGTAATGTGAAGGATTTTGCACCAAGAAATGCGCAAACAGGTGCTCAAAAGCAGCGGTGCAGGATCGATGCAAGAAGTATTGTGGGATATGCTGTGAGGAGTGCAAATGTGTTCCTTCAGGGACTTATGGGAACAAGCATGAGTGCCCTTGCTACAGAGACAAGAAGAATAACAAGGGCAAGCCTAAGTGCCCTTGAAATCAATTAATGGATGTCTTAAGAAATGAATAATGTGTGTGTGAGAGAGAGAGAGAGAGGTAGGAGAGAGTAGTAACTACTAACTAGTACATGAAGAGTGTTCTGTGAGGTTGGTTGGGTATGCATAATAAATTCTTGGGTGGTACAAGTTTGAGCGATATTAGTGGATCTTACTCGTGTGATCATAGTGTTATATAATCCAATGGACGTTGGATATCACGTGTGATATGTTTGTGGTATTCTATTTAATGTTGTTGTTGGATATTAATTATCATATTAAATTATTGTATTTTCTCTTCTTTTTTAAAGTTTGTGGAAAACTAGATGAGGATGGCTTTATTCAAAGTTTGCTTATTCTATAATTTGTTACTCACGTGGATTAAGGTTTCAATATAACCGTCGTCAAAGAATGATGTTATATAGTGCACTAAAGTTAATCCTGAAGTGGTTGTCCAACTTTCCTTTGCTTAGTAGAATTGTGGTTGTCCCTTCATTCTGAAGGTGCGTTTTGTGTGTTCCTTGGAGTAACAAGGGTACTCCTAGGCTAGTGGTTTCTTTTTTCGGGGGGTTTTGGGAAACATCAAATAGTTTTGGTTAGATTTTGACGGGACTGACGAACTCATTTACCGAAGACGATGATCATGATACCGACAAAGATATCATTGGACGAGCAAATTAATACCCACGTCATTGACGAAGGCAAGAAGGCCATTCAATGCAGCACAATTACACCCAGAATGGTTACAAGGCCAACTGTATGAACCGTTGGAGCACATTAAAGCCACATTACACAGCACCAAACGTTACCAAGAGGAGCATTAAGACCTCCATAACTACCCCAATGGCTAGAAGCTATGAAAGCATATATAAAGCCCACACATTGCCAAGTACAAGGTACATACACACATAGACACTAAGAGATCTCTTTCATTCTGTTCAATTACATTGTTTATTCCCAAGAGAGCTTCTTATACTGACTTTGGCATCGGAGGCATTGTGGTAGGCATCACACCGGTGACCACCTTTGAGAGTACGTTCATACAGGCTGAGGATTGCTTCCATCTGACCAACTCGACTGACGAGCTTACGCTTCATCAGTATAACTCTATTGACGAACTTACTTGACTGACGAACTTACGCTTCATCAGATTCTGTTCTTCGGGGATTATGGAAGATCTAGCTCAGAATTGGAGTCGTCTCACCTTGTCTGACAGGGAGGGTCCTAGATGCAATCTAACCAATGAAGATTGCTTCTTGGATTTTTCCATCATCGTAAAGTTTCTTACAAAGAGAGCTCTAAACATTGACGTTATTGGAAAAACTTTCAAAAAGGATGAATTCCTTTATGGAGGTCATGCAATGGTTTCAAGATTCAAAACTACGGAGATCATATAATACTTTTCACTTTTGGCGATAAGGATGATGTTGACAGAATTCTCTCAAGTGAACCATGGAGTTTTTGATAAGCATTTGGTTGTCATGCAGCGGTACAAAAAAGAAGTTCTAGTTGGTGAAGTCAAATTTGACAGGGCAAGTTTTTGGGTCCAACTCCATGGCATTCCCCCACGATACATGACATTGGAAGCGGCTTTAAAAATAAGCAACGTGATTGGAGAAGTGTCCCAACCCAAGGAATTCAAGGAAGTTGATGGTGGGAACTTTCTGTGACTCAAGGTGAAGCTAGATTTATCTCTCCCTTTGTGTCGCGGTTGCCTCATCTCGTTAGAGAATGGCAAGCAAATTTGGGTAAGTTTTAAGTATTAATGATTACCAAACCTATGTTATTGGTGTGGCTGGTTAACTCATGATGACAAGGACTGCGAGATTTGGATTGATAGTGAGGGCACACTAAAGCCAGAGGATAGACAATTTGACTCAGGTTTAAGAGCTCTGGCCTTCGTCATGACTAGAAAGACCGGATTGACAGTCCTGGGTTTCTACTCGACAAAGAAGAAATCTGCAGCTACTCCATCTTACTCTTCCATGGATTTCAATAAAACAAGTCAAGATTTGTCCAATCCCGGTGAAGTGGAGCAAGTCAGTGGTCGGAGCAGGGAGGAAGGAAACGGCTTAGGTAGCATGATTGGTCACAATCAAGAGGGTAATGCACATCCTAGAATTAATTATGCGATAAAGACTCAAATAGAATTAATGCAGAGTACAAATCATGGCAATAAGTAAGCAATTATTCCCCGAGCCGTTTTTGATAACCATCACGAAGTAGTTGATTTGCATTCAACCACAAATACAGCCTCAATCACTACACAAGTCATTGTTGCCCCTGATGATAAGGACTTCAATACACGGTTAAATGAAATTGATGCAGAGCTGGCAAAATTTGATAGCATTGAGGAGTCCAATTTCAACTCAAACAATATCAACCCACATGCCACAATAATTGAACCAAGCCATGGTAACTTAAAAAACTCACGTGACCCCCAAAAGTCGGATAGGGTTTCAAACTCAGTTGCAAAGCTTCGAGTTTTACCCACCTGGTCTTGCAAAACACGTGATTTTGAACCCTCTCAAAAAAATCCAGGACTTGAGCTTCTCTTTGGTAGAAAACATCAATACACATCCTCATCAGAATCCCTTTCCAAATGCCAACAAACAATCCAGGTTGAGCATGATGACTACTTTGAAGTGGTGGAGGCTGTTAATCAACCTCGCCAAATCCAATGAATTGCTTAAGTTGGAATTGTCGTGGACTGGGACAACCATGTGCAGTTCTGGAGCTCACCAAGTTGGTGAAAAAATATTCTCCCTCAATACTTTTCCTTATGGAGACAAGATCGAAGGACAGCCACTTAAAGAAACTTTGTTCGAAGTTACAAATAGAGAACGTTTTCATTGAGCCAAAGGTCAATACAGGTGGTGGCTTGGCACTCTATTGGGATGATGGAATTAATCTCAAAGTATTGGATTTAACACCAACATTCATTGACGTAGTAGTTAACCTAGGAATGGATGACGCTTGGTGGTTAACGGGTTTTTACGAAAACCCAGTAACGGCCAACCGGGAACATTCTTGGGCACTACTAAGACACCTCTGCCTGAAGTTGGATCTGCCATGGTTGTGTATAGGGGATTTCAATGAAATTACCAAAGTTAAAGAGAAGAAGGGGGGTGCTTTACGACAGGAATGACAGATGAGAGAATTTAGGGACGCTTTAGATTTTTATGGACTCTAGGATTTGAGTTTTGTTGGAAAACCTTTCACGTGGTGTAATAATCACTTTGATGGAGAGATGATATGGATTTAGTTGGATAGAGGGGTAGCAACTCCATCATAAACTAAATTGTTTCCAACGGTTTGACTTCACCACATTGAAGGTACATTATCTAACCATTGTCCATTGTGCTTATGTTCTGACGATGAAAATGTTAGATTTTACAAGAAATCCAGGCCTTTTCGTTTTGATGCGGTATGGTTGAAAGATGAAAGATGTGAGGGAATTATCAAATCTGTATGGAGGGGAAAAAATGGTGGGGAACCGGTGGACAGGTTAATTTGCAAGGTTGATGTTTGCCGTTCGAGCTTACAAAACTAAAGCAGGCGATATTCGCCGATTGTTAGCTCAAAAAAAAAAAAAAAAAAAAATTAGCGCAAGCAAAACTCATGTCAATGGCGGGGACTAATCATGAACAAGTTCGGTCTCTAAGAGGCGAGGTGTATGACCTTATGGTGAAGGAAGATTGTTTGTGGCATCAAAGATCAAGGGTGGATTGGTTGAAGAGTGGGGATAAGAACACAAGCTATTTTCATAGCCGAGCAACCCAATGCAATAAAAGAGATTTTATTTCCAAATTAATTTTGGATGATGGGTTAGTGGTGGTTGGTGACAAGCAGATTGGAGAGGCGTTGGTGGTTTATTTCAAGAAAATTTTCACTTCCACTTCTCCCTCAAGCTTTGAGCAGATTCTTCAAGGCATTGACACAAAGGTTACCCCATTGACGAATGCTGAATTGACTTGGGAGTACACTGTAGATGAGGTGGAACGTGCCTTGAAACAGATGAAGCCATTAACAGCACTAGAACCAGATGGTATGTTTCCAATTTCTTTCAAGTCTTGTTGGATTTTTATTGGCAAGGATGTGATTAATGCTTCCCTAACAATTTTAAATTCGGGGTCCATGCCTACTAGCCTAAATCATACATTCATATCACTGATTTCAAAAACTAAATCGCTTGAAAAAGCTAAGGACTTTCGCCTAATAAGCCTTTGCAATGTGCTATATAAAATTGTGTCCAAAACCATAGCCAACAGTCTAAAAAACTACTCCCCAATTTAGTTTCAGAATCACAAAACACTTTCATGTCAAACAGATTGATCTTAGATAACATCTTTGTAGCATTTGAAACCCTCCATCACCTCAAATCTAAGAAAAAAGGAAAAATGGGGTTAATGGCCCTAAAGCTTGACATGAGTAAAGCTTACAATAGAGTGGAATGGTTCTTCCTAGAAAAATTAATGGAAAAATTGGGATTTGATAGTAGGTGTATCTCACTTATCAGCTCTTATATCAGATCTGTTTCTTTCTCTGTTTTGGTAAATGGTGAGCCACATGGTAACTTCACCCCTAATAAAGGCCTCCGTCAAGGGGACCTGTTATCACCCTATCTATTTCTATTGTGTGTAGAAGGGTTACATTCTCTCATACAACAAGTTGAAAATTCAGGTTCAATCAAAGGCGTGTCTCTTTGTAGTACAGGTCCAAAGGTTTTCTATTTGTTCTTTACAGATGATAGCTTGCTCTTTTGTCGAGCAAATGCTCAAGAGTGTGCCACTATTTTGGAGGTTTTGTAACAATATGAAGAAACTTTAGGTTAGAAAATCAATTGAGACAAAACATAACTCTTTTTCAGCCCCAATACAGATCCACACATGCAGGAAAATATCAAAAACCTCCTAGGGGTTGCGATCACATCCAATTATGACAAATACCTCGGTTTGCCATCATTTGTGGGTAGAGCAAAAAAGCAAAGCTTCAGTTACATTTGGGAACGGATTTGGCATAAAATGCAAGGTTGGAAGGAAAGACTATTGTTGCAAGGTGGTAAAGAAGTGTTAATAAAAGTTGTCCTTCAAGCAATGTCCACTTTCACCATGGGATGTTTCAAAATCCCAAAGAGTTTTTACAAAGATATTGAATCTTTATTCGGAAATTTTGGTGGGGCTACAAGGGAGATAAAAGGAAAACACATTGGGTGGGGTGGAAGAAATTGTGCAAACCGAAAGGCCAAGGGGGTTTGGGCTTCAAGGATATTGAAAATTTCAACCTTGCTATGTTAGGCAAACAGGTATGGAGATTGCTTCACAGTAAAGATTCCTTTTTCTATAAGGTCTTTAAATCCAAATATTTCCCAAATTGCACTATTCTAGAGGAGGGGGTGAAATTGAATGGATCATTCACTTGGCAAAGCATCCTAAAAGCAAGAAGGGTGGTTCGGTTGGGTTCGAAGTGGAGGATAGGAGATGGAAAATATGTGAGGATCTGTGGGGATAAATGGCTTTTTGATTTACAAGCAAGCTATGTGATTTCGCCTTAGAAAACCTTCCCTAATAACACAAGGGTCTGTGCCCTCATTGACGAGGAAACTGGCAGGTGGTTAGAAGACCGAGTGAGAGAGGAATTTCTTCCCCACAAAGCATAGGCATTATTAGCATACCTATGCACCACTAGCACTAAGGATAAGCTCATCTGGTCTGTCATAAGCAATGGTTGTTACTCTACCAAATCAACTTATCATCTTCTCTCAAAGGAGGTGGAATTTTCAGAATCTATTCCATGAAACCCAACGGCATACAAATAGTTCTAGGGGCAGCTGTGGTCGTTGAATGCGCCAAATAAAATTCGGCATTTCTTATGGCATGCTTCCAACGATTCTCTACCTACGAAGAAAAATTTGCAGAAACGGAATATCATGCCGGAATTGACTTGCGAGCGTTGTGGTGATGATACCAAGGATACAATCCATGCAATCTGGGGTTGTCCGATGGTAAAAGATACTGGGTGGGAGCTGCAACAATGTCGACCTTTCTTATGGGAAAAATTTAGGTGCTTCCGTGACTTCCTTCAAGGAATCTTTGCACAACACAATCTGAGAATGGCAGAGTTATTTGCTTATATCAGATAGAGTATTTGGCACAACCAGAATGCAAGGAAGTTTGGGACGGAGACATTGTCTCTAGGAAAAATTTATATCGACGCTGTTCAGTGCCTTCAGGAATTTCACATGGCTTAGGATCTACCTCCGATGTATGAAGCAACCCTTCACCCAACCCACTAGTTGCTACCCCCGCCATCTTTTTTTAAAATAAATTGTGATGGTGCAACGTTCCAGGATTCAATCTCAGTGAGGCTAGGTGTGGTGGTACGAGATTCAAACGGTTGGGTCATCGTAGCTTTATCAAAACGCATCACCCTCCCTCCAACAGTAGAAGCCTTGGAAGCTTTGGCCTGCATGAAGGCTGTCTCTTTCGCCATTGATTTAGACCTCCAAGACGTTGTGTTCGAAGGCGACTCAGAGGTTAACTTCAAACATCTCAGCTCTGATCAACCAAGCATGGCTGCCTTTGGTCACATAGTTGAAGATGCACACTCTCTAGCAGCGACGTTGAGGAGTTTTTCTTTTTCACACATCAAGCGCAAGGGTGACATGGTGGCAGATAAACTCGCTAAACTAGTAAGGCTCTGTTTGGGAGGAGGGAATGGAATGGAATAAAAAGAATATTTTTAGAATATTCTTCCCTCCCATTGTTTGGGAGTTTTAACGGAGGGAATGGAATATTCATTCCCTTGTTTGGGAGTTTAAGTGGGAGGGAATGGAATGGTTGGGAGAGAATGCTCATTACTCCCTTTTTCCTCAAAACCTCAAATTTTTGTTCCCCTCAAAATTGGGAGGAATGAGAGGGAATGAATTTAGATTTAATGAAATTTTTGTTAAAATCCCTAAAATATCCCTTTAATATCAGCCATTTTTTTCTCATTCAGCCATAAAAAAAAAATATAACTATCATTCTTCAACGATATTGTCCACCTTTGCAAAGTGAAGTTGCTGCCGTTGGTCTTTCTTTTTCTTTTGTCTGCTACAACTTTCGGTTATTGCTCAAACCAAGTATGTCTATCTTTTTCTTTTTCTTTTCGGTTGTTTGCTAGTCTTTTTTTTTTTTTTTTTTTAATGAACTGTTTGCTAATCATTCATGAGAGTGATATATAGTGTTTTTGTACACCTAAAAACCCAAATAAACTAACAAACTAGCATTCTGTACACCTAAAAATGAAAAGAAAAGAAACAAAGAAAGTTACTTGTGTAGCCAAAAAAAAAAATTGCATTTAGAAATTTGAAAGTGAGTAGCTGGCTGGCCGTGCCACCTTGAGAGAGTAGATGAAACTAGAGAGAGAGGTGAGGTGAAACTAGAGGAGATAGATCAGAAGTAAAAAAAAATAAATGAATGAACTTAGAAAACTGAAGAGTTAAGTTTAAACGTGTGAAGATAAAGCGTTCTTGGAAATTGGAGGTAGGTGTCAGGTGACAGGTGACTAGGACAAGCTTGTGATGTGGAGGAAAAAAAAAAAGAAAACAAACTGGGAAAAGCTATCAATTAGGCCTGCCTGTGAAGCATTAAAAAAAGGGTCCGGTTAACGTGTGCCCTTAGGGCACACATTAGCAAAATCCTAAAAAAAAAGGTGTGGAAGAAAATTAACTCAAGGTGATAAAAACGAGGGAAGGAGCAATTAGATATAGGAAAATAATAATAATAATAATAATAATAATAATAATAATAAAAGATACTAAAGATAGTAGAAGAGAATAGAAATTAAAAACAAAAGTAACAAATGTTGGCAGGTATACATTGGCTTGTACAGTTATTGTGGGATATTGTTACAGCTTATCATGGTAATGCATAACATGAAATTATTGTGGGATAGTGTTACAGATTATCTCTCAAAGACATTAATGTACGTGTACTTTGAGAGATAATGTTATAATTTAACTCTTTGAATCCCAAACAAAATTAATGTTTATAGTTTAACAGTTTTAGTTTTAGATTAGTTGTAACACATTCATAATTAGTTAGACTAATAAAGTAACTATTTTTTTAGAACATGTGCCCATAATTTTCTAAGTTGGACTAATAACATAACTATTTTTTTACTTAGATGGATTTGAATGATGAGGTACTTAAGACCATAATTTTTTTGGACTTTATGCGGAAACTAGCCTTGGTTCATGCTGCATGTCGTTATTTGTGTTACATTATCCATCAAAGGCAATGACTAAAAAGAAGATGTGTTCCCCACATTCCTGCACAATCAACCATAGAAAGACAAAAAGTTCATGATGAACTAATGTCTCGACTTAGGGATAGTGAAAAATGCTATGATGTAATACGCATGGGTCCACAAGCTTTTCAAGGTTTGTGTGACATTTTGCGGAGAGATGGTGATCTTCAAGACACACAGTGTGCCACGATTGAAGAGCAAGTTGGCAAGTTTCTTCACATGCTAGCACATAATCAGATGACTCATACAATGTCCTTCTTTTTTTGTTGTTCCGGTGAGACTATTAGTCGCCATTTTCATAACATGTTAAGATCAATAATTATGTTAGAGGATCAATTCCTTCGACAACCTGATGGAACCCAAGTGCCACTTGAAATACTACAAAGTAGTAGGTTCAACCCATATTTTAAGGTAAATATATCATGTATATAATTTATATTTGATAGTAGTTTAATATAAATATATTTTAAGGTAAATGTTTTTGAGAGATAATGTTAATCTCAGGATTGTATTGGGGCACTTGATGGAACACATGTTTGCGTCAAAGTGTCTAATGAGGATGCACCAAGATATCGGGGTAGGAAGGGTTACACAACACAAAATGTGTTGGCGGCATGCTCATTTGATTTAAAATTTACATACGTATTACCAAGTTGGGAAGGAACTGCTTCAGATTTAAGAATAATAAAGAGTGCTTTAACTAGAAATGATAACTTGAAAATCCCACAAGGTAAATTTAATTCAAATACGTATTAGGGTATATTCTTTATAATTAAAAAATTTGTAGTATATAAATAATGGTTGTTATTGTTTATTAGGTAAATATTATTTTGTTGATGCGGGATATATGAATAGAAGTCGTCTGATTGCATCTTATAGGGGAGTGCGTTATCATTTAAAAGAGTACTCTGTTCGTCCCCTTGAAAATGTTAAAGAATTGTTTAATTTGCAACATGCGTCATTGCGCACTGCTATTGAAAGAGCATTTGGTGTACTTAAAAAGAGATTTCCTATTAAGTACTACAGAGCCTAATTATTGTGTTGACACACAAAATGAAATCATTTTAGCATGTTGCATACTTCATAATTATTTAATGGGTGTCGATCCTGATGAAAGTCTTATTGCTGAAGTTGATGAAGAGGTTTTGCGTTCTCATCGTGAACGTGTGGCCCCTACTCTAAGAGAAGATGATGAGGATGCTAGGCAAGGAGATATTATAAGAGATTTTATAGCATCAGCCATGTGGCAAAACTATGTCTAAATGTGATAGCTTTTAGGTTTATTGTTGTCATGTTGTTTAAGACTATGCCATGTTTCAATTACTTAGACCTAAATGTTATGCAAATTTCTCTTTTCATTTTGATATTGCTCTCTATCTTTTGATAATTAATATTAATATTTACACAATATTTTATATGTGTTTTTTGTCCTATTAATTATAGCATGGGTAAGATATTAAAGAAGAATGGTGGAGATCCAAGCAAAGAAGTACAATGGAGCAGTGTTATGGATGATGCTTTAGTGGATGCTTTTTTACATCAGGTGATCATAGGTGGTAGAGTTAATGGAACTTTTACCTCTAAGGCATATGATGACATAGTGAAAGAGTTGGTTGAAAAATTTGACATGGAGATTAACAAGGATAAGGTGAAAAATTGACAGAAGACACTGAAGAAGAATTTTCATGAATGCTATGACATATTTAAAGATGGATTGAGTGGTTTTGGATAGAATGATTCTTTAAATATGTGGATAGCTGAACTAGAAGTTTGGGAGCCACTCATAGTAGTAAATTACCATTTTTTGTGAGTTTAATTTTGTATTACATAATTATATCTGTTGTTTAACTATTTGTCTTGGTTTGTAACAGTTTAAACCTGCAGCCAAGAAGTGGATGACAACACCTATACCCAACTACTCTAAGATGGCACAACTTTGGGCTAAAGATAGAGCAAAAGGTGATCATGCTAAAACTGCAAAGGAGAAACGAGCCAGGTATGCTGCATCGACCACTATTGATGAGATTGATAATTTGGTATCTCAAAATGAAGTTTCTTTGGAGAACTTTGAAGTGGAAGATAATCAGAGATCCCCAGAAATTAATGTTGCACGTTCTCGAGTGTCATCACAAGATGCAATGTCTTCTAAAAGCAAGAAAAGACAACTGACAGAAGATGATGAACTCGGGAATGTAATTTCCCAGTCATTTGATAATGTATCAAAGGCAATTGATAGAGCGACTGAATGATTCATGATGAACTCGGGAATGTAATTTCCCAGTTATTTGATAATGTATCAAAGGCAATTGATAGGGCGACTGAGGTTATGACAAAGTGCTTTTCAAAGTCATATGGAGCAGAAGTTCACGCAGCTTTAGGCGTATTGGACTTAGATCTAATATCAAAGATTGAGGCCTGCATATTTTTGATGGAAAATCCAACATATAAGGAGATGTTCTTTGGTTGCCCAGATCATGAGTGTAAATGTGTCTTATTGACACTGATGTCTAGGTCTAAAAATTAAAAAAAGTGTGGGATTTTTTGGCCAACCTTAGTTTTAGAATGGATTATGTTATTTTGTTTTGTTTTGTTTTGGCAAGACTCATTATCTGAGTTTAAAAAAAAAGAAAGAAGATATTTGTTTGCATTTTTAAACAATATTTATTTGGTTGAGAATAAATATGTGATGCGTGAATTGCTTTACAACATATAAATATACATAACTTGTTTTTTAGCTACAATAGAATTTTCTTTTTTCCTTAAAGAAATTGGGAGATGGAGATGTATTAAATTGTCAAATCTATTGTAAAGCACACCAACCAAAAAAGATCCAATCTAAAACTAGCAACCCCTAAAAAAAATTTGTAAATTCAAATAAAGAAATTGTGCTATTGTCAATTTTTCATGCCATTATCTTCATCTGTTAAATTATTGATTAGCGTGATACAATCTATTCACCTTGACAAAACTATATTGTAATTCAATAATTAGATCCAATTGTGGCTAACTAGTTTTGCATCATCCACTAAATACTAAACATTTCAATGCAATTATAAGTTCTTATTGATTATTTTTTATGTTCTTTAAAATGAGGGGTATAATAGTAATGTTATTATAAAATGATTTCATTCCATTCCTTTCAATGTCACTTCCAAACGGTGTTACTTACTTTCCGTTCCATTCCTTTATTTTATAACATCCAAACAAGATTTTTAAATTCCATTCCATTCCTTTCCCTACTAATTCCATTCCATTCCTTTTAATGATCATTCTATTCCATTCCATTCATTTATAAACTCCTAAATGGACCCTAAAGTTCTTGTATGAACCCAAAATATGGCTAGAGGACATTCATAGTGATGCAGCTATTTTTGTAATTTTTGACAGAAATTTTCTGTCCTAGTATAATGAATTTCCTCGATTGGTTTCTCAAAAGTTAAAACTAGTGAGATTCTTTTTCTTTTTTTTTAATTTATTATTATTATTTTTTTCTAAATGAGTGAAATTTTACATCCTGCATGACATTTTCAAACTTCATATCATTATGTTATACATTCATTCAAGCACAAACTATACGTGATTTAGAGCATGTCTTTTTAAATAAATGAATAACTCAAGGAAAATTGGCATATGAATTAAGTTAAATTTTGGTTTGTTCAAATTTAACATAGGGTGTTTGCTGCTTAGCAATATAGACCACGATAATGAATTTGAAATTTGAAATATTATTATTAAACTTTGAAACATATACAATTAAACTTTGAGATACATGCTTGTTATCCAGGGGCAGTTTGATACATTTGGGAACCTAAGGTAAAAAATGAAATTGAGACATTTTATATATTTAAATATGATTTAAAAAATAAAATATGATTTAAATTCTATTATCTTGTTTTAGATACAAAATTATTACTAATTAACATGAACCATGTAGAAATTTTTTTTTAAAAGTTTTTTTTATTTTTTATTTTTTTTTTATAGAAAGTCTATAGATACAAAAAATTTAACAAAACTTTTCACACCTGTGATAAAATGATAGATTAGTGGTAGAGTAATGTTAGTGGTGGACTTAGGTGAGAACTAGTAAAAATTTGTCAACTCAACTATTGTGAAAAATGTTGAATTTTTTTTTTTTAAGAATTGCTACATCCACAATATAACCCATCATTGAAATTATTTTTTTGCCATCAATAACAGCCTTTAACAACTTGTTACTTAAGATTTGTTGTAAAAGTGTTGCGAAAATTTTTGTGAAAGTAGCATTTTTATCTCCTTTTTTTTTTTTTTTTTTTTTTTCATTTGATAAAAAATATTATTTTATTTATTGACTAATATTTGGGCTTAATTAAATTAAAATTTGAGGCGTTTTTTATAATTGAGGCTTTAAGATTGCATACATTACATTTAGTGTTAAGCCGGCACTGTTGATATCTAGAATTTAAGGGTACAACTATATGAGAGAAAAGAGGAGGAATAAAGGTTACAAAAGTTTGTATGGAGAAATATAGCGGTGCTTTCCTCTATAGGGAAATGTACTTTTTATTTATCGATAAAAACAAAAGAATTCATCCAAAAAATGGTTCAAAGACTAATAACGACATGAAAGAGTAAAATAAAATACAAAGAATGTGTATATTTACTATCATCCAAGTCCAAAAGTGATTAGGCACTTCCACTATATACAATCTAATATAAACTGCAAACTTAATAGTTTCTCAGACTCTAAGAAAGAGGTCCCTGATTCTCTTTCCTGAGACTGTAGAAGTGACTGTCCCTTCTTGTAAGGCTTTGTGTTCCCTAAGGTAATACTGTTACCGGTAGGGCTAGTGGGGTTTTTTTCGGTGGGGTTTTGGAAACACTAGGACGAGGAATGGAGAGTCTTACGAATCAATGGCGCAATTTGTCTCTTGACGAGAGGGAGGGAGGTAAACTGTCAATAAAGAAAAATAGAGCAAACTCTGAGTTTACCATTGTAGCGAAATTTCTAACGACTCGAGTTCTAAACACGGAGGCAATTGTTAGGACCTTCAGCCCTCTGTGGCGATCCAGGAATGGATTTAAGGTCAGAGAGGCAGGGGAACATATTAGGCTTTTTGTTTTCGATAATGCAGAAGAGGTTGACAAAATCATGGCTAGCGAACCTTTGAGTTTTGATAGGCATCTTGTCGTTCTCCACAGGTTAGAAAACGCAGTACCAGTACATGAGGTAGCTTTCAATACGGTGTCTCTTTGGGTCCAAGTTCACGATATCCCGGTCAGTTATTTGAACAGAGAGGTAGCGGAAGATCTGTGTGACGCTATTGGAGTAGTAGACCGAAACTCTAAGGATGAAGAAGTGGATGGAGGAAGCTTCATTAGAGTTCGAGTAAAGGTGGATATTACAGTGCCTCTGTGCAGGGGTCGGGTGCTTTCAATTGAGGATGAGGAAGAGCGATGGGTGTCATTCAAATATGAACGACTTCCTAATATTTGTTACTGGTGTGGATGCTTAGACCACTCCGACAGGGACTGTGACAAGTGGATTGACAGCGATGGAACCCTAGATAGCAGCAACAAGAAATATGGACCATGGATTCGGGCTCTTACACCTCAGATAAGGCGCAAACCGGTGGTTGTGGTACCGGGTTTCTATGAAACTAGGAAAAAAGGTGATTTGAGGGGGTTCATGCCGGTGGGAAAGACAGCGGCGCCGCTGTCAAGGGAGGCTAGGGTTCAGGGTAGCCATGCAAAGGCTAGAAACGGATGTGGCAGAAGCACAAATTGTGGAAACATTAAATGCTCTTGATGACATAAGTTTGAAACCAACAGAATTAAAGGGAGATATTGATGGAAATAAAGGAGATTTTATGGAGAAGCAAATTAGGGAGATTGATAGGGAATTAAATGATTTTGATATCTCAGGGAGCAAAGTAAGGGGAGTGGCAGCCAATCATAATGAGGCAGACGTGGAAACCTTTTTTAATGAAACGAATTTTGACTTAACTGGTGAGACCGAATTAGGTCATGAGGCTGGTGGAGGTCACGTGGATCACTTAAATCCACAAAACTCAGGTACAAACGAAAAACTTCAGCCCGATACTCAGGTTGCATCAATTGGCCGTGCATGCAAGGGGGGCTCCCAAACAAGAACATGGACAAGGGTAGCAAGGGTGGCTCAAAGTGTTGAAGAACGCAGTACAGGTGAGGTGTTTCTTTCCTCTAAACGAGCTATGATGGAGGTTGACAACGGTGAGGTCCCTAAGAAAAGAAAGTTGGTTGCTCAAAACAATCAGAAAAATTCTTCAATGGTGGAGGCTGCTGGGCAGCCCCGCCAAGGGCAATGAATCTCCTATGTTGGAACTGTTGGGGGCTTGGGAACCTTCCGACAGAGCAAGAGCTTGGTGATTTGATCCGGGCACAAGATCCCTCAGTCGTGTTTTTAGCCGAAACATGGCTCGATAAAGCAAGGCTAGATGATATTAGAATCAAATTAAATTTTGGTGGTATGATTGAAGTTTGTCGAGAAACGAGAGGTGGGGGGATTGCTATATTTTGGAAGAAGGAAATTGATTTCCCTTTAGATACTTTTTCTCCAAACCATATAGATGGTATTGTGAATAAAGGGAAGGAGGATGAGTGGAGGTTCACAGGTTTTTATGGAGAGTCTGAAACAGCAAATCACCACTTGTCATGGTCCTGTCTATGAAGCTTAAAAAGGAGAAATTCTATTCCTTGGCTTTGTGCCGGAGATTTCAATGAGATAACAAGAAGTCATGAGAAAATTGGGGGCCGACAAAGACCTGTAAGACAGATGGAAGATTTTAGAGATGTGTTGGATGAATGTGGATTCAGGGATCTTGGGTTTGTGGGAAGGAAATTTACATGGTGTAATGGGCATCCTGATGGCTTCACAATATGGGAGAGGTTGGATAGAGCAGTAGCTACTATGGAGTGGTTAGAAAAATTTTCGACAACCAAGGTGGTCCATTTAGAGTGTGGCTCGTCTGACCACAGACCTATTCTCATTTGTCTAAATGGAATTCCTAAGCTTAGGAATAAACCTTGGAGATTTGAGCACATGTGGCTAGAGGAAGAAGGGTGTAGGGATACAGTGGAGGCAGCTTGGCTTTTTGATGCTCCTGGTCAAGCCATGTCTCGGGTAGAAGGGAAGATTAGCCACTGCCAAGCAAAACTTAAGTGGTGGAGCCGGGTGGCAATTGGGAATATTACCCGTTTACTGAAGGAGAAAAAAGAATTATTACGAAAGGCGGAAGAGGCTGCAATAGCGGGTAGGTCCATGAATCGGGTGCTTAGGCTGAAAAAAGAAATAAATGATCTTTTATCTAAAGAAGAAAAAATGTGGAAACAGAGATCCCGGGCTTTGTGGCTACATGAGGGTGATAATAACACTCGCTATTTCCATAGTCGTGCTACTCACAGGTTTAGGAGAAACAGGATTGAGGCTTTGGAGAATTCTAGTGAAGAAAGGTGTGTGGATGAAAATGGCATAGCAAATATTCTGGTGGATTTTTATCAGAATCTTTTTGCTTCTTCCTCACCAAACCAGATTGAGGAAGCCCTAGTAGCTACTCCTATGGTGGTAACGGAAGAGATGAACCTTGAACTTGTGGCACCTTTTGAGAGAGCAGAAGTGGATATGGCCTTAAAACAGATGGATCCTTTAAAAGCACCTGGACCAGACGGGATGCCTCCACTATTTTTTCAGCAATTTTGGTCGACAATTGGTGATGAAGTGGCAGAGGCGGTTCTCACTTGTCTCAACACGGGCTCAATACCATCATCAATAAACCGAACCTTTATCTCTCTCATCCCAAAGGTCAAATGCCCGGTAAGAGTTTCAGATTACCGCCCTATTGCTCTTTGTAACATTCTCTATAAGCTTATTTCTAAGGTGCTAGCAAATAGACTCAAAAAATTTTTACCTTGTATTGTTTCTGAATCTCAAAGTGCTTTTCAGTCCAGTAAAGCAATTACTGATAATATTCTAGTTGCCTTTGAGACTTTGCACCATATGAAAAATCAAAAATCCAAGAAGGGGGGTTTTATGGCTATGAAGTTAGACATGAGTAAGGCGTACGACCGGGTGGAGTGGATTTATTTGGTGAAAATTATGGAGAAGTTGGGTTTTTGTGAGAAGTGGGTGTCTTTGGTTTTGGAGTGTATTAGCACTGTGTCTTACTCAATATTGGTGAATGGAGAGCCGAGGGGAGATATTAGACCCTCAAGGGGTCTAAGGCAGGGGGACCCTTTATCTCCATACCTTTTTCTGATATGCTCAGAAGGATTGAATAGGATGCTTCAAAAGGCAGCAGCTGATGATGGTATAAGGGGCTTCTCTTTATGTAAGAGGGGACCAAAAATCTCACATTTATTTTTTGCAGATGACAGCCTATTGTTTTGCAGAGCCTCTTTGTCAGACTTACAGGTCATTCAAAATATTCTATCATTGTATGAGAAAGCTTCAGGCCAAAAGTTGAACCGGGAGAAGACAACCATTTTCTTCAGTAAAGCAGTAAAGGAAGACACCAAGACCCAAATCTCCAATTATTTGGAGGTACCTGAGATAAAAGAATATGAAAAATACCTTGGCTTGCCGGCCGTGGTTGGGAGGAAGAAGAAAGAAAGCCTCAACTACATAAAAGAGAGAGTATGGAGCAAACTCCAAGGGTGGAAAGAGAAGCTTTTGTCCCAAGCGGGTAGAGAGATTTTGCTCAAAGCGGTGGTGCAAGCAATTCCCACTTTTGCAATGAGTTGTTTTAAACTACCTGGGGGCCTTTGTGATGAAATTGAAGCTTTAATCCGAAAATTCTTTTGGGGACAAAAGGGGGAGCAAAGAAAAATTCATTGGAAAAAATGGGAGGTTTTATGTAAGCCTAAATCTGAAGGTGGGATGGGATTCAAAGACTTGGGAAAATTTAACGATGCAATGTTGGCAAAACAGGTTTGGAGATTATTAAAAGACCAAAACTCCCTCTTTTTTCGGGTTTTCAAAGCAAAATATTTTCCAAAGGGGTCGATCTTTTAAGCTCAAGTGGCAGGAGGGTCATATGCTTGGCAGAGTATTCTCAAAGCTAGGAAGGTGATTTCGAGGGGTATGAGATGGAGGATAGGGGATGGAAAAAGCATAAATATTTATAATGACAACTGGCTTCCTGGGATGGGCTCGGCCAAAGTAGTATCTCCACATGTGCCTACATTGGAAGGTGCACAAGTTGCTGCTCTCATAAACCCGGACACAAGGACCTGGAATCAGAACATGCTACAACAAATTTTTTTGAGTTTTGAGGTTGACCGTATAAAAGCCATACCATTGTGCTGGACAGTACAGAACGATTGTCTAATATGGCCGGCTTGTGGTAGTGGAGAATACTCAGTTAAAACGGGATATAAGCTTCTGTGTGAAGAAGAATACTCTAGTGCCACATCGAGCTCGGATGGGTCGGAGCAGAATCTTTTTTGGAAGCGCATTTGGAGATTGCGTGTCCCAAACAAAATAAAATTGTTCCTTTGGCGAGTATGTTCAAATGCTTTGCCAACAAAGGAAAATTTGAAGAGGAGAAAGATTCTAGACAATGCCAAATGCTGTGCTTGCCTCTCGGCCCAGGAGACCACGTTCCATGCCATCTGGAGTTGCGAGATGATACATCAAATTTGGACCCCCTGTTTCGGCTGGGTCCGAACAGAGCACCCTCGAATTCAAGACGTGCAGGAGCTTATTCATCTGGTTGGGCAGCGGACTGAAAGTCTTGAGCTGTTTGCAGTTGTGGCGTGGTGTATTTGGAACCATAGAAATAGGTTGAGACTGTATGAGAAGGGCATGGCGATTGATAGAATTTTTACAGCAGCCAAGGAGTACCTCTCGGACTTTCAGCTGAAACTTCCGAGGCCCGCACCTAAACAATCCAAGGCGAGTATAAGTTGGAGACCTCCGTTGGGTGAGTTATATAAAACAAACTATGACGGGGCTGTGTTCAGTGAGTCGGGCGAGGCTGGTATCGGAGTTGTAGTCCGTGATGCAAAGGGGGAGGTTATTGCGGCCCTTGCTGAAAAAATCACCTATCCGGGGTCAGTGGTGATGTTAGAAGCCCTAGCTGCAAGAAGGGCTGTAAAATTTATTGTGGAGCTGGGCATCTCGTTGTCTGAATTTGAGGGGGACTAAGAGGTGGTGTATAGGGCGTTGCGGACAGCGGATTGGAGTCACCCGTCCATTGGCCAGATTATCAAAGACATTTTGTCTATCGTGGGTTCACTTAGAACCTTTTCTTTCTCTCATACTAGGCGGCAGGGTAACTGTGTTGCCCATGCTTTGGCTAAGAGAGCAATTGTTTCTTTTCCTTTACTAGTGTGGATGGAGCATGTTCCATCTGACATAGAACAGCTTGTTATTTCTGATTTTGCAACTACTTAATAAAAACATTTGATATTGATTCTCAAAAAAAAAAAAAAAAAAGTCCAAAAGTGATTCAAAAAACTAATAATGTCTTTCATGACCAATAGAAAATTAAAAACAAAATGATAACAACAAATAATTAACAAGATAATCTATGACAAGGTGCTAAGGAAAAAATTCCTAAAGTATACATTTCTATAAGAAGTGCATTTATCCATAAAAGAAGGCATCGCCATATTTTTCCATACTATCCCTTGTAGCAATTCTTTTTTTTTTTTTTTCTTTTTTCTCTCGATTCTTAGTAACCTTCAATTCTAAATAACTCCACACTTGAATCTCAAATTTTTATTGAATTTGTTAATTTGTAATTTTTTTAATTATGCTCATTTTTGTTAATTATTAATTGTGTTGGTCAATTGGTGATTTCGTTGCGGTGGAATGCTTGACCGATTGTTTTTTTGTTGTTGGTTTTTAAATTTTCTTTGAAGAGAAGAAGGATCAAGTAAAAAAAAAGACACATGCTTAACATTTCATCATTTTGTGTGTGTGTGTGTGTGGGAGACACTAAAAAAACCAATTTTGATTACAAATTCTCAAAACACTCTGAGAAAAATAATTTGTAAACACAAAACCTAAAATAACAAACCAATCATATCAACGTTTCTAATTATCATTGGGTTTGATATACTTGCTTATTTTCTAATATATAAAAATGATATACTAGCTTAATTATTTGAAAAATAAATTAAACAAAATTGCAGCTAAAAAAGAATTGTTATGTTCACAACAAATTCTTAGTGATAGGTTGTTACTAGCCGTTATTAGCGAACAAAAAAGTAATTTTAGTAGTGAGTTCAAATTAGAACTAGAAACAACTTACATCTAAGATTTATTGTGAAAGTGTTGTAAAAATGTTGTAGACGTTTTATATATGAAAGTATAAAAAAACTGCATAAAAAAAATAGTACAAAATAAAGAAAATGAAAAACCCAGCTAAACCAACAATTGGTAACCGAATTAAAAAAAAAAAAAAAATATATATATATATATATATATTTTTTTTTTTTGATTAAAAAACGATTTGAGGGAAATGATATTCAAAATGTTTTAAAACTACCACCAAAAAGAAAACGAAACGAAACAAAACAAAACAAAATGACGTCGTAGTCGTATATTACTGGTTGCCTTGGAGAGAGAGAGAGAGAGAGAGGTCTTGCCCAATTCCCAACAATGGAGCACCCTAAAGTTCAAGAGGTATCTCTCTCTTTTCTCTTTCTCTTTCTCTCGATCTCTATATCTATGTTTATGCGTAGGCATAGGATTGATGGTGTTGGTGTTGGTGATGGGTTGGGTTGGGTTAGATTTTTTTTTTTAACTCACCATGGTGGGTTGGGTTGAAAAAATTTCTCAATCCGACCCATGCACACCCCTAAATACAAGCATAGACATAGTAGCAAAATCAAATGCAAGCATGGACATAGCAGCAGTGCTAGTGCCAGGGGCGGCGCTATAGCTTAATCAGGGGGTTCAAATGAACCCCCTGACTTCAAAAAAAAAAAAAAAAAATTATATATGTAAAAAAAAAATTTTTGTTGGTTTAATATTTAATTTATTCTTAAAAATATTTTTTTGCACAACCTGACTTAAACATTGCACACTCTTGTTACAAGTATTTTCAACTTTAAGAGTAAAAAGTACGTGTTTATGAATTGTAAGTGTAATTCTTTTTTATAAATTTATATTATATGTGTGTGAGTGTGTCTAATATTGATTGTGTACATTACTTTTTGTTATAATGTTATTTGTGTAAATTATGATGTATGTGGTTGTTTGTGTGTACAATATAAATATAATATAACTTTATAATAGAGAGGGTTTTTTTACATGTGTGTGTATTGTTATCGTATTATAATAACTTTTTGTTATAAAGTAAGTAAAATTCAAGAAAAAATTGTAAAGTTAGTGATTATTCAAGTATTTGATTGGTTAAGTAAACACGCAGTATATAATTTTATGTATGAATGAGTGTGATTGTGTGCGTTAATAATTAATACAGAGCCAATGAGTTGAGATTAGTCATTTAGTCTAAAATATTTTTATAAAAAACAAAGTCAAATAGATAATAACAACTGTATAAAAAAAATGTTAGACAAACTTAACAAAATAAAATGGTCATAGGCTCATAGCTATCCACATTGGTAATAGATACTCGTAATGAACTATCATGTAACATTCAAAATTTGAAAACTTGTAGAATAAAATTATAAAACTTCACATATTATTATTGTTATTATTATTATTATTTGTCGATAACTCGATATATTTAAGATCTTTTTTTATTAAATTTTTTTAATGAACCCCCTGAACAAAATTCCTAGAGCCGCTACTGGCTAGTGCTATAGTAATAGTCCCACTCTCTAGATAAAAAAAAAAAGTCCCACTTTCTCACACTATTGTGAAAATATATCCACTAATGCAAAATTAAAGAAGAGAGAAGAAAATAATAGACACAAGGTTTTACGTGGTTCGGCAATTGCCTACATCCATAGGCAATTACAGAGAAAGTTCCACTATAAAATAAGGAGATTACAATGGTAGCACAATAGCACTCTCATTAGACTCAGCAAGCCCCAAATACACACTTGGCTCTCTCACACAAAGAATAGAGCATCCTATTGTATTTGCACTAGTCTTGTAGAAATACACTTTCTCACACACAATACAAATTCAACTATTGCTTCAACATAGTATACTTGTGTACTAGCTAGCAAGGGTCAGTTGTGCCATGGTATACAAGTTCAATTCCAAGTAAGACTTAAGGTACGTTTGGTACACTAAATGTAGATTATATTAAAAATGGTAATTTTTATTACTGGGAATAGAAGACATTGTAATAGAATAACTATTCTTATCTATAAGTTTGGTAATTATATATAAAAGCTTGTAAAAGATAATGTATAAGGAAACTTTATATTTTTGAATTAAAAGCTATTATATGTACTAAAAAATAACTATTACTTTCATTTTAAAGAGGAATGACTATTTTTCAATTAAAAAAATAATTATTTCAATGTAATAATTAATCTATATAAGAAAGATACAACTAAATGATTGAATTGTTATTACATGTAAATAACTATTCTATTACGATAATGACCAACAAGCCACCGACTCAACACCCACAAATCCTCCTTTACACTGTGCCCCTCAACCAAAAGATCTTTCTTTCCCCTTACTTTGTGGCTGTTGTGGCTGCAGCTTATACACATCCACAAGTGTGTCCGCTTCACCCAGCTTCATAAAAGTAAAACCAATCTCTCTCGCTCTCTCTCTCTGTGTCTATCTCCAATGGCAGAAAATGTAGCTCTACCTCTTCTACTCCCAAACCCACCACACTCAAGACCCATATTCCCCAACAACCACCACACCCAGCACCACCCTCCGTTACCTTCACCACCACCACCACCCATATCCCCTATTATCCAAGACCTCCTTCTTCTCCAAAACCCCAAGACTTGCTCACGCTCAGAGACCAACACTCGGTCCCCAGTCCCAAGAACCCGCAACCGCATCGGCAAGTCTCGTGACCCCAACCGTGGCAAGCCCTGGTCCCACCGCCGCCTCTCCCTCAAAGGTCAGAAAATTCTTCAAACTCTCATGGACCCACTTTTTGATTCTGCTAAACTACATGAAGTTTTGCTTCAATTGTTTGAGCCATCATCTCAAGAGAGAGTTTTTTCTAGTGTGGAGTCCTTGTCTTTTGATGTGTCTGGTATAATAAAGGGTTTAAGGTTTAACAAGAAACATGACTTGGCTTTGAGTGTGTTTGAGTGGGTTCGGAATCATAAAGATTGTAAATTGATTTTGAATGGCTCTATTGTTGCTGTGGTTATTGGTATTCTTGGCAAACAAGGTAGGGTTTCGGCTGCCAAGTCTTTGCTTCACAATTTACAAAAAGATGGGCTTGATATTGATGTTTATGTTTATACTTCTTTGATAAGTGCTTGTTCTAGTAATGAGAGGTATAAAGAGGCCGTGATGCTTTTTAAGAAAATGGAGGAAGAGGGATGTAAACCTACTTTGATAACTTATAATGTGATTTTGAATGTGTATGGGAAAATGAGTACGCCCTGGAATAAGATTATGGATGTTGTTGATGGCATGAAGAATGCTGGGATTGCCCCTGATATGTATACTTATAATACGCTTATAAGTTGTTGTTGCCGTGGCTCTTTGTATGAAGAAGCGGCTGCGCTTTTTGAGGAGATGAAATCAAGAGGGTTTACACCGGATAAGGTTACTTATAATGCGTTTTTGGATGTTTATGGAAAGTCTAGGCGGCCAAAGGAAGCCATGGAGGTGTTGAGAGAGATGGAGTTGAATGGGTTTGCTCCCAGCATTGTGACTTACAATTCATTGATATCGGCATATGCTAGAGATGGTCTGTTGGATGAAGCAATGGATCTTAAAAATCAAATGGTGGAGAGAGGGATTAAGCCTGATGTAATCACATACACCACCCTTTTGTCTGGATTTGAGAAATCTGGGAAGGATGAGTCTGCGATGAAGGTTTTTAAGGAGATGGAAAGTGCTGGGTGCAAACCAAATATCTGCACCTTTAATGCCCTTATTAAGATGTATGGTAACCGTGGAATGTTTGAAGAAATGATGAAGGTCTTTGAAGAGATTGGTCATTGTAGTTGTACCCCTGATATTGTTACTTGGAATACTCTTCTGGCAGTGTTTGGGCAAAATGGAATGGACTCAGAAGTATCAGGAGTTTTTAAGGAAATGAAGAGGGCGGGGTTTGTGCCTGAAAGGGACACCTTCAACACCTTAATCAGTGCATACAGCAGGTGTGGTTCTTTTGACCAAGCCATGGCTGTTTATAAGAGAATGCTGGAAGCAGGGGTTGCTCCAGACCTTTCCACCTACAATGCTGTTTTGGCTGCACTTGCCCGGGGAGGACTTTGGGAACAGTCTGAGAAAGTACTTGCTGAAATGAAGGATGCTCAGTGTAAACCCAATGAGCTGACATATAGTTCTTTGCTTCATGCTTATGCCAATGGCAAGGAGACTGGACGTATGTGTGCTTTGGCTGAAGAGATATATTCTGGTGCAATTGAACCCCATCCTGTGCTTTTGAAGACCCTTGTTTTAGTAAATAGTAAAAGTGACCTTCTAACAGAGACAGAGCGTGCTTTCTTGGAGTTGAGTAAAAGAGGGTTTTCACCTGACATAACTGCTCTAAATGCCATGGTTTCTATATATGGCAGGAGGCAGATGGTTACCAAAACAAATGAGATTTTGACTTTCATGAATGAGAGTGGGTTCACTCTGAGCTTGACAACTTACAATAGTTTGATGTATATGTACAGCCGCTCCGAAAACTTTGAGCGAGCAGAAGAAACTTTGAGGGAACTTTTGGAGAAAGGAATAAAGCCTGACATAATTTCATATAATACTGTTATTTATGCCTACTGTAGAAATGGTCGGATGAGGGAGGCTTCACGGATATTCTCGGAAATGAAGGATTCTGGCATTGTTCCAGATGTGGTCACTTATAATACCTTTGTTGCTAGCTATGCTGCTGATTTCATGTTCCCGGACGCCATTGATGTGGTTCGATTCATGATAAAGCACGGATGTAAACCAAACCAGAACACATACAATTCCATTGTAGATTCTTACTGTAAGCACAATCGTCATGATGAGGCAAGCATGTTTGTTAACAACCTTCATAAGCTTGATCCACATGTTTCCAAGGCAGAAGAATTTAGGTTATCAGAACGTATAAGAAATAAATGGTCTTAGAAAATTCTCCTCTTTGAATGGATGACAGTTTGTCCCTTGTTTTTTAGCTTCTTACACTCTAATCAATCCAGTCTTTTGTTCTCTCTTTTTGTGCCCGTGTTATATATAGTTTGGGCAGGGAGATGAGCAGAAATTAGATGGTGTTGTACGTGATTATGTTCTTTCTCTGGGAGCTTAAAAGAGGGATTTGATTCTCGACATTTAAGGCTTTCCATGTACATTGTATAAATCAGATGACAGAAGAAAAGGAGGGGAGTTGAGTATATTTTAAGTTATGTATGATTTCCCACATAGCATTGAATTGATAAACAATATGTACAGTTAACCTCTGGTTGCAAGAAGAAATTCATTGTTTTATTCTAATAGTTCTGACAAAGTTTTGGGCTGTAATTTATCATGTTTGCAGATGATTGTTTATGTGAATTTAATGTTAATGAGAAATAGATTAAAAAAAATGATGTAGTATTGACAATTGAGCTTAGATTAAAATTATCAACTGATATTTAATCATGTGAAAGATAGAATTAATCTTGGTATTCTTCTTGTTCTAGTTTAATATATATATATATATATAAATTTTAATTTTAATTTTTAATATATGAGTAATAGAAATTCATTTAACAAATGCATAAATAAAGCGCTATCCTAGTGGGATGTATATAAATATTGCAGAGAAAAGCAACAAGGAGCAGAGAGAAAAACTTAACAACTGAAAAGAAGTCATCTAAAAAGTCCATGAAGGTAGTCATGGAGTGATAGGAATTGGAAGTCTACTTGTATAACAGTATAATAAGGCCTTGAGAAAGAGAAACTTAAAATGTGGCAAAGGTAGCTCCTTTCCCTCAAAAGGGCAACAATTCTTCTCAATGATTCCACTCTTCCCAAATACATCACATGAGGTATGAAGGAGCTATCATCCTGCAGGGAATTTGGTAAAGAGAGTAAATTCTTGTGCTTTATTATTATATTAGTACACACACTCTGCAGTTAGAAGTTCTTTTCTGGGCAATTACTGTTGCTGTTATATTTGCAGACTGCTACATCATCAGACTTCTGAATGTTTTGTTTTTTTCCTGTCATGCTTATTTGGATTTTGGAGCCATGCAGGGGATAAATTGATTCAAAAGCCAGAAATGTTGTGTTCTGTGGCTAGTGACTGCAAGAAATGCTTACAGCAGGATGAAATGGTTGTAATCATACTTTTTAGAGTTCATGACACAAGTATCTACCTGCCTTAGAGGATTTTGTTAATTCCAGAAAATTTTCCATTTCTCGGGGATATAATTCTGTTAGATAAATCTGTATCTGAAATTTTGGGCATTTTCTTGGATTCTTCAAGTCATTTTTGTATTTTATCACTTGACATTCACTATTGGTGCATTTTAGAGCATTTGCTTCTTGTTGATTTTATCCCTGATGAATATGGAATTTCTAATTCTTTCTTGGTGAATGCCAGCTCATTGCTGGTTCAGATAATGGTTCACTGAAATTGTATGATATCCAGGAAATGCCAACAACAAATATGGGCATATATAATGTTGCTGGTTTTGTCACCTTTGATGCTTTCGACCAGTTGACGTCTGTTCATGTTAACTCTACGGATGAACTTTTTCTAGCAAGTGGGTACTCAAGAAATGTTGCATTGTATTTGTATGACATAAACAGGGGAAGACGCTTACAGGTGTTCACTGATATGCATCGAGAGCATATTAATGTTGTGAAGTTTGCCAACTATTCTCCCTCACTTTTTGCTTCTTCTTCCTTAGATCAAGATGTCAAGACGTGGGACTTGAGACACAAACCAATACGGCCTTGCTATACTGCTTGCTTCAAGCTATAGGGGAAATGTGATGGTTTGCTTTTCTTCAGATGATCATTATCTTCTTGTGTTAACTGTGGACAAAAGAATTCATCCAAAAAATGGTTCAAAGACTATAACGACATGAAAGAGTAAAATAAAATACAAAGAATGTGTACATTTACTATCATCCAAGTCCAAAAGTGATTCAAAAAAACTAATAATGTCTTTCATGACCAAAAGAAAATTAAAAACAAAATGATAACAACAAATACTTAACAAGATAATCAATGACAAGGTGCTAAGGAGAAAATTCCTAAAGTATACACTTCTATAAAATTAAGGATTGCATTTATCCATAGAAGAAGGCATTACCATATTTTTCCATACTATTTCCTGTATCAATTCTTTTTTTGTTTGCTGAATTCTTTTTCTTTTTTTTCTCTTAGACTCTCTTAGTAACCTTCAATTCTAAATAACTCCACACTTGAATCTCAATTTTTTTTTTATTTGTTAATTTGTAATTTTTAATTATGCTCATCTTTGTTAATTATTAATTGTGTTGGGCAATTGGTAATTTCATTGCGGTGGAAGGCTTGACTGATTTTTTTTTTGTTGTTGGTTTTTAAATTTTCTTTGAAGAGAAAAAGGATCGAGTAAAAAAAAAAAAACATGTGCTTAACATTTCATCAAAATTTTAAAATTTTTTTTTTAAATTTTGTGGGAGACACTAAAAAAAATCAATTTTGATTACAAATTCTCAAAACACTCTAAAAAAAAATAATTTGTAAACACAAAACCTAAAATAACATTTGAATTGTATCAACATTTCAAATTTTCATTGGGTTTGATATACTTACTTATTTTCTAAAATAAAAAAATATATTAGCTTAATTATTTGAAAAATAAATTAGACAAAATTGCAACTAAAAAGGAATTGTTATGTTCACAAAAAATTCTTAGTGGTAGATGGTTACTAGCTATTATTAGCGGGTAAAAAAATAATTTTAGTAGTGAATTCAAATTAAAACTAAAATTATTTTTTTTCCCACTAATAATAGCTAGTAACCATTTACCACTAATAATTTTAGTAGTGAATTCAAATTAAAACTAAGAAGTGGTAAAGTCTCTGATGGTTGAATAAGAGATTTAGAGTTTAATCCTCGCATACACCAAAAACTGATTGGTGTCTTGGTCTGATGATAAAGAGCTATCATCAGGAGCGGACACCATAGGTTGAAACTTTATCTCAAAAAAAAAAAAAAAATTTAAAACTAAGAATAACTTACATTTAAGATTTATTGTGTGTATCAAAAAGATTTATTGTGAAAATATTATAAAAATGTTGTAAACTTTTTATATGTATGAAAGTATAAAAAAACTGCATAAAAAAATAGTACAAAATAAAGAAAAAGAAAAGAAAAAGAAAAACCCAGCTAAACCAACAATGTGGTAACAGGGAAAAAAAGAAGAAGAAGAAGTTTTGATTAAAAAACGATTTAGGGGGAAATAATATTCAAAATGTTTTAAAACCACCAAAAAGAAAACGAAAGGAAACAAAACAAAACGACGTCGTAGTTGTATATTAACCCTTCGCCCTTCTCCCAAATCACCGTTTCCCTCTCACTCTCACTCTCCTTCTATCTACATACATCTGAAAGCATTTTCAATATTCCAATAGTATCGAGAGACAGATCTTGCCCAATTTCCAACAATGGAGCACCCTAAAGTTCAAGAGGTATGTCTCTCTCTCTCTCTCTCTCTCTCTCTCTCGATCTCTATATCTATGTTTATGTGGTTGATTTGATGGTGTTGGTGTTGGTGTTGGTGTTGCGCAGATTATAGAGAAGCAAGTGCTGACGGTGGCGAAGGCCATGGAGGACAAGCTAGACGAAGAGATCTCAGCACTGGATCGCCTTGACCTCGACGATCTGGAGGTGCTCAGAGAAAGGAGGCTCCAGCAGATGAAGAAGATGGCCGAGAAGCGGAGCCGTTGGATCTCCCTCGGCCACGGCGAGTACACCGAGATCTTCTCCGAGAAGGACTTCTTCTCCACCGTCAAGGCCAGCGATCGCGTCGTCTGCCACTTCTACCGCGAAAACTGGCCCTGCAAGGTCCCTTTTCCTCTTTTATTTCTTTATTCATTCTTTTTTCACTTGAATTCTACATTACATTTACATTGTCCTTTAAACTTTAATATTTGATTATAACCCAAAAAAAAAAAAATCTTAATTATGCGATAATGAGACGAGCATGTGAACTTAAAAGTAGAGTCTAACAAAAATTGAAGAAACTTTGTTAATTGCTGAATTTGAAATTTAAGAGACATTGCAACTGATCTCAGACTTTATGATGTGAAAATGTGCGATTTACCAATGACTAAATAAATTTTATTGAAAGAGATGATTACTTCATGTTCAAAATGAATTATTACAACATATCAAACCAAAAAACACAGAGTGAGTGTTGGAACAATAAAATAAGGTTACAATGTGGGTTCTGGTTAGTTAAATCAGTAAATTTTCTTGTTGTCGAGTAAGAGATTTGGGGTTTGAATCTCACCTATACCAAAAAGTGATTGGTGTTTTGGCATGATGATAAAAAGTGTAATTATTATGGAGCAGATGCTGTTGGTTGAAATTTTATCGTGTAAAAAAAAATAATGTGTAAAATGCCTTGCGGGAGGCCAATTTAAACAATGTGTGGATTAACAGGGATTTCAGCTCCCTATCCTCCAAAGTGTGACTGTTATATTCTCTCCATACTAGCCACGTCAAACATAGCAAAGTAATATTTTAAACCTCTGAAGAGTTTCCTGAACCAGTATCTTTACTCAAACAATAGGATAGCTAATATTGAGGGCACCACCTATTGAACCCCAAACACCCTAAAAACTTCATTTCACAAAGCATAAGCAGTCTCACAATGAAGCAACAACTGGTTTATAGTTTCCTCACTACAACATCACATGCAGCACCAACCAACTAGACAGAGACCCTCTTGGTGAGGTTATCATAGGTAATAATCTGATGTAAGACATCTTACCCCAAGCTGCAGTTTGGACAAAGGACATCCTCTTTGGGGCCTTAACACACCATATACTCTTCATATGGAATGAAGAGGCATTAGTACCTCTAAAAGCCTTATAGTAAGAACGAACATCAGACTTTGCCACTGCCTTTGCAATCTATCACCTTCCTCCTCCCTAGGCACCTGTGAATAAAAAAGACCTAAAAAGGAATTCGCCTACTTTAATTCCCAATGCAATTTACATTATTTATTTAATTTTTTTAAAGGAAGGATAATAATAGCAATGTGGTTAATTAGAATATGGTATATTCGACATGTTGTCCAGTTCACATTTTATTGTTGAAAGTTGAAAGAATTGAAATTTGATGACTAGTGAGCTCGTATATGAAGGGACCTTACTGGAAGGTAGGTTTTGATCTAAGAAAAGCACAATTTGTTGTTATATTTATAAAACGGCAGTGAATATGGATTATGTAAATGTATGTGTATATATGAATTTGAAGAGGGTGGAATCTATGATACTGTATAGAGTTTGGAAAGATTTAAACCTTTAAAAGTGCAGCTAGTGAACTTTGTCTCACTCTCAGTCTTGTTTTAAGATGCCATGCTTTTAAATGGATACAAGCAAAAAGACTATGTTAACAAGCTCATATATGATAATGACTCTAAAAATTTAAGGGATGTTACCTTGTTAATGGACTGACTGAAAAAAATACTTGGTTATTTGTTTAGAGTCTGTTTGTTTTAGCTTAAAACATTAGCTTATTTTCATTGCTAACTTATGTACCGCTTTTAAAAACCTTTCTTTTATACAGTTTTTAAAAAAATCCAAAATAATCTTATCCAAACACACTCTTACGTAGAATTTTTTTTGATACTTATAAACCTTACATTAAAATGATTGCATTGTGGGGAATATTTTCCTTTCAATTCATTCCATGTTCACCCTTTTGGAAAGTATTGCTTTTTACTGGGTCCTCTTAACTCTTTGATACTTTGGTTCTGTAATTCATATAATACTTCACAGTCACATTAGATAATGTTGTAATGCTGTTTAAACATCTTCATATTCTTTCTTATTATTTATAAAAAAAAAGAATTGTGGTATGTTTTGGTACGGAGTGCAGTCTCTATATCTTGCATCCTTAACCAAAATTTCCTTAGGAATGAGCATATTATTATTATTATTTTTGATAAGTAACATAAAATTTTTAATAAAAACACACAGCCCAGTACATAGGAATGAGCATATTATACATGGCCTTGAGCCTTGGCTGCTAAAGGTTGGGGTGGGTATTTGGTAGGCCTTTGACGTGGGATAGAATTGGGACTTATTTATGTGTGCTTGTGGTAGGTCCAGGCAGGGGCGGAGCCACGTTGTCCCTTGGGGGGGCCGTGGCCCCTGCAAAATTTTTTTTTTTTTCCAACAGAGCAGGTATAAAAAATTTTTGGGCCCCCCCACACTTGGACATCCGGCCCCCCCATGTTTCTCCCGATCTTCATGTGTGAGAGAGAGCTCCAGCCCAAGTGCTGCTCCAGCCGAAGAGAAGAAAAGGAAAAAAGAAAAGTGCTCCCAGAGCTCCAGCTGAAGAGAAAAAAAGGAAAAAAGAAAAGTGCTTGAAAAAGAAAAGGCTCCCAGAGCTCCAGCCGAAGAGAAGAAAAGGAAAAAGTAAAAGTGTTCCAGAAAGTGCCAGAGATGATAGAGATAAAGGAAATGGTGTGGAGGAGAAAAAAGAGGAAAAAAGAAAAGAAAACAAACGTGTGGATGAAAAAAATAAAAAAAGATAAGGGAAAAATAAAAAATCTTAATTGAAAAATACTACTACAATATTTTCACAATATTTTCACAATAAATTTTAAGTAATAGACTGTTATTAGTTAATATTGGGAAGTAAAAAAATAATTTGAGTGGTGGGTTCAAATTAGAACTAGTAACAACTTTCCACATAAATTTTGTTGTGAAAGTATTGCGTAAAATGTTGTGAACATAACACTTCTCATTGGAAAATATAGTTGTTAAAAAAAGAATAAATGAAGATTAAAAAAAGAATAAATAACGAATGAAGAAATAATATTTAAATGAGATAGAGAAAGAATAGAGAGTCTGTTGGAAAGTGTATTTGAAAAAGTGGGTAGGTAAAAGCTAAATATCACTGTTCATTCTCCAATAGGTAAAAATTTGGAGAAAATTAGAGAGCTTGCTGGAGATGCTCTAAATACTAAAATCCAAACACATAAGTGGGTAGGTATAATTCATTGTCAAATTTTAGGATTTGGAACTTGGTGACTACCAGGTGAAGTGGTGAGTTTTCTTCTCTTATTTAAGCACTAGACCTTCATCTATTTTCAGTGTTTTTTTTTTTTTTATTTTCTCAACTATCTACACCTAAATATTCACATGCCTTTTATATGTTCATAAATTTTTAGAGAAATATATGATTGAAGGAATTGGGATGGAGATAATTGATCTCCGAAGCTCCATGTTTTTTGACGACTAGAAACGAAAACGAGAAATGGGTTTTACTGATCAGTTGGTTTAGAACACAGAAGAAAGATTGTGCCTTTCTACGAACATGAAAATGTTTTTTTTTTTTTTTTTTCTGTTTTCAGAAAATAAAAATAAAAATAATGTTAGTGAAAGAGAGAGAGAGAGAAAGAGGGTGTTTTTGTTTTCGTTATTGCTATGAAAGTTGATAATTTTGTATCCAATAGACTTAAGAATTATATTTAGTATATATCTGTTACAACCCGGCCCCCCCAAGTATTTATTCCTGGCTACGCCCCTGGGTCCAGGGTTTGGAGAATTTGAGAATCTAGGGTTAAAGTTCATGAACAACTAGGGGGTTGGTGGGGAAATAGGTAATATTATATCTAGGATTGCAAAAAAGGTGAGAAGTCAAGAAACTAAGATCGCATCTACCCACAAGCTGTGAACAGGAATGTGAATAGTGATAGAATGCCTGGGAGAAGAGAAAATGTGGGGGGGAAAAATGCAAAGGTCTAACAAGACTCAATATTTGAAATTTTTTTCCATTAATCAACTCAATCTATTCTTTGAATACATTGGGCACAAATATATTGGAACTCTTTCTTGTACTAGTAGCATTAGGATTAGGAAAAGGTTTAGCTCCAAACATGTTTGGAGCCTTGGGCTCCAACCACCAATAAGAAGATGGTATTTGTCTTGTCAAGTGCAATGCACACGACTCACTTAGTTAGTTGGGCTAAGTGAGTAATATGTATTTGCACGTGACAGGAATTAATGTAATCATCCTATTGGTTGTTGGAGCCCAAGGCTCCAAACAAGTTTGGAGCCAAGCTTTTCCCTTAGGATTACTAATTTGAAATGGTGAAGCAAAACAAATAAGGTATTAAAAGACTAACTTATTCTCAAATCTTACCAATCAAGAAGAGTACATGTCATTATGCTTTGGTACTGATGATGATGCATTCTAATTGGTACATGTGACAAATGTGTAATTAGTCAATGAGTGCTAGCTCAAATGATGATTCTTTTCTTAATAATGAGACGAAGGGTAAGGTTGTAGATATGAGACTAATGGACTGCATGCGTAACTTACCAATAAAACACATGTAGTTAAGATTGAAATCTTGGTATGTTGATGCATTGCCTGTTCATGTCAATATTTCCAATATGTAGCTGTAGCATGTATGTGGTTTTAAAGTCTCCTTGTCTGTTGTGTTTCTTAATGTTAGATATGGACAACATGAAAGTAGGATGGCCATTGGCCGATGGCATTTATCCGACCAGTATGACCTGATCCAACCCACATCAACACGACCCCCACACTATTAATAGTTAAAAAATATATGTACTTAAAATTTTTTAGTTTGATTTTTATTTTTTGTTATTGTTAGACTTAGTTTTGATAAAATTGGAATTTAGGCTTAATTGTGTAGATTCTAATAATTTATTGAATAATGAGTTTAAATAGTTGAATTAAAACCTTTTTTTTGTTGGGTCTGATAAAATGGCTTCGACCTGACAACCCAACTTGATCCTTGGGTTGGATTAGGGATTTCTCAACTTGAGTAGTTTGGGATGGGTTGAAAAATACCTCAAACCCAACCCAAATCCTACCTGTGTACACCCTATCTAAAACATCCAGGTGTCCACTTTGGTTTCCATTAAAATTTTGATGGATTTGAGGAGAGTTTATTATTCCTTTCAAGTGCAAGTATACTGTTTATTCTTATCTCCGTAAAGAGGTTTATATGGGTTACCTTTTGTTTTTTTGAGGTAATGGAATCATGGAAAGAGAACTGTGCCAACCTTACCCTTTTCTATTCATTGAAGTACTGAATAAGTTTTCTGTGGCATTGATATCTTGAGATACATTTGAGATATAGGGGGAGCCATTTATGTTTACAGTTCATTTGCAGGTTATGGACAAGCACCTGAGTATTCTGGCAAAGCAGCATTTAGAGACACGTTTTGTGAAAATCCATGCTGAAAAAAGTCCATTCTTGGCCGAGAAGCTCAAGATCATTGTTCTTCCAACCCTTGCCCTCATAAAAAATGCCAAAGTTGACGACTATGTGGTATGATGGTGGAAAATGCCCACACTTTTTACTGAACCCTCATTTATATTCTTATATGATTATTCTGGTCTTGGGGGCTTTCATGACGTTAGCATTACAATGTCTAATATGATGTGTATCAGGTGGGATTTGATCAGCTTGGTGGGACGGATGAGTTCAGCACAGAGGAACTGGAGGAAAGGTTGGCTAAATCCCAAGTTATCTCTTTTGAGGGTGAATCATCACTTAATGCATCTAGATCTGGTTCACAAGCCAGGAGTGTCAGGCAAAGCACAAAGGCAGACTCATCAGATTCAGAGTAAGCCTGTGTTGCGGCAGATTGTGATCTAATTTTAGTCATTTGGATCACCACCCTTATTTTATGTTAATAGAGATGAATCTTTGATGGCTACCACAAGGAGTGGCCTGGTGTTTTGGAGTTTTGTGTAATCAAAATTTTAGATGTAAAACTACTGTATGTAAAATTCATGCTATCTTCGTTGAAATTATCCTTTGGTATTGGAGTGGTATCAATCCTTGTACTAATGCAATTTCGTACTCTTTTGAAAAAGATGTCTTCCTTATTAGTGAAGTTTTGAAGTTATCTTGTAGGTTCCAATTCGTACACTTAACTGTTATGATTTTCTAAATCTAATAGTATATAGATTACTATGTTATTTAATTTTAAATAACATGACAATCTATACCTCTTAAGATTTGTAAAAATTAATCTAAACAATGAAATTGATTGATTTCAGAGGATCTCTTTTGTCAGTTTGGTACTCCTCTCTTTAAAGACCTAGTTGCAAGGCACATAGTTTGGACCTGTCAATCTCATCAAAGCCACAAGCCAACATTCAATATTTTATTTTATTTTTATGATAAATAACATTGCGTATACTTGCTGATCCATACGGATCATACCTTCAATACTAAGTGTAACATTTATTATGAAAAAAACGTAGTTTTCTACCGTGGGATTTCTTTCTATTCAACCTTCCTCGTAAAATAAGTCCAATAGTCCCACATTAATTATTAAAGAGAAAAATGTAAACCATATATTTATTATAAAATTTACCATTCTTTCCAATTATCTTTCATTGTTGAGCTGTCAAGTCATTCGTAGTTTACATGACAATGTAGGATTAATAATCTCCCACTTAGGTTAAAAAATCAAGAAATTACTTCTTTTTTTTTTTTTTTTTGGAGAAGGAAGAAATTACTTAAAATAATTGGGTTATTTATTATTATTTTTTTTTTCTCGTGGTAAATCCAGATAACATTAAGGAGCAAAATCAACAACAACAGAAATTAGATGACTACGCCTCTCATAATACAGACCTACATTGTTATAAAATAAAAGCAAACATAAGTTCACAGGGAGGACTATCAAAATACATAATTTCCTGATCTAGAGCTAAGCCTTTTTTGGCCAAAGCATCAACACACTTATTTGCTTCATGGAAGTAGTGACTCATCTTCACTTGAGGAATTTTGTTAATGAGGGTCTTGCAATCCAAGGTAAGAGAAGCATGATGTAAACTACTACTATACTCCTCAATTATCCAACCAAACACAGTTTTAGCATCTATTTCAATTTCCACTGCACCAAGATTCAATTTTTACACATTATTAACCATTTTCTTAGAGCCTATAGCTCTGTATCACCACTGGTAAAGACCCCAACAGAATGAGTGAAGCCTTTTATACAACTTAACCTAGCCAATTTCAGGTTTATCTCACTTGACCTTTAAAATTATGACCTGCTTCCTTTTAACCAGTTTAGTTTCGAGAGGCACAGTACATAAACTCACTAGCCACAGCCCAAAACCTCCCTGTATAATGATAATGCTAATACAATTGAAATGAGAATGGGGTTGTTAATTTATAATGATACTTGCTTTTTTTGTTTTTGTTTTTGTTTTGGTAATTAAGTAGTGATATTTTTTTCTTATTGTGTAAGAACAAAGATAAGAAATTGAAAAATACCTTATACCAGTACCCGCAAGAAGTTTCTACCTACTCAACTACATTTTACAACACGTGCAAACAAAAATCAGCTACACAAAAATACATTCACTTATCTAAAGCCAAATAATAATAGTAATAATAAAAAATAGTGATCGTGTAAAATTGTGAGTAAATTGATAAAATAATTAAGAGTTTTACAAACATGTGCTCTTAGAACATATATTAGTACACTATTTTAGAAAAATTTTTATGAAAAAATGAAAAAGTAATTAACTGTCTTGACAATTTTTTCAATTCTCCATAAAAACTTTTTAAAAATGGATGGTAATGGGACCCAAATTTTAAAATGAGGTCAATCAAAAGTCAAAATTGTTCCATTATATATATATATATATATATATATAAAAGTGATTTTCTATCCATAAAGAATGAAGGCAAGCTAAATACTGTAATAAGAAAGTAATAATCAACAAAGAAGTCGACAAATCACATAAATTTAAGTTAAAAATAATAATAACCAAAAATTCAGAAGTGATTGTTATTCATTGAAATTTAAATTCTTTCTAGAGTTATTATTAAACACATATCTGTACTATCAAATTATATCTATCTCACATCATTAAACACAATCCCAAGTTCCCAACTAATCCAATAACTATTAAATAGAGTTATGTTAGGACTGTGTTTATTGTAAATCTACTTGTATTTTCTAGTTTCTTTACCAAAAAAATAAAATTTTATAAGAAGTCTTGGTACTTTGGGAGAATGGAAATCCTATCAATAAGATACGTAGCATATAGAGACGTAAAAAAAGAGAGGTGTTTTACCTTTGCAGATAATTACCTTGAGTCCTTCACTTCCTATAAACTATTAAACCCTACTCCTCACTCTCATTCCTTACTTTCACTCTCTTCGGATTCACACACCACACAAAGATGCCGAGTCCACGCATTCTCGTTCTCTCATTCATGGTTCTGCTCCTCTTCTCCTCACTCTCTCTAACCCTCTCCAAACCCAGCGAAGTTGATGAAGACCTGTCATCCCTCGAAAAACTGGAGAGCAAAAGCGAACACACCCTCACTTCTGCTCCGGATCATATCAGTGACGAGCTTTATGAGGAGGAGGAGGAGGATGACGACGAGTTCATGGAACATCCCCGCGCCGATCCCGATGAATGGGACTACCAGGATCCGTACAGGCATAGTCCTCCTTGGTGAAGTTAATGTAGTAGTGTAGTCAAAGTTAAATTATATCCCTTGAACGATATTGGAGTGGTATTAATAATACAGTATGTAATTTATTAGTAGAGTTTCGAAGTTATATTGTGGGTACAGCGATTTTGTGTTTGCTATTTATTCAATGTTGGGACGTTTGATGTTGGGATGTTTGATGTTATTTTAGTTCTTGTTGCAACGCATATAGTAGTTTGGACCTCTCAATCTCATTATAAAGCCATATAAAAGCTGATCCATACATTCAATACTTAGTTATTAATTCATCTATTCCTATATAATTCAATGGTTGGGATAATTTCAACCCTAAACATCTATTGAAACATAATTGAATTACAAGATTCTTGGACATACCTTTAATACTTTGCATATTTATTTAGGAATAGTATTCTAATGTTGACTTTCTATTAAGTCTTTCAATATCTTCTCCACAAAAAAAAGAAAAGAAAAGAAAAAGTGTCTTTCAATAGAAATTCAATACCTTCTCCAAAAAAAAAAAAAAAAAAAAAAAAAAAAAAATTCTTTCTCATAAAACTGAATCCATAGTCCATATATGCTAATCACATTTTTCTTTCATCTTTGAGATGTTTTGACTTTTGAAATGTAAAGTCATTGTTAGTTTACATGAGTCAGACAATTAAGGAGTGATCACTTCCTTAAGTCACATGACAATTGAGGAGTAATCACTTCCTTAAGTTAATTGGGCTTAGAAACTTGTAATTAATTGAGTAGCATATATTTATTTTAAATATATTTATTGTTTATTATGTCATGGTTTAACTAATATCTTAGGAAATATGTTTGTCAAAATAAAATGCAAATTTTTTTTTTTGAGTTTAAAATAATTTTATGAGTTTAAATGTTACTATTTTCGCTAAAGTATAGAGAAATTTTCTCTTGAGCTTTTTCTCGTACATGATTATCCATCTTCTTTTGCCCTCCTAATTCTGCATTTTCTATTTTTTTTTTTCAATCACAAAGATTGTGGAGGAACAAATTTTGCTCTTTTTTTGGCCCCCCCCCTTTTTTTTTTTTTCAATCACAAGATTGTGGAAGAACAAAAGTAATTTCAACTATTAGTTTTTCGGAAAGTGTGTAAGAGAGATTGATGATAGATTATGCCAATGGTTTACTGTTTTACACTTCGGGGTCTGTTATTCACCAACTAGTTTGGTGTTTATCTTATATAAACATAGTTTAAATTCAAAACAATTATACATGAGCCCCTAAAAAATTTGTCCCCTCTCAAAACCATCTTGCTATTCCGGCACATGCAGAGCCTAGGCAGTCGTACGTGGAGGCCACCCTTGGGGGGTGTTTACAAATTAAATTTTGACGCCACTGTATTTATACAGATAGGTGCATCAAGTTGTGGTGCAGTGGTTCGAAATGAGATGGAGTTAGTGATTGCTGCTCTATCGGCTAAGGGACCTCCAATAATGGATGGCAAGGAAGCAGAGGCGTTGGCATGTCGGAAAGCGATGGAGTTTGTGGTGGATGCAGGTTTCTCAAAGATTATTCTTGAGGGAGATAATGTAAATTTTATGAAAGCAATTTCATCCCCATCTGTCAATCTGTCTTGGTTGGGTCTGATATATGAAGATATTCGATGTTTAGCTGCAGGCCTTAGGAGCTTCTTTGCTAGTTGTGTTCCTCGTGGTGCGAACTATGTAATCCATTCTCTGGCTCGCTATGCTTGCCAAATAGATGATGATGTATGGCTGGAAGAATGATCATCACCATCTGCCTTAGAGGCATTGTATTTGGATTCTAGTTTTTTAAATATTGAATGAATGATATTTGTTTTTGGCTTTAAAAAAAATTTGTCCCCTGACTGGATTTTATTTATTTTTTGAATATTAAATACAGAAACCTAAAATTTTTAAATTTTAAATTCAAAAAAAGAAGTTATTAACTGTATTTATTATAAATCTACATGCATTTTTAATAGATTAAAAAAATTGTATCAATAGATAATTACATGATATAAAGAAGTAATTCATAAAAATTTATTTAAAAATTTGAAATCTTATCCATTTGTCAATGGTCAGTGGTGACAGATCAAATTTCCTACTTCTTGGCCAATTATAAAGTAAAGGATAAGAGAGAAGACGTGTAACTAACAGTGCATACAAACCCTAATTCTCATTCATCATTTTCACTTTCATTCTCTTCGGACTCACGCAAACTTCCGCACAATATAAAGATGCCGAGTAGACGCGTTCTCTTCCTTGTTCTCTCACTCACCGCTCTGCTCCTCTTCCTCTCCTCGCTCTCTCTAACCTTCTCCAATCCTATCGAAAATGAAGACCCCTTCTCCCTCCAAGAAATGAGGAACAAAATCAAACCCGATATCATCAATGACTGGCCCATCGATGAAGAAGAAGAAGATGATGATGATAACGACGACCAATTCGATTACTATAACAATCGTTATGCCGTGCCTGACGAATGGAAGTAGCATGATCTGATCAGCGCAAAGACAGACTCACTCACTGGTAAAATTTGTTTATGTAATCAAAAGTTCTTGCTTAATTTGAATGGTTTTGAAGTGATATTATAATATGAGTTTCTTATAATATATTATTATTGTCATACTTAACAGCAATTTTGATTTTGATTTTGATTTTGGAATCTCTGAGGTTATTAAATTTAAGGTCTTAATATCATTAAACATCTTGTTGCAATGCACATAGTTTTGGATCTGTCAATATCATTGAAGGTTTTAATATCTTCATTAAATGTAATTCTTATTGAGGAATAGTATTCTGATGTGGGATTTCTGTTAAGGGATTTTTTTTTTCTCCTGAGAATCCTGTTATGTCTTCCTTTTAAAACGAGACCCACATTATAAAAGAGAAAGATGTTAATAACATATTATTGATAAAGTTTACTATATTCTTCCCATTTATCTTTCATCTTTGAGATTGTCATGTTTAGTTTGCAAGACAATTGAGGAGTAACGTCTCCCTTAAGTTAAAACTTCAAGAAGTAATTGTGCTTACAAACTAATAAATTGATAAACTGAGTAACATATTTTATTATGAGCAAGACTTAGGTACAGTACTTAGGTGCTGTTCCTTAGGTTCATTTTTTAAGATTCTGCCACATGGATTTTCTCTCATGGGAAGGAAGTGTATTTTTTAGTTAAGTAGCCACATAGCTGAATCTTAAGAAGGGAACCTAAGGTACAGCACCTAAGGTATTGTACCTAAGTTTTGTCCTTTTATTATTTATGATATATGGTTCAACCATCAAACCTTTATTCAACTATAAAAATCGCGAATAACTTTCCTTTTAGGTTCTTTGTTTAATAAAGTTTTTATTTATTGGAAATCCATGCAAGTTGAAAGTACAATGCTCTTATTTGCAGATTTGGAAGTGCAATACTCTTGCTTGCTGTGGGTGGATATATACTACCAAAGAAACCATTGGGAGGGTGAGCCTTGAAGGAGTAGTCAAAATATGTTTCAATTTTTTATTTTATTTTTGTAAATAAATTAGCATAACTTTTTATAACGAGGAGTCCCTTTTGTAGGATTGAATGAGACTTGTAATTAGGTGTCCTACTAAAAATCTATTAAGTCACAATAATTAGGTGTTCTACTAAAAATCTATTAATCCCCAATAAATGGTTTCATTTCTTCCTTATATAGGTGTCCTACTAAAAATCTATTAATGTGCATTTTCATTTCTTCCTTATATACGACTCTTATTTCCTTATAAAAAATTTGTAATTTTCTATTTTATAGATAAAATAGAAAGACAATAAGAGTTTAAATTTTCTAATTTTCTATTTTCATTGTACACTTTTTTGTTTTTCATTTCTTTCATATAGTTTAAACTTCTTAGAATTTTTTTTTGATAGAATAAAAGACAAATTTTCTTTTACTAATTCAAAAGTTCTAATAATTTTAAAATAAAATACCTATGAAATCATAGATACCAAAAATTTTAATAGGTTACTGTTGGAGCATTTTAATATTAAATAAATAAAATAAATAAATGTAATAATATAAATGTAAAGATGAGGGAGTGAATATGGAAGATGAGGAGTTAGTGAAAATGTTTAATCCCACATTGAAAAGGAGAAAGACTATTTTATTCTTTTTAATTGTGGTGATTAATGGGCTAAAATGTATTGACTCAGATATTGGGCTAGATACGTGTGTAAGGGGGAGGTGAAGAGTGGAGGTATCAAAATTGGAAATGAATCAGCCTCTTGGATCCTCCTACTTGACAGCCCATTCAGAGTAATTACCATATCCGTTGGTGAGTAAATGACCCGAATTAATACTCCATTTTTACTATGAAAAATAAAGAGCCATTAACCCACTTAATGGACTATCCGTTTGGGCATTTTCATTCTTCAGAAACTCCTTATCAAACCATTAATTGTGTAACTCCAGCCCATCAAATTAATATCCAGCAATTAATCTTGTAACACCTACTATATCAGAATAATGGACCTAATTAATCAGAATAAATTGGGTAGTAATTTTGTGAGGCCCATTGAACCTATAAATAGACTCATTCAGACTCAATCCAAGTTATTGCAAATACAATATACACAAAAAAATAGAGAGATTCTTGTCAAAGAATGGTGTTCTTTCTGGTGGAGTTTTAGGTTTGAACAATTTGTGCAGAAGTTGTTCTAGCCATACGACACTTGTTAGGCTGTTGTATCATGGGGGAGACAAGTCAGAGAAGGTCTGCACCGGTTACAAAGTTTAGCCAACCAAGGGATTGAATCTCCTTAAAGAGAGCGAGTGCCGCGCCTTAGTCCAAATAGTGTTGTGTAATTTCTCTCTTTAAAGTAATAAAATTCATAAGTATTATTCAGTTTCTCTTTGTATTATTTCTATTATCATTGTATTTGCACCAACAATTTTAAGGAGATTCAGCACATGGAGCCTACACAAGAGAAACCAAATGAGCATGTTGGAGATCTTAACCAACCCTTTCGCTTTAAGGGATCCCACTTCAAGAGGTGGAAAGGAAAGGTCCTCTTCTACTTGAGTCTTCTCAAAGTCTCCTACATCCTCACTGACAAGAATCCATCAAAAGTTTCTACCGATGAAATGAGTGATGAAGAATATATTCTCCATCAAGAAAAAATAGATAAGTATACAAAAGATGAGTATAATTGTCGCTCTTATCTATTGAATTGTCTTGCCAATCATTTCTATGATTGTTATGATACAACTTACAATTCTGTTAAGAAAATTTGGAAAGCTTTACAAAGTAAGTATGATACCGAGGAGGCAGGTGCAAAGAAGTATGCTGCTAGCAGATTTTTCCGTTACCAAATGGTGGATGGAAAATCGGTGGTGGATCAAGCACAAGACTTCCAAATGATCGTTGCAGATTTGAGATCCGAAAGCATAAAGATTGGAGACAATTTGGTAGTAGCTGGCATAATTGACAAACTACCACAATCTTGGAGGGAGTTCCAAAAGACTTTACGGCACAAACAAAAGGAGACATCCTTGGAGACTTTGATCACACGCATCCGTGTGGAGGAGGAGGCTAGAGGACAAGATGCACTCATGACACAAGAGAGCAATAGTAATTTCACCACAAAGGTAAACCTTATTTCAGCCAATAATAATATGCCCAAAAATCATTTTCCTAAAAATAGTCAATTGAAGCCTAAAAAGAGAGCCTTTAAAAATAATAATAGACCTCAAGGAAGGGGAAACCCAAATAAAAATTACAATAAGAACCAAAGACCCCCTTCACAAGATCAATTTAATAGATCCTGTTTTGTCTGTGGCAAGAGTGGGCATATTGCTCGATTTTGTAAATTTTGGAAACGTGAATCTGTCCCGCAGGCTAACGTAACTGAAGAGCCTTTAGTGGCTATGATTACAGACATCAATATGGTGCAGTATGTTGAAGGGTGGTGGGCAGATTCTGGTGCTAATAGGCATGTCTGCTATGACAAAAATTGGTTCAAGTTGTACACTCCTTTTGAAGAAGAAAAAACTGTTATGCTTGGCGACTCTAGTAAAACCAAGGTTCTTGGGAGTGGTGAGGTTGAATTGAAATTTACTTCTGGACGTGTGCTAACATTGAAAGATGTTCTTTACACTCCGTCCATGAGGAAGAATTTGATGTCAAGTTTTTTGCTTAACAAGGCTGGCTTCAAGCAAATTATGGAATTTGATAATTATGTAATCACTAAAAAGGTATTATTTGTTGGCAAGGGTTATGCTTGTGATGGAATGTTTAAATTGAATGTTGAGAATAATAAAGCATCTACTAGTTCAGTTTATATGCTTTCTTCTATTAATTTTTGGCATGCTCGTTTGTGTCATATAAATAGTAGATATGTGGGAATCATGAGTAGTTTAGGATTAATTCTAGGACTATCAAAAGATTTTGAAAAATGTGAAACTTGTAGTCAAGCTAAGATTACAAAAAGGCCTCATAAAAATGTTGTAAGAAATACCGAATTGCTTGAGTTAATTCACTCTGATTTATGTGAATTTGAGGGAATTTTAACTCGTGGAGGAAATAGATATATTATCACTTTTATTGATGATTTCTCAAAATATACAAATATTTATTTGTTGAAAAATAAAAGTGATGCTTTTGAAAAATTTCAAGATTTTTTAAAAGAAGTTGAAAATCAATTCGGTAGAAAAATAAAAAGAATAAGAAGTGATAGAGGCCGTGAGTATGAATCTAGTGCATTCAACTCATTTGTTCAGTCTTTGGGAATTATCCATGAAACTATTGCACCATATTCACCAGCTTCTAATGGTATGGCTGAAAGGAAAAATAGAATTTTAATTGAGTTAACAAATGCCATGTTAATTGAATCTGGTGCACCTTTACATTTTTGGGGTGAAGCTATTTTAATTGCATGTCATGTTTTGAATAGGGTGCCACATAAAAAGTCACACACCCCTTTTGAGATGTGGAAAGGACATAAGCCAAATTTGGTATATTTGAGAGTATGAGGCTGTCTTGCTTATGTAAGGCTTACTGACCCTAAAATGCCTAAATTGGGAATTAGAGCTACTACCTGTGCTTTTCTTGGTTATGCAATTAATAGTACAGCCTATAGATTTTTTAATCTTGAAAACAAAATAATTTTTGAATCTGGTGATGCAATTTTTCATGAAGAAAAATTTCCTTTTAGATTGAAAAATAGTGGGGGTGAAGAAAATATTTTGTCACAACCTAGTTCTTCTTCTTTACATTTACAAAATCAAGAAAATTTTGAAATGGAACCTAGAAGGAGTAAAAGAGCTAGGGTTGAAAAGGATTTTGGTCCTGATTATTATGTTTTCAACATTGAGGAAAATCCTCAAAATTTAAAAGAGGCTTTAACATCATCTGATGCTATATTTTGGAAAGAGGCTGTAAATGATGAGATGGAATCTCTAATTTCTAATAGAACTTGGAAATTAGTAGATCTTCCACCGGGTTGTAAGACCATAGGTTGTAAATGGGTCCTTAGAAAAAAGTTGAAACCGGATCGGTCAATAGATAAGTTTAAAGCTAGACTTGTTGCAAAAGGCTTTAAACAAAAAGTTGATTTTGATTTCTTTGATACTTTTTCTCCGGTAACAAGAATTACATCTATTAGATTGTTAATTGCTATTGCTGCAATTTTTGATTTGAAAATTCATCAAATGGATGTAAAAACTGCTTTTTTAAATGGGGACCTAGAGGAAAAGATTTATATGGATCAACCCGAAGGCTTTGTAGAGCCTGGACAAGAAAGCAAGGTATGTAAGCCAACTAAATCCCTATATGGCTTAAAACAAGCACCTAAGTAGTGGCATGAAAAGTTTGATTCCTGCATGATTGAGAATGGTTATAAATCAATTGAATGTGATAAATGTATTTATTCTAAATCATGGAATAATTTACATGTTATTATTAGCTTCTATGTGGATGATATGTTGATTTTTGGCTCAAATATGCATGTTATAAATGAGACAAAAAATATGCTTAAAAGCCATTTTGATATGAAAGATCTTGGTGAGGCTAATTTTATTTTGGGCATGAAAATTACAAAAGCATGTGATGGAATATATCTTGATCAATCACATTATATTGAGAAAATATAATTTTCATGATCACAAAAGTGTAGCTACTCCTTTTGATTCTAGTGTTCATTTATTTCCTGTGAATAATGATGATGAGATTTTTAATCAAAAGGATTATGCTAGTATCGTTACTAGTTTGCGTTATGCTACTGATTGTACTAGACCTGACATTGCATATGCAGTAGGAGTGCTTAGCAGATTTACTAGCAAGCCTAGTAAAGATCATTGGCTAGCTATTGAGCAAGTCATGAGATATTTAATTGGTATCAAAAACTATGGCTTATTTTATAAAAAGTACCCTGCTGTGATTGAAGGTTTTAGTGATGCCGATTGAAATACTTTGTCAGGTGATTCTCTCTCTACGACTGGTTATATTTTTACTTTAGGTAGTGGTGCTATTTGTTGGAAATCCAAAAAGCAAACAATAATTGCTAATTCAACAATGGAAGCTGAATTAATAGCATTAGCTTCAGCTAGTGAAGAGGCAAATTGCCTTAGATATTTGTTATATGAAATTCCACTTTGGAAAAAGCCAATTCCACCTATATTAATTCATTGTGATAGCACTGCCGCAACTGGTAGAGTTAAAAACCGTTACTACAACGGTAAATCCAGACCTATAAGAAGAAAGCACAGTACCGTGCGATCTTATTTGAGTAGTGGCATCATAACTGTGGACTATATTAAATCTAATGATAATCTTGCAGATCCATTTACCAAGGCCTTGGCAAAAGATAGAGTCTGGAATACATCGAGGGGGATGGGACTAAAGTCCATAGAATCATGAGCCATGTATGAGGATACCCAACCCAAGGACCAGGGATCTTGAGAATTGGGTTCAATGGAAAAACAAATCATACGATGGTCGTAAGAAATGCACAATTTATTTTTTTAATTAATTATTTATTTTGTAAATAATTTTTTGATTGTTCATCCCTATGATGTAAGTGCATTTATACTGTAATGTGGAGAGGATGAGTTAAAAAACTCTTAATGAAATTTGTAGCTCGTATGAGTGGGGTGTTAGAATTACAGGAGCACCCTTGACAAAATTTCACCTATGTGAGTGTGGGGGTGGGGCCGCTCCCTATGAGATTTGGACTTAATCTTAAATACACTCATGAAATCGGGATCAGCACACGGCCGTAAAGTGCTAGCTATAAAAGCTCATGTCAACACCTAGGTTGTTATGTGTAAGCAGTGACGTTTAATTTCCCTAAAGCAGTCCTAGTTCAAGTCGGAGACCACTACGATTCTGGAGTTGAGATCGTTGTTTTACTAAGTGAAGGTTCAATGCAGAGCACACCTTCATGATGCGTAGTGACCTGTCTTTGCCTGGTAATCTCTCTTTAACTAAAAATTTAATATTAAAATGAGTCTAAGATTGTTGGAGCATTTCAATATTAAATAAATAAAATGAATAAATGTAATAACATAAATGTAAAGATAAGGGAGTGAATATGGAAGATGAGGAGTTAGTGAAAATGGTTAATCCCACATTGAAAAGGAGAGAGACTATTTTATTCTTTTTAATTGTGGTGATTAATGGGCTAAAATGTATTGACTCAGATTTTGGGCTAGATACGTGCGCAAGAGGGAGGTCAAAAAAATAAAAACTAAACTAAACTAAAAGGGAAAAGGTATATTTAATTTGAATAATCATACCCCAGGTAAATTAAATTAACAATACAATGAAAGATTAACTTACCATTTACCAACTGATGAAAGAACCATGCATCAAAGTGAACCAGAAAAATTACACTGATTTCCCCCTCGTTGTTTTTTGTTATTACACTTAAATTTCTCAAAATGTAAACTATTTACACTGATCTCCTCTAAATAACTAAAAAAATGTTTATTAAAAACTCTGGAAAAAAGGTTTTAAAAAAAAAAAATCTTGATTTTCCATTTAAAAAGGGCATGGATGACATTTTAAGTAGAGGGTAAAATAGGAAATTTAAGATTTGTTTAAACCATTTTTCAGTCATCTAGTGAAGGTTAGTATAAATAGTTTGAATTTTATGGGATTTTTTTTTTTTTTTTGAAAATTTTTTTTTTATGGGAGGTGAATGTCTTATTTCAAACTAGAGGAGAGGTGAGTGTAACAACAGAAAATCTCGAGGGATATTAATGCAGTTTTCCCAAGTGAACCTTGCAACCATAATTGTCAAGTCTTTTGCTGTCTTATAAGAACTTGAATTGTCATAGCATTTTAAAACTGTAATTGACTGAATGACTAAATTGACTATGTAAATTGTTAAAACTTATTTTTATTATAGATATGATAAAATTTTAACCTGTATGGTTCGGTCCATGATGATTGTTGTAGGGTCAAAGAATTTGGCAACCCCAGCCCACTTTATACCAAGCCCAAGGCCCATGCTGAGGAGGGAGAAACATCCGAGGACGAAGTGAGAAAGTCCAAATTGCCCAGGAGCATTGCCAAGGACAATCCTGTCCTCGGCCAACCAAGACCATAGAAGAGAGGAGCAACACACCATCAAAGGCAGCCTCCTAGAGCATCCCAAGAGAAAGGGCAAGTACAATGTGTCAGCCATAGAAGCGTGGTAGAGGAGCAATTCCATGATAAACTGTCACCTTCGCATTAAATGCCCACAACTAACGTTCTGACTGCATTAATGAAGAAATGACCCCTGAACAGTGTTGCCTTGGTTGCTGCGACCCACAGAAAGAATGGGAAGGCGGCTGATGGGACAGACACTCAAGTAGTGACCTGCTTGATCAACAAATGTAGGGCTAAGATCAACTGAAAGGGGGTATATAATGTAAGAAATCCTTTTGGAAAGGGGAGGGCGTTGTGATAATCTCAAGAACTCCTGTAACCAACCTTATTCAATATTTACTAGAAGAGAGCTCCTCGGATTGTGCCGAGGACAAACTTTCTTGTACCAACTCGGTTCGTTTCTGCTTGATTGTCTTGGAAACTCATTATAACTATTATCCACGAACGCCATATTAACTGTTGTCCATGCTCTAAAGCCTAGTTCTTTGGCCCACTCTCAACAAATTCATTATATTGGGCTAGTTAGGTCTGAGTCCACTCATCCAACAGTAGAAGTGCTCAAACCCGGTTCCTACAATTGGCGCTGTCTGTGGGAAGAACTCGTGCATTAGTGGGTGCAACGGCTAATCATGGTAGGATCAAGCTCTCATCGGCAAGAGCTCTTGAAGAGGTTCATTCTTGCGGTGGTGCATGCTACACAAAAGCTTCCCCATTACTTTCAAGACACACACAGTTGTTGTCATAACTCAGCTTTCGCTCAGGTCTACACTTCGAAGCACTAATTACGCGGGGAGGATTGCTAAATGGGTCACAGTTCTAAGGGCTTCTGATATCAAGTATATGCCCCGTACCTCTGTCAAGGGGTTGCTTCTCGTGGGTCTAGTAGCCTGGTTCGCTGAACCCCTATTGGAGAAAGAAGCCGAGGATTAAGGCAAGGATGGAAAATCGGTTGGCACCATTTCCCTGCAAAAACTTCTATTCTGAAAGGAATATATTGATATCCTGGAATCTTTTGACGCGGTTAAAGAAGAGCCTTAGCCATGACGGGTCCTCGGACCTCCCGCCTTGGGGAAATCAACACGCACTGGCAACATTCTTTGATGGTTGCACAGCTTGCGGTATAGAGCACATGATTATTGTCCTGGTTGTTTTTACGTAGTTAGCTTATTTAAAGTTAGCAACCGAGTGCTACTATCGGTTTTCGCTAAAGTCAGAGTGACAACTTTTTCATTACCATCAACAACATCAACCTTAAGTCCCATTGGAGGGAAAAATAACAACACATCCATTCGTGAAACAATTATTGCAGAGAAAGAAAAGATTCATAAAGTAAAAAGTGCAGCCTTTTTTATTAAATAAAAGAAAGGTACATCGTATACAAAGTGGCTTAGGCAGGCTTGTTTTAAAGCTAACTACAAAAAGAGAAAGCCTATGGGAATGGTAGATTCACAATCTTGTTCTAGCAGCAATCGAGCCTGTATGGGTGGTATCGGCGATGAGAAAGAAGAAGAGGCGGAAGCACTGGATGGACCTCTTTTCCTTAACTGCAAGATGTTTTGATATCAAGGCTGAGAAACAAGAAAACAACTATCCTTGTCCTTGCTGATTTGCTTGATCAACCCGGGGTTGCTTTCACTCCTATGCACACATAATATATGTCGCCAGGTGAGACCCAAACTTTGTCGCACCAAAAGTCTGATGCGATCTACACTTGCTTTGGTTCTTGGCTGAAGGAGGAGGGCCTTCTTTCTTGCTCAGTTGAAAGGTAGTAACATCTTTGGCCTCTACTTCCCTTGTCTCAACTGTGTCATCCTAGATCTTGGCGGCATCCTTGATTTCTAAAGGGGGCTTGGTTTCCTTCCCCCTGCCTTTATCCGCGGCCACCTCATTCCTTAGGCCATGATTATGATCCTGGCACGATTCTTGAGAATGCCTGAAGGGTTGAGAACTTGAGATTCCTGCAGAACTCAAGGATTTGTAAGTAAGGAACGACGATTCCCCCAGGGTGCCTTATATAGAAGACGAAATATGGTGGAAATTAATCTGCACAAAATTCAAAGAAAGAGTTATGAGCGAAATAAATCCTGCACAATTTCCAAAGAAATCATCAGCCGTTGGATCCATGTCATTTCATAAAGATATTAATGAGGGCGTGCCTCGCGTACCGAAACATCAGGAGCGCAACTTGAAAAATTAAAAGACGCCTTGCAATCTGAAGCGGCAAAAAATAGGCGCGATGGGGCTACTATCACATTTAGGGGTGGAAGGCCAGGCAACCTATGTCCATGTTTGTGTTGGGCCAGGGGCTAAGTACTAGACAGAACCAAAGTCTTGCATGGTCCTCGACTCAAACCTATGGGGAAACTAGTTACTTCAAGAAGAACCTAAGTACTAGACAGAACCAAGGTCTTGCATGGTCCTCGGACTCAAACCTATGAGGAAACTAGTTACTTCAAGAAGAATCTAAGTACTAGACAGGACCAAAGTCTTGCATGGTTCTCGAACTCAAACCTGTGGGGAAACTAGTTACTTCAAGAAGAATCTAAGTACTATACAGAACCAAGGTCTTGCATGGTCCTCAGACTCAAACCTATGGGGAAACTAGCTACATCAAGAAGAATCTAAGTACTAGACAGAACCAAGGTCTTGCATGGTCCTCGGATTCAAACTAGTTACTTCAAGAAGAATCTAAGTACTAGACAGAACCAAGGTCTTGCATGGTCCTCGGACTCAAACTTATGGGGAAATTGGTTACTTCAAGAAGAATCTAAGTACTAGACAGAACAAAGGTCTTGCATGGTCCTCGGACTTAAACCTATGGGGAAACTAGCTACATCAAGAAGAATCTAAGTACTAGACAGAACCAAGGTCTTGCATGGTCCTCGGACTCAAACCTATGGAGGAAATAATTTATCTAAGTGTTAAGCAGAACCTAAGCTGCACTTGGTTCCTCGGACCATCTGCTTAGGAAAAATTAACATGGTATCAAATTTATCCAACTGTTAGATAAAACCCAAGCTATGCTTGGTTCCTTGGAGCCTCTGCCTTGGGAAAGTTAACACTAAGTAAAATTTATCAAACAAAACCTTTGACCACTTCAGGCGACGACGACCTTTTTTATAACTAGAATCTCAAAATTAAGCCCATGAGCATCACTTGAAGCATTTTAGGGTGCCATGAACCTGGCTTTTGTTTAACCAACACCTAAACATTTTCTTTTTTCTTTAACAATTTTGAAAATTTGATAAATTACTGAAGACCTGATGACTTGGGTCTATTCTGATTCCCAATCAAGAAATATGTGAAGATTATGTTTTCCCTCTGGGCAATTAACTTCACATTGTTATAACATAGTGGCTATATCTACCCAAGACACAATCAGAATGTAAATTGCAAAAGTAAAGAAAACGACTCATGCAAATCTGGGAAAATAGAAGGCATATTTCATTAAAGCATGTCTTACAAAGGGGAGAACTCAATTACAAGAACTAAACAGTGCATGATAAAAACAAAGGCCCAATTTTTCAGTTGTATCTAAAGCCCATCCTTAGAAGTTTTGTCTGTTTGCTTGGTCGCTTCAGTGGATGTCACATTCTCCTGCTCTTTAGGGTCCTCCTGTGCAGGTAAGGTGATCAAGGCTAAGGCCTTTTGAAAATCTTGGGAAGCAGCACCATCCTGTGACTTCTCTGCACCCTCATTCAAGGAGTCTCCCACACCAGCTGAGGTTCCCTTAGGAGCTTCAGTTTCTTGTACTTGCTCAGGCTAGGTGGGATGAAGAGGTAGGTTTTGAGGCTGTGGCTCCTCGTCAGGGGTAACCACCGTGGAAGTTGCTTCACTAGGAGGAGGCAGCTTTGAGGCTCTAAGGGTTGGAAGGTAGAAAACCTTCTCTGGCTTCCTTAACTCAGAAGAAGCCTCAACCCTAGCTTGGTTGAGGGCCTTTGCTCAAGTTAGCACACAGTAGGTCCGGCATACGGCTGGCACTTCTGTTTTGAGGGTATTCTCGGTCTCAGCCACTCCGATGTCGTAACTGTATTGCTCAGCCGCCTCCCTGGCCTTCTCGGCTTTTGCCCTTGCGTTCACAACCTCAGCCCTAGCCTTCTCGGTTTGATCTCTTTCTTTCTGGACTTCAGCTAGCTTCTTCTGAAGGGCTGCTACTTGCCCTTTAGAAGTAGCCAGCTGTTCCTTAGCGTCACGCAGAAGCAGCCTCTGGTCCTTGGCTTGTTTTTGTGCACCTGCCAGGGCCGAGTCAGCACTTTTTCTCGCCTGCTCTTCCTCGTTCAATTTCTTCCTTAGATCTTGGTTGGAGCGGTCAGCGATTTTAAGGGACTCCACGGCTGCCAAGCGCCTGTTCCTCTCGTCGTCCAATTGACGGTAGCAGGAGTTAGTTATCTCCTCAATCCTAAAAGTAGCTTGGACAGCCTTATTAAAAAAAAAAAAAGAAAAAAAAAAAAGAAAGAAAAATGGGGCAGTGACCTTACAAGCAACGATAAAGTAGTATGAGAGGAAGGACGAATGTGTACCATGCCCAAGTATCTTTTGAGGTTTAGGAAAACCTCTGGCCTTCTGGTATTCTGCAGCTCGGCTATATCAGCTGGAAGCAGTAGAGCCTCCTCCAAAACTGAGGCCATATGGCATCTAGTTCCTCTATGGAAGTCCCTAATAGACGCATTCTCTCTTAGGGGCTCACCATGGAGCATTGGAGCTGGAAGCCAAGCTTGGGGCTCAATGGACTGAGTATCTCTCCTCTCTGAACCCCTAGCCCAATCTTCAGCTGCTTCGCTACTCATTGGGCCTCATCTTTGAACGTATGGCGGGGCCCTCCAGCCTCTATCACATTCTTCCCCTTCTGTTCTCTTTTCCTCTTTAGATCCACCAGTTCTACCCTGGGAGGCAAGGATGATTGAGGAGGAGGGGGAGGAAGTTTTGGAGGAGGAGGAGGAAGCTTGGGTTAGGACAGTTCGCGGGGTACACCTTTCCCGGGTTGGGATTCTATGAGCTCTAGTAAACTCTTTTTTGTTTTCCTTTGAATGCCCATGTCCTCCTCTGAAATAGTATCCGCTGAGGGAAGGTCCGCTTCCGTACAACTCTGGTCGCCTAGGTCACCGAGAGGATCCTCGGGTGATTGGGCTTTGATGAAGACTTCGAATTCGTCCTCAAACAAACCCAAATCAACGATTTCCTCCTCTTTCTCTTACTTTTCCTCTCCCCCTTCCTCTACCTTGGGATGGAAGGAGGAAGAACCAACTAAAGATACACCCTCTGGGATTACGGCGTCCTCGGGAAGAAGAAACCCTTCCACAGCAACACTAATGCGATGTAAACGGGGATCTTTAGCCTTTATCACACACTTAGGTGCTTGAAAGGCGCGTGAGATGGGCGTGATCCCTAGAATCAAATGAGCTGCCTGAAGTTGGCCATCTTCCTCGTTAACAAACACCTCGGCCTTGAGAATTTTGTCCAAACTCTCTCTATTGACCAAACCGAAATTTGGCTCAAGGGCGTGTCCGTCTGCAAAATCCATGAAGAACATGTCAGTGACAGCAAAGTAACGCCAATCCTACATAGTATAACGAGCCAATTATTCATACTATTCCTAGAGCCACACCTGGTTGCCCTTCTTGTGTTGGATAGGGAAGGCCATCGTGCCATTCCCCAGATATGATCAAAAAGTCCTTATTTAGGCCTTTACTGGACTCAGGGAGGCACTGTATAAGTCTAATTGCAGGCTTCCTCGTCTTTAGGTAGTACCCTTTCCCCTTCAAGTAATGAAGGCTATATACCCAATTAACGTCGTGGTGGGTCAGACCTAATCCCATTTTCTCATTTAACGCATCTACATAACCCAATATCCTAAATACGTTGGGAATGCACTGGGTAGGGGCTAAACGGAAGAATCTAAGGTAAGTCCTCATAACCTTCCCCATTGGAATCCTCATGCCGCCTTCTATAAAGGCGGTCATGGGGATCACTACCTCACCCTCCTGCCTTCGCTCAAACCACTCCCCCTCCTCACAATACCTGAGGCCAACATGAGAAGGAATCTTGTATTGGACCCTAAAATTCGCCATGGCAAACTCAGAATCTACTAAACTCTTAAATCTACCCATTTCTATAGGAGGAATAGGGAACTAAAAAGACTAAGGAAAGAGAATGGGGCTGAGGATATTTAAAAAGAAAAAAAGCGGAGAGAAGGAGAAAGTGCAGTATAACAAAGAAGAAAAGTTTGAGAGGACTTACAAAATAGGTGGGAGGGTCCTCGGACAAGCTTTGAGTATTAATAAAGACACAGGTACACAGAAAAAGTATGTAGATTCAAGATATGTGCGCTAGAACAAATAGAACGCTAAAGCAATGAAAGAAGTTGATTTGAAAGGTATTTATATCGAAGAGAAAACCCAAAAGCGGGAAAATTCCCGCTCGGTAACCAATAAAAACACTAGCCGTTGGATTGGAATCACATCGTAGAACGCGGGGAGCATAGAGCCGCTAGAATTTAATGAAGGCGTGCTCCGCATACCGAAGCGCCAGGAACATGCCTTGGACAGGTGAAAAGACTCTGGCACTGACGGGGGATAAGACTTGATAAGCCATGACAAAGGCCTGAGGACATCAAAATCCTTCTCTCCATCCGAGGATCCGGGCAGTAAGATTTTGAGGGGCTATTGTGGGGTCAAAGAATTTGGCAACCCTGGCCCACTTTATACCAAACCCAAGGCCCATGCCGAGGAGGGAGAAACGTCCAAGGACGAAGTGAGAAAGTCCAAATTGCCTAGGAGCATCGCCGAGGACAATCCTATCTTCGGCTAACCAAGATCATAGAAGGGAGGAGCAACACACCATCAAAGGCAGCCTCCCAGAGCATCCCAAGAGAAAAGACAAGTACAATGTGTCAGTCATAGAAGTGTGGTGGAAGAGCAATTCTAGAATAAACTGTCACCTCCGCATTAAATGCCCACAACTAACGTTCTGACCGCATTAATGAAGAAATGACCCCTGAACAGTGCTGCCTTGGTTGCTGCGACCTACAGAAAGAATGGGAAGGCGGCTGATGGGATAAGCACTTAAGTAGTGACCTGCTTGATCAACAAATGTAGGGCTAAGATCAATTGAAAGGGGGTTATATAATGTAAGAAATCCTTCTGGAAAAGGGGAGGGCATTGTGGTAATCTCAAGAACTCCTGTAACCAACCTTATTTAATATTTACTAGAAGAGAGCTCCTTGGATTGTGCCAAGGACAAACTTTCTTGTACCAACTTGGTTCGTTTCTGCTTGATTGTCTTGGGAACTCATTATAACTATTATCCACGAACGCCATATTAACTGTTGTCCATGCACTAAATCCTAGTTCTTTGGCCCACTCTCTACAAATTCATTGTATTGGGCTAGTTGGGTCTTGAAAGCTCGAAAATGTGTTGAAAAACACAAGAGCTGTTTAGACTCCCAAATTAAAGTTACGACTTGGTTGATTTTACACTAACTTAATATTAAGTACGGAATAGTGTAAACATAAGCGTATAAGCAAGACAACTACTCTAATCCATATTTAAAACAACACTGCAGTAAAAATGAAATGAACAAGAGTAGGGAAGAGAGATGCAAACACAGATAACACCGATACGTGTTATCGAAGAGGAAACCGAAGAACTCGGCGAAAAACCTCTCTGCCGCCCTCCAAGCGGAAATTGATCCACTAGACAATCAGTTGGGATACATGGGTTAGCAAGAGACCCTTCAAGCCTAATCTACCCGATGTACCTAAGCCCTCCAAGCTCCTACTCCAACAAGACTTCTCGGAACCGTGTCTTGTCTTAGTTCTCCGGATCCCGCAACAAGTTCATTGTTGCGTCTGCCATTCCAGGCTTCTTCCAATGCTTCCCAGCAGCTCCAAAACACTCTCTACACTCTGAATATGTGTGGGTAGTGTTTGGGTACAAATCTCCTCTCAAGGTAGGATAATGGGAGAGGGATGGAGAAGATGCTACAATGATTTCTCACTAAGGATGAGTAGCTTTCTCTCAAAAGATGGGTGTGTGTGTTTTAGAAAACCTCTCTAGGGTTTTTCTCTCTGAATAGCCTCTCTAACATTTGTGGGTAATGTGGGTATAAATAGTATAGGCATAGAAAGTATGAATCAGACTGGATAGGCTGGCAGAACAGAATGCCTCGCGGGTGTCTCGCAGGAAGGCCTTAACTGCGAAATACTCGCGAGACATAGCTGTCTCCATCTGGTCTGACTCTTCGCATTCCAGCATGTGTTACTTCGCGGGAAGCTAAGTCGTGACATACCCGCGAGAAATCTTCAGTCTTCAAATGCTTGAGTCTTCACACACTCTCTCTCTAACACACAACCCTTACAATAAAATCCCACATTAAATATAGGGTACAACAGATTGAATAAGATTACAATTAAATTTGGCACGGAATAAAAGCCAACAAAACACGATGTTGTAAATAATAACTTTACAGGTTTGAGTCCACTCATCCAATAGTAGAAGTGCTCGAACCCGGTCCCTACAATTGTTCTTTATTATTAAGCCACATGTTAAGACACTAATTGGTTTTTGGTATAGGGGGGGTTTGAACTCCAAATTTCTTATTTGACAGAAATAGACTTTATCAATTGAGTTAACTGAGACTCGCTTAATGTTAAAATTAATGACCTAAAATGACAAAATTTAATTTCAATGAACTAAAATGATAATTCACCAAACTTGTAGTGTGAATAGTATTTTTGTATCAAAAGAATGATTAATAGCTCTGGCCCAAGGTGGTTGGACAAGTTAGTCAATTGTCTAAAGCCTCCAAGTGAATGATGGTCCCCAAATTTTGACCAATAGACCCCAAATATTAGTCAATAGATAAAAAATAAAAGTTTTATCAAAGATTAAAAAAAATGTTAAAATTTTTACAAATTTTACTACGTAAAGCATAAGAGCTATCTCTTAAATGCTTAAGGAGTTTAAATATTTATCTGGATTGAAGATTAATCCTTCCAAGAGTGATATTTTTTTACTCTGTTGTTCCTACATCAATGAAGCAGCAAATTTTGGATATATTATCATTCAAGAAGGTACTCTCCCTGTCAAGTATCTTAGTCCACCCCTTATTCCCGAAAAATTGTCCTCGAAAGATTGTAAGCTATTATTGGAGAAGTTGGCTTCTATAGAATCAATTCTTGGGCTGCTAAAAAGCTCTTTTTTGTAGGTAGAGTCCAACTTATCATATTTGTGAGTTAGGGATTCAAATATATTGGACAAGTTCCTTTATCCTCCCCGCTAAGGTAGTTAAAGACATTGAGAAGCTCTTTAATTTGTATCTGTGGAGTGGATCTAATTAGACTATTCATAGGCCAAGATTGCATGAAAGCAAGTTTATTTGCCTAAATCTGAATGTGTTTTGGGGCTAAAAAGGATTAGGGACTGGAATGAAGCTGCAATCACACTAAGCATATTTGGAATTTGCTGGCTCAAGAAGGCTCTTTATGGGTGACATGCGTGCACAAATACCTCCTAAAAGGGAAAAACATTTGGGAAGTTAAAATACCCTGAACTGCTCATGGGGTTGGAGGCAGATTTTGAAGATCAGAGGGGCTATTAGAGGTTTTTTTCAAATAAAGGGTTGGTGATGGTAGGAAAATACACATCTGGTATGACAATTGGCTCCAGGAGTGGAGCCACATAGTGGCTTGAGGGGGCCGAGGCCCCTACAAAATTTTTTTTTTCCCATTAGACTAGGAAGAAAAAATTAATGGGCCCCCCCAACATTAACCAGTCGGCCCCCCTACCCATTTCTCAACCATTTTCCCCACCCCCAATCAAAAATTAGGAACAACTCAAATTAAAAAAAAAAAAATATATATATATATATATATATCTGTTCTACTTTCAAGCAAAAAAAAAAAAAAAAAAGCCCAAAACAAATTTGAACTAAAATCTGAAAAAAAAAAAAAAAAAAATGTAACAGAGCCCACGGCGAGCCCAAGCTCGCTCACGGCAAGCCCACAGATTCTCAACCAAAAAAAAAAAAAAAAACCAGTACAGAGCATCACGTCGCTGGCAGAGAGTTGAAACCCATCACGTTGCTGGCAGTTGCAGAGAAATCAAACCCCAATACTAAAGCACATCAAACTCCAGCAAACCAAAGCGCAAAACAGAGGTGTTTATAAAAAAAAAAAAAAAAAAAAAAAAAAAACCCCAATACACAAACCAAAACCAAACCCCAGGTCCCCAGCAAACCAAACCCAGTAACCCACGGTCACGTCGCCGCAGCTCGCTCGTCGTCGTCGTTGCTCACCCAGTCACCGCTCATCACAGATCGCAGAACGTAGATCGGAGATCGCAGAGTTCTCTACCTCTGCTCCGGTGCTCGGTGCGACAGTGCTCCCTCCGACCCTCCCTCAAGGTATTTCTCACTTTTTCTCTCTGACTCTCTCAGTCTCTCTCTCTCTCTTTATCTCACTGAAAATTTGAAACCCACTTTTTCACAGATCATAGCGGTCAGTGCCTCATCGGAGATCACAGATCGTGCTGCCTCTGCTCCGGTGCAGTGGTGCTCGTTGGCAGTTGCTCCCTCCGCTCTAGCCTCCGGCAATCCGGCCCTCCCTCAAGGTCTTTCTCTCTAACTCTCTCTCAGTCTCTCTCTCTTTATCTCACTGAAGGAAAAAAATGAAATGAATATGAAGAGTCTCTTTATTCTTTATCTTAGCCTATCTGATGATTTTGATCTCACATCTCGGTAAGTGTCTCTCTCTTTTGAATTGTGACTCTCTGATTGGCTGGTTTTGCTTTTTGCCTGTTTTAGTGTTTTTGTCTTTTTAAATTTGGCATTATCTTATCCCTTTTTGTTGTTGGTCAGTCACTCAGTGTGTTGGTGTTTGTTGAAATATTAATTGTCATTTAGTGTAACATGTGTTATGATTTGTGATTGGCATTGCGAAATTTTCTGATTGCAGCTAGCTATTGTGATTGGGGCGCATTTTGTGCTTGTTTGTTGGCTGTTGAGTGGGGTGGGGAGGGGGTAGATGGGCTATGGGCACATGCGGCCGGGTGCAGCATAATAATTAAAGCAATGTAATTAAATTAACCAATATATAATAAAAGCTATATAATTAAAGCTATAGTGAAAATTAAATTAAAGCTATATAATTAAATTAACCAATATATTATAAAAGACAAATTAATTAAATTATTTTTGTTTTTGTTTGAGGGGTTATTATTAATTAAAGTTGTATTAAAAGTGGGCTGACTGTTTAAATTATAGTGAAAATTTTATTTTTTTCTTGAGTATGAATAACATTCATATAACTAAGTAAAAATTTCTAAATAAAATTTCTTTTTTTTTAAATTCTTTTCAGGTTAATTTTTGAGTCATATTCTTAAAGCTAAAAGAATTATGAGCAAACAAAAAACAATTGATGCATTATTTAAGAAAAAAGATGCTAGCAATTCAGAAATTAGGACACCTGTGGCTGTAGAAACAAATCTTAATACTTCAATACCTGATGAACACCCCTCCAAATGTCCAAAACTTCAATTTGAAGAGATAGTTCGTGATCCAGGATCACGTAAACAAAGATGTGAATTTCCTATCAACCAACAAGATGAAATCCGACGAGCTTATCTCAAAGAAGGTCCATATCAACCTGAAAATATAGACTATCCATACAATGATGATACTCATCGTCGTCAATTTCAACCTTCATGGTTTAGTTCACATAAGGATTGGTTGGAATACTCACCTTCAATGGATGCGATATATTGTGTACCTTGCTACCTTTTTAGTAAGAAACCAATAGGTCGTCTCGGATCAGATGTATTCATTTCATGAGGTTTTAATAATTAGAAAAAGGTGAAAGATGGAATGAATTGTCCTTTAATTTGTCATGAAGGGAAAGAAGCAAACTCCCCACATAAAATTGCTATGAAATGTTGCGAGAATTTAAAGAATCATTCACGGCATATTGACAAGCTGATTGAGAAACAAACGTCAAAAAAATTAGAGAATAATCGGTTGCGGCTCAAAACCTCAGTAGAGTGTGCTCGATGGCTAGCATTTCAAGCTTGTGCTTTTAGAGGTCATGATGAAAGCCTTGATTCAAAAAATAGAGGTAATTTTATTGAATTGATAAAATTCACATCAACTTTCAATGACAAAGTAGCTAGTGTTGTCTTAGAAAATGCACCAGGAAATGCCAAATATACATCACCCACAATTCAAAAGGAGATTTTGCATATTCTTGCTAGTAATGTGCGAAATGCTATTCATGAAGAAATTGGGGATCCAAAATTTTGCATTCTTGTTGATGAAGCTCGGGATGAGTCGAAGAGAGAGCAAATGGCCATCATTTTGAGGTTTGTTGATAAAGAAGGTTTCATTAAAGAGCGTTTCTTTCATGTTGTGCATGTTAGAGATACTACTGCATTGACTTTAAAGAATGAGATATGTACTGTCCTTTCTCATTACAACCTCCACATTGAAAATATTCGAGGTCAAGGATATGATGGGGCTAGTAACATGCGTGGTGAATGGAATGGATTACAAGCTCTTTTTCTTAAAGAGTGCCCGTATGCTTATTATGTACACTGTATGGCTCATAGGTTGCAATTAGCTCTAGTTAAAGCATCTAGAGAAGTAAAAGATGTTCATCAGTTCTTTGATCATTTGGTTAATATTATCAATATTGTTGTTGCTTCTAGTAAGCGTAATGATGAATTGCAACATGCTCAAGCAGAACAAGCTGAGAATATGATTGCTTCTAATGAAATTGAGACTGGAAGAGGTGCAAACCAGATTGGTACTTTGCAACGAGCTGGAGATACTAGGTGGGGATCTCATTTTCAATCTATTTGTAGTTTGATTAACATGTTTGATGCTACTTGCAAAGTTATCAACACTATCTTTGAGGAAGGGGCTAACTATAAACAACGCGGTGATGCCGAGGGAGCTTATCAGGTATTAACATCATTTGAATTTATTTTAATCTTGCATTTGATGAAAGAGATAATGGGAATTACTAATGTTCTTTGTCAAGCTTTGCAACAACGTTCTCAAGACCTTTTAAATGCCATGCATTTAGTTTCAACTACAAAATCACTTATTCAAAAGTTGAGAGATGATGGATGGGAGCCTTTACTTGCTAGTGTTATAGCATTTTGTGAGCAACATGAAATTGATATTCCTGATATGAATGCTCGTTACACTAAAGGTCAAGGTAGATATCGTCGTCAAGATGAAGATTTAACAATGGAACATCATTTTAGAATTTGCATATTTACAGTTGCAATAGACTTTCAATTGCAAGAATTGAAAAGTAGATTTTGTGAGTTAACAACGGAACTTGTCATTCTTAGTTCAGCTTTAAATCCCAAGGATGCTTTTAGATTATTCAAAATTGTTCATATACGCAATTTAGTTAAGAAATATTATCCTCAAGATTTTACTGAACATGAACAAGAACTTTTGGAGTCTCAATTGCAACATTATGAGCTTGATGTGATAAAACATCCAGATTTTTAGAATATGAGTACAATTTCCGAGCTATGTAGGGGATTAAAAATTTCAGGAAAGTCTAATATCTATTTTTTGATTGATAGACATATTCGTCTTGTGTTGACCCTTCCAGTTTCTACAGCAACTACAGAACGAGCTTTCTCAGCTATGAAGTTGTTAAAAACAAGACTTTGCAATAGAATGGAGGATGAGTTTTTGGCAGATAATATGATAGTTTATATAGAGAAGGAAATTGCAGGGAATTTCACTATGAAGATGACAATGGATGAATTTTATTTCATGACAAATCGTCGTCAGGCATGATTTGATCTGGTTGATGACCCGACCTAACTTGAATAATGTTGCGTGGTTTTTAATGGGAGATTTACTGAGGCTTAGTCCATGGAGCAGAGGCTTGGGCAGACAAAAATTTTTTGGCCCGTTTTGTAGCCCATTGTGAATCCTGTGTGCAGGATATAAAAGCCTTTTTTTTGTGATTAGGGTTTTGTCTTGTTGTTGTTTTTGAGAAAGAAAAACACTATAGCCGCATATTGTAATTTTTTTTGATAATAGTGAAATCCCTGCAACTCCGTGGACGTAGGTAAATTGCCGAACCACGTAAATACTGTCTTGTGCGTGTGATTGTTTTTCTTTTGGTGTTTTGTTTTCTCTATTTTTTTGTTTCTTACAGGTTTGGAATTTCAGTTGAATTCCCAATATGTTCAAGTATATGATGATATATGAAAGTTGATAATTTTGTATCCAATAGACTTAAGAATTATATTTAGTATATTTATATTACAACCCGGCCCCCCCATGTATTTATTCCTGGCTACGCCCTTGATTGGCTCCCTCAAGAAGTCCTTAGTTAAAAATTTGATGCTCGGGCAATTTTTGCAGTAGGTAGTTACCCATCTGCTAAGGTGTCTAGTGTTCATGCAAATGAGCAATGGCAATGGAGATTAACTTGTACCGGAAATTGGGCAATGGCAATGGAGATTAATGAGGTTAACTTGTACCGAAAATTCCAAAGTGGAATATCAAATGTATTGTACTGGGATATCCATGCAGTTTATTTCTCAACAAACATGCAAAACAAACGCAAAAAGATGGATTATATCCAAGCATTTAATTTAAACCACTCTTAGCAATAAGCCCAAGGGAAATGGGCAGTGGGCTAAGCAGACAAAGTTTTACGGATTAGGAGCTCAAAGGTGAACCCTCAGATCCATATGACAAAGTGGGTTAAAACCCTCACAAAAACCATAAAACAAGCCCAAAAGAGGTTTGTTTATTTTCTTGGGTTTCACTCATAAAATGTATAGATTTATGACGTAATGCATGCATGTGGGTTTCAAAACTTTGCTTGTTTAGGCTACCAACAAGACCCAAAAGCCTAGGTCCATGGGTCCATGCAAATATTGAATTGGAGTTAAGGAAAAAAGTTGTTGCACACATGCTATAACACATTAAAAATAAAAATAAAAACTGAATAAGTCACGAAAACCCTATCCATAGGAGAAAACATAAGAAAAACAAAATGGATGTGTGTGCACCAGTTAACAATGAATTGGTGTAAGCCCACATGAGACCCACGTGCATTATACAATAGTACACAGAAGGGGCCCTATTTGGTAAGAATGCAAAGATTAATATCAAATTGAAAAAAAATAAAAAGGATAATTATTGGTTTACCTATTGGTTATGTAAATTATACACAATTCTACACATTTACCAATTGTGTATAATATTGTACACGTTTGCTTAGTATACAATATAAAATCTTACATAAATAGTAAAATGTGAAATAAAAATTTTAGAACCCGTAATGCAATGGCATTAAAATTTAGGAATATTATTACAATTTACCCCATTTTAAATAATTTCCATGTTTTTAACTTGAAAATGGTTGAACACCAAATCCACTCTTTTGAAAAAGTTGTTTTTTCACCCTAGCCTCCACATACAAAGGCTTCGCACGGTACACTAGAATGCTGTTACAAATGAAATGAGAATAGAGATTGTTGATTTAAAATGATATTTGCTGCTTATCAAGTAAGAACAAAGATAATAAATGAAATATACCTCATTCTAGTTATTGAAATTTTGTAATCAAAGCAAATAATCCTTTCCAGTACCTGCAAGAAGATTGTACCTAGAACAACTCAACTTCATTTTACAACTTGAGCAAACAAGTTATATTCAGCATTACAAAAAACGCTTTCACTCATCTAAAACCAAAAATAAAATAAAAAATAGTGATGAGGTCATGTCAAAAGTAAAACTTGTTTAGTTTTATGTATATGTTATAGAAAAAATATTATAGCTAAATATTTTAAGTGATATTTCATTATATGAATAACTAGTCGCTAACTCGTGCGATGCACATGAAAGCTTATTATGTTGTCTTCGTCTTTGTCATCATCTCTGTCAATTCTTTGTTTCTTTTGAACCTTCATGCTTGCTACCATGGCTTCAATTTGTTGTGTGTCATTTTGGTTTATATTTTTTGAAATTTTTGTTATAGAATTTTAGTTGAAGTAGAATTTTCAATATCTTAAAACATGTATCTAATAGAGTTTTATTTCTACTAAACTATTGTAACACTTGATAAGATAATTACACGTTGAAGAGAAATAATAAATATATAAGATATAAAACCTATAATAAAAAGAATCTTAAATAAAAATAAAAAGAAAATAGTGGTGACATGAAAAATTGTGGAAATTTTAGAAGTATATATATATATATATATATAATGAAAGTAGATTAAATAATAAGAAAATAATGATCAACAAAAGGAATCTTGTAGAAAAACTCGCCCTTTAAAATAAATCATACAAAACTTTGTTTAAAAAAAGATGAATCACTCAGCTAAAAAAGAATAATTGAATTGAAAAGAAGAGTTGAAATGAATATGGGATAAAAGTGAGTGAATTATATATAATACATAATTAGCTGATATTAATATAAAAAATCATATTTATATTTTATACAATTCAATTATCTATTCAAGATTAAATAAAGTCTCAAATTAATCTAGTAAGTATAAATTAGGGTTATCTTAAGATTGTGTTTGTTATAAATATACTTACATGTTTTAATTAAAAAAAATTCTGAAAATAAATAATAGAATGATATAAAGATAAGGCTTAGCAAAAAATTCTTTACAGAATTGGAATCCTATCCATTTGCTATTACTAGACTAATCTGTTAAGTGGTAACAGATTGAAATTTTTTTGCTGTTTCACCAATAATAATTTATATAGGCATAAGACAGAGACGTGTTTTACAATGCATACATATAGTATGATATAACACACTTTTACATGCGTTAAACCCCTAACCCTACTCTTTCACTCTTCCCTCTTTACTCTTCACTATCTTCTGACTCAATCACTACACAAAAATGCCGAGTCGATTCGTTCTCATTCTCGGTTTCACAGTCACTGCTCTGCTTCTCTTCTCCTCACTTTCTCTAACCCTCTCCAAACCCATCGAAGACGGCAAAGATAACATCGATCACAAATGCCTGTCGTCCCTCAAAGAACAGGAGCGCAAAAATGAACCTGCTGTCAGTTCAGCTCATGACAATATTGATCACGGACCCGTTGATGAAGACGACTTCTTTGATGATGACGACGACTATGAGGAATGGTCGAGTGAGGTTCCAAATACAAAGCCTATTAGCTACGTTGATAAGAATTGAGGTTTTTATGTAATCAAAACTTTATCCTTTAGATGTTATTAATTGGAGTGGTATTATATATGAATCACTTCTTTATCAAGTTTTGAAATTATATTGTCGTAATTATTAACAGCAATTTTTTTTTTTTTTTGGTAATTGACGTTGGGATCTTTTATGTCATTAATTTTAGTTCTTATCTCACTAAAGAAGTGCAATATTTTTTAAGGAAAATATATTCTAATGTTGGATTTCTGGTAAATAAATCTTCTTCATAAATAAAACTAGTCCCCCCAAAGATAAATTGACATTTTTATTATAAAATTTAACCATTCTTCTCACTTATATATCTTTCTGTAGGGTCTGCTTTTGCGGCCCAGAGCCCAAAGGGTATGGGTCAAGGGCCCATTGAACCCACAACAATGAATTTGTAGAGAGTGGATCGAAGGTCTAGGCGCTGGCCGGCGTTCGCGAGGCGTGAACGCCATTCTCTTTTATTGGAGAAATACTTAGAACATCTTTACAATTGGGGGATGCTCCTCGGCCCATGGCCGAGGAGGCTTTCTTCCCTTTTTCTCCCCTTTTCTCGCCTCCCCCACCCCCTTTCCTATTTTCAGGAGGGATTCCCTTACATTATATACTCTTTACCTAACCAATTCTATCCCTACACTTGTTGAGTGATCTGGACAATACTCAGGTGCTTGTCCCATCAGCCGCCTTATCAGTCTCTTTGAGAGTCGCGGCAACCAAGGCGACGCTGGTGCGGGGTCCTTTCCTCATTAATGCGGCCAGGGCGGTAGTCAGGTACATTTTATTTGGAGGTGACTGCTTGTCATGAGCTTGTCCCTCAAGTTCTCGGACGTCCGATAATGGGGTCATCCTCGGATTTAGAGTGCCTTCTCGGCTCGGGCCTTCGGCCCAGGAACGAAATGGGCTGGGCCGTAGGATTCTTTGGCCCCACAATAGCCGCTCAAAATCTTGCTGTCCGCATCCTCGGGCGGAGGGGAGGATTTTGATGTCCTCGGGCTTGCGACGCGTCCCAACGAGTTTGGCTCTCTGTTAGTATTGGAGTCTTTTCAACTGCCCCAGACGTGTTAATGGCACCTCGAAGCGCGCAATGCGCCCTTCATTAAATTAAGACGGCTCTGTGCCCCCCACGTTCAACAAGAGGATGATAATCCAACGGTGGGGATTTGCCTAGTAGTTAGGGACGGGAAAACCCGCACGGTTCCTTGATTTGAGGTATAAATACCCATTCGAAAAGCCGGTTCCTCTGTTCACTCACACCCAAGAGTCTACATCTCCAGCATAAAAAGCCTGTCCGAGGAGCTTCTACTCATTTCTGTAAGTCACTCTATCTCTCTTCGAACTTTCTCTTTCTCCATCTCTGCCTCTTTTTCATTTGCTCTCTCTTAGCTTGCTTAGGCATCATTTGGGATGGGTAGATTTAAGAAGTATGTCTTCACTGAGGAGGCGATGGAGAAATTCATCGCCGATTATAAGATATCGGCTAATGTGGGCTTGAGGTATTATGCGGAGGGCGAGTGGCGTTTCCGGAGGCAGGAGGGTGAGGTGGTGATTCCCATCGTTGCCTTCGTTGAAGGTGGCATGAGGATACCCATGGGGCCGGTGATAAGGGGCTACCTGACGCACTTCCGGCTAGTCCCCACCCAGTGTGCCATCAACGTCGTTAGGATTCTGGGCTGTGTGGATGCCCTAAATGAGAAGATGGGACTGAGATTGACCCACCATGACGTCAACTGGTGTTATAACCTCCAGTGCCTGAAGGGCAAAACTTACTATCTGAAGACCAGGGATGACAGGGTCTGGATCATTCAGTGCCTCCCTGAGTCCAGCAAGGGGCTGAACAAAGACTTCCTCATCGTGTCTGGGGGGTGGCACGATGGCCTTCACTGCCCAACGACGGAGGGGACCCCAGGTGGGCAGTGGGAAAATGGAGGGAGGGCTCTAGGACCCTGACTAGTTCCATTCTTTACTTCGTCCATTTCTTTTTGCACCGTCTGGTTTCTAATGTGAATGTGTTTCCTCTTGCAGATCCACACGCCTTCACGCGCCACTTCAGCCTGATCAACCAGGAAGACTTGCAAAAGGCGCTGAGGGCAGAGGTTTTCATGAACGAGGCCGACAATCAGGTTAGGGCCGCTCACCAAATCTTGAAATACGACCCGACTCACAAGTCATTCGCGGCGTCGAAGTACGTGATCAGAGCAAAGGATCCTCAGCTTCGGAAAATAACCGTGACCGAGGACGGGTTCCAGTTCCCCGAGGTGCCCTCCATATCAGAAGGCGTAGTACCTGCGGGTCCCTCCTCCTCCCTTAGGTCCTCAGAGGCTGCCGAAGAAGGCCCAGAGAGGGAAGAGGAAGTTGCTGACTTTGGCCCCGCCGAGGACGAGTTTGACGTGTTTGAACAGGTCCATCAGTCCGAGGACCCTCTAGGAGATTTGGGTGACCCTTGTCTGACAGAATCAGATTTCCAAACGCCTAAGTCTCCTCCTTGGCGCGAGATGGGTTACAAGAAGAGGCCCCAACCTAGCCTGTCGGATCTGATCGAAGGCCAATCGGGGAAATCCAAGCCGAAGCTTCCTCCTCCTCCTCCCAAGACTCGCTCTGCCCAGGGCAGGTCGACCACTTCCCAGTCAAGGCTTCCTCCTTCTCCGCCCAAGACGAGTTTGCCTCCTAGGCGCGAGCCCTCTGACCCCAAGCAGAAAAAGGATAAGGGCAAAAGGTCGGCTGAGGAGAAGTCCGGGTCCCCACGGGAGGAGGATGATACTCGGCGGCCATCTAAACAGCTGAAGATAGGCTCCCGAGGTCAGGATAAAAGGGTTGACGCCCAGCCCGAGCCTCAGGCCTGGCTTCCTGCCCCAATGCTCCATGGGGGGCCGCTGAGGGAAGACTCCTCCTTTAAGGACTTCAAAGAAGGCGAAGGCACGTACGTGGCCGACGCGCTGGAAAGGTGCCTGCTACTCCCAGCTGACATGGCGGAGCTGGGAGCTATGAGGAGCAGGGAGGTCTTTCTCTGCCTCAAGCGGTACCTGGGAATGGTAAGTCCCTCAACACTTATGACTTTTCTAGTTTTAGCTTTCTCTATCCCTTTTCTGGCCTCGGCTAACCGTGTGCTTGTTTTGTTGGGCAGGCCATTCAGGCCACTTATAGGTTGGAGGACGTGTCCCGTGACCAGGGGAAAGTCGCGGACGTGGAGCGTGAGAAGCACCTGGAGGCCTCACGGATCCTTAAAAACTCCAAGGCTGATCTTGCCAAGGCTCGGGAGGAGCTGGGGGTGATGACCAGTGCTCGGGATAATGCCTTGTCCAGCCTCGTTAGCTTCCAGAAGTAGGCCGAAGATCAGACAAAGCGCCTGGGCGAGGTGGAGGAGCAGTTGGGGATTGCAAAGCAGCTCCTTGCCGATCTGCCAAAGAAGGTGGCTGCTGCAGAGGAAGCCAAGAGGGTGGCAGAGGAGGCCAGGGACGAGACCGTTAGGGCCAAGTTTGAGGCTAACCACGGCAGAGAGGACGCCCTGGCCACTAAGCAGGAAGCCGAGGAGGAGGCCTATGCTGCGAGGATGGCCGAGACCGAGGCAGCCTTTAAGGCTCAAGCCCCCGGGTTGTGCAGACGTTACTTCACTGAAGTTTGGATGGAGGCTCTCAGGCAGGCTGGGGTTGAGGCCTCGTCTGACTTGTGGAAGGAGGAAAATGTGTACTACCCTCCTGCCATTCGCGAGGCAACTCCAGGTGGCACTGAGGTCGGGGAGGTTGCAGAGGAAGCTGGTGCTGCCACGGGTGAGGACACCTCCATCGCTGAACCCACGGGCGAGCTCGTCCAAGTAAGTGACCCTCCCCAGGTAGCTGAATCAGGTGAGGGCCCCGCTGAGGAGGCACCCCAGGAGGTTGCGAAGTCCAGCTCTGAAGTTGAAGTTCCTGCTGCTGAGGAGGCAGCCGTTCCTGCCACGCCTTCGCAGGCTGCCCCTTCTGGCCAAAGCTCAGAAGGTCCCGAAGCTGCTATGGTCCAGCCCCCTGCCGAGGGAGGAAAATAAGTGGGCAGGGCAGGCCCCTTGACGCCGTCATTTCTCTTTCCTTTTGCATTTTTTTTTTAGATTGTAGTGTAATTCCTACCCTGTAACTTTTTCTGGACTTAATGAAATGCGAGCTTTGTTTCTTTTCTGTTTGTTGTGGTAGTTTACTTACTTGCACGCTATCCGCTTTTTCTTTACTTATATGATTTTAATTTCAATTGCATCTCGACCAATCACGGCATCAACTGTTATAACGAGGGCAGGTACGCTTGGGTGGACCCTCCGTTTCCTAAGGGCCAGGTAGAAAATTCTTTGAGTAGACACTTGGGATCCCCTTGAGGTAGTTGGCTTCCCCACAGGCTTGAGTCCGAGGACTATACAGTGCTTTTGGTTCTGTCTAACACTTAGAATCCTCTGAAGGAGTTAGTTTCCCCATAGGTCTGAATCCTGGGACCATGCAGTGCTTTTGGTTCTGTCTAACACCTAGAATCCTCTGAAGGAGTTAGTTTCCCCATAGGCTTGAGTCCTAGGACCATGAAGTGCCTTGGTTCTGTCTAACACTTAGGATCATCTGAGGTGGTTAGTTTCCCCGTGAACCTGAGGCCGAGGACCATGCAGAGCCTTGGTTCTGTCTAACACTTAGGATCATCTGAGGTGGTTAGTTTCCTCGTGAGCCTGAGGCCGAGGACCGTGCAGAGCCTTGGTTCTGTCTAACACTTGGCTTCTGAAGTGGTTAGTTTCCCCATAGGCCTGAGTCCGAGGACCATGCAGAGCCTTGGTTCTGTCTAACACTTGGGCTTCTGAAGTGGTTAGTTTCCCCATAGGCCTGAGTCCGAGGACCATGCAGAGCCTTGGTTCTGTCTAACACTTGGGTTTTTGGAGTGGTTAGTTTCCCCATAGGCCTGAGTTCGAGGACCATGCAGAGCCTTGGTTCTGTCTAACACTTGGGCTTCTGAAGTGGTTAGTTTCCCCATAGGCTTGAGTCCAAGGACCATGCAGAGCCTTGGTTCTGTCTAACACTTGACTTCTGAAGTGGTTAGTTTCCCTATAGGCCTGAGTCCGAGGACCATGCAGAGCCTTGGTTCTGTCTAACACTTGGCTTTTGAAGTGGTTAGTTTCCCCATAGGCCTGAGTCCGAGGACCATGTAGTGCCTTGGTTCTGTCTAACACTTGTTTTCTGAAGTGGTTAGTTTCCCCATAGGCCTGAGTCCGAGGACTATGCAGTGCCTTGGTTCTGTTTAACACTTGTTCGTCTGAAGTGGTTAGTTTCCCCATAGGCCTGAGTCCGAGGACCATGCAGCGCCTTGGTTCTGTCTAACACTTGGGCTTCTGAAGTGGTTAGTTTCCCCATAGGCCTGAGTCCGAGGATCATGCAGTGCCTTGGTTTTGTCTAACACTTGTTTTCTGAAGTGGTTAGTTTCCCCATAGGCCTGAGTCCGAGAACTATGCAGTGCCTTGGTTCTGTCTAACGCTTGGGCTTCTGAAGTGGTTAGTTTCCCCATAGGCCTGAGTCCGAGGACCATGCAGTGCCTTGGTTCTGTTTAACACTTGTTCGTCTGAAGTGGTTAGTTTCCCCATAGGCCTGAGTCCGAGAACCATGCAGAACCTTGGTTCTGTCTAACACTTGGGCTTCTGAAGTGGTTAGTTTCCCCATAGGCCTGAGTCCGAGGACTATGCAGTGCCTTGGTTCTGTCTAACACTTGTTCGTCTGAAGTGGGTAGTTTCCCTATAGGCCTGAGTCCGAGGACCATGTAGAGCCTTGGTTCTGTCTAACACTTGGGCTTCTGAAGTGGTTAGTTTCCCTATAGGCCTGAGTCCGAGGACCATGCAGAGCCTTGGTTCTGACTAACGCTTGGGCTTCTGAAGTGGTTAGTTTCCCCATAGGCCTGAGTCCGAGGACCATGCAGTGCCTTGGTTCTGTCTAACACTTGGGCTTCTGAAGTGGTTAGTTTCCCCATAGGCCTGAGTCCGAGGACCATGCAGAGCCTTGGTTCTGTCTAACACTTTCATTTCTCTGTAAGCAGGGGTTTGTCCTTGGACTGCTTTACTGGAGACGATTCTTCCTTCGGACGGATCATGGTCTTACACGTGGCATTGATCTCGCCTCCGTCTCGAGCCCCCATCTTTTTTATTTGCGAAGCGTCCTTTGGCCGTTCGTGTTCCACGCCTGACGTTTCGGTGCGCGAGACGCGCCTTCATTAATAGCCTAGTAAATCAACATAAGTCCAACGGTCTGCGGCCCCCTTGGAATCTGGCAGCTTCGTTATTATCCAACGCTTCGGTAACGCTCTTTTCGAATTCTGCGTGAATTAATTCTCACCAACCCTCATCCTCTATATAAGGCCTTCCAGGGGGATGGTTTCTCCATACTCCATGAACCTCCCAACACAAACAGAAAGAACACACCCCTTCAACTCCCCAAAAGCCTCTAATAACCCCACCGGAATTGCGACCGGAGTTAGGAGGTATGGGGCGGCTTTGGACGGGTGTGAGGACGTCCGTACCAAGAGCCGTTGTGGCCGCAGCCCCCACTGGGCTTCCGGTGCAGCAGAGTCTAGGCGTAACCCCAATGGCGCCATGCACGGTGGCCCGGAGGGATGTCGTTGAAGTACCTAACGTCTCTCCTCAGAGCGCACCCCCGATGGAGGAGACATGCGAACTCAAATCATGGGTAGTGCTCGAGTGTTGCCGTCTCCAATGGCTAACGCTCGTGGGGGTTAGAGAAAATCAAGGAAACATCACGGGGAAGGGCGTCCCGGAGCCCCTGTATCTGCTCCTCGCTTTGTTGAAGCTCCGTCGCTCCGAAAAAGGAGTTGTTGGTGGCCTTGAAACAAGCTAGCCCCAGCCCCCTTCTGCCCGCTTACTGTCAAGCTCTCCCATTCTCTTGATGCCAGTAAGGGTACGGGTTGACACTTCCCTCTAGCTAGTTTTAGGACGGGTCCGCCTGGGCCTCTGATTGTAGGACTAGCTGGTAGGAACAGTTTTAAAACATGCCTGCCTGAGCCTCTGATTGTAATTTGTACCTCTTTTTTTTTTATGAAATAATATCAAGTTTTTTTTATTGAATCTTCTGTCTCGCACTTTTGTCTTTCTGCAGTATTTGTTTGGTAGTTCTTTTTTTTTTTTTTTTGCATCACCACTGATCTTCCGTAGAATGGCTATTTAGAACAGTTGCCTGCTGCGCCGGCCGGCGCACTAATCCTTCCCACAGACGGCGCCAATTGTAGGGTCTGCTTTTGCGGCCCAGAGCCCAAATGGTATGGGTCAAGGGCCCATCGAACCCACAACAATGAATTTGTAGAGAGTGGATCGAAGGTCTAGGCGCTGGCCGGCGTTCGCGAGGCGTGAACGCCATTCTCTTTTATTGGAGAAATACTTAGAACATCTTTACAATTGGGGGATGCTCCTCGGCCCATGGCCGAGGAGGCTTTCTTCCCTTTTTCTCCCTTTTCTCGCCTCCCCCCCCCCTTTCCTACTTTCAGGAGGGATTCCCTTACATTATATACTCTTTACCTAACCAATTCTAGCCCTACACTTGTTGAGCGATCTGGACAATACTCAGGTGCTTGTCCCATCAGCCGTCTTCTCAGTCTCTTTGAGAGTCGCAGCAACCAAGGCGACGCTGGTGTGGGGTCCTTTGCTCATTAATGCGGCCAGGGCGGTAGTCAGGTACATTTAATGTGGAGGTGACTGCTTGTCATGAGTTTGTCCCTCAAGTTCTCGGACGTCCGATGATGGGGTCATCCTCGGATTTAGGGTGCCTTCTCGGCTCGGGCCTTCGGCCCAGGAACGAAATGGGCTGGGCCGTAGGATTCTTTGGCCCCACAGTTATACTAGCAATAGTGGTGCTAAATAGCTATTTAGCTATTTTTAGCACCACCAATTTTAAAAAGTGAGCTACAATATTGGAGCTATATCCAAAAGTTTTACCTTCTTAGCTATAGTGCACAGCTAAAATTGGCTGTGCATTGTAGCTCAAAGGCATATATATATATATATATATATATGAGATGAGTTCGAGTTACACCTGGTGTAACTTGATGAGAGTTATACTTTTTTTATACCGTAGATTTCTAATAGATCTAACGGTCGGAAAAAGAGCATTAAATGATTATATTGTTTCTTTTTTTATTTATTTATGACAAATTAATTCTATCCTTTTTTCTCTCTCTTTCTTACCCAATAAAAAAACAAAATTCTCTGCTTCTTTCTCTCACTGTGATCTTTTTTTATTATTTATTTATTTATTTATTTTGGTAAAATTTTTTTTTTTGAAAGATATTTTGGTAAAGATTGAAACATATATAAACAAAACCAAAGAAAGAAATACAAAGATGTCCAGATAGTTATGTGTTTTGAATCTTCTGATGCATACAATGAACAGGAAATCTTGTAGTTGTAACTGCAAGATCTAAAACAAAATTGACCACTATCTTAGTTACAAACAAAATTTTAGTGATTAATCCCTGCTGGTGAAGATTGTGAAGGTCCAAAAGGAAGGTTCTGTCCAGCCACACTATCTTCTTTGCATTGTTGTAGAGATTTACCAAATACCTATCATTACTTACTACAAAAAGTCTCTGATAACCTAGCTCCCTTGCTTTAATTAAGGCCATCAAAAGTGCTTCTTGAGCTGCTTGGTGTTGTGTCTTTTCCCCACCGCTTGCTCCTCCTTTAAATAGAGTTGCCCCATCCAATTTCCTAGCTTCAACAGCAAAGCCACTTCTTTTAGTTCTTTTGTTCCTGGTACCTTTATCAGAAGTTGCCAATTCTGACTGCAATCCATTGTTCTGTTCTTTGGTCTTTGAATACGCTTGTACCTCTGATTTTGGTTAAAAGCTTCCTTGTCTCACCGTGATCTGAGTAGAGGAAGAAAAGATAAAACAAAATGATTTTTTTTATGAATTAAAAGAATTACTAAATTAAGAAGCTTGACCAAAGCTTTGCAAGAAAATAAATCCCATGAGGTCTTTTAAGCTTTAATTTTGAGATATTTTTTTTCCCCGTTTAGGAGATTTGATTAGTTGGTTTTGAAGTAGAAATATAAGTATGATTTTTTAGTTATGTTTTGTATGAGGCTTTGCTTTGTCTCTATGGCTGACACCTCTATCCATTAAGTTTTCTATCATTTTTTTTAAGAGAGTATGTGAATTAGGAGATTAGGAAAACTGAAAACCCCAAAACCATTTGAAACACAAAACAAGTCTAACAAAGAAGAAGAGAAGTTGTCTAACAACAGCCATTTTAGGAAGAAAGGGACACCATTAAACAAAATTCAATGAGATCTATGGAAAGTAATAAATGAAAATAGAGAAAAACTATTATTAATCAGGTAAATAAGGTGGAAAGAAATAATCATTTAATGCTATTTTTCCGACCGTTGGATCTATTAGAAATCTACGATACAAAAAAGATGTAACTCTTATAGAGTTACACTAGGTGTAACTTGAACTCATCTCTCTCTCTCTCTCTCTCTCTCTCTATATATATATATATATATGACAACTTTTTTTTTTACTAAAATGATAGTCATTGAGAAAAAAAGAAGAAATATTTTTAGATTTCATAATAAATTTGTCCATATTTATTAAAAAATAAATTGACTAAATACCTTGAAGCTAAGAATAATAAAGTTCCAAACTCTAAAATATTTTGATGTGCCATGTTATGTGATGCACTGTACTTGTTCTAGAAAAGGAAAGGAACAAATATATATATATATATATATATATGGCAGGTAATGCCTACATAAAATGTAAGCCTTAGAATATATTTTTTTTCTTGATGTTTATCTTTTTCATACATCCCTAAGATTTGGAGATAATACTAACATAACAAGGAATATGATTAATGGATTTTGAATGACATAATAAATGAATATTTAAATTACTTTTTTGTGAATAGTGAGACATTAATTTGTAAAAATTATATGTTGAACTTCTGTATTTGTGTTCAACTCGATCTATTGACATGTCGAAATATAAGTTTGATAATCAATGTATCCTTGACACAAATATCATTAACTTGTTATTAATTTCCTCCAATATTTCAATAATCACTGCAAATCAATGGACCCCCACTGTAAATCACTGCCAATAATGGGGTTCGAAGAGGCATACTGGTAATTCATTTCTGCACCAAAACTTTGGCCCAAACTTGTAGAAGAGCTTGAACTTGAACTTGAACTTTGCCGCGCAAGATCACGGTAATTGGTTTGCCATGATGGTAGGTCATGCAGCCAATTACCAGTATGTCCCCTCACTGCAGATTGAATTCTCATAGTGTGTAAATGCTGCAGTTCTTCTGTATAATACGGAGGAGGAAGCCCATTTTCTCTCTTAAACTCATTGGAACTACCCCATGGAATTGAGTCAATTGACGATGTATTATCATTGGCAGAGAAGTGAGACCCACAACAAGGATCTGATAAACTGAGAGCAGTAAATGAAGTTTCAAGTAGGTCTTGTTCATGAGATCTGGTTTCATTGAAACCATTGTATGGATTATCAATCCCATCCCATGTTGGCAAACAGTTCTTGGAATACTAAAAGTCAGCACCCAATAAGGTTTGAAGAGAAGGGTTTTGACTGCGGGTAGGGTTTTGGTTTGGGGGAGATGCAGCCATGTTTTGGCTGCCGATGATGATGATGATGATGATGAAGACAGTGTGTGTGAAATGTGAAGTGTTGTTGCGTTGCTAGGGTTATTAAATAGTAATATCAGGATGAGAAATATTAGGGAGAGAGAGATAGAGTTTCCATGAATTAAGGATAGGTTTTCATTGAATGCAGAGCCAGAATTTTTATAAGAGGGTGAGTTCAAGTTCAGCTGCATGTCTATCTCTCTTTCCTCAAACTTCGTGCATGAATAAAAAAAATGAAAATTAAATTCTCTTTTTTTTTTTGGTTAACATGAAAATTAAATTCTCACTCTCCACGTTTAGTCCTATTTAATTCTTTAGTTTTTTTTTTTAATTAACAACATTTTTAAGTTTTACCAAACATTTAAATTGTGGTTTTTAAAATTTCATTTTCAAAAAACATATTTTCAAATCACTATTTTTAAAAATGCATTTTTGCAAACAATTAGCCCAAGTAGACATTAAAATTACTACAAATTCTACTACAAAGTATTTAATATCCTTAATTTCCAATGAAAATAATTCTGACATTACTTTGTTTTTTAAGGACAAGATTTTCCTCCAATTTAGTTTGGAGAAATCTTTTCCAACACACTATGTGTATATTTATGCACATTACTTAAATAAGTCACATAACTCATTTAAAAAGTTTTGTAATTAAAAGTACACCTAAATAATCTTTAAATTGGAGGAAATCTCATCTAAATGGGTTTGAAAGTAAACTTTTTCCTTTTTTTTTTTTTTTTTTGAGTAAGTTGGTTTAAAAATAAAATTTTCCCTTCTTTTTTAGTAAGTCTAAAACTACAATTTTTTTCACAATTGCTTAAATATCTAACCGTTATAAATGGTAGATAATAAAGTAATATTAGTAGTGAACTCATATAATAATAATTTATTTATTTATTGTCTACTATTTATATTGAAAACTTTTAACTAATTAATAGTGGATAATTAACATTTATTGTAATTTATTTAATCTTATTCTTTTTTTTTTCCCCTGCAGTATCATAAAATCTCTTTGCTTTTCATAATTCAGCCCCACTTCTATATACCACCAGTCCTTAGCTACCTGGCTAACTTCCTAGGGACTTTGCTCAAGCGACAATAATTTTGCATTCTTTGATAGAGAATATTAGGTCCTTTAGGAGGATGATTAGGTCGATTAGGTCCTTTAAGAGGACGGTTGAAGTTCTCCTGGTCCTTCCAACCAATAAATTGTCGTTACTTATACACATATGACTTTACCTATTGATTTTTTTTTTTTTTTTTTGATTTTATAATTAGGAAGTTGAGTCACAAACCTACATATGTTTTCTTTGTTTAGGAGTACTACATGTAATCATTCTAGTGAACCTAATAATTTATTGTTACAGAGATATATACCAAATTTTAGTTCATATCCTCTCCCTCTTTCCAAAATTATATTTCGTTTGGTAGCAAAATTTATTTTTAAAAATTTTATTAGTTAAAAAATATTTTTTATTACTATTGACATTATTGACATGATCGGTTGTGATATATATACATACTAGTATTATGCCTATGCAATGCATGGCTTAATTAAGAATTGCGTGTAAACTAAAGAAAATAAGAAAATATTTCTTAATTTCATTGAAATTAAATAACAAAATAGATAATAAAAATAAATTATTCTTTTACTTTTTTTTGGAAGTGAAGTAATCTTATAGTTTAAGTTATATAATGAATGCATGTTGTACGAGATTAAGTTTTTAATTAAAAAAAAATCATATTTGTAGCTCCAAATTTATATACAATAAAAAATAATTAAAATTGAAAACATAAAGCACCAAAATATACACACAGATATAAATGAAAATGCCTAAGATTGAATATATAAATGTAATCCATAAAATAATTTAAAGCATGGTTTAGTAAAAGCTTCAATTAAAAAAATTAAGATAAAACATTAGTTGGTGGGTAAACTTAGTGGTGAGGTGACTCTCGCACAGTTTGGCAGACGCGTACCTTTAGCTGGGAGGTCTGTCAGCTGGCTCCTTACCCGGGGGTGTAATATAGCCATAAAGACTTCCATTTTCCATTCTCAAAAAAATAAAAAAATAAAAAAATAAAAAAAAATCTTATTTCATTTAAATATTTTATAACGTTCCAAAGAGAGAAACATTAGTTTTCACTCTAACATAATTAATTTCATTAAATTAGAGAATTAAAATGTTTCTTCTTACATCAATTAGTATTTTTTTAGTAATATTTAAACTTAAGAAATTGTAAATAAATAGATTTATTTACTTAATTAAATCATTATATATAATTAGATATAGTCTAAGGGAATTATATAAGTTTATATATTTTAAGATCATTATTACATTAATCCCATATCTGAAAATGAGTATAAGTTAAAGAGGTTTAAAGCATATGCAAGAGTTAAGCATTTTTGGATATACATCACTGTTATTTTTTTAAAACCTTCTTTCCTCTCCCTATGTGTGTGTTAAAATCCTTAGTATTCTAAAAAAAAAAAAAAAAAAAAAGATCATTATTAAATTTATATTTGAAAAAAATTGTTAGTGATTAATACCTTGATGCTACCGTTTAAGGGTCCTCTTCCTTGTCTTGTTCTTCCTCCTAATCATTGGATCAAGCTTGTGGTGATTGTGTTGCATTGTTTATATTGGAAACTACTTGGGTTCATAAATAAATAAATAAAAAATAAAAAAAAAATTCAAACTCGGCTTATTTGCACTCTTTTTCAAATTCAAATATTCTTTTTTTTCTTTACCTCATCCTCACACCAAAAAAATAATAAATAAATAAATAAAACAAAACAAAACAAAAGAAGGGTGGGTACACTTGACTCATATGGTGAAATTCTATATCCATATTACCTTCGAAAATTGGTTCAGAGAATCAAAGATTCAAAGGTTTCAGTGCTCATAATCCCACCACCACTATTCTTTGTCAACTTATTCTTGTTCTTTAAGTTAATTACTGTTTTGAGCCATTGCATTGCATTTTCTAGATTTTTTGTGATGGGTGAAGTTAATCAGCTTTTTTTGTGGGGGTGAGCTCACATTATGACAGGAGTACTAAATAGCTTGGTGTATAGGAATATTAGTAGATCTAGGATTTGGGGAGAAATAAAGAAGATAAGATCTAGGATTGTTAGTCCAGAGGATTTTCTTTTCCCATGATGCTGATACTATCTGTGGGATTGCTTTGAGCTCAAATCTACCAGAAAATAAACATATTTGGGCCCCTTCGGAAAATGGGATGTTCAGTGTTTGTAGTGCTTATAAGATTGCTATGGAAATGACTTCAGTGGGAGAGGTAGCGACTGCATCGAATGACAGTGGCCTTTGGAAGTTTTGGAAATATCTTTGGTGAGTTAATGTTCCTCACAAGGTACGGAATTTTGCTTGGTGAGCCTGTAAAGATATTCTACCCACAAAGGAGAACTTAAAGACAAGAAGGGTTCTGGTTGACAGTTGCTGTGATGCCTGCCAGGTGGAGTTGGAATCCTCGGGCCATCTGTTCTAGAATTGCCGTAGAGCGCGTGAAATATGGTCTATCTCAAATCTCTTCCTTGTGAATCATGGTTTATTTTTCCTCTCTTTTATGGATCTCCTGTGGTATGGGGTCATGGAGGCTGAATGGGATCATGAAAAGATAGAGAAGCTAATTATGGTGACTTGGCCCATATGGACAAATAGAAATGGGGGTGTAAGGAAGGGCCGTCGTGCTCTATATCATGGGGCAATGGATTATCTGGGTGAGTACCAAGCCAGTTCTGTGAAGCTGGCTACGTCAACTCCAGTTTTGGCTTCGCATTGGACTCTACCTCCCCATATGCGATACAAAATGAATGTTGATGGTGCGGTGTTTGGACCACAGAAGGCTGCTAATGTGGGTGTACTAATTAGAGATGCTGAAGGCAGAGTTGTGGGAGCTTGCCATAAGAAAATCGAGGCCCCGCTCTGTGGAGGTTGAAGCTAAAGCTTTTGAGGTTGGGCTCTAGTTTGCGAAAGATATGCTTATTCAAGATTTTATTCTCGATGGTGACTCGCTAGTATCGGTTAATGCTCCAAAAGAAGTGACTCCCCCTCCATCTTCAGTTGCTGCTATTGTGTACAGCTCCCTATCTTCTCTTCATGATTTTCGCCAGGATGAGTTATCCCATGTCCGCTTGCAAGTAATAGGCCTGCCCATTTATTAGCAAAACATGCTATAGGCATTGTTGATTTCTCAGTTTGGATAGAGGAGAACACTTATTTTATTGAACAAACTCTTCTACATGATGTAATTGTCACTTCTCAGTTTCAATAAAAGTTTTAGAAATCTTCCCATCGAAAAAAAAAAGAAAAAAAGAAAAGATCCGTTTATTGGAAAAAGAGTGTCTAACTTCAACATGAATTAATTGTAACAACAATTAAGCTTTTGTGTTTAAGATTTTTATGAACTTAAAAATTATAGGAGAAGAAGATAAGAAAAAATAATTTATATATATATATATATATTTTAAAATTATATGTTATGCTTGTGCAATATGCATAGTTTAATTAAGAATCATATGTAACTTAAACAAAAGATAACAACAACTAAGTTTTTGTATTTATTTAAAAAATTGATAGAGATGTAGAGAAAAAAATCAATAAGAAAGAACAATTATAATTTGTGTCTATCCATGAGGTGTTTTAAAAAAAAAATAAAAATAAAATTAAAGGTTGATATTAGTAGTTGTATAAGTGTACTATGACTGTTCCTTAAAAAAAAAAAAAAAAAAAAAAATTAACGTTGATACGAACAATTAGTGTGAAACCAAAATTCTAATTCCCTAGAAGGCTAGAACTCATAAATCATAAATGAAGTAGATAAGCCCAACTTTTATTATATAGTGGTGAATTTAGGTGAAATTAATAAATTTTTTTTTTTCAATCTATGTTAGTAATTGAAAAAAAAAAAAAAAAAAAAAAAATTCTAACAACATTCCTGTAATATCAATGGTGAGCCATATGAGAATTAATAAAAACATGACAACTCAACAATTGTTAAAGTTATGGTAAAAGATGTTGTGTAGCTAGCATTGCCTTTTTTTTTCTTCTGATTGATAGTCCTAGTTTAGCTGTAATAGATGGTTTAGTACTGTCACTGAGATTTAACATTCTCCCAGTAGTTGAACGATTTTTTGTAATTCACAACAAGATAAACACAAAAAATCCTCTTGAAAGTATGGAAAATGCTAAAGGAGTACAATATACAAAGCGGTGTTTGATAGGCCAAAAATGAATTGACCCCTTGTAATAAATTAACCAATTAATTTAGCCAAGTGAATTAATTAAGTTAATTAACATGCAAATGCGTGGTAGCATAAACAAATCACCAATAAACTAATTATACAGTGGAAAATAAATAACACGGTGATTTGTTTACGAATGGGGAAAACCTGACGGCAAAAACTCCACCGGGTGATTTTCAGGTCACCACTCCCGAAATTTCACTATTATCACAACAAACGGTTACAAGTAAAAGAATCCCAGTACCTTATACCAACCTACAGTTGAACCCTTACCCCAATACCCAATTGGACTTGTTCTGTAGTGACAATTTTTCCTTTTGATGCATGGCTCCCAAGTACGTGACTAACCAATACGCGAATCCCAGTACGTGACTTCAATCACCAACTAGAAAGAGTTGTTGGCTGCAAAGTTTTTCAGTTCATCCACGATAAAAATCAAGAAGATGCTTGGTCACAAAACCCAAAGGTGCACATACACAACAACTTCTTCAGAAGAGATGAATTAGGGCAAAACTTTGTTTTCGATCACAAATTGCTTGAACAAACTTTGCTCAATGCTTGTGCAACTTGTGTACTTTTTGACGGCCCTTAAAACAATCATTTTATATGTCTAGAGTTAGGAGAAAAGAAGGCTCAAACACATAAACACGGATCCCAAGAAATCAGATTAGAAATTCTGATTTTGTAAACCTCGACAGATAGAAGCTGTTGAGCATCTGTCGAGCTAGCTGTTGAGACACGGGCAGAACAGCTTCCTTAAACCTCGACACATGCTAGCTGTCGAGTTTTAGTAACTTTGCACTTTCAGCTTGTTTTCTTGAACAGTCTTGAAGGTTTCAACACTTGATCTTGAAACATGGTTTCTTGAAGTATTTTAACACATCCTAGATCTACCAAAATACAAATAAAGTGCCTTTTGTCAAAAGATTAACTAATTACATAAAATCATGACATATGTTCTTAACATGTGAATCACATATATCCTAACAGTGTCCTATATGGAGTATATCACACCAGCAACTTAACAAATAAGTACATTTCTGGTTTCTACATCGAAAATATAAATTCAATATTCATTCAAAGTAAAACTAAAATTTTGATGAAATTAAAAATCATTACGTCTCTCCCTTCATTCTCATCTTCATCAACTCTTGGTAATACCCAAAATGAACTCATTCAAGCACAACAGTGGAGTTGGAGATGAACCAGTTGGATTAGATGGCCCAAAGCCTTAATCTTCCCATGGCCTTTCTCTCCCAGAATTTAATAATTCGGTTTTTTCTAGTGTAGAATAAGTTGATCATATCAAAATATGCCTAAAATGATTTTTTAAGAGGCTAACATCAGTGATTTGCACAACATCCATAAGTCAAGATATGCAAAAATTGAAACATTCATTAATTAAGTGGAGGATTGGTGCTTATGTGCCCAACAATTTTTCTGTAGTTGACAAGGTTGCATGTGATGGATTAGGTGTAAAAGTATCATCTAGTTAGTTGCTGATTGGTACTTTGTATATCTTAAGTTTTATTATTGTAGCTGGTCTACTAATGGCTGAGTGAGAGGTGCTTTCATTGTCTGCTCTAATTCATGTAGGCTGATTGGGTTGCAACATGATGTTGCTGTTGGGTTGAATTGTTTTTGGAGCATTGTAACTGTATTGTACTGCTGACAGTTTGGGTTTGCAGCTTGTTTTTCTGCAGGAGTTAGTGTCTTTGTATTTTTTGTATAACTTTGTTCTTTGCTCGATATTATATTCTTGTTTATTAAAAATATATATATATATATAATGATTTAATTTATATTAAATAAAAATACACACACATATACACATATTTGGGAAAGGACAAGGCGAGATAGGTTGGAGTGAGCAAAACCTTTCCCCACCCTGTCACCTTTTCAAGACATGAAAACCTACGGGGCACAAAGCAAGAAGGACAGGTCATGTGGGACAGGCAAGAAAATATTCCCCACCTTAAACAGCCCCAACAACAACATAATGGAATTTACATTAACATTCTTCTGAAAATATTAACAACACTAAATAAATCCAAAAGATGACCACAAAGCAGTTGGTCAAAATGGAAAATTTTAAGAACAAAAATAGTAGACCATAACTAACCAAAATGCATCTAATGCCACAAAAGGTAGATTAAGTTGACGATGGCGATTTTGGGGGAAGTTTGAGGCGGCAGGTTGCATTGGTGGGTGGTTGATTAAGGATATTGAATTCGACCATGGGGGCTTTTGGTAAACAGGTATGATGGTTTTATGTGATGGAGTGAAATTTTGGGTTGTGACTTGCGTATCAATTCTTGACTCACTGAATTAACTCTTCGGTATCCGAATGTTGAGAAGGTTTACTAATAAAACATGTTATGAAGCAAGATAAAACAAAGGATATAGATAGTAGCTAAGAAGCTATATCTACACCCTTAAAATCTCAAATCCAAGGTCCTAAGATCAAGGAGAGGAAAAAGAGTGCAGGAACACTACCTTAAGATTGTTGAGAAGAGAGAGGAATCAAAGGTTTTTTTTAACGTGTTTGGGAGAGAATTTAGAGAGGAAAAGAGAGAGAATCTGCCCAGAAAATTTGCCCAAATGCCCAAAATAGTTCTATTATTTATTTATTTATTTATTTATTTGAGGGGGGTCTAGGGTTCTTTATAGCAAAAAAGTGACCCGTAAGCTTTTGGTGGCCACTTAATGCCTGCCAAATTTGGAGGCCTTTTTGAAGGTCTTCCCTATCTTAGATTGAGCTGATCTTGGTGTCCTTAGAAAGGTATGGATGTCTAGTTTCCAAAACACTAAAGAAATTGAAATTCTAATCGACAGATCAAAAGTTATGACCTCGAGAACCGAGCTGATGCACTTTGCACGATTTTTAGGATATCTCAACCAGTTTAACTCCGCTTTTGACCCATGAATAGTCATTGGAAAAGGAATTCAATAATCTTTGTAATCATGCTATCGTCAACCCGTTCTGATGGTTGAGTCAAAATTAGAGTTTTTGGTGCCCCAAGAGTTAACCTTAGGTCAAACTTGGGCAAAGTTGATGAAAAGCACCAAGTAGCTCAAGTTTGATGTAGAAACATGAAATTTTTTGTTTTGGGATGATTTTGATTGACTATGACTTTCGGTCAACTCAGGGTTGACTAGGGGCATTTTGGTCAATTTGAACTGAAATGACACTTCGAGTGCTCCGATGCCCAAATGGGTTGCGCCACGTCAATCTAGATATTTTAGTGGCCCCATGAAAAAAAGTTAATATTTTTAGAATTTTCTGGGTCCAGCATGCAAATTGAAAGCAGATAAAATACAGTATCTATAGCGATAAATGATTTAATGGGCTGTTTAAGAACCAAGTGGTGCACAGAGTAGGTTTCCTACAACACAAATAAACTAACAAGCAAGAATATCTGTATTGAATGACAGCTTAAACAACAAAGAAATGCATACTAATAAAAAATATAGTAAAACAGGGGTTAGGGATCCTCAGATTAATGAAAGACATTTTATTAATTTTCTTTGATTATGATTACAGCGTGCTCACTAAGACGTGAAACAAGGTTCAAATTAACTCAAAAATTGCAGACTTTGATGGCTATTCAAGCCTCTAAGACTTGCAAAGTTTGAATAATTTCGAATCTAAGTATGTGCTATAGTGGCTATTTCCGGGATACTGAGAGATGATCCTCTGTTTTTCCTTGAACTTTACAGAGTTCTTTCTATGGTTCTATTATGATATATTTTCTCAAATCAAAATGATGATGAATGAATGCCTTTCAGCATGGGTTTTCTCTTCATTTTATAGTGCGACTCTAGGACTCCGGGGTACTAGTGAATTCTCTCTTTTGCCCCTCAGAGCTCGTGCTGTGTCAGTTACCCAGGGGCTAGTCCTTTCCTTCTTTCTCATAATTTCTTCCTTTTGGTCCGACCAAGCTGAAAGCCCCTAGCTAACTTTCTATTCCAAAATCCCTTCAAGTTGCTGATCTTAGCTATTTGGCCCTCTTCACCTTTTCAGCTTTTGGTTGCCTTCCATCCTTGTCATTTTTCCCAAACAGTCGGAATCTTTTACTGCTGGGTTGAAAGCTCCCTTCCAGCCACTTCTACTTATGGTTTTCTCATTCTTGGTTCCTTGGGGTACAACTCATTTGTTCATGAATGTTTGCTTTATACTTTCTGATCCCTCACTGCATGGCTGGGTGCTTGAGACCCGTTTGTCCTTCATCCTTTATGCTTTTTTCCTTTGAGCCGTTTCAATCTTACTCAGAGCGTGTTGTGTGTCCCAGGGATCCCCGGGATCCCGGCCCAGTGCTTCCTATTGGGCTTCTTTTGGCCTACTGATCTTGGCCGGCTGGGCCTTTCCTTTGCTTCATGGATTTTAAAGTCTGTTCCTTCATGGGGTCTTTGGATCCCAATTCTTTAGACTTTTCACCCTTTTCTTCTTTCTTTTCCTCTTTTCTACATTACGTGAGCCCAACTCTTTTATTTGTCTAGCTTCATTTCCCAAGAAGTTAGCCCAATGTGTTATTTCTTTGGGCCTTGGGCTGTGATTAATTTTGAACCTCAACACTTTTCATCTTCCATGTATTTCCTTTTATCTTTTTCAAGTTTCTGAGTATGCATCTTTCATTTGCATTTCTTTGGTGAGTTTTCTCCCTTACACACTTTTGATTCATCGTTGATCACACTGCTATTAGGCTAGGATCTCCTTTTGTCTTATTTTTCTTTGCTAGCTAGGCATCTTTCTCGAGTACTTTGGTGGTCGCCATCCCCAAGTGGGTTTATTTGTGTCTCGAGTGTGTGCCTTTAGGCCGGTTTTGCTTGAGCTTTATCCCCTAATTTTTCATTCTCTATTCCGATACCACTTGGCAAGCGAGATGGTTGAGGAGGGGTTTGTGGGCTCCGAGGTGAGGTTGAGTGAGCTAGGCAAGATGTTGTCATCTAGCGATGACCCTATGGGTATAAGGGAGGATGTAACGACGTCCAAACCATCTACTTCTTCTTTGTCTAAACCTTTCCAAGATCTAATCAAGGAGTGTGTCTTGGAGGGGAAACACCTAAAAAATATCAGAAAGCATTTCCAATTCCCTGTTGAGACGAAGGTATGTCTCCCTTATCTAGGTGAAAAGGCTTGAGCCTTTGCCCATAACCATGTGTGTTTCAACAAGGCCGATTTTCTTTGTGATATACGTTTTCCCATCCACCCATTTATTCACGAGCTACTAAACTATTTTAAGATTGCCTCTGGTCAGCTCATCCCAAATTCATGGTAGATGATTGTGAGCATCATGTTGGTCTGGATGTCCATCCACAAGGGTAGCATGGTTAGTCTAAATGAGTTCCTGTACCTCTATTACTTGAAGCCTTCAACCACTATGGATATTTTGAGTTTCATCCTTGGGATAGGTAGTCTAGGGTCATTTGTGGTCTCCCCTCTTCCTTTCGCGACTAGAAGTCTAGGTACTACTTTGTTTGTTGGGAAGGGATGGGAAACTGCTTTTGACAAGGTTGGTGAGGCGCCTCCATTGCTGCGTACATAGGAGGTTCCCACGCTTGGTGTGTTTTGTAAGAGTGCCTTTTTTCTTCAGCACAGCAGCCCAAGGATCTTGGGCCAAATAATTGTTGTTGGTGGATTGGGCTTGGTTCACCGTAGCTAAAGGGCTGTTTAAGAACCAAGTAATGCACAAGGCAGGTTTCCTATAGCACAAATAAACTAACAAGCGAGAATATCTGTATTGAATGACAGCTCAAACAGCAAAGAAATGCGTAGTAATAAAAAATACAGTAAAACAGGGGTTAGGGATCCTCAGATTAATGAGAGGAATTTTATTAATTTTCTTTGATTATGATTATAGTGTGCTCACTAAGACGTGATACAAGGTTTAAATTAACTCAAAAATTGCAGACTTTAATGGCTATTCAAGCCTCTAAGACTTGCAAAGTTTGAATCCTTTTGAATCCAAGTATGTGCTATAGTAGCTGTTTCTGGGATACCAGGAGACGATCCTCTGTTTTTTCTTGAATTTTACGGAGTTCTTTCTATGGTTCTATTATGATATATTTTCTCAAATCAAAATGATGATGAATGAATGCCCTTCAGCATGGGTTTTCTCTTCCTTTTATAGTGTGACTCTAGGACTCCGGGGTACTAGTGATTTCTCTCTTTTGCCCCTCAAAGCTCGTGCTGTGTCAGTTACCCAGGGGTTGGTCCTTCCCTCCTTTCTCATAATTTCTTCCTTTTGGTCCGACCAAGCTGAAAGCCCCTAGCTAGCTTTCTATTCCAAGATCCCCTCAGGTTGTTGATCTCAGCTATTTGGCCTTCTTCACCTTTTCAGCTTTTGGCAGCCCTCCATCCTTGTCATTTTTCCCAAACAGTCAGAATCTTTTACTGCTGGGTTAAAAGCTCCTTTCCAGCCACTTCTACTTATGGTTTTCTCATTCTTGGTTCCTTGGGGTACAACTTCTTTGTTCATGAATGTTTGCTTTATACTCTCTGATCCCTCATTGCATGGTTTGGTGCTTGAGACCCGTTTGTTCTTCATCCTTTATGCTTTTTTCCTTTGAGCTGTTTCAATTTTACTTAGAGTGTGTTGTGTGTCCCAGGGATCCCCGGGATCTCGGCCCAGTTCTTCCTATTGGGCTTCTTTTGGCTTACTAATCTTGGTCGGCTGGGCCTTTCCTTTGCTTCATGGATTTTAAAGCCTGTTCCTTCATGGGTCTTTGGATCCTAATTCTTTGGACTTTTCACCCTTTTCTTCTTTCTTTTCCTCTTTTCTACATTACGTGAGCCCAACTCTTTTATTTCTCTAACTTCATTTCCCATGAAGTTAGCCCAATGTGTTATTTCTTTAGGCCTTAGGCTGTGATTAATTTTGAACCTCAACACTTTTCATCTTCCATGTATTTCCTTTTATCTTTTTCAAGCTTCTGAGTTTGCATCTTTCATTTTCGTTTCTTTGGTGAGTTTTCTCTCTTACACACTTTTGATTCATGGTTGATCACACTGCTATTAGGTGTGAGAGTGCCTTTTTTCTTCAGCACTATAGCCCAAGGATCCTGGGCCAAATGAAAATGTTTTTGGTGGACTGGGCTCGATTCACCGCAGCTAAAGGGCTGTTTAAGAATCGATTGGTGCACAGAACAAACTTCCTACAATAAAAATAGCTAACAGAGAAAGCATATCCATATTAAACGACATTTTAACAGTAAAGGAATATATAATAAGTACAATATAATGTAAGAACAAGTTAGGGATCCTCTAATTAGTAGGATGCATTTTATTAATTTCCTTTAGTTGTGGTTACAGTGCTCACTAAGACGTGGTGCAAGGTTCAACTGAGTTCAAAAGTTACAGACTTTGATAGTTATTTGGACTTCAAAGACTTGCAAAGTTTGAACTTGTTGAATCTGAGCATGTACTATAGTGGCTGTCTCTGGGATACCGGGAGTGGTTCTTCTATTTTCTCTTATGTTTACAGAGTGTTTTTCTACAATTTTATCAGACTACTGAAGGCAATTGTTAACGCCTTTAATTGTCAATGAATTCTCTATCTCTCCCTTCCAAATCCGAATCCTCTGTAGCATGGACCCCTTCCTCCTTTTATAGCACAACTTCGAGTCCTGGGGTAATAACGATTTCTCCCTTTTGCCCCTTAGAGTCCGTGCCGTGCCAGGTTGCTTCAGGGCCATGTCGTTTCCCCTTTTCCATAGTTTCTTGCTTTTTGTTGTGACAAGATGAAAGTCCCTTAGCTAGCTTTCCATTTCCAGATTTTTCCGTTGGCTGACCTGAGGCCTTTTGGCTTTTTCTTCTTAGCACCCCAGCTTTCCCAGTTGTACTCTTCCTTATCTCTTTCTCCAAATGGTTGGAACCAAGCTCTTGCATTTTGCTTTGTACTTGCACTGCGTGTCTGGGGTATAAGGTCCACGTGCTTTTTGTCTCTTTTCTCTCTTTAAATCTGCTTCAATTTCACTTCGCGCATCTAGGGATCCCCTGCCTCTGGGGAGCTTCTGGGATCCCGACCCAGTTCTTCTTTCTGGGCTTTCTTCATGGATCTCTGGATCAGATCCTCTGGGACTCTTCCCCTTTCTTTCTTTCTTTTCTTTATTGTGAGAGCTCAGCCTTTCTATCACTCATTTATTTTTGTGTGAAATGGGCCCAATGTTTCTTTACTTTCTTTGGGCCTATTTGTGGCCTTTTTAATTTTGAACCTCAACATTAGGCTAGGATCTCCTTTGTCCTGTTTTTCTTTGCTAGCTAGGCATCTTTCTCGAGTACTTTGGTGGTCGCCATCCCCAAATGGGTTTATTTGTGTCTCGAGTGTGTGCCTTTAGGCCGGTTTTGCTTGAGCTTTATCCCCTAATTTTTCATTCTCTATTCCGATACCACTTGGCGAGCGAGATGGTTGAGGAGGGGTTTGTGGGCTCCGAGGTGAGGTTGAGTAAGCTAGGCAAGATGTTGTCGTCTAGCGATGACCCTATGGGTATAAGGGAGGATGTAACGACGTCCAAAGCATCTACTTCTTCTTTGTCTAAACCTTTCCAAGATCTAATCAAGGAGTGTGTCTTGGAGGGGAAACACCTAAAAAATATCAGAAAGCATTTCCAATTCCCTGTTGAGACGAAGGTATGTCTCCCTCATCTAGGTGAAAAGGCTTGAGCCTTTGCCCACAACCATGTGTGTTTCTACAAGGCCGATTTTCTTTGTGATATACGTTTTCCCATCCACCTATTTATTCATGATCTACTAAACTATTTTAAGATTGCCTTTGGTCAGCTCATCCCAAATTCATGGCAGATGTTTGTGAGCATCATGTTGATCTGGATGTCCGTCCACAAGGGTAGGCAGATGTTTGTGAGCATCCTGTACCTCTATTACTTGAAGCCTTCAACCACTATGGATATTTTGAGTTTCATCCTTGGGATAGGCAGTCTAGGGTCATTTATGGTCTCCCCTCTTCCTTTCGTGACTAGAAGTCTAGGCACTTCTTTGTTTGTGGGAAGGGATGGGAAACTGCTTTTGACAAGGTTGGTGAGGCGCCTCCATTGCTGCGTACATAGGAGGTTCCCACGCTTGGTGTGTTTTGTGAGAGTGCCTTTTTTTTCAGCACAGCAGCCCAAGGATCTTGGGCCAAATAATTGTTGTTGGTGGATTGGGCTTGGTTCACCGCAGCTAAAGGGCTGTTTAAGAACCAAGTAATGCACAAGGTAGGTTTCCTATAGCACAAATAAACTAACAAGTGAGAATATCTGTATTGAATGGCAGCTCAAATAGCAAAGAAATGCGTAGTAATAAAAAATACAGTAAAACAGGGGTTAGGGATCCTCAGATTAATGGGAGGCATTTTATTAATTTTCTTTGATTATGATTATAGTGTGCTTACTAAGACGTGATACAAAGTTCAAATTAACTCAAAAATTGCAGACTTTGATGGCTATTCAAGCCCCTAAGACTTGTAAAGTTTGAATCATTTTGAATCCAAGTATGTGCTATAGTGGCTGTTTTTAGGATACCGGGAGACGATCCTCTGTTTTTTCTTGAATTTTACAGAGTTCTTTCTATGGTTCTATTATGATATATTTTCTCAAATCAAAATGATGATGAATGGATGCCCTTCAACATGGGTTTTCTCTTCCTTTTGTAATGCGACTCTAGGACTCCGGGGTACTAGTGATTTCTCTCTTTTGCCCCTCAGAGCTCGTGCTGTGTCAGTTACCCAGTGGCTGGTCCTTTCCTTCTTTCTCATAATTTCTTCCTTTTGGTCCGACCAAGCTGAAAGCCCCTAGCTAACTTTCTATTCCTAGATCTACTCAGGTTGCTGATCTTAGCTATTTGGCCCTCTTCACCTTTCCAGCTTTTGGTTGCCCTCCATCGTTGTTATTTTTCCCAAACAGTCGGAATCTTTTACTGCTGGGTTGAAAGCTCCCTTCCTGCCACTTCTACTTATGGTTTTCATATTCTTGGGTCCTTGGGGTACAGCTCCTTTGTTCATGAATGTTTACTTTATACTTTCTGATCCCTCACTGCATGGCTGGGCGTTTGAGACCCATTTGTCCTTCATCCTTTATGCTTTTTTCCTTTGAGTCATTTCAATCTTACTTAGAGTGTGTTGTGCGTCCCAGGGATCCCCAGGCTGTTGTAATCTCCGGATCCCGGCCCAGTTCTTCCTATTGGGCTTTTTTTGGCTTACTGATCTTGGCCAGCTGGGCCTTTCCTTTGCTTTATGGATTTTAAAGTCTGTTCCTTCATGTGTCTTTGGATCCCAATTCTTTGGACTTTTCACCCTTTTCTTCTTTCTTTTCCTCTTTTCTTCATTACGTGAGCCTAGCTCTTTTATTTCTCTAGCTTCATTTCCCATGAAGTTAGCCCAATGTGTTATTTCTTTAGGCCTTGGGCTGTGATTAATTTTGAGCCTCAACATTTAGCCCCCCGAGCTCGTGGGTTACCTGCAGCCCACATGTGAGTAGTTGAGTTTCTGTAGGATCCTTTCGTCTTGGTCCTTTTTCAGGGATCCTAATCTTTTATTTTAGGTCCTCGGTATCCTGGCCCCCTCTTCTTTTTTCCTTCTTTCTCTTGTAACTTCTCCTTTTTATATGAGACGTGGCAGTTGAGTTATGGAGTAAAAACTTCCACCACCTACTTTTGCGTTTCCCATAACTTCAATTAATAACTACTGATAACTCTTCCCTCTTTAAATTAAATTTTTGACAATTGGCGCGTTTTTGCACATATTGTGTTTTCTAACTCCTCTTTGTGTCTTTATTGTAGGCGCTTCACATCAGCCTTTTATCTCCCTGAATCTTCCATTCCTAGTCTCTTTTCTCTTCCTTTCGATCAGTCTATTACTCTCTGTTCTTCTCTTTTCTTTTTTCTTTTTTAATTCCCTTTACTTTCAACATACCCATTGTTTTGATGGCTTCCTCTTCTTCTCGAAAAAGAAGGGAGCGTACTCCCAGCCCCTTTGAAGGTGAGGGCTCCTCTAGTTCTACACAAGATGAGTCTAATGAGGTCACTGGGCGCCCCGGTTTTCCTTTACGAGACCCCTGGTACACCCCTAGTCTATTCTTCCCTCAGGTGTCCCATGGTGAGGCCCCTCCATCCACTCACGCCTGGGTGTTCTCCGGTCAGGCAGGTTTCACTGGTTCCACTCAAGTCCCAGACCCTATAGAGATTTTTGATCTCCAGATTAGGCGAGGACTTCAAGAGGCGGTTCCCATCTTTTTCGAATTCGTCGCTGGGAAGATCCAAGGCTAGCCTATCTGGGTGGATAAGGAACTCTCTGACGAGAAGTTTGTGGGTCGTCTGGAGTGCGCCAGTATCCTGTAGGCAACGACGATCTCCAGGAATCTTGAGGGTTTTAGAGACGCCAAAGGTCTTAGGCATCTGGTATGCTGTTGGTGTCCCGCTCTGCATACCTTTTCCTTTTCTGTTGGCGAACTAACTGTCACCTTAGAGGATGTGGTCAACAATTTCCTCCTTCTGGTGCTTGGGGATGAAAATCCCTTCGATATTAATCTCTCTGATGAGGATCTCAAGGTAGAAGAAAAGTTATTTACTCATTTTGGTGGGCGTATTGCTTCTCTTGGTGGGAAATCGGCTAGGATGGGTAGGTGGGTTATGAACCTTTCGTGCGAGAAAGACAAGGAAGTTAGGCGAGCTGGGTTCCTCGCATTTTGGCTTAGCAAGTTTCTGTTCAGTGAGTTCCCTGGGTATGGGATCAAGTCTACTCTCTTTCCATTGGCGATTAGGTTGGCTCGTGGTGCCCAATACTTTCTAGCCCCCATGTTCTTGGGCCATGTCTACTCTCAATTGGATCAGCTTCATAGAGATAAAGCCGAAGGTGACTCTTGTTATGCAATCACTTCTTCTCTTCATTGCGCTATCCTCTAGGTATTTATGTGGGACCGTTCTTCGGTCACTTTGGCAAGGTGTAGAAATTTGAAGTTTGTAAAAGACAAGTTCCAGGGATCCCCTGATGTGGTTAAAGGTCTTTGTGGCAGTTCAACCGACAACCACCCTATTATTTTCCATTGGCTCAGCCTCAAAGGTGGCAGCCTTAACTTGGTTGAGTTGTTTGATTAGGCAGGTCATTTGCATTGGCGTTCTTCTGAGGAGTTTGGCCCCGGTTTTTTTTGTGACTCTGTATTATCTCCCTTTCTAACTTCTACAGGAAACACTTTTGATTTGCGCCATGGTGATGAAGGTAGTTTAGCCTACCTAGCTTGTATTAGTCTCTCCTAGCTTCCTGTGCCTTCTTCAAGCGGCCCCAGGTATACTCATTACTCGGCGCACCGAGTACTTCGGCAATTCAGTTTTGATCAGGATATTCCCCCGGTGTTCAATGACATAGTACCATCTCTTTCTTCTTTGGATCCTTTTTTGAGACTCCAGGCCTTCTCCTATTGGTCACGGAGGAGTCCTCAGTTCGTAGTGCCCAATTTTCAGAGAGGAGTTTTTGCCTTTAGTGGTTATGTTAGCTATTAGAGAAGAGTGCAAAAATCCTTTGTTGACTATACTAGTTCTGACATAATTGGGAGAGTCCCTAACCCTGGCATTTCTTCTGCTCCGACATCCAACAAGCGCCTGTCTCAACCTACTGTTGGCATTGTATCTATTACTGTGAGTAGCAAAACAAGTTTCACAGAGTGGCATGCTTCCAGGGGAGGTTGGGTGACTTATGCGCAGGATTTTCTAGAAACTTGGTCAGGATGTGACCTTATTGTTGGTGCTTCTGCTTGTGAGAGACCTCGCCCCCAGCCTGTTTTTATAGGAATGTTGGGCCAAACCCACGTGAATGGGTGGAGTTGTGTTATTGCCTCTCAAAATGGAGGTTCGACTAGTTATATTTTCCCCTTTAGATTAAGGGTTTTACAATGGAGTCGCCACTTATTTAATTGTTGGAATAAATAAGAAAACCATAATTGAAAAATTCATCATTTTATTAATTTGAAATTGAATTTACATTGAACATAGGAAATTACATGGGTTTGGTCCTAGATACAATCTAAGATAAAGTATATGACTTTATTTCCTAGTTACAATCTAGAAATTGAAAATTACAAGGATAAGCATTTGATCTACTAACCCTTCGTCTAAGTTCGAAGGCTATGTTACAAGGTGGGAAGGTGTTAGGCACCCACCTTGCCCGGTGAAACCGGTCTTCTAGATTATGGTGGCCAACAATCATGTCACATCATCCAATATGTTATCAATCAATTTGCATGTAGAATTTGAAGTGTGTGCATGTGATAAACCCTAATTCAATTTATTAAGCACTTCATTTAGATTGAAAAATAAAATTCTAGTGAATGTGTGTGGATGGTGATAACCTAGATTCAAGGATTTGAAAGAATTATGAAACAAACATGTTTTTCATATTTTTGATGTAGATTTAAGATTAAAACTAGTGATATGCATGAACATGTGATGAACAACCAAGAATATGTGAAGAACATATAAGAACAATTAAGAACATTCAAACATATTTAAGGGAATTTAAATGATTACTATCATGCTTTAATCTTAAACCCTTATCATGGTAACACAAAAAACAAGTTAGGAAAATAGATTATACCTTCATGCAAGATCTATACGATGGAGAAGGAGACTCTTGGTGGAGGTCCTAAGGGTGAAGAAAAGAAGAACTAGGAGAGGGAGAGTGAGTCTTACTCAATACCTTGAGTCTCAAGAAGACCAAGATATGACAAGACTACTCAACTTCACTATAACTCAAAAGGGGAGAAGAGAGGGGGGTTTTTGGTGCTTTGAAATGAAGGAGAGGGAGGGTTTATATAGTAGTAGTTGAGAGAATATGAATGGAAGACCATTTAATGAGGGTTGACAAAGATTATGAATCATACCTCTAGACTTTGTAAAATCCTTTTCTTTTTAGGTTACATCTTCAAGTTTTCAATTTGCTAGGATTTTCCCTTTTTTTTTTTTTTTTTTTTTTTTTGGCCCTAACTTTTGCCTAGACCGCACTTTTGGGTTTTCAGCCTAGCGGGCTTTTTTTTTTTTTTTTTTTGAAGATTGAATGAACTTTTGGGGACATTTTGCCCTCCTTTTTTTTTCTCAGATTCATGATTTTTGGTCATTTTGATGCACTTTTTAGACTCCTTTCTTGCCTCAATGCACTTGCACCTTTCTGTTCTTGATGAATCTTTCCTTTTTTGATGAAATCTCTTTTGGATGAATGTCGTATTCCTCTTGGCATGATGAATTTTAGGCTCTTCAAACTTGATGCACACTTTTTTTTTTTCTCACATTGATGGAATTTCATTTCTCTTTTCTTGATTGAGTGAAAGCTCATTTTTCTTTGATGATCTCTTATCTTTAGCTTAATGAATTTTCTACTTGTCTTTCATGTCCTCTAGGAGAGCTTTATCAATTAGCTTCAAAGCTACAAGGTCGACTCCTCCTTAACATGAGATTTAAGCATGCATACTTTGAATTTTTCCCACCCCAAGTTTTGATTTTAGTGGGTTCATGCAAAAAAAGGCTAAATGTTTGGAGGCTCAAATGGGCTAGCAATGGATGATGAACATTCTAGGTAATAGGAAATAATTTGGTTTAACCAAAGATGGCCTCCTATCCCTAGTAATGCTTGCTTGTAGGCACAGTGACTTGAGCTCTTTTAATAAATTCATCTTAAAAGAAAAAGTATGAATGCTCTATTGGAGACACAAAAGTTTTCAGAAATTTGGAATGAATGCATGAGCTTTTTGAATTTTCTGATGGATAGATTTTCTTTGATTCCTTTTAAGACCATTTCTTCTTTTATTCAAAGTAATTTAGCAAAAGTGTTTACACGAATCAAATGAAATTAATCATTTCTCAGTACAAGTTGATTGTTCAAGTCTTTAAACATCATAATTTAGAAAAAGTTTTGTCCAAAGGATCCTCATGTACCATTTTGAAAAGAAGACTTCAAAGAATCTTGAAATCTTTGAAAGAAAAAAAATGGGCTATTTTGAAAAAGTCACTAGGAAGTCCAATGCCCCTAATTCAAAGAATTTTTTTTTTTTTTTTTAAATGACTTGAGGGCTCAATGCCACTAGTCCAAAGACTTTTTTCATTTGAATTTTTTTTTTTTTTTTTTTTTTTTTTTTTTTTTTTAGGAAAGATTTGGCAATTTTGAATTTTTTTTTTTTTGAAAATTTTTAAAATATATACATGAACAAAGTACATCAAATGCTACATGGATTTTTAGAATTCAAAGAAACAAAGAAACATGGAATGAACAAACAAACTTTAAGCTTAACCATGATGTTGCAAACCAAATGTGGAGTGAGGCAAAGTTGGGCCACTTGCTTCTTCTTGGTCCATTTAGGATGCTTGAGGCTTGGTGTGCTTGAACCTTGATTATGATGAAATGGCTTGGACTTGCACGTGGAAGGCTTAAACCTTGATTATGATCTTTTGATATTTGCTTGAAATGGCTTGGGCTTGCACTTGAAATGCATGCATCTTGTGAGCTTTTGGCTTTTGATGTTGATCATGCGTATACACCTTTGATGGGCTCAAGTATTGGGCTTAGAATGATTCAAGAAACAATTTTTGGTTTCCATACCACGTAGAGTTCAATCACAAGCCTTTGGGCTTGAGCTCATTCATAGCATACAAGGTTCAAACAATTATGATGGGATCAAGCGTTGGACTTGAGTCATCATGGTTCAAACAACGGCCAAACAAATGCATAATGAAATACAATTTACATGGACTGAGCTAAAGGTAGGTTCTATGGGTCACTACAACATGGGTGGAAGGTAGGTTAAAGGTTCCCACAAGCTAAGATGTCGTACCTCCCAACTTGTGACGCCAGGAGCGCCGCGTTGGTCCGAACAATACAGTTTGTCCCTATGAACCACCATTGCATAACCATGATGATCCTTGTCGCGGTGGGTGGTAGGTTCACCGCTGGGTATGTGAGTCTCAAGAAGAGCACAATCCATGACTATTACTACCGGGCTTCCGAGCTAGCATATAAATAAAATAAATTTTATTCAAGTAAATGATGCATGACATGCAAATATAATGACATATTAGACATATTATATACAAAAAACAATAAACAAACAATGACATGGTTGGCCACCATAACCTAATTGAAGCTTAGCCCTCAATATCCCCAATGGAGTCGCCACTATGAGAGGCCGCGCCCCCGGCCCGTTTTTATAGGAATGTTGGGCCAAACCCACGTGAATGGGTGAAGTCATGTTATTGCCTCTCAAAATGGAGGTTCGACTAGTTATATTTTCCCCTTTAGATTAAGGGTTTTACAATGGAGTCGCCACTTATTTAATTGTTGGAATAAATAAGAAAACCATAATTGAAAAATTCATCATTTTATTAATTTGAAATTGAATTTACATTGAACATAGGAAATCACATGAGTTTGGTCCTAGATACAATCTAAGATAAAGTACATGGCTTTATTTACTAGTTACAATCTAGAAATTGAAAATTACAAGGATAAGCATTTGATCTACTAACCCTTCATCTAAGTTCGGAGGCTATGTTACAAGGTGGGAAGGTGTTAGGCACCCACCTTGCCCAGTGAAACCGGTCTTCTAGACTATGGTGGCCAACAATCATGTCACATCATCCAATATGTTATCAATTAATTTGCATGTAGAATTTGAAGTGTGTGCATGTGATAAACCCTAATTCAATTTATTAAGCACTTCATTTGGATTGAAAAATAAAATTCTAGTGAATGTGTGTGGATGGTGATAACCTAGATTCAAGGATTTGAAAGAATTATGAAACAAACATGTTTTTCATATTTTTGATGTAGATTTAAGATTAAAACTAGTGATATGCATGAACATGTGATGAACAACCAAGAATATGTGAAGAACATATAAGAACAATTAAGAACATTCAAACATATTGAAGGGAATTTAAATGATTACTATCATGCTTTAATCTTAAACCCTTATCATGGTAACACAAAAAACAAGTTAGGGAAATGGATTATACCTTCATATAAGATCCATACGGTGGAGGAAGAGACTCTTGGTGGAGGTCCTAAGGGTGAAGAAAAGAGGAACTAGGAAAGGGAGAGTGAGTCTCACTCAATACCTTGAGTCTCAGGAAGACCAAGATATGACAAGACTATTTAACTTCACTAGAACTCAAAAGGGGAGAAGAGAGGGGGGTTTTTGGTTCTTTGGAATGAAGGAGAGGGAGGATTTATATAGTAGTAGTTGAGAGAATATGAATGGAAGGCCATTTAATGAGGGTTGACAAGGATTATGAACCTAGACCTCATTTTAGCATTGGAGAAAATCTGGTGCATTAAATGGAGAGATTGGTGGGAGTGGGGAGCAAGCCAAAATTCGGTTTTCCCGTAGCTGCTGTAACAGCTTGTAGAGCCAATTTCGAAAAATCATATCTGATTCAATTCTGATCGAAATTGTCTTGTTCTTATGCTCAAATTGAAGCCCCGGATGTCTAGTTTCAAAATATTCTGAGAGATATCAATGAAAAGGTGAGCAGAGGTCATTTGTTAGAAAATGGTTTCAACACAATTAACATTAATAGGTCCCAAATTAGCTCCCGATTAACATTAAATGGCTCCAATCACTCCCATTTCAGACTTAATTGGTTCCAAATTTACTCTAATTAAAAGATAATTGCACAAATTACTCATTGAATAATTAATGTTTAACTATCTAATTAATTAGGTGTATGCAACCTCACCATAAAATGTAGTCCTAACCAATCAAATTATGACACATCATTGATATTAAATTGATTACACTTATAACCAATTGAAATCAATTGTTCATAATCACATATAGTCGGACTCAATTTGTGATAGTGCATCTCAGCCATTAAAACTTGATTTGATGATAACTTTCAATCTGGTGGTCCGATTAGGGCTTATGACCAGTCGATTTGATCGTTACAACATCAAGATCATTTTGGTGAAATGAGATTAAGGATCTAATGGTTAGAGTCAAGATGCATATTTTCAAGGTGAAAGTACAATTTTACCCTCTACATGAGGTTAAATGTTGGTTGCAAAATAGGGTGTCAACACTGCTGGGGTACCAATTAAGAAGGAGGCAGTAGAGACCATAAGTGCTGGTACTCCCGTTGGTATGAGCAAAGGAAGAGCAATTAAGCAGGAAAAATTGAAAAAGGTTAAAGTTGAAGAAAGGGCAGAGGGTATTGGCCCTGAAACGAAAAAGAGGAAGACTGGGAAATCATAGAAACAGTTGGTGCTTTCTGATGAAAAGGAAGTTAAGCAACCTTTGGCTATAAGGACCCGGGTGAAGACTAAGGTAGAGTCTTCTTTCTCCTAGGTTCTTGTGAGTTCTTTAGTCCATGGTTCTTTGGGACCTTTTGGACGCACTTGTAGTAAACAAAAGGGACCCGGAGACCCTGTAGAGAGAGAGAGAAGGGCAAGGCCTCTTTCCTTCTTCTCTATTTTATGTTGTAGTTTGTTGTTATTTTCTTGAACTGATAAGTGATTATTTTTCCTTTCAGTCCAAGCGTAAGTCCGACCCCAAGAAAGGTAGAAGTCAATCATCTGGTGAAGATGTGGTATGGTTTTCCTTCATTCGTGCCTTCTGTCGTTTGTTTTCATCCACTTCTCTAGTGCTGTATATTTGTGATGCCCCGTTACTTATGCTTTTTGTTGTTTGTGTTGCTGTTTTTTTTTTTTTTTTTTTGTGTGGAAGTTCCTCCTTCCACGGTTGGTAGGACTTTGGAAGAGGAAATGGTTGCAGCTGCATCTCATGGTGTGGAAGAGGATGCCCCTAGTGTTGGTATTACTGGGGAGGCCAGGCTGCCAATGCAGGGTGTCCAGGCTACCCAGGATCCTGAGGCTTCCCAACTTCCTGTGTCCCAAGGTCCCCAATCTAAGCAGATTCCCAGTCCCATTAAAATTACGTTACCTCAGACGGGGTTAAGTACAAAAACTTTGGGAGGCGCATCTCTATCCAAACAAACGGGTGAGATTTATTCTTTTATAATAACGTTTAATTCTATTTCTTTTGTATCCCCTTTTTCTTTTCAAGCCAAGCCATTGTGAGATCTACCTCTAGTGCTGCTTCTTCTTTAGAATCAGATGATTCTGAAAGTAGGTGTTGATCGCTCTTACTGCATTCCTTTTTCTTTCTTCCTTTTGTGCCCTTCTCCCTTTTTTTTGTTATGGCGAAGCCCCCTGTATCCTTACCCTCCTTTAGCCATTTTGCTAAGACTTCCTTACCCTTTCTTCAACTTGCTATGTGCTCTTTCTTAGAGTCCTCCAAGAACTTAGAGGAATAAGAGGAGGAGGCTCCGCCCTGAGAGGTCGATACTGGTTTCCCTTTTTCCCCTTCTACTTTCTTTTTTCCCTTTTTTTTTTTTTGAACTAAGTCTGTTTCCCCCTTTTTTTTATAGGAGTTGATACGGGTGTTAGAGATTCTAAGCTTGTGATTCCTGAGGGGGCTGTGGGATCCGTTCAGGTTGCTGATCTTTAAACTGCCTAGAGGGTTGAAGGCTCCTCAGCCCCTTCAGGTGGTGATACAACAATGAGAGAGGCTCCAGGAGTGGCTACTTTAGATCTTGCTTCAAGGCTCCCCACCTTTCTGGCTCGCTTTGATTTTCTGGGTTCAACAGCCTCCTTGCTAGCCACTTTCATCACTTTGGGCCCTCCTATGGCAGATTCTTATGCTTCTCTGTGCCTGTGGAAGGCCTGCCATTGCTAGAAGGGTTGTTCAAGAGTCATGGAGATTTTACCAGTGGTTTTAGAGGAGTTGTATTTTTGGGAAACATTCTAATAGAGCTACTATGTGCCGTGTTAATTTCCTTGAGAGATTCTTCACTAGACTCCTTATCTGAGGAAAGGCTCTTGGAGTGGAGGGTAGTGGTGCAGGAACTTTTAGAAGCCAAATTCAACTTGTCCTTCTTGCTGGAGTACTTGCGTTAACTGGCCTATGCATTATTCCGGAGGCAGGCTTCTAGGAGCATTAATGCTGACATTGCTGCTGCTGAGGAAGCTCTAGCTCGTGCTCACAAGACTTTGCAAGATTTGAAGATTAAAAGGCAGAGGGTTCTTTCTTTCTCAGCTGTCCCTGCCTTTTCCCAGATGGTTCTTTGTTGGCTGGCCTTATTTCCTAGCCTTTTCCCCTCTTAGTTGGTTTAGATGTGTATAAACAATTCGGGGTTGTATAATTTTCTATTTTTTTTTTGTTTGAACACTACTTTTGGTTTTTTTTTTTTTTTTTTTTTTTTTGCATAGATCTGTATTTGTGTTTCGAGACTGCTTCTAAGTGTTTGTGTTTCAGGATTGCTTCTAATTTTTCTTAATGGCATGTGGATCTGTTTTTTTTGTTTTTTTACATTGTCCTTTTTTTTCTTTTGTATTGAGTCCTGGGCCATGGTCCCTACAAGTTTTGCTGTAGGTTTCGGACCAGGTACCCTTGTGGTTGTTTTGCTGCACAAGTACTGAATTGGGTACACCGGGCGATTTCCTTTTTCCCTTCTTTTTTTTTGTCCCAATTCATGAACTTGGCAAGTCTTTTTGTCAAGTACTGGGCTAGGTATCCTGAGCATTTGCCTGGGATCCTAGATCATGTATTTGAAACTAGCTGTTTGAAACTAACTGTGGGGTGGGTCCTAGGACATGTATCAAACATTTTTTTGCCTAGGTGATAGGCCAAAAACGTATTGACCCCTTGTGATTAAATTAATTAATTAATTAGCCAAGTTATTAATTAATCAATTTAACATGCAAACGCGTGGTAGCACAAAAAAATCACCAATAAACTAATTATGCAGGGAAAAATAAATAACACGGTGATTTGTTTATGAATGGGGAAAACCTGACTGTAAAAACCCCACCGGGTGATTTTCAGGTCACCACTCCTGAAATTCCACTATTATTACAACAGGCGATTACAAGTAAAGGAATCCCAAGTACCTTACCAACCTACAGTTGAACCTTTACCCCAATACCCAATTGGACTTGTTCTGTAGTGACAATTTTCCCTTTTTATGCACGGCTCTCAAGTACGTGACTAACCAATTGCGCGGATCCCAGTACGCGACTTCAATCACAAACTAGAGAAAGTTTGTTGGCTGCAAAGTTCTTCAGTTCATCCCAACGATAACGATCAAGAAGATGCTTGGTCATAAAACTCTTTGGTGCAAATACACAACAACTTCTTCAATAGTGATGAACTAGGTCAAAACTTTGTCTCCGGTCACAATTTTCTTAAACAGAGTTTGCTCAATGCTTGTGCAACTTGTGAACCCTTTGACGGCTCTTAAAACAATCCTTTTATATGTCTAGGGTTATGAGAAAAGAAGGCCCAAAGACACATCCACGGATCCCAAGAAATTAGATCAGAAATTCTGATTTTGTAAACCTCGACAGATAGAAGCTGTCAAGCATCTGTCGAGATAACTGTCGAGCCACGCGCAGAATAGCTTCCTTAAACCTCGACACATGCTAGCTGTCGAGGTTTAGTAACTTTGCACTTTCAGCTTGTTTTCTTGAATAGACTTGAAGGCTTCAACACTTGATCTTGAAACATGGTTTCTTGAAGTATTTCAACACATCCTAGATCTACCCAAATACAAGTAAAGTGCGTTTTGTCAAAGGATTAGCCAATTACATAAAAGAATGACATATGTTTTTAACAAGTGAACCACATATGTCCTAACACCAAGTATCCTCCCTTGATTCCGCCCATGCTTGGACTTTGCAATACTTAGGATTTAATAGCTAAGGAGAAATAAAGAGAGATTTTATTGAATCAAAACATAATCACCATTCAAGGAACACAGCAAAGTCAACAAAGATAGTAAGGATCACAGAGTGTCCTTCTACCATAGGTTCCTAAACAAAATTATTTAAGTGATACTTCATAATAAAAACAAGGAGAATGTTGAAAAACACTTAGCAAGTTGGAGAGTTGGCAAAAAGGATCTCGGTGTACTGAGACCTCTCCCCTCTTATGCATAGTACTGTTTTAGCCACTTCCCATTTATGGGCTCTGTCAAGACTCTCCCATCTTCCTTTGTAAGGTAGTAATACCCACTATCATGAGCCTCTTTGATGATGTAGGGTCCCTCCCACTTTGGGACAAATTTGGAGGGTCCTGGTAGGTTCCTCCTTACATGCTCTGCTGTCCTTAATACCAGCTGCCCTTTAGTGAAAACTCTTGGGAGTACTACTTGTGCATATGCTCTAGTCATTCTTTGCTGGTACCTCTGGCTTCTTCTCCTAGCTAGTTCTCTTTCTTCCTCTACCCCTTCAAGGTCTGCTAATCTCCTTTCATTGTTTGTGTCCTCGGTTTCCTCTTGGCTTTCTTCGAGTACTACTCTTGGTGTAAGAACAACTAATTCCACTGGACTGATAGTTTCTGTTCCATAGACTAGGGAGAATGGTGAGAATCCCGTGGCTGTCTTCATAGAGCTCCTGCATGCCCAAAGTACATCTACCAAATGGTTACTCCACTTCCCTCCATACTCCTGCTTCATCTTCTTAGGGATCTTCAGCATCACCCTATTAGTGGCCTCTGCCTGGCCATTTTCTTGTGGGTAGTACGGCGTAGATCTTCCATGCTTGATGTAATATGCCTCAGTCAACCCCTTCATGTCTTTGTTTATGAATGGGGTCCCGTTGTCACTAATCAACCTCCTAGGGATCTTAAACCTTGTAATGATATGCTCTCGAATGAAGTTTGCTACGGCTGCCCCAGTGGCCTTTTTCAAAGGGATAGCCTCTACCCATTTTGTAAAGTACTCGGTAGCTGCCAAGATTCATATGTAACCATTGGATGAGGGGTTTATAGGCCCTATGAGATCAAGTCCCCAAGTATGGAAAGGCCATGGCGTTGTCATATCCTGCAACATATTTGGGTGAGTATGGATTGCATCTCCAGGGACTTGATAGGGATGGCAGGTTTTGACTAGCTCCTCGGAGTCCCTTTTCATTGTTAGCCAGTAGTACCCCAACAGTAGTAACTATTTATAGAGCCTCCTTTTTCCTGGGTGACTTCCACAACCACCGGAATAGACTTCCCTGGCTTTTCTTAGACCCAGGCATCTTAGGGGATCCCCACTGTATCCCTTTTTTAATAGGATCCTATTCTGTAAGAAGTACCTGACCGCAAGTTTCTTGAGTTGGTGGGCTAGCGTCTTGTCAGTTGGTAGGGTCCCTTGAGCCAAGTATTCCATGAAGGGAGTCCTCCAATATTCTGTAACAGATAAAGCGTAGCTCTCTTCCTTGTCCACCGAGAATTGAAATTCTTGACATTTTTCCTGTATAGTTGCTGCCTCTTTGTTCATATTAGGCCAGTAGTATTCCATGTGTTGCATTCTTCTATATAGGCTGATCTTTTCTGAGGTCCCGTAGACTTGGGTATGTAGCTCTTCTAATCTTAGTTTTCCTTCCTTCTCGTTGATACATCTGGATATGATCCCTCCAGGCAGCCTCCTGTATAGTTCCCCTTCTATCAAAGCGTAGTCCCTCAGTTCTTTGATACTCCTTCTGGATCTTGTCTCTTTCATTTTTTCTTTGACTTTGCTCCTTCAATCCCACTATTTGGACTCTCCAAGGGATATCTTTTGGAGGATTCTTATGATAGAATGTTCCTACTTTCCTATTCTAACCAGCGTGTCCCTTCCTTTGAATGGTACTTGGGATCCTAGGGTGGCAAGCGCATCAGAAAACATGTTCTCACTCCTCTGAGTGTATTCTATGCTAAAGGTCTGGAATTCGTGCTCCAGCCTTTGCACCCAAGTCCTGTAAGTTGCTAAACTTTGTTCTCTTAGTGTAAAGTCGCCTTTCACCTGAGAAACCACAAGGTTAGAGTCCCCCAATACTCTCATATGCTTTACTCCTATACTGAGTGCTACAGTTAATCCGGTCAAGTATGCCTCATACTCGGCTGCATTATTCGAACAGGAGAAACTGAGCTTGAAAGATAAAGGTATGGTATCCCCATCCTCATAGCTTAGTACAACTCCCACTCCATTTAAGGTCATTGTAGCTGACCCATCAAATCTCATTGTCCATTTCTTCCCTGCGATCTATGCCACTGCTACCTCACCCGGATCTCTTCACTCAGTGAACTTTCTTCCTTTCCTGGGAACTGTGCTAGTAGATCTGCTATGGCTTGGCTTTTGACAGCCTTGGGGGTCCTGAGGCCTATATCGTATTGAAAGAGCAAGACCAACCACTGTGCTATTCTTCCTGTTAGGAGGGGCTGATGTAGGAGTGCTTTTATGGGGTATGACTTAGTCACCAAAAGGATTTGGTGAGCTGAGAAATACCTCTTCAGCCTTTGGGTCGCGTAGATAACCACTAGGCAAGCTTTCTCTATCCTGGGGTACTTGGTCTCAATATCCTTGAGTGTCCTACTTACATAGTAGACAGGCTGCTCATTCCCATCATCATTCTCCTGTACCAGCAGGGCTCCTATTGCTTGAAAATTTGATGCTAAGTACAGCAACAGGGGTCGCCCACGTACTGGTGCTTGGAGAGTAGGCAAATGATTCATGATCTGCTGAATCCTTTGGAAGGCTTCCTGTTGCTCCGTTCCCCAAGTGAACCCAGTTCCTTTCTTTAACAGTTTGGATAAGCCACTTGTGACTGAAGCTAGCCCTGGCACAAATCTCCTAATGTAGGAGACCCTCCATAGGAAGCTTTTGAGCTACCTTACTGTTGTTGGTGTTTTCATTGTGGCAATGGCTGTGGCTTTGGCTGGATCTACACTTATGCCTCTGTGATGTACCAAGAACCCAAGGAACTTTCCTGCAGACACTTTGAAGGCACATTTCATGGGTTCATGCGTAGTTTGTATTCCCTGCACCTTTTGAAAACTTGTTCAAGTACCTGAAAGTGTCCTGTCCTAGTTTTTGATTTGACCACAATATCATCCACGTAGTCTTCCATCTCCTTATGCATCATGTTGTGGAAGATGGCTATCATGGTTCACTAGTATGTGGCCTTTACATTTTTGAGGCCAAAGGGCATCACAGTGTAATAAAAATTCCCAATTAGGGTCCTGAATGCCGTATTCTCGGCATCTTTGGCAGCTATGCGAATCTGGTTGTACCCACTATACCCATCCATGAATGAAAACATGGAACTTCCCGCAGTTGAATCCATAAGGAGGTCAATATTAGGCAGAGAGAACTCATCTTTTGGACACGCCTTGTTCAGGTTGCGGAAGTCCACACAGCAACGGATCTGGCCATTCTTTTTCTTCACAGGTGCTATGTTGGAAAGCCATTTGGGATGTTGAATGGGCTTGATAAAACCAGCTGCTAGTAGCTTCTTGACCTTTTGAGTTATCTGAGTTTCTACATCAGTGTGTAAGACCCTGGTTAGTTGGATTACTGGCTTGACCCCTGGGTCCACGCTGAGAGCATGGACCATTAGCCCAGGATCCAGACCAGGCATCTCATCATAGGTCCATGCGAACACATGCATGTATTCTTTGAGCAAGGCCACCAATGGCTCATATTCTTGTGCTGTCAACTAACTACTAATGAAAACAGGCTTCTGGGATCCCAGCTCGGCCCCCAAGTTTATTTCCTCTAATTCTTCCTCAGGCTAGATTTGTATCTCTTTAACTGGTTCCTTTGGGACTTCCTCTTAAGCCACCATACATTCTGGTGGTCAGGGACCCTCCTGCATAATGCACTCAAGCCCCGCGCACCTTTATATGTGGTAAATCAATCTTCCTCTGGGTTCCCGTACTACTACACATTCCCGAGATCTTGAGGCGCTGGGCTCCCTTTTTTGCCTTTTTCTCTTCAGGAGGTCTCTTAAGTCGCGGGTACCTCCTCCTTCTTCTTCTTCCAAGATAGGTGCTCCTGGGGTCCCTGGCATGGGACTCTCATTGTCTGGTTCTAATTCGTCATAGAACATTGTTTCCACAAAATTTATTTCTCCTTAACTGAATGGGTTATGGTTGGCAGGGATCCTTACGGGCCTTCCTTTAACGCATTGATGGTACGTGGATGGTATAAGGCGGTGCTTATGGAGCCATGGTTGTCCCAGCAGTACATGGTAGGACACCTCTAAGTTGATTACATGAAATCTAGTTAAGGCTACTATTGGCCCTACTCTTAGGGCTAGCTATACATATCTCTCGGTTGATTATGCTAATCCTCCAAATTCGATTATCTCCATGGGAGCCTCCAGGATCCTTCTGCTAGCTAGGCCTACGGCTTCCAGGGTATTTAGCGCTATAAGGTTGAGTGATGCCCCTGTGTCTACCAATGCTCTTCTAATTTGGACACCATTTATGGTGGCCATTAGATAAAGGGGTCTACGGTGGTCTGGATGCTCAACCTCCATGTCCTCATCAGTGAAGGTTATGGCATTGGTTGTCTCCAAGAAAGCTCGACTAGCATATGATTTTGCTGTGAAATAATCCATTCCCGAATCTGCTGCTATACTCATGAGAGACTCTATGACCACCTTTCTTGCTTCTGGTCCAAATCCCAGCTAGTTGAATAATGATCTGAACTTGGGATTCTTCTGTAGGGTCCTGATTGTGCTCAGGTGGAAGGATCTTTCTGATTCTTCTGCTTCTACTGGGTTCCCATGGATCACTACAGCCACCACCCCCTTCCTTTTGTGGTTGGGCAAGGGGTTCCTTTGTACTTCTGGCTCTTTCTGAGTGAGCTCTAGGGTTCTTTCTCTTAGTTTCTTGTGAAAGAGCTTGCGGAGGGTCCAGCAATCCTTGGTAGAATACTTGACATAATTATGAATCCTGCAAAATAAGGGATTTTTCCTTTCTTCCTCTGTTGGTGGCTTGGACACGGTGAATGGCCTAACCACTCCATCCCCAATCCATTTGTCCAAGACGTGGTTTAACTCTTCTGCGGTATATGGGATCACCGATGGTTCCTCGAACACCTTTCCATCAGACCTCTTCCTTTTCTCTCCCACTGATGCTGTCATGGCTTGGGATGCTGGCATCCTTTTTGTGCTCATAGTTTGTGCTGTCCTTCTAGTTCTCTGTAACAGGTCAGCGAACTGTGTGATGCATAGATTTTCAAGGTTGAGTCTGTAATCGAAAAGCATGTTAGATATGCAAGTTTCTATGAGTTCTTTTTCTTCATGGTCCCCACAATAATCTAGAGACACATCTTCAAACCTTTTGATGAACTGGACGGGATCTTCTCTAGGCCTCTACCTTACCATCTGAAGGCTTTGGAAAGTGACCTTGTCCTCACCAGGGTAATATTTTGCACAAAATCTCTCCATCATCTTGTCCCAGGTTTTAATGGACCCAGGTCTCAGCATGGTGTACCAAGTGTATGCTCTGTCCACTAAAGATTTAGCAAACTCTCTTAGACACAGCTCTCGGTCTCCTGCGTAGGGGCCTATGGTGTGAACGAACCTACTCACATGTTCCACGGCGCTCCCATTTCTTCCATCAAAAGGATGGAACTTTGGGGGTTTATATCCTTTTGGGTATAGCTTGCCAAGGAGTTCTGGTGGGAATGGGGGATCCCGAGAAAATTACTTAGGGATCCTCGAAAGTTTTTCCCTTTCTTGGTCCAGGAGGGCACTGACATCTGCCAGTGTTAGGTACTGGGGGTTGGTTCCTCCTCCCACTACTGACCCTCCCTCTGGCTGGGTTCTATCTAGGTTGCCCACAAGGGGGCATTGTCCCTGACTTCTTACGTCTTGCCTTCTTTGAGAAGGCGAACCTCTTGCTACAAATCCTTCAACATTGTAGCCATTCGAGCCATCGGGTTTGGCTTCTGCCTTGTGTTCCTTTGCTCTGACACGACCTCCTGCTCTGTCAGGGGCACATTGCCTTTTTGTTTGAAGGCCACTTCATTTTCTCCCATGAGCTCAGAGGCCGTGGGTGGCATATTAGAACCTATGCTGTTCCTTGGTCTTGGAGGCATGCTCTGCGAAGGGATTGTTTCTTCCCTTTTCTTTACCTAGTCCCCAGCGGAGTCATCAAAATGTGAGAGTGCCTTTTTTCTTCAACACAGTGGCCCAAGGATCCTGGGCCAAATAATTGTTGTTGGTGGATTGGGATTGGTTCACCGCAGCTAAAGGGCTGTTTAAGAACCAAGTGGTGCACAGGGCAGGTTTCCTACAACACAAATAAACTAATAAGCGAGAATATCTGCATTGAATGACAGCTCAAACAGCAAAAAAATGCGTAGTAGTAAAAAATATAGTAAAATAGGGGTTAGGGATCCTCGGATTAATGAGAGGCATTTTATTAATTTTCTTTGATTATGATTATAGTGTGCTCACTAAGACGTAATACAAGGTTCAAATTAACTCAAAAATTGCAGAGTTTGATGGCTATTCAAGCCTCTAAGACTTGCAAAGTTTGAATCTTTTTGAATCCAAGTATGTGCTATAGTGGCTGTTTTTGGGATACCGGGAGACAATCCTCTGTTTTTTCTTGAATTTTATAGAGTTCTTTCTATGGTTCTATTATGATTTCTTTTCTCAAATCAAAATGATGATGAATGAATGCCCTTCAGCATGGGTTTTCTCTTCCTTTTATAGTGCGACTCTAGGGCTCCGGGGTACTAGTGATTTCTCTTTTTTGCCCCTTAGAGCTCGTGCTATGTTAGTTACCCAGGGGCTGGTCCTTTCCTTCTTTCTCATAATTTCTTCCTTTTGGTTTGACCAAGCTGAAAGCCCCTAGCTAACTTTCTATTCCCAGATCCACTCAGGTTGCTGATCTTAGCTATTTGGCCCTCTTCACCTTTTCAGCTTTTGGCTGCCGTCCATCCTTGTCATTTTTCCCAAACAGTCGAAATCTTTTACTGCTGGGTTGAAAGCTCCCTTCCAGCCACTTCTACTTATGGTTTTCTCATTCTTGGTTCCTTGGGGTACAATTCCTTTGTTCATGAATGTTTGCTTTATACTTTCTGATCCCTTACTGCATGGCTGGGCGTTTGAGACTCGTTTGTCCTTCATCCTTTATGCTTTTTTCCTTTGAGCTGTTTCAATCTTACTTAAAGCGTGTTGTGCGTCCTAGGGATCCCTGGGCTCTGATCATCTCCGGGATCCCGGCCCAGTTCTTCCTATTGGGCTTCTTTTGGCTTACTGATCTTGGCCGGCTAGGCCTTTCCTTTGCTTCATGGATTTTAAAGCCTGTTCCTTCATGGGTCTTTGGATCCCAATTCTTTGGACTTTTCACCATTTTCTTCTTTCTTTTCCTATTTTCTTCATTACATGAGCCCAGCTCTTTTATTTCTCAAGCTTTATTTCCTATGAAGTTAGCCCAATGTGTTATTTCTTTGGGCCTTGGGCTGTGATTAATTTTGAGCCTCAACACGTTTTCCTTTCTTTTGATTTTCTTCATTATTTGAATATTTGCTAGTCCTAACCCTCTTCTTTTTACAACAAAAGCTCATCCTAATTTGAAGAGGCGATATCAAGAAAGGGTCCAAGTTGCTTTGGATTTTTCTCTTTGCATCAAGGATTTCAATGAGTTTATGAATCTGATCATTGTACGATCACTACCTAGGAACTGAACCCTTAGACTATGCCTAGAGGTTGCTTCTTAGGGTGGAGAGGAGTAAGTTTCTGGCTATATGATCTTACCTCGTCATTCTTTTTTCCTTTGTCATTTCCTTATGGACAACTTATGCTGTTTTGCAAGCATGGCCACTCACTTTAGTCAGGATAGGTACACTCATGCTAAGGAGAAGAAGAATCAACCTCTATCGGAGATTTCCATGCCACCTGCCAAGAGGCAGAAGACTGGGAGTGGAGTTGGGATCGTCCTCTCCACCCCTGTCTATACTCCTTATGTCCCTTCCCTAGTTATGTCGATTGAAGAGTTGCCTTCCCCACCTCGAACTTGCAAAGGAAAAGAGAAGAAGGGCGAGAATGTGTGGACAAATCTCGCTACCGCACTTGGACGGGCTTATAACGTCATTTCTGATGACAAGCTTAAGGCTTTAAATGATAATGGAGGTTGTAAGATTCAACTCTTGGATCTCTCTCCCACTAGAATTTTTAAAAGAAAGGTTTTTATTTAGAAAACATGTGTAATCTCATTGTACACAGCCTTGCACTTCATTAATGTTTTAAAAACTTAGTGAAATTTTCAAAATTCAGTACGTTTGATTGGTTGAACCTATTACTAAATTGATCGAAAAATTGAAGAATTTCATCATAAAGCCTCTGCCTGATTTGATTGATTCTCAATTCCTATTCGATCGATCGAAAAGAACATTTAATTAATTGAAAGGAATTCTCAATCGATCGAGACTCATGAAACTGAATTTTTCAGAATTTTTCTAGTAACTGTTTTTGTCGTTTCACATAAGCAAAACACAATCCCTTGATTATAATAGAATGGGATCAAGATCAAAATTGAATTTCATTGATGCTATAGTCATAAAGTTCAATTGGGCATACTTAACATTAAACTAAAACAACATCACAACATCAATTTCAGTTTTATCAAACAATAATTCTAAAACTAAACTATGTAGAAAATTACTGTAGAATTTTCAAATACCATGAAAATAATTTTCTTTGATTCTAAAACTCACTCAACATGTTATACAAACATGAGATTGAAGACTGCTTTGATACCAATTGTTGGAAAACACATTTTTGCATCTTATACAAAAACACACAGTGGAAATAAACGGATCTACTACATTCATGTGAGATAAAATGGAAGATTTGTATTTTAGAAACAAAGAATAGGAAGGCGTACCTTGATGCAATAAAAAAAAAAAAATTTGAACTTGGGAAGACTTTCAATCTTCACTCCAATTCCACATATGCCCAAGATGTGTAGTCTCTCAATCAGTTCTATACGTATTTGTTCAAGAGAATAATAAAGTGTTATGAGAAATCTGTATGTTTCTCTTAGCAATTACTTTGTTTAATAACTCTTATTAAATAAATAACTGATTATCTAATTGGGTTAGTTTTTTAGGCCAGCCCAATTGGGCTTTAGTGTGTGGCTTGGAGTGGGACCAAAAGGAACAAATAAAGCTCTAGCTCTAATGGGATTCAAGCTTATTTGTCAACTCTTGACAAGCCCAAAGTTACCATTAATTATATTTAATACCACTATATAAATATAATTGCACCCTAGACCTTATTAATAAATTATATCCCAAGACTTATATTAAACATTAAACCCCTTCATGAAAATATTCGTAGTAATACAAAGTCATAATATATAATTGTCAGTTTGAAGATTATTACGTCTTGATTCTTGAGTACCTGATTTAATCCTTTAAGTTATTCATATATATTTATAAAATCCAATTTCATAAAATAAGAACTTTATTAGCTTTTTACAAAAGTGGTTATGCCTAACACTCTGAATAACCTAAATCATTAAACTTATCTCAAGGGAATATTTATATATCTATAAAGATATTATGAATTTCATCTTGAGAATATGTGTTCCTTCAACACTATGTGTGGTTGCCCAACATGCTAAGGTTTTGACCGTTAAATTAGATCTCACTCCTGATATATCAAAGCAACTTACATTTCATGATCGGGTTCATTATTCTCTCAGGATTGTGAGTTTATGTAAATAAACTTCGTGAGATTTATTATTCATTTGACAGTTATTAATAAAATAATAAATCTCACAGCGGTCTAGTTCAATATGTCTTATACACTTTATAGGGGCCTTTCTCGTGTTTTGGGTTGGGCTGTGCTGCCTCTTGCCGTAATGGGCCCTAGTATTTCTGAGTAGGAAAGTTGAGACCGGCCCAACTGTAACTCACCTTGGGCCAGCTTGTGCGCAAACTAAGCCTTGTTCGCCAAGAATGTTCTCATGGCAAGTTGAGCTGTCATAAATGGTTTTACTGCAGGCAGGTATAATAATAATGAAGAAAATAGAGTACAGTGGCCTATTCTTAATGGAAGAATGACCGAGTAATCACAGTAATGGCAATAACAATGATAATAATGGCTTTCACAGAAAAGAGTAATTAATTAAGCGATAATAGGAGTTAATCAGAATAAATATCAAGTCAAGCTTGAGTCCACGATGGCAAAGAAAACCAAGAAGGAAGTACACTTCCTCTTAATGAAACTAATCTCCCAGGGGAATATCCTGCTGCGAAGATTAATGACTTTGAGGGAATCGGACCTAAATGACAAGTGCCCAAAGGAATTTCTATTGCCTAATCGTCTCCCAGAGAGTGGGATTTTAAGGGGGAGAGAAGGGAACCGACCTACTGGTGCATGCCCATTACACTCTTTCTCTCTATTTCTTGTTTACTTTCTTATCTTTTATTCTTTCTTTTCTTTTTCTTTTTTTGTCTTTTTTTTTACTTCCTGGTACCTCTATTTTTCGATCCTCTCTACAGGGCACGACAAGGGTCCTTTTATAGGGCCTGCCATGACTGAATTTTACCACCTTACCCTCTAACCGCCTTTGTCTGGTTTAGGCGTACTTGCCAACCACCCAGGAGCTCATCTGTGTTCCCTAGACAAAGGTTGGTTTGTGTTGTTTGTTAGTCCGCCGTGGCACTTTCTCCTGCCACGACGTAAATGCTATTTCTCTCTCTCCATGGCATACACCTGACGTTTCCTCCCCAATCTTGCCTCTTTTGGGCGGTCTGTCATCCCAGCAGGACGTACCTTCCAAAAGGGCTTGGGCAGGAACCGCAAAATAGATCTTTTCCCCTCTTCCCACACTAAACCACACCCCCTTTACCTCTTACCTCTGGCCCATGGCCTCACCATGTCCCATATTGGCTGGGTACAAGCTAGTGGTGCTTGGGCCTTGCGCGTGCTTTCCTGTTATGTACGTTCAAAATCTGCCTGCGGCTCATGTATTTGCCGTGATCTGGAGCTTTGTTTGCACAGTCTGCCGTGCTCCTTTGTTCTTTTACGTGAGCCGCTTTGCATAATTCACTGTTTCCCTTTAGGGTGGGCTTCTTTTAATACTAGATCTTACATTTCTCTTGGCCCATTTCTTGGTTGCCCTCATGTCCGGCCACATTACTTGGCCTGCCATGGCTATTTGCTCCTGCTAGGCCTCTTTTCAAGCCTGCCATTTCATTCTTTCCCCTAGTAGCTTAATATGGCCACTGGTGTTCTTACTTATGGGCTCCAGTGTCCCTTTCTTTTCCTTTTGGGCCTGCAGCCCATTTACTTCCTTTGGGCTTCCTCGGCCCATTTACTAACTCTGCATTCCCATGGGCTATTACTAACTTGATTGGGCTTCCCCGGTCCAACCTCCTTATTCTCATCCTTGGGGTTCATGGGCTTGCCATCAACCCCTACTTTCTTTGTTTACATTGCCTTGGGCCTGCCGCGGTCCATTCTCACTTTTCCATACCATATACTGCCCATGGGTGCCATCTTTCTCCTTCCGGGCCCTTTAGGCCCATTTGTTTCTTTAAGACCCATTTGTTCATGTTATGGGCCTGTGATCCATTATTCCTGCTGCTTGGGTTTAATAGTTTTATTCTATGCGTGTCACTTCTATTTGCTGCCTGTTTTGCTGAGTTGGGCCTGTTTTATGAAAATGACCCTTAACATTTAGCCCCCTGAACATATGGAGCGTTCTTGTGGTTCATATGTGAATGAAGGACCCTTTTTTCTTTTTCACTTTCCTTCTTTCCTTTCCTTCACGGGCTTTAAAAAAAAAAAAAAAGTACTCCTTCCTGCATATATTTTCTTTTCCTGTCGTGAACAGTGGTGACTCTTCAAACTTCCCAAAATGGCAGTTGCTTTAAAACATAACTGCTGCCTCATTAATTTCACTCTTTCCTCAATGGCTAACCAGTCGCCTCCCTTCACTCCGGCATTAATAACCCAGATACTTAAGAAGAGAGTCCCTTCCCAACACAGCCACAAACTCCTTCTATTCCAAAATATCTTCCTTCCCTCACTATTTTCTTCTTTTCGAACACCCAACCCCCTCCTACTCCGATCAAATTCTCACGCCATGGCACCGGTGAAAACCCAAGCCTCTTCCCGCCGTAAAGGGAAAAGTATCGCTTTGGATCCTTCGATGGAACAAGAAGTAGAAGAAGAGGCCGTGCACTTTGATTCGGACCATTCTGGTGAGGAGGAGGCGCAGCGTGACCCAGATAGCGAGTGCGCCCCATTGATCGACCCTTGGTACATTACTAGCCCCAACTTCCCCAAGGCTCCTGGAGATTACGTGTTGCCACCGCTGGGCCGCGTGTGGCTCGCTCTTTGCCGGTGAAACCCTGATGTTTCTTGGGCTCCAGTGTCTTCCTCCATCTCCGACTTGGTCATTCGTCAAGGTGTCGCCCTCCCTGTACCCATTCATTTTGAGTTTGGGTCGGGCACTGCCTTGGGTTGGAAGGAGTGGGTCGACAGTGAGTTATCTGACATAGGTTTCATGGGTTTGCTTCAGAGGGCCGGTGTTCTAAGGGCCGTCATTCTTTCCCGAAGTCTATCCAACTTCCGAGATCTTTACAATCTTCATCATTTGGTTCGCCGGTGGTGTGCCACCACTCACACATTCCACTTTTCTTGCGGCGAACTCACTGTTACTCTTGAGGATGTGGCTAACCAGTTACTTTTGCCGATTCTTGGTGATGTTGATCTTGCCACCATTGAGCTTTCTTCGGAAGAAGAAGTCATCGAAGCGGAGTTGAAGAAAAGGATGGCCAGAAATGCCAAGTTATCTTACTGGGTTAGTTCTTCATCCAAGTTTTCTGTTGTTGCCTACCGTGCTGCTTTCATTGCTTTTTGGCTTTGCAAGTTTTTTTTGGGTCCTATCCCCATTATGCTATAAAGCTCTTGTATTTTCGCTTGGCCATAAAAATATCTACCGGAGTGAATCTGCCGCTAGCCCCCATGTTTTTGGGGCATCTATATGTTCAACTGGATATCCTGCGGAGTGACGAGAGTCAGGCTGGCTCTTGCCACATAGTTGCTTCCTCTGTACACAGCACCGTTCTCCAGCAGTTGTTGTTTGAGCGTTATGCTCAATACTTGGCGAAGTGTAGGCCTATCAGATTTGCTAAAGAGAAGTACCAATCCTGTCTGCAAGCGATTACTGATTTCTATGACAGATTCGAGTCCGATTTTCCTCTGTCTTTTCGTTGGTCCGATTTGAAGCCCATCAATTATTCTGTTGTTGAGTCCTTCGATGAAGGTATTGGTTTTTCCTGGAGAGCTTATAGACATTTGCGTTTCGGTTATACTTGTGTTGATTCTGCAATGGGTTCGTTTGTTGATACTATTGGTACTACCACTCCGCTGGCTGGCTTTGATGAGACAGGTATCACTTATTTGGCTGCCACTAATGCCGGATGGTTGCCCTATGTAGCAGGCGAAGGTGTCAGGTTTGTCCATTATCCTACCAACCATGTAAGGAGACAATTTGGGTTGGATCAGGATATTCCTGATGATCTCTCCTTCCTCGCAGAGTCTCCTACTTCAGCTAGACCCTTTCTTCGGCATACTGCTTATGATTTTTGGAGACAGCGCTCTAGCGCAGTCGCAGTTCCCGGTTCTCTGAGGGAAGGCCTTTGCACTTCTGCTATGCACAGCTATTGGCAGGCTGTAATAACCTCATTTGATACAGAGCTGGCTGGTAGTCGAGGTTTCTCTCCCATTCCTCCTGAGGGACTTAGCATGGTTATCTCTCTTAATCCTTGGTTGCTCCTTCCTTCGAGGTCCGTCTTGGCCTATGCTAGGAAACAAAGCCGATCCGCCATCTTTGAATGGGACGAGGAGAAGAGAGGATGGTATTGGTATACAGGTGATTACCCCTCAAGTTGGGAGAAGAGAGTTAAAGTAGTAAATATTCCTGCGTCAGCCAAGAAAGTTCCTACCAAGCTTAAATCTACCAGCAAGCCTAAGTCTGCCACCCCTCAGCCAGCCACAGGTGCTCCTTTTTCCAGCAGGACACGGGGTAGCAAGAGAAAGACAACTCCCTATCCTGCATCTGCTACTGAACGAAGGGTACGTCATGTTAGAAATTTTGCCTTGTTTCCTGCGTTTTGATTTTAACTTTCCTGTGGCTAACCCATGTCATGCCCACTAACTTCTTTTCTTTAACGTTGTATCTTGTCTCCCTTTTCCTTTGCCGTCTAAGCACACGAAAGATACTTCAGCCGCTCACCCTATTGAGCTTGATGAGCCTGACTTTGAGGTACGTTTCTTCTTGCTCTTTCTCCCCATTATTTTATTTTATTTTTTTTACTTGCACGTGTTCAGCCTGCTACATTTTTTTTTGTTACATTACTTGCCTAAAGAGTTACTTTGATCTTCGAATCTCTCTCTCTTTTGTCTTTTAGGATGAGCCTGAGCCTCTTTCTATATACCGCCTTACTGCCGAGGAGCTTTCTGCCCTCATGGGCACACCTGCGGAGGGCTTTTTCGTTGGGACTGAGTTTGCAACATCTGCCCCTCCTGCAGCTATTAGCGGAGTTCCTACTGAGGCTGCTACCTCTCTCGCTGGACTGGTACCTATGGATGAGGGTACTCATACCAGGGAGGTTAGTGAGGTCACCCCTACTCCTGCCGCGACACCATCCGTTCAAAGGGAAGCCACCCCTACTGCTGCTACCCAGATCGAGGCTATTCTTGCTACACCTCTTATCATTTCCACTGGTGACCCCTTTGCTGCTCTTTCTCAGGCCGTGCAGGGTGGTTCTTCTCTGGTAGTTACTCCCTCTTCTATTCCTGTTTTTGCCACACGTGGGCCTCGTGTTGACTTGTCCTCAGAGGAGTCTAAGGAGATCTTTAAGGATCCTGAGGATGAGCCTGTCCTGGGGAAGAGGCTTTCTGAATCTGAGGAAGAGGGGAGTGTTCCACCTGAGACAATGGGTATGTGCTTTCTTCCTTCCTTTCTCTTCTTCGTTAAGTTCACTCTTCTCCAATTTTTTTTTTTGATAAGTTCCCTCCTCCTCTTTATTTGCATGCCTATCTCTCTGTTTGTAGAGACATTCGAGGAGTTAGGAATTGCAGCAGACGTAGGGGTGTCTGCGGCAATTTCTCCTGCCATGCCCACAATAACTATTCCTGCCACATCTTTTGTACCTGTTTTTGCCGTATTCACAGCGTCAGTTTCTGCCATCCCCTCTATGCCTATGTCTGTTTTTTCTACAGCCCCCATTGTTACTGGTCCTGGTAAGCTTTCTTTTCCCCTTGTCTATTTTGTCCCCGTGGGCTTGTCTCCTTCCTCTTTCCCTCTTTTTATTTTTTTATTTATTTTATATATATATATATATATATATGCCTTGTGCTTTCTTCGGCAGGTCCACTTCCTACAGTCCCATTTCAGTTTGAAGCGGGCAGCAGTTCCACCACCCTTCTAGATCTTGCGGGGGAAGCTGCAGCCTTCTTTACGCGTTTTGACTAGTCCGAAGTAAATGACCTTGATCCTGCCGCTTTCTGGGGCTCTAGGCCTCCTTACATAGACTTTCATGGCTTCAGGGTCCCCAAGGACTGCGCTTCTCATTTGGTGATGATCTATAACAACCGTGGAGACTTTATTCGGGGATTCCGGCTTGGCCGATCCGCTAGGGAGCATTTTTTGAAGATGTTGGGATGCGTGTTGAATGACATCGAACATAACTTTGTTGATACTATCTCCACCGAGAGGATCTTGCAGTGGAGAGCTGCGGTGCAGGAGCTTGTCAGCGTTGGTTTTGCCGTGGAGTTCATTTTGGATTACGTTAGAGAGATTGCTCGGGCCGTTTTCATGAGGAGGGTCCGGCCCACTGTTGATGCTATTGACTCTCGCCTTGAAATTCTGAGGAAGGAGGTGGCAGACTTGGAGGGCCGTCGCGAGCATCTTCTGTCTAGTATTGGCGGGTCCGATCGTTTTGGGGATCAATCGCTTATTTTTGGACTCCACTGATGATGATGCAGTTTCTTCCTTGTTTTGTTGTTTCCTTTACTACTTTATCTTAGTACGCTATGTTTCCTACTTATTTGGCTTAGTTTGCCACAGTTTGGGTTTTGTAACTTAACTTTATGATGCTACACTTATGATGCTACACTTTGCTACTCTTTTTTTTTTTTTTTTTTTTTTTTTTTTTTTTTTTTTTTTTTTGCGTTTGCTATGACATATGATAATAAATACTTCGTGCTTTTCATTGCATCCTCATGAAAGCAAGCTACAAAAATTTGACTTGTGATATAGTCACTTTGAAAGATTAAAAAAAAAATAAAAAATAAAAAACAAACAAAGTAAAGGGAAACATGACAGCTTTTTCAACAAAACAAAAGGAAAGAGATAGTCACATGGTTTTTCCTCTTAGGCGTAGTAGCGTTTCAACCATTTCCCATTGATGGGATCCGTTAAGTCCTTGCCACCCATCTGAGTTAAGCGGTAATATCCACTTGGATGTGCTTCTCTTATCACAAGGGGCCCTTCGCACTTTGGTGCAAACTTCGATGGTCCTGCCAGGCCTCTCCTAACATAATCTGCCACTTTTAGGACCAGTTGTCCTTCCGCAAACACTCTCTCTTTAGTTATCCTGCCGTAGGCCTCAGTCATTTTTTGCCTGTATCTGCGGCTGTGTTCTTGCGCCTTTTCTCTTCTTTCATCAAGTTCTTCCAAGTCTTCGCACCTTTTTGCCGCAAAGACTTCTTCATCATTCTCCTTTTCTTGCATCTGCATAACTCTCAGGGATGGGGTCATTTTTTCTGTTGGGCTCACTACTTCAGTTCCGTAGACCAAGGAAAAAGGTGAAAAACCTGTGGCTGACTTAGGTGAACTACTATAAGCCCAAAGAGCATTTGGCAGGTGCATTGCCCATCCTCCTGTATACTCTTGGCTCATTTTACTGATGATTTTTATAAGAGTCTTGTTCGTTGCCTCTGCTTGCCCGTTTCCTTGAGGGTAATATGATGATGATCGATGATGCTTAACTTGGTAGAACTCTAGCATTTTTCTCACCTCACTGTTGACAAAAGGTGTGCCATTGTCACTGATGATCCTGTGGGGAATTCCAAACCTTACAATTATGTTTTCTTTGATAAAGTTTGCCACTGCTCCTCTTGTGGCTTTACGAAGTGGTACTGCCTCTACCCACTTAGTAAAATATTCCATAGCTACTAGTATCCATATGTACCCTCGTGACGGCGGATTCACCAGTCCAATCGAGTCAAGCCCCCAAGTGTGGAAAGGCCATAGTGTGACCATGCTATGCAAATTCTGCGGATGAGTGTGAATCAAATTGGCTTGTACTTGGCAGCTATGGCACATTTTCACAAATTCCGCCGTATCCTTTTTCATGGTAGGCCAGTAGTAGCCCATTTGCAGCAGGCATCTGTAAAGCCTTTTCTTTCCCTAGTGTTCCTTACACTCTTCTGAGTGTACTTCTTTTATCATTTCTCTCGCCTCCTCAGGGCCCAAACACCTCAAGGGATCTCCATCATATTCCCTTTTGAAAAGGATCATATTATGCAAGAAATAATGCGTTGCTAACCTCCTGAGCTTATATTTTTCGTTGTGCTTTTGCAGCAGGATGCCTTCTGCCAGGTACTGTATGAATGGGCTTCTCCAGTCTTTGTTGACGAATGCAGTGCACACTGGGTTTGGACTTGGTCTGCATCTTTACTCATGGTTGGCCAATAAAAGCTTGCCCTTTGAAGTCTGCGGTAAAGGCTGACCTCTTCGCAAGATCCGCATGTCTTCTCATGTACCTCTTTCAACTTTCTCTAGGCCTCCTTTTGCCCCACGCACCTGGATAAGACTCCGCCTGGCATCCTGCGGTATAGTTCTCTCTTCACCAGGGCGTAGTCTTTGAGTACTTTTAGTTCCATGGCTTCTTCTCCTCCCGTCGAAGCTTTCCTCATGGGTATCCGCCAGTCTCCTTCGCAGTGTTCCTTCTGGAACCTTTCTTTCAACATTTCAATTATAGATTCTTCTCTCTTGCTGACCTCTACTCTGGTGCTTTCTCCTTCGAACATTATTTACGAACCTTGTGTGGCCAACGCATCGGCAAACCGATTCTCATTCCTCGGAGCATGTTTTATTTCAAAAGTTAAGAACTTTTCTTCCATTTTCTGAGCCATTGCTCTGTACGGGGCTAGGCTGGGTTCTTTTAGGGAAAAAATCCCTTTGGTCTGGCAGACTACCAAGTTGGAATCACCCAGTACTCTCAAATGCTTAACTCCCATTTCAAGAGCTGTGACCAGCCTAGTTAAGTAGGCTTCATATTCTACCGTATTGTTTGAGCAGGGGAACTCCAACTTGAACGATAGTGCTACTGTTTTATCTTCTTCATGATACAAAACTACTCCAAGCCCTCCAGACTGGGCGGTAGAAGACCCATCAAATTTCATTACCCACTGTTCTCTGAGTTCTTCTACCATGGCTACTTCCCCTGGAACTTCGTCGTCCAGCGGAAATTCTTCCTCCCCTGGAAATTGTGCCAATAAATCTACTATAGCCTGGCTTTTTACTGCTCTGGGCGCCCCCATTCTCAAGTCATACTGCGACAGTTGTAACAACCACTAGGATATCTTGCCAGAGAGGATTGGCTGCTGTAGTAAAGCTTTGATGGCATGGGACTTAGTCATCAACCATACTTCGTAGGCCAAGAAATAGTGGCGTAATCTTTGTGAGGCATACATAATAGCCAAACATGCCCTTTCTGCCCTTGGATAACGAGTTTCTGCATCTTTCAGGGCGCGGCTGATGTAGAATACTAGTTGCTCGACGCCACTCCCATCTTCTTGGGCGATTAAGGCACCAATGGCATATGTATTGGTGGCCATATAAAGTAGCAATGGCTTCTTGTGGATTGGGGCTTGCATTGTAGGGAGGTTCATCATAATCTGTTGCAACCTTTTGAAGGCCGCCTGCTGTACTTCTCCCCATACAAAACTTTGCATTTTCCTCAGTAACTTGGTAAAAGCCAAAGTGATTGATGCCAACCCAGGGATGAATCTTCGGATATACGAGACTTTCCCTAAAAAGCCTTTTAGTTCTCTTACCATGGTTGGAGGTCTCATAGTTGCAATGGCCGTGGCTTTTGCTGGGTCTACATCTATTCTCCTGCTGTGGACCAAGAAACCCAGGAATTTCCCTGAGGACACGCTAAATGCACATTTGAGGGGGTTCATTCTCAACTTAAAGGCTCTGTATCTTTCGAATACTTTTCTCAGCACACGAAAATGTTCTTCTCTCCTCTTTGACTTAACTACTATGTCGTCCACATAGTCTTCTAACTCCTGATGCATCATATCATGGAATATAGCTGTCATTGCCCGTTGATAAGTCGCACCTGCATTTTTTAACCCGAAGGGCATCACGGTGTAGTAGAAGTTCCCCATAGGCGTTCTGAAAGCAGTTTTCTCCGCATCTTTTGGTGCCATCCTGATCTGGTTGTATCCACTGAAACCATCCATGAATGAGAACATGGCGCTTCCTACTGCAGAATCTATCAATAAATCCATATTTGGCAATGGGAATTCATCTTTCAGGCATGCTTTGTTGAGATCCCTGAAATCTACACAACACCTTATCTGGCCATTCTTCTTCTTTACTGGCACTATGTTGGACAGCCAGCGGGGATGTTGGATAGGTTTAATGAATCCTGCGGCTAGCAGCTTTTGTACTTCTTTGACTATCTGCCCTTCTATTTCTGTGTGAAATATCCTGGCAGGCTGAACTACTGGCCTGGCCTGCGGATCCACATTCAATGTATGTGCCACTAACCCAGGGTCTAGCCCTGGCATTTCACTGTAGTCCCATGCAAACACGTCTCTGAATTCCTTTAACAACGATACCAGCTCATTTTTCTCTTTTTTCGTTAAACTTGCACTAATTGAGATAGGTCTTGGCCCTTGCGAAGGAGACGCCAGGTCAATTTCTTCCATTTCTTCTTCTGTCATGACCTGTACCTCCTTTTCGGCCACAACTCCTTCATTTTCCTCCTTGTTACTTCCTTCCTCTAGACTTTCTTGGACACTGCAGCACGTCAAACTCTCGTGCTGCCTTTTCTGGGTGGGGCCCGTCTGGGTTTCAATTGCGGGCCCCGTGCGCCTTCATAATTTATAGATGATTCTGCCATCAGAGCCTCGGACTCTGATGCATTAGGGTATGTCATCAGATTCTGCGGCGGGTACCTCTTTCCTTTTCCTCTTTCTTGCCAATAACTCCCTTAGCTCGGGTTTTGGGTCATTCCGGACATCTTCCCACCTGGGCACGAAGGTACCTAGTGGCTTTGATATTGAACTTTCTCCAGATGGAGCCCATTGATCATAGAACATAGTTTCTACTAAGTGGGCTTTTGCCTGCTCAAATGGTGAGGGGTTTGCGGCTATGCGTATCATCTTGCCGCTCAATCTTCCTTTCACACATTGGTGATAGGTGGATGGGACTAGCTTGTGTTTGTGTAACCAGGGTCGTCCCAGGAGTACGTGGTATGAGACTTCTGTTTTTACCATGTGGAACCGAGCCAAAGAAGCTATGGGTCCCACTTTCAGCCATAACTAGATGTGTGCTGCGGTATACTCTCCCCTTCCACCAAATCCTGTTACTTCTATTGGGCACCCCTGGATCTTCCTTTCTGAAATTCCTGCAGCTTGTACAGTGCTTAATGGAATGAGGTTTACGGAGGCACCTGTATCTATTACGGCTCTCTTTACGGGGATTTGATTTATGGACGCTGCTAGGTAGAGGGGCCTCTTGTGGTCTGGGTACCCCACCTCCATATCCGTATCACTAAAAGTGATTTCAGATGACTCCTGTAATAGAGCCTTGTCATCCCTAACTTTTGCTGATAAGCATTCCATTCCTGCCCCAGAGGCGATGCTCACTAGGGCCTCCGTGGCTACTTTTCTTTCTTTTGTTGTGAGCCCTAGCTGGTTGAATAAGTTTTTGAATTTGGAGCTTTGTTGTAGAGTGGTAATCTCTGCGGCAGGCAAGGGTGTGTTCTCTTCTTCGTCCTCCCCTGGATCCGCACAAATCACTACTGCTGTTACGCCCTTCCCTTTGTGATTTGGGAGTGGGTTTCTTTGGACTTCTTGCTGGGATAACTCTAGAGTTCCCTCCTTGATTTTGCGGTGCACTAGCCTGCGGAGCGCCCAACATTCTGCGGTAGAATGTTGCACGTAGTTGTGCAAACGGCAAAAGCGTGGGTCCCTCCGCTCTTCTTCTATGGGTTCTCTAGCAACTTAATTAGGTTTGAAAAATCCATCTGCTATCCACTTGTTTAGCAGCACGTCTAACTCCTTTGGGGTGCAAGGTATTGGTGGGGGAGTATTGTATTCCTTCCCTTCGGTCTTCCTTCTTTGTTCGCCAGTGGATACCGCCATTACCTGTGGGGCGTTTCTCTTGTCCTGGCTTGGTTTCACGGACTGGGCCGTCTTTCTGGCTTTCTATAATAGCTGGGCGAATTGAGAGATTTCCAAATTTTCAAGGACTGCCCTGTATTCCCTGATTATATTCGTCATACACATTTCTACCAACGTACTCTCCTCACAATGGTCATAGCAGTCGAGTGCAATGTCCCTGAAGAGTCCAGGAGAGCGGCCACTTCAGCCATAGTAATGAAATGTTGTTCAGCATTGTGTGGGACACCTCCTGCCGGTGTCTCCTCTTTGTCTATCGCATGCTCTGGGTCATGCTGGCTTCCTTTTTCTTTCGTCTTGTCGGCTTTCAGCTGGCGGATCTCTTCCATCATTTGCTACTGCGAGTGTTGTAGTGACTGCAAGACTTCGATGAAAATGTTGGCATTGTCTGTAGGAATTCTTGGTAGCGGTTGGGGGTCAGCCCCCGTTCCGTTGGCACCTTCTGCCTGGTTAGGCTGTGGTTGGTGAGGCGTTGTAGGCCTGGACTCTACCTGTGAGGGTACATCACTCATATTCTGTGTTGTTCTGGACTTCGGAGGCATTTGTTTGGGTGGGCTTTCGTCCCTGTCTGTTTCTCAACTCCCCAGCGAAGTCGACAATTTAATGTAAAGGCTTTTCTTGTGTTTTGGGTTGGGCTGGGCTGCCTTCTGCGGTAATGGGCCCAAGTATTTCTGAGTAGGAGAGTTAAGACTGGCTCAACTATAACTCACCTTGGGCCAGCTTGTGCGCAAACTAAGCCTTGTCTGCCAGGAATGTTCTCACAGCAAGCTGAGCTGTCATAAATGGTTTTACGGCAGACATGTATAATAATAATGAAGAAAATAGAGTACAGTGGCTTATTCTTAATGGAAGAATGACCGAGTAATCACAGTAATGACAATAACAATGATAATAATGGCTTTCACAGAAAAGAGTAATTAATTAAGCGATAATAGGAGTTAATCAGAATAAATATCAAGTCAAGCTTGAGTCCACGATGGCAAAGAAAACCAAGAAGGAAGAACGCTTCCTCTCAATGAAACTAATCTCCCAGGGGAATATCCTGTCGCGGAGATTAATGACTTTGAGGGAATCGGACCTAAATGACAAGTGCCCAAAGGAATTTCTATTGCCTAATCGTCTCCCAGAGAGTGGGATTTTGAGGGGAAGAGAAGGGAACCGACCTACTGGTGCATGCCCATTACACTCTTTCTCTCTGTTTCTTGTTTACTCTCTTATCTTTTCTTCTTTCTTTTCTTTTTCTTTTTTTGTCTTTCTTTTTACTTCCTGGTACCTCTGTTTTTCGATCCTTTCTACAGGGCATGACAAGGGTCCTTTTATAGGGCCTGCCATGACTGGATTTTACCACCTTACCCTCTAACCGCCTTTGTCTGGTTTGTACGTATTTGCCGACCACCCAGGAGCTGGTCTGTGTTCCCCAGACAAAGGCTGGTTTGTGTTGTTTGTTAGTCCGCCGTGGCACTTTCTCCTGCCACGACGTAAATGCTTTTTCTCTCTCTCCATGGCATACACCTGACGTTTCCTCCCCAACCTTGCCTCTTTTGGGCGGTCTGTCATCCCAGCAGGACGTACCTCCCAAAAGGGCTTGGGTAGGAACCGCAAAATAGATCTTTTCCCCTCTCCCCACCACCAAACCACACCCCCCTTACCTCTTACCTCTGGCCCATGGCCCCACCATGTCCCATATTGGCTGGGTACAGCCTGGTGGTGCTTGGGCCTTGTGCATGCTTTCCTGTTATGTACGTTCAAAATCTGCCTGCGGCTCATGTATTTGCTGCGATCTGGAGCTTTGTTTGCACAGTCTGCTGTGCTCCTTTGTTCTTTTACGTGGGCCACTTTGCATAATTCACTGTTTCCCTTTGGGGTGGGCTTCTTTTAATACTGGATCTTACATTTCTCTTAGCCCATTTCTTGGTTACCCTCATGTCTGGCCACATTACTTGGCATTTCCTGCCATGGCTATTTGCTCCTGCTAGGCCTCTTTTTAAGCCTGCCGTTTCATTCTTTCCCCCAGTGGCTTAATATGGCCACTGGTGTTCTTACTTATGGGCTCCAGTGTCCCTTTCTTTTCCTTTTGGGCCTGCTGCCCATTTACTTCCTTTGAGCTTCCTCGGCCCATTTACTAACTCTGCATTCCCATAGGCTATTACTAACTTGATTGGGCGTCCCCGGCCCAACCTCCTTATTCTCATCCTTTGGGTTCATGGGCTTGCCATCAACCCCTACTTTCTTTGTTTACATTGCCTTGGGCCTGCCGCGGCCCATTCTCACTTTTCCATACCATATACTGCCCATGGGTGCCATCTTTCTCCTTCTGGGCCCTTTGGGTCCATTTGTTTCCTTAAGACCCATTTGTTCATGTTATGGGCCTGTGATCCATTATTCCTGCCGCTTGGGCTTCATAGTTTTATTCTATGCTTGTCACTTCTATTTGCTGCCTGTTTTGCTGAGTTGGGCTTGTTTTACGAAAACGACCCTCAACACACTTAAAATATATTAACATATCAATTAGAAGTCTCTACTTCCATGATCAAGACAAATTATCTTAGTTGATATGTTATAGTCTTTGTAGATGAAATGTCCAACTTCATCACCGATTACAAACTAAGATTTCAAGTTTACAAAGAACTTGTGATTTACATCTTCAGTGACTAAATCACATAAATTATATACTATGCATCTCAAGGACTATATGATAATGTCCAAATATTCATGTTACCATTATTAGGTAGTAAAACAATTTTATTACTTATAACATAATGTCATACATAACATTATACAATAGGATTTTAGGGCACTAATCCTAACAATAATGAATGTCCAAATTTTGTTTATGTAAAATATGTGTGTGATATTTTGTAGCTAGACACTCTTTGTGAGTGCCCAAAGCGGGGAGGGGGAGGGAGGCCAGACTTGGTGGTTTAAGTAGTGACAAAAAAATGGGCATAGGATAGGATTTTATAGTCTCCTGTATAACTGTATTTGTGAAGGAAGTTAAATTGATAAAGTATTGAATGCCAATTGTCCTGGTTACTCTATACGTGATCCATAAGATCTTGGTCCATCTCAAAGGGCCCACAATTAAATTTCTTAATAGGCTACATGGAAGCTAAGAATACTTTATAGCGCCAAACACTTTCTCATATAATTTGCCCCAATTTTTTTATGTGGCAAACTATGATTGGGTGTCTATCACTATCACATGAATCCACCATCTTTTCTCCATCATTTATAGTTTTTCATATAGGACAATTGTGACAAAGTATGTGTGAAAGTGTGTGGTATTAGAATTATTCAAAAACAAATTACCATGTTTTCCTTGCTTTGTACGTACCTAGGCATGGCAAAACGGGTCAAGACCCAACAATCTAACCTGAAGGAAAATATCCGACCTTGCATGAATTTTTTTGACTTGAAGTAAAAAAAGTTTGACCCTTTTTTATGGGTCAACCCGGCCAAACCTTTTTTTAAGTTAAAAAATAATAAAATTAAGACATGGTTGGTTTACTTGTTGTTTTGGGCTTTACAGTGTATAACTCAAACTCAATTAACAAATATACACTATGTGAGGGTCCTCTTTTGGACGGTGTCCAAGCCCAAGTAGAAGCAAGGACCTTGGGCCTTTTAGTTGTTGTTTTAAGGGGATGGACTTGATTCACCACAGCTAAATGGGCTGATTACAAACCAAGTGGTGCACAGAGCAGGAATCCTACAATACATACATACTAACAAGTAAGAAATATATATGCATGGAACAACAAGAAACAGTAAAGGAGCAATGTGATAAACAAAAGACACAGAATAATTATTAAGGATCCTTAAAACAATGTGAAATATTTCATTACTTTTCTTAATTGTGTATTATAATGTGCTCACTAAGACATGTTACAAGGTTCAAATAAGTTCAAAAATTACAGACTTAGATGGCTCTCTAAGCCATTAAGACTTGAAACTTTTGAATCCCTTTGAATCCAAGTATGTTCTATAATGGCTATTTGAGGATACCGGGCGATATTTTCCTTTCTTTTACCACTTTCTTTGAGTTTTTGATAGAGTTTTCTCAATGATTCTATTTTGATTCATTGTTGCTGAATGCCTGTTCACTGTTGGCTGCTTCCCCCTTTTATAGCGTCATCTTGGGGTTCCGGGGTACCACTGATTCCCTTCCTTTGCTCCCTTGGGTACCAGAGCCAATGTTGTGCCAGCAACTTTGGTGGCTGGCCCCTTCCTTGTTTCTCATAATTTTCTTCTTTTGGTGCTTTTTCTCCAAAAGCCTCTTGCTGACTTTCCATTTTGGGGCGTCCCTAGGGAGCTGACCTCTAATCTCTCTTCCCTAAAGGTTTCTAAACCTCACCTTTTCAGACTCGGCTTTTTTGGCTGCCTTTCCTTTTGTCGTTTTTCCAGAGTGAGCTGATTTCATCCCTGCTAGGTTGAAAGTTTTCCCAACTACTTCCTTTCATGGTTCTTCTTTTTGGGTTCCCCAAGGTACCAGCCCTTTGTTCATGAATTATTAGTCTCCAAGCTTTCTGATTCCTTTCTACATCATTGGGTGGCTGATAAGGATGCATCTGTTCTTCATTCCTAGTGTTTCTTGGCACTCCTTTTGAGTTGTCTTAATCTCAGCCTAACTTTGTTGCACGTCTTGAAGACCCTAAGCTCCTGGCAATCCCTGGGTATCTCGGCCCAGTTCTTACCCCTAGACTGCCTAGAAATTTTCTGATCTTAGCGGGCTGAGCTTTTTTCATTCTTCCCTTCATTTCATGGGCCCTAAGGCCTATCCATTCGTGGGTCTTGGGTTTAAATCTTTTTCCTTATTGTGAGCTCGAACCTTTTATTATTTTTTACGGAGTTCAACGCACTATGCTATTTCGAGCCTTAGTGCAGCATTGTAACTTTTTAGACCTTAACACGCTACAAAAAAAGCTGCCTATAGCAGCGTTTTTTTTAGTGGCGTTCACAAAAAAAAGGCCACTATAGATACCCTATAGTGGCGTTTTCTAAAAAAAGAAAAAAGAAATTTAAAAAGGACCTATAGCAACGTTCCATAAATGCTACTATAGGTTTTGGTCTTACAAGGGCTTATAGTGGCATTTGTAAAACGCTGCTATAGCCCAAAAAAAAAAAAAAAAACCCATAGAATTACCTATCCCACCTACCCCCACTTTCTTCTTTTCTTTCTTTTCTCTTTCTTTTTATTTTTATTTCTTCCTTTCTTCTTCAAGTCACATGCCTCCTTGGCTTTTCCTCTTTTTTTTTTTTTTTTCAACACAATTCTTTTCTTTTTTCTTCTTCTGCTTCTTCTTCTGTTTTTCTTTATTTCTTCATCTCAAGCACATTGATTTGAAACCATATCGCCGACCCAGCCACGTCGATTAGCCCTTTCCCTTTCTTTTTTCTTCCCTTATCTCTAGCGTTTTTTTTGTTTGTAGATCTAGCGTTTTTTTTTTTTTTTTGGTTAGTAAGAAAATGGAGGAAATGATGAAAATTTTGAATGAACTAGATATTCTAGCAATATTTATGTCTATGTCTTGATTTTGAATTTTTTGGATCTGTGCTTGAATATGTGCTATTGTGTTGCTGATATTGTGCATATGTTTAAATCTGGGTTTGTGTTCTTGAGCTTGTGTTTTTGTGTTTCTGAGCTTGTGCTTTTGTGTTCCTTGAATGGATTTGGTGTTGGATTTGTGTTGGTTTTGTTGAATGAGTGGAGATTCATGGGTTTGTGTTCTTGTATTTTGAAGCATGTTGTGTTTGATTTTGAATTTTTTGGGTTTGTGTTTATTTTTGAATTTTTTTGGGTTTGTGTTTGTATTTTGTTTTATTATATATATATATATATATATATATATTTGTTTTAATTCTATTTTGAATTTCTTAATTTAATTAAAATTTTAATTTTAATTTTTAAAATTTGAAAGCATTAATATTAATGCTTTCAAATTTTAAAAAATTTAAATTTAAATTAAAAAAAAAATTTGATTACGAAAAATTAATTTTTGTAATCAAAATCTTTTTTTGTTAATGGTTTTTGGCTATAGTGGCGTTTTAAAATGCTACTATAGCCAATATTTAAAAAAAAAAATATATATATAAAGGTTTATAGTAGCATTTTAAAAATGCCACCACTATAGGGTATGGACTTATGGTGGAGTTTTTGTAAAACGCCGCTATAGGTTTATAGTAACAGTACAATAGTGATGTTTGTAATCGTCACTATAGAAAATGCCGCTATAGCCCAAATGGGCCTATAGTGGCGTTTTTAGGACCCATAGTGGCGTTTTCACAAACACCACTATAGGTCCAATTTTTTGTATATGAAAGTATTCATAAGTGTGAAAAGAGTAAAGATGAAGTATATTAATGAAATTTGACATAAATTATGAATGTTTAGACTTGTTTTTTAAAATTTCATTACCAAAATAAACGGCTTTTCAAAAAAAAAAAAAAAAGAGTTATGTTTCCTAGTTTGTTTATTACTTAACAATGACATAATATTCATAAAGAAAACCAAGTATAAATAAGTAAACATTCAAACTTTGATGTGTATTAATTCTCAAATTGAAACAGAATGTCAATCACTGTACACCTAAAATTAAACACAACTATTAGATTATTTTTTAAGATATTAGATTGTGAAATTAGTTTTGAAGTTTGTAAATTTCTTATATATTTTTATTCTTTGTCAAAGCAATCCAATAGGCAATTTGTAATTCTTTTTCTTTGTTTTGGAACATTAATAATGTGTGGAAGTAAAACTTGTGTGTTTGTTTTAATTAGATTTTCAATGGGTAGACTAGAATTCTTTGCATTTGTGCAATTTTGTTTTGGTTAGCAATATCGGAATTTGTATAATTTTATACAAGTATCAATTTGTTGAACTGAACTCTTTTGTGATATGGATAGTGAATTTAAAGTAATATATTTTATATCAAATAATTTGCTACAAGATTTACTGAGTGGCAAATACATGTTTCTTTTTAATAAAAAAAATCATATGAAAAATATAGATCAACCCAATCCAATTCATTTATAACCCGCTTAAAATAATAAGTTTTTTACTTGAACCATACGTTTTTTTAACTTGAACCTGACTCAATCCACCCATTTTGCCACATCTCTACGTGGCTAGCAATTTTTTTTTAATAGAATCTCGTAGCTAGCTAGTTGTTAAACAGGAGTCTTGTCTTTGACAACAAATGTTAAGTAAGGAAAGAATAGAATATATATATTATAGTCAATGCAAGAGGAAATCATCTACAGCACACGTCAAGAAAGATTGGTTAGCTAGCTAGTTGTTGAACAGGAGTCTTGTCTTTGATAACAAATATTAAGTAAGGAAAGAATAGAATATATATATATCGTATCGTCAATGCAAAAGGAGAGGAGATCATCTACAGCACACGTCAAGAAAAATTGGTTGAAGCGACAAGGAAGCTCCAAAACCGTAGAAAACCAAAAAGGAGATTCTGTTTCAATATGTAAAAGAAACATCTTAGGTCGTCAAATTAATACTATAAATATAAACAGCATTACAGGGATACCTTCTTTCAATCAAGTAGTTCTTCATACATCCTCCAGACCAAAGTGAAAAAAGAACTGAACTGAAGCTTCCATTAATGGAAACCAAATATTGTGCTTGTTCTCACACCAACTATTGTGCTTGTGCGCGCGTATATGAGGATTTTGAACCCTACTGCAAATGGCATAAAGGGGAGGAACGTGACACTCTTGAACTCGATCTCCAGGGTACAGTATATTTTTCATTTTACCTGGTCCTCGTTTGTAGGGATTTTTTTTTTTTTTTTTGAAAAATAATATTATTTTATTATTAATTGTTAAAAATAGCGTAAAATTATTTGGAAGAGTAACGTGATTTTATTTTATGTATTGAAATTTCAAATTTGCATTGATATTATGTTTCCAAAATATGATTTCAATTATGTTACATTTTACATTGAAATCGTGTTTTTAGACTGAAATTATGTTTTGTAAACCTAATTTCAACAAAAAATTTGAAATTTCAATACTAAAAATTGTGTTTTTATTAATGCTCACAAAAGGAGATTATTCTTCAAAATAATATAATATTATTTTTTCAAAAAATCCCTACTTTGTGAGTTTGCAGTTACATTTATTTGTTTGTTTGTTTGAGAGAGAGAGAGAGAGAGGGGGGATTCTTCAATAAATTAACCAATTAACACAAAACAATATATTTTTAAGGTAAAACGACTGTTAGAATTAAAATCTTTGAAACTTCATTTAATGTAGTATATATCACGTCAAATGTGGTTTAAGATTTTTATATTCATTCAGTCCTAAATTCAACAGATAGAAAAGTTCAAATATTAAATCGAACTATGCCTTATAAATTATAAAATGAATTGATTAAATGAGTAGATTTGTATCCAAAATTCATATTGTTATGCATGCATGGTAACGAGACAGAGTTTAGGGGGACTATTGCATTTCCAGGTAGATGTGGTAAGGGAGATAGAAGAGAGGAGAGTTGATAAGAAGGTAGTTGGAATTAATATGTTAGTTTTAATACATGTCCATCAATCTTTCAGTCTTTCCACTTACAAGCTAGATCCTCCCTTTTCATTGAGAGAGAGAAAGAGAGAGAATCATGTCATTTTAAAATTTCATGTTTAAAATTTTATTTCTTGAATTTAATAGTATATAATGCATCATGTAATTTTAAATGATGTTGCACTAAATTCATATTTAGATTTATAAGATTTAATTTAGCAATGAAATGGATTTATTTCAAATGAAAATGATCCTAATACATCTTCCTCTCTGCCATTGATTGATTTTTATTGTTTGTCTGGGCTTGCCTCTAAGTTCTTCGGCCAAGACATAATATTCTAGAGATAATAACCTTTGAATGATCAAGAAACAGAATTTAAACTCAAATAAATTTTGTCGAAAAAATTGTGATACCCTCTGGGGTCTTAAGTTTATATTCAAAGAAGGTGCGTATAAACACGATAAGGCTGTATAGAATAACCTCAAGTTCCTTCGTTACCCTCAATCAATGTTCAAATAGGAACTTTTGAAATAAAGAATCAATTTCTTATTCGATGGTTTTGAGCAAAGAAGTGAAGAGCCATATTGTGTTATTCACATAACTATTTTTGGCTCAAACTTTGTCAAAAAATACCTTTTAAAAAACTGTTATTTTCTAACACTCAACTTACATGGCGTACTCCATTATTAAAAGAAAGAAATTACCTAGATTTAACCGTAATTTAGAAAGGACCAAGAATTACTTGGATTGAGTTTTGCTATATTTAATCAATCATATAGGTTGCTTGTTATATAATTTAAGAATATATTTAGATTTTTTAAAATTAATTTGTTTCACGATTAAAGTAGTTTTGTGCAGAACTTTTTATCAATTGTTATATATTTGAATTAAATTTGGATGAATTAATACATCAATGACTATTGTTGATTATTAATTACACAAAATCAACTAAATATCACATGATATAACATTATAACTAGAGTCAAAATCACATTAGTCATTTTAGTGGATTTAAATGGGAGTACATCTTCTGCCAAAAACAAAAGGTTTATATATATATATATATATATCCAATTAATTATTATTATTATTATTATTTAGCTCTTACCATTTTGCTTGCCTTGAAATTAAATCGGCTCTACCACACTGGTGGTAATGATTAATTTCTCTTCTATCTTAATTATATTGTGCAGGTTTCAACAAGGAGCAAGTAAAGGCTCAAATAAACAACCTTGGGGTCCTAAAAATCTGTGGAGAACGTCCTTTAAAGGAAACTAGATGGAGCCGCTTCAAGAAAGAAATCAAAGTAGATAAGAAATGTAAAACATGTGCAATTCAGGCAAAGTTTGGTAACGGCGTTCTTTCTGTAATAATGCCTAAAACTGGGCTCAAACCCACAGAAAATGCTATAATATTGGATGGAATCTGCTGTAACGAAATTGTGATTGAGAGATCAATTTTAAAGCAAAAACTGGGGATGGCTGTGAAAGTCTTGGCGGTTGCTGTGGTGGTGGCTTTTGGAGCTTACGCAACTTACAAGTGTAATCAGCCTTGTCTGGTTGAAAACTAAATATTGTTATATACTTTCAGCTTGCATAAAATAAACAAATCTTTCTTAATTCCTTAATTTCAAATTGTAAATCTTGGTGCAAAATGGAGTGTTCAATTTGAATGAGAATCAATTCAGCCAAAAAAAAAAAAAAAAAAAAAAACTTGAATGAGAATCAGCTTCATCTACCGCTATGTTTTTGCCGTCCTGGTCTACCTATCGAGCTTTTTTATTTTTTATAATTTGTCTTCAAACATATGACATTTTATACTTGACAAACTTGATGAACTTGATCTAGATGATTCTGTATATTGATTGATACTTTAAGTGTTGGGAGGTGCCCGACACTTAATAGAAGTCCAGCCCATCTAGGATTTGTGCCCAAGATAATGACCTTGCCATGCAAGCATTGATGGGATTCTATTTCAATTAGAAATAGGTGAACGTGGTTGACAAGTCCTAGAATAATCCTACTCCAAATATGAGTTGTGTTTAATAATTAATACTTGTAAGAATCCTAACTCAAGTCATGTTAGGAATTCATATTATGCTAGAAAAAGAAGTCTAAGGCGGCTGAAGTCTAGTGGGTATGCTGCATATTGAAGAGAAAGCAAATAAAGAGGAAGCCGCACAAGAAAAAAGAGAAAGCAGCCAAGAGAGAGCGGCTTAGAGAAAAAAAGACAGCCAAGAGAGAGCTATGCATGGAGAAGAAATTAAAAAGGAGAGAGGAAAGAGTTGCTGCCTTTGAGAAAGATAATTAATGTGTGTGAGAGCAAAGAAAAACAAGAGAGATTTTTCTTTAGCCGTGAGACATACACAAGAATTATTGTAATTGATTTGATAAATTTTGGAGTTTGTCTCGTGATTTTTCCCTTCATAGAGAAAAGGTTTTCTGCATAAATTTTGTGTTCTTGTGTGTGACTGTTATTTTGGATTGCTAAAATTGTTGATAATATTATTTGGTACACAATAAGTGGTATAAGAGCATAGGAATTGAGAAGTTTGATGGAATAGAATTCGGATATTAGAGGATGCAAATTGAAGATTATCTTTTTGGGAAGAAATTGCATTTGCCTCTTTTGGGGATGAAACCTGATACTATGAAAGATGTAGAATGAAATCTTCTTGATAGACAGGTATTGGGAGTTATTCAAATAATTCTGCCAGGATCAGTTACACATAATGTTGTGAAGGAGAAGACCACAGTGGATCTGATGAAGACTTTGTCTAGCATGTATGAAAAGCCGTTGGCTAACGACAAGGTGCTTCTGATGAAGAAGCTATTCAATCTGAAGAAGTAGAAGGCACTTTTGTAGCGCAACATCTGAATGAGTTCAATACGATCACAAATTAATTATCCTTAGAGGAAATTGAATTTGATGATAAGGTTCGTGAATTAATTCTTTTGGCTTTTTTACCAAACACTTGGGAAGTCATGAGAATGGTGGTGAGTAATTCAGCAGGGAAAATCAAACTTAAATATGATGATATTTGAGATTTAGTTTTAAGTGAAGAGGTTCACAAGAGAGATGTGAATATAAACAATGCACAAGATCAAGCTTTTGTCACAGAGAACAAAAGCAGAGGTAGAAGCAAAAGACCTTATGATAAAAAATTCAATGGTAGGTCACAATCAAGAGATAGATCTTAGTTTAAGGGAACTAGAGAATGCTTCTATTGTGGGAAAAAGAAGGGCCATATAAGACGAGATTGTTGGCATTGGAATAAAAACCAAATTGAAGGTAAAGATGAAAAAAATGATAATGAGAAAAATACTATAGCTGCTATGATTGCTGAGGATGTTTTGGTGCTTTCTATTAAAGAGCAAAAGTGTGAATATGTTGCTAAAAATGATGGTGGGTTGTTGATTCTGTAGTCTCCCACCATGTTATCCCTAGGAAAGGGTTGTTTACCATGGACAAAGTGGGGGATTTTGGTACCGTGAAGATGGGTAATTCTAGTTATTCGAAAATTGTGGGAATTGGTGATGTGTGCATTGAAACCAATGTTGGTAGCACTGTAATGTTGAAAGATGTGCAACATGTTTCAGATTAAAGGATGAATAGGTTTTCTACATTGGCTATGGACCGAGTGGTTTATTGTAACTACCTTGGTAATGGAAGATGGAAACTTACTAAGGGATCATTAGTTGTTGCAAGAGGGCATGCTTGTTGCGATATGTATAGGACTCATGTGAAGATCTGTAAGAATTAGTTCAATGAGACTAAAGATTTTGTGAAGACTCCAAAGAAGAAAGTTGGGATTAATGGTGTTGATACCAAAAGGGTATAATTCTCATTGATTGATAGTGCTTTAGATGAGGAAGTAGTAGGTGATGAAGAATATGAACATGATAAGGCTACATGGGATAATGATGAAGTGAAAGATCTTAGAGGTCTTGAGTAGGGAGAGCAATATCCTCCACTATAGATTGTTGAACCTCGTGAGAAGAGGACTACTAGAGAACATCATATTGTTAGCTTCAAGAATAATTGGGCTTCTGATGAGGGGGAGCCAAGGGATTGGATTAAAGAAATCCAAAATGAGATTAATTCTTTGAGAATGAAAGGTATTGACGTTGATAAGGTGTTCTCAGTGCTGGTGAAGATAATGAAGAAGGTTAAGCTTGGAGTTGGCTTGATTAATATGAATTTTAACTAAAGAGTTGGAATTGAAGATCTCCTTCCTCGATGGGCTGAAGGGGAGATTGTTGGAAGGTGCGCGACACCTAATAGAAGTCCAGCCCATGTAGGATTTGTGCCCAAGATAATGAGCTTGCCATGCAAACATTGATGGAATTCTATTTCAATTAGAAATAGGTGGATGTGGTTGACAAGTCCTAGAATCCTACTCCAAATGTAAGTAGGAGTTGTGTTTAATAATTAATACTTGTAAGAATCCTAACTCAAGTCATGTTAGGAATTCATATTATGCAAGGAAAAGAAGTCTAAGGTGGTTGAAGCTTTTTTTGTGCATAAAAAGAATGTGGGTGTGCCGCATATTGAAGAGAAAGCAAAGAAAAAGGAAGCCGCACAAGAAAAAAGAGAGAGTAGCCAAGAGAGAGCCACTTATAGAAAAGAAGGCAGCCAAGAAAGCTGTGTGTGGAGAAGAAAATAGAAAGGAGAGAGCAAAGTGTTGCCGCCTTTGAGAGAGATAATTAATGTGTGTGAGAGCAAAGAAAAATAAGAGATATTCTTCTTTAGCTGTGAGACTTATACAAGAACTATTGTAATTGATTTGATAAATAGTGAATTGATTCGGAGTTTATCCCGTGGTTTTTCATTTCAAAGAGAAAAGGGTTTTCTGAGTAAATTTTGTGTTCTTGTGTGTGATTGTTATTTTGGATTGCTAATATTATTGTTAATATTATTTGGGACCCAACATTAACTTCTGGTGCCTATTTTCATTCTTAGCAAATTTAAGGGGATACCTTTTAGTTTGTCATCAAAATTAACCCATTGTCAAATCAAATTTACCCTAAGAATATTCAGTTATTATTATTATTAATTAATTATCATTTATGAAAAATAAATAATTCCTTAAACAATCAAAATATATAATTATTTTGTTGGGTTCTAAGACTTTAGATTTAAATGTATTAGAACTTTAATTTGTAATGTTGGCAAACCATGATCAAAACGTTTAGTCTTGTTTTAGACTTACTCAAAGTATGTTGTAAAGTTGGAATCGAGTGTACTGTAGGATTTACTGTGTAAATCTGCCTAGCTCGATCGATGAAAAATTAGACTCGATCGATTGAAGCTCGTGCAAATTGTTTTTCTGCAGAATTTTCCAACTCAGCCTAAGCTCGTTTGACGTGTAGGGTTTTATGTTTTGCTCTAAGTATAAAAGGGAAAACCTTAGCTATATTTTGAGGTCGCTCTTTATGCTATGTGTGTGAATCTTTTGTGAGATCTAGAGGTGTTTGCCTTCACATACATTTAGAGTTATCAAGATCTAGATTGATGCCAAAAGCTTGGTTATCAATTCAGTTGCAAATTCAAGAGCTTAAAGATATACAGGCAGGAGTACTTGTACTTACTATGAATCCAAGAAAGAAGTAGTTCGTGGACTCGAAGCTATCACGTGGTTGTCGTAGTAAGTTTCCTACTCGAGGTAGCAATAGGATGTTAGTGGTCTAAGTCGCTATTGTGTAAATTTCAATTCTTTCATAGTGGATTTTTTTTTTACATTGAGCATAGCTAGGTTAAATCATTCCTAGGTTTTTTACCGGTTTGGTTTTCCTGGGTTATCATATTGTTGTGTTCTTTATTTTCCGCACTTTACAATGATATGATTTATTTGTGTTAACCTAAATCTGTTTAATTTGACTAAGTAATCACTTGGCTAATTAACTAGGTTAATTTGGTTGTGTTTTAAGGGGTCTAAAAACAAACATATTCATTTGGATTATTTCATGAATTAAAGTTCATCCTTTCTTTGGATTTAAAACAATGGAATTTTGACATGTTACCAATTATGATTAGTCATTTTAAGAATCTGATAGGCCAAAAATGTATTGACCTCTTTGGTAACTTAATCAATTAATTTAGTCAAGTGTAATTAATTAGATTCAATTACATGCAATAAGCATGGTAGCACAAACAAATTACCAACTAAGTTAAATGCAGCGAAAAATAAATTTGACACAGGTGATTTGTTTACGAATGGAGAAAACCACCAAGGCAAAACCCCATCGGGTGAATTTAAGGTCATCATTCCCGAGAATCCACTATTATCAAAACAAGCGGTTACAAGTAAAATGAATCCTAGTACCTAATACCAACCTACAGTTGAACCCTTACCCCAATACCCAATTGGACTTGTAATGTATCGGCAATCTCTCCATTCAATGCATGACTCCCAATACGTGACTAATAAATGAAGCATGGATCCCAGTATGTGACTAACTCCACAGCAACCCTTTGATTGTTATAGTTGATTTGCAGCAACTTTACATAGAAACACCAATAAGATCTTCAATGTTGGTGCAAGAGTCTTTGCTTGGTTACAGAACCCGAAGGCGTACAAGAAACGCAGCAAGAACTCTTTCTTCTGTAGGAGGAGGCTAGGGTTTCAAAAAGAAAACCTTATGAAACTCTCTAGGGTTAGGTTTTTCTTTTTCCACCTCCTTTAAATAGGAGCTTAATGGGCTCTTCTATTCCAAATAGGTTTACACAAACCTTAGGCTTTCTTAGTCCAATAAGGATTATTTAAACCCACAAACCTTGGGTTTTCCTAGTCCTATAAATATTATACAAACCCATAAACAAATAGCATTTTAGAATAAAAAGGTTGCTGGCAGTCTGAATTCCGTAAGTTCAATAGATCGAGACATGTATCGAGCTTTAATGAATCTCGACAAATCAAGCTTCTGTCAAGGAGGTATCTAGTCCTATAAGTATTATACAGACTTGTAATGATCATCTTGAACCTGCTTAGATTTACCCAAATACAAGTAAAGTGCTTTTTGTTAAAGGATATGCCAATTACATAAAAATATGTCCTTAACAATCTTCCCCTTTGGCAATCCATGACAAAACCACAAAGTTCATTGAATGTCCTAGAATACATTCTACTCAAAATTACGGAATAAATAAGCCTAGTCTAAAAGATCTAAACCATGGACGTTGCTGCAAGAAAAAGGTTCAGAATCTTGACTTGGCTTTAACTTGTCTTTCCTGAAAGGCACTAAACAAAACACATCAAGGTACCATATGGAAAATAATGACAAGTTAAATAAACAAGAAACATGTGTATAAAGAGAGAAAAGAAACAACACATGTGAGATAAAGAGTGAAACACATACATCATCATCAAATATAGAAACAACACATGATGTATGTAAATGGTTACAAAACCAAAAGATGCACAACACAAAAAATATATCAATATCAAAGTGTATCAAACTAACTCTTCCCCTAAGTTAGTTACATCAAAAACTTTCTTCCCTTTAAAATGAAGTTCTCCCCCTAAGTCTATTACTCCCCCTGAGAAATGACATTCAATTCTCAAAACTCCCCCCCCCCCCCCCCTTTTTGACACGATTGTCAAAGGTCTTAAAAAGCCAAAAGACTTGACCGGAGATAGACAAAAAATAGACACAAAGGGAATGAGGTGAGCAAGGAACCATAGAGCTACAAGAAAAAGAAAACAGAAACACTGCAGGAAGAGGTTTAGGAAAGAAAGAAAAGATAGAACAATGCATGGCAATGTTATAATGACCATAGAATGCAATGCATGAGCATATAAGATCAATTAAACAGCACCCATCCCAAAAATTTTAGCAAGACAAAAAAAAAAAATTTCCCTAAAAAGAATGAAACCTAGGTCTAAATGCATGAAATGCATGAGAGAAGAAGAGATAGGAATCGACAGCAAAAGGATCTTGATAGATTGAAGTATCTGTCGAGGATGTGTAGAGAAGAAGCCTAGAAACCTCGATGGATCGAGAATCTGTCGAGGATGTGTCGAGAAGATAGAGAGCACACGAATTTTTCTCGATGGATCGAGGATCTGTCAAGGTTTCTATTGAGGCTAATAGAAAAGAATCTATTGAGGATCTATCGAGAAGCTGTAAAGCTTGAAGAAAACAGGTTTTTCAAGAAGGGAAAAACACATAAAGATGAATGCAACAAGCAAGCTACTCAAACAAAAATCCAATCAACATATTAAGCTTTCAAAACATCTCTCAACAAAAAAAATGCAAAGCATTCATGATCTAAAACACACACACGCACACACTAAACGAGTATAACGAATTTTACATTTCAAAAAAAAGTCAAGATAGTTTAGTGAGTATTCATTAACACATATATTCCTTGTGATGGCCAAATCACATTGTACCTACATATGTATCAAAAGTAGTAAAGAATTTTGCGTGTTGTGTGTGAAAAACATCGCAACATTGCATAAGTGTCTACATGTTATGACGATTTGAGATATGAGAAAATCAATGTAACTCACACACAATCATAACTGCTTGATGGGGACTATCACCTTCGAGGTACATCCTATAACTCCCACATCTCCTATAAACACGCTTGCAACCATGTTTAAAAGCATTTTGTTTCTTTTGCTTTCAATTTTTCTTTGCATATTTTTTCTTTTGAGCACATCATGCATGGGCGTATAAGAGAGAGAAGAAATACCCAATTGTGTTAAGGCAAAAACATCATAATTTTGCTATGCCGAAGCATACAAATGTTATTCATGATTGACGAGCTTTAATGGTGAGATAGTTATTTATGACTTTCTCTTAGAATTTTTTAGTCCTTCCCATCAAAAAGAGTGATATGAGTGTTAATTATAAGAGATTACTTAGTCTTACTCATCACAAACACGAGCCACAAAACTCACTTGCTTAGTTGTGCATAGAGATGCTCATCTAAGCTACAAAAGATACAAAGTTTAGAAAACTTTGTTTCAATGCCCATCAAAGGTACACAAGTACCAATGTACACAAAATACACACTGTTTTTGTATTTTTCTGATTTTTCAAATTTTTTTTTTTTAATTTTATGCAAAACAAAATAAAGCAAAACTGAAAACAAACAAACAAAAACATATTAAACAAAGCAAAGCATAAAACTAGATGCATATGCATGAAAGCATGATTCCAAAAAAGATAAGAAATCAAGCAAGAGAGTCCTACTTTAGTTAGAAAGAATTAAAGTAGAGGACAAACAGAAAGAAAATTAAGTCTTAGGATCTTTTATCACCTACACAGCATGACTCTTTGGCCGTGAAGATGAAAATGCACGTGTCCTAGTATGACTACTAAAGGACATAGAGGAATTAGAATTCCCCTGAAATTGAGTCAAAAAGCTCAAAACTTTTAATAACTCACCAAGAATAGGTACAAAGCCTTTAGACAAAGGATGAAACCTATTTGACACTCGCTTATGAGGAAACAACTTGAAACAATTAGGGCAAGTGTGACCAGAAACACCACAATGGTGACAAACATGAGTAATTCTCAAACTACTATGCTTCCTAGAAGGAGGTCTAACCTTAGAGGTTGACAAAAACCTTAATTTAGGACAATTTGGCCTAATATGACCAACAATATGACAATGATGACAAGTGGAAACAAATTCAGAATTTTTATTCTTCCTAGGAGGAGTTTTGGACATAGGTTTAGAAACTTCAGCATTAACATCAGAATTTTTACCTTTGTCTATCCTAGCAATATTAGCCTTCAACTCTTCATTATTCCTTTTAAATGGAGGAATGTAAAAATCTTTTTCCTTTGAGTTAGGCTCAACAACAAGTTTGACACTAGTTAATTTTTCAACTTCAGTTTTAAATTCAACTAGTTGCTCTTCCAAACTCTTAATTTTTTCAACCTAAGATGAAATTTGATTTTAAAAATTCTCACTCAAATTATTGGCTTTATCCAATTTTTTAATCAAATCATTTTTTTCAAGCTTGACCTTTTTAAATTTAGTTTTTAATTTTGTAGAACTTTTTAGAGATCTCATACAAAAATTATAAAGCTTACAATAGGCATCTTGAATATCATCATCATCATTCAACACAAGATTATGCAAATCAAAACAATCAAGAGTTTCCATGACAACAGGGATCAATGAATCACACAGCAAAGATTAAGACCTAATCAGAGTGTGCCTGCTCTGATATCACTTGATAGGCCAAGAATGTATTGATCCCTTTGGTAACTTAATCAATTAATTCAGCAAAGTGAAATTAATTAGATTCAATTACATGCAAAAAGCGTGGTAGCATAATCAAATCACCAACTAAGTTAAATAAAGTGGAAAATAAATTGGACACAGTTGATTTGTTTACGAATGGGGAAAACCACCGAGGCAAAACCCCATTGGGTGAATTTAAGGTCACCACTCCCGATAATCCACTATTATAAAAAAAAGCGGTTACAAGTAAAAGGAATCCCAGTACCTAATACCAACCTATAGTTGAACCTTTACCCCAATACCCAATTAGACTTGTGATGTAGCGGCAATCTCTCTGTTCAATGCACGACTCCTAGTACGTGACTAACCAATGATGCACGGATTCCAGTACGTGACTAACTCCACAGTAACTCTTTGATTGTTGTGGTTGATTTGCAGCAGCTTCACATAGAAACACCAATAAGATCTTCAATGTTGGTGCAAGAGACTTTACTTGGTTACAGAACCCAAAGGCGTACAAGAAATGTAGCAAAAACTCTTTCTTCTGTAGAAGGAGGCTAGGGTTTCAAAAAGAAAACCTTATAAAGCTCTCTAGGGTTAGGTTTTTCTTTTTCCACCTCCTTTAAATGGAAGCTTAATGGGCTCTTCTATTCCAAATAGGTTTACATAAACCTTGGGCTTTCCTAGTCCAATAAGGATTATAAAAACCCACAAACCTTGAGTTTTCCTAGTCCTATAAGGATTATAGAAACCCATAAACAAATAGCCTTTTAAAATAAAAAGGTTGCTGGCTAAATTCAGCTCAATAGATCGAGACATGTGTTGAGCTTAAATGAATCTCGACAGATTGAGCTTTTGTTGAGGAGGTATCAAGACCTGCAGATTGCATTTTTCTTGAGTAATCTTCATGTCTTCAATTTAACCACCTGTAATGATCATCTTGAACATACTTAGATTTACCCAAATACAAGTAAAGTTCATTTTGTCAAAGGATATGCTAATTACATAAAAATATGTCCTTAACAGAATCAATTGTAATGAATTGCTCATTATTGAATATATTAAATTTTATTTCAAAGGGTACCTTTTGGCCATTGAAATTTGATTTCGCATAATTTTTTTAATTTGTTACTTTGATATTTGTGCAAGAAGTGACTTTTTGATTATTAAAAAACTAGTGTGTAACTCTGTGCATGTACACGAGTACATTTAAAACCAATTACAATTACATATACATATATATATATATATATATATATGATCTTCAATCTAATTGGATCTAGACTCTTCTGTTTTTGCACCCAATATTCCACTTGCAACAAAAATTAAAAAATTAAATGGGACATATGACAAAAAATTGAACTTCAATTAAAATTCAATTTAGAATTTAACTGAATTTAGACTCTTTGATTTTTGCTCCTTTTTTTTTTTTTTTTTTTTTTTGGGAGGAATCCTTCAATTAAACTTTTATTGCAATATTGAAAAATCAGAACTTAAAACATAATTTAACTCTGGAGGGATAGTTCTGAAGGATATATGAGTGTACACAGTGGAAAAATTAAAATAAACGGATCTACTTCTTTCTCAATTGATAACATGTCCAAAGTAAGTTTCAGAATTTAGGAACTAGAGAGTGTACCTTGAAGCAGTGAAATACAAAATCAAAATTCAGAAGTTCTTGAGAAGACTTTCAATCTTCACTCCAATTCCACTAATGCCCAAGATGTGTGGTCTCTCAATCAGTTATATGAGTTTGTTCTAGAGAGAATGAGAGTGTCCAACACTAACATACATACCAATTCATGTGTTATATCAAATTCTGTATGTTTCTCTCTTAATAACAGATTATCTAATTGGGCTAGCCTTTTGGGCCTTCCCAATTGGGCTTTAGTATGTGGCTTGGAGTGGGACCAAAAGGGAACAAATAAGACACTAGCTCCAATGGGCCTTAAGCTTTTCTGTCAACTCTTGACAAGTCCAAAGTTACCATTAATTATATTTAATACCACTATATAAATATAATTGAACTCTAGGCCTTATTAATAGATTATATCCCAAGACTTTATTATACATGTAACCCCTTCATAAAATATTCATAGTAATACAAAATCATTAATGAAGACTATCACTTTGTAGATTACTACATCTTAATCCTTGAGTACCCGGTTTAATCTTTTAAGTTATTTATCATATATTTATGAAATCCAATTTCATAAATATATACTTTAGTAACTATTTACTAAAGTGTTAGGCCTAACATTCTGAATAACAAACCCATTAAACTTATCTTAAGGGAATATTTTATATCTCCGTTAAGAGACTATGAATTTCATCTTGAGAATATATGTTCCATCAATACTAAATGTGGTTGCCCAATATACTGAGGTTTTGACCGTAACTTTAGATCTCACTCCTAATATATCAAAGCAACCTACATTTCATGATCAGGTCCATTATCCTTTCAGGATTAAGAGTTCATGTGAATATAAGTCGTGAGATTTATTATTCAATTAACAGACATTAAGAGAATAATAAATCTCACAGCGGTCTATTTCAATATTTCTTAACTCTTAAAACATATCAACATATCAACTAGAAGTCACCACTTCCATGATCAAGACAAATCATCTTAGTTGACATGTTATAGTCTTTGCAGATGAAATGCGCAATTTCATCACCGACTACGAACTAAATTCTGAGTTTACAAAGAACTTGTGATTTATATCTTCTGTGACTTTTTACATAAATCACATACTATGCATCTCATGGACTATATGATAATGTCCAAATATTTATGTTACCATTATTTCAGATAATAATAAAACAACTTTATTAATTACAATATTAAGTCATACATCATGTCATACATAATATCATACATAGCATCATACAATAGGATTCTAGGGCACTAATCCCAACAAGTTCCATCCAAACTTGAAGGGGAAAAGAAAGTCTAGCTCTCCTAGCTAAGGCATGTGCTACAACATTACCTTACCTACCAATATGAGAGAATGACCAACTCCAAAGGGAGTTTACAAAAGACAAAGTGTCTTGAATTAAATAACCTATAGACGAGTTCAACCGTTCATCGTTTTGAAGTGCTTTTATGACTTTTTCTGAATTACCTTTGAAAATGGAATCAGCAAAACCAAGCTCCTATACCAACAAGATCGCTCGTCTAGCTGGAAGAAGTTCAACAGTTTCCACCGAGGATGGCTTCTAGATTTTTTATGATAGGGACGCCTTGACTTCACCTTTATAGTTTCGGATAACCACACCAGTTCTTGCTTCACTTGATTCTTCAAACACTACATCGTTAAAATTGGTCTTGTACAATCTCGACAAAGGTGGTTTCCATTTAATGTTCCTCCTCTCTGTAGGTCGGGTTGGTATAGGCTGTCCACAATGAAATGTGGTCAGGTATTGGTAAGCCTCACCTGTAACCCTGTTCAATGGCACCACTTGTTCATTAACCCTCATATAAGAAAGCACAGAGTGTCTAAAGGAAGAAACAGAGAGCTCGAGAGTGAATTGGAGTTGAAGAAACTTGTATTCAACTAACTGAATGAATTTGTACAAGTAATTGAGTCTATATACAAAATAGAGCATAAACAAATATCCCAACTTATACGGGATCAATTACAGCACATGTGTAGGTTAGTTATTGCACGTGTGAAAGCATTCTACTTAAATACATTACTAAGCTACTTGTAGTTTAGTCTACAGTACTTCAACAACCGACTATAGCACTACTGTTTAGCTCAGACTTCATCTCTTTGCTCCTTTCTTCTTTTGCTTCGTTTCTTTTCTTCCTTTCTAATCTGATTCTTCAGTTGTACAACTTCGATACTCCCCCTCAAGATGAGAACCAGAATTATGGATGTTCATAATGCAAATCTTGGTAAGTAGTGCTTTCAATTGTTGACCACTAAGAGCCTTTGTAAGGAGATCTGCTAACTGTGAATGTGTGGGAGTGAAGAACAACCTAATGACTTTATCTTGCACCTTGTCTTTAACCAAATGGCAATCTACTTCTATATAGGATGAGAAACAGTAGGAAAAGGATCAATGTAAGGGTCTAGGGAAGGAAAAAGATAAGGCAAAGTGATAGTGGAGTGAGGTGAAGAAGAATAAGTGGATGAAATGAAGGGAAACACAGTTTCATGAAAGATAATATCCCCAGAAACAAAGATTTTCTTAGTAGCCAAATTAAGTACTTTGAAACCTTTAACACCAAAAGGATAACCCAAAAAAACAGATGGAATAAATCTAGGATCAAATTTTGACCTATTATGAGTCAAAGTAGAAGCAAAACAAAGGCAACCAAAGACTTTTAGATGATTATAGGAAGGAAGTTTGTTATAAAGCTTCTCAAAGGGTGTTTATTGCCTAGGGTGGAAGAAGGTAGTCTGTTGATGATATACATAGCAGTTAAGACAAATTCACCCCAAAAAGAGAGAGGCACATTAGACTGAAACCTTAAGGCTCTTGCAATGCTCAAAATATGTAGGTGTTTCCTTTCCACAACTGAATTCTGTTGTGGAGTGGCAACACATGAATGCTGATGCAAAATTCCATGGTCAGTCCATAAATCTTTTAGCAAAAACTCTTGAGCATTGTCAGTCCTAATAGCCTTGAAATTAGTGTGAAATTGTGTAGATATCATCTTGTAAAAGGAAAACAATAAGGGTCTGGTTTCTGATTTGGTTTTCATAAGATACAACCATGTGGATCTAGTGGCATCATCCATAATGGTAAGAAAATACCTAAAACTATCATGAGTAATCTTGGCAAAAGGTCCCCAAACATCACAATGGATAAGATCAAAAGCACATTCAGACAAATGATTAAAGACAGGAAAGGGTGTACATTGTTTACATTAGGAATACAATCATGTAAAGCATGAAGTTTGGCATCTAAAGCATGTCCTAGTCTAAGATGCCAAAGGTATGGCTTGGTAATGACAAGAACATCTGAAACATTATTAACAAAAGAACTAAAAACAGACTCTAAAATAGAAGACACTGCAGAATCAGATTTGCAAGAAGTTGAAGATTGCAACAAGTAGAGGTTGTTATGTAGTTTACCCACTCCAATCATTTTCCAGCAAGAAAGGTCTTGTATAAAAAACATATTGGACAAGAAAACAAAGCAACATGACATGCATATTATTAATTAACTGTCTGAGATCAAATTAAAGGTGAAAGCAGGAACATATAGCACATTCTCAAGAACTAAAATAGCTGTTACTTGAATTGTGCCAATGTGTGTGACAACAACCCTTTAACCATTAGGCAATTGAACAAAAGATGAAACTGAACTAGTGATTTTAGTGAACAATTTAACTGAATGGACAATATGATCTGTTGCCCTAGTGTCAAGAACCCAAGTTTCCTTACCATAAGCAGTTTTATTGACAAGATTGTTAGCAAAGATTGAATGTTGCATATTCAAGCAAAAAGAATCTTGGAAAAAGGCACAAAGATTGCCTGAAAGAGCAGAATTGGTATGTGAATAGCATCATTGGAATTACTAGAAGTGGATGCATGAGAGTTCAGCATAGAGATCAATTGTTGATACTGTTCTGAAGTAAAAGGGAAAGGACTATTATGATGTACAACTTCAGATTGGCCTTGATCACCATCAATCATAACCTGGTTAGCTTTGGCAACTCTTCCTTTTTTCTTGTAACCTGGAGGAAATCCAACAAGCTTGTAACATTTCTCCATGATGTGACCAAGCTTTCCATAGTGGCTGCACATAGATCTTCCTTTTCCAACATTTCCTTTGAAATTCTTGCCATTACTGTTGTTTGAAGAAGAACCTTGATTGAAGGCTTGGTTCTTAACAGCAAGTGCAGCTGAATAAACTGAAGGAGTGCCATTAAAAGCTGAAGATCTTTGCCTTTCCTCCTAGATTACCAACGAGAAGGCCTTGTCTATTGATGGAACATGTTCCATCATAAGGATTTGAGTCTTGACTTGTGAATAGCAATCATTCAGTCCATTAAGGAACTGCATGATTGAGTCTTGATGATAAAGATGTGCTATCTTATCATTCACACCATAAATGCATTTACCACATGAACAACATGGTAAAGGCTTGAGATTTAGCAATTGATCCCAAGAGGCTTGAAGATCAGTGAAGAAGCTTGTCACTATAGAATCCCTTTGTATTACATTGGAGATTTGCTTCTGAAGTTGAGAAATTCTTGGTCCATTGGCTTGTAAACAGGGGCAGAGGCATGTATAAGGGTGGGGGGGCCATGCCTCCCCCCCCCCCCCCCCCATTTAATTTTTTTTTAAATATATATACAATTATTTTTATGTTTTCAAAATTTAGTCTACAAAAATAAGAGTTGGCCCCCCTAAATATTTGTATTAGTCCAATAATTCCCTTAAAAAAAAAATAATTGGTCTAATAGTTATAGAGATATAACTTCCTTTTTCGCAATTCTATTTTTTATTGTAAAATGTGCTTTTATATCTGTTAAATATTTAATAAATTTTGGTATCAAACATGTTTGAATCTATATTTTTCAACCCGTTATGTGATGATTAACAAGTCATTGACTTATTAAAAAAAATTTGTCACTAAAATTACACATGAAATGTGTCTTTAGTTGCTATATAATGTGTTAAAGTAATGTAGCTTTAAATATGTTTGAAGCCTAACTTATTTCTCCAAGTTTTGGATCATTCACGTTTTTGAAAATTTCATTTGTTCAATTGAAAGATTTTTTACTTACTTTAGCATAAAATTTGATAATTTGTATTTAAAATGAAACTTTTTAAGATTTTGACTATGAAATGGAAAAAAAATGAATTTTATTTTATGAAAGATTGCCACCAAAAATAATTTTGATTGATAATACTAAGATCTTTTTTTTTTTTTTTGTTGGGTGTGTGTGTGTGTATATATATATATATATATATAACTGTGAGAGGGTTTCTTGTCTCAGCCCCCAATTAGCAGGTATTGCCCTCTTTGGCACTGGGCCTCAAGGTTTTGCTCAATGAGTGTTCTAGTGGTACACATGTGTCTTGACCTCAAGCTTATAAGGCACATGTGGGAGATGTCTCTCCCCGATATGGGATTGAGTAAAACCTTGAGGCCCAGCGTCAAAGAGGACAATACTTGCTAATTGAGGGCTGAGACAAGAAACCCTCCCATAATAACTTACCAAATAAAAAAAGTGTGTGTATATATATGTGTGTATATATAATAAAAAAGCGCGTGTGTACATATGTGTGTGTGGGTGTGGAAGTTGTTTTGATAAATATATTAGCGTCACAACTTGACCCCCCCCAAACAAAAATTCCTAACTCCGCCCCTGCTTGTAAAAACTGATTCTTGAGTGCATTCCACATTGCAAAGGCTGTGTCTCTATAAATGACACTAGCAATGATGTGAGGTGAAACTGAATTCAAGATCCATGATGAGATCATTAAATTGCACTTTGACCAAGCTTGTTTCTTGAGTGGTGTAACTGCCATTGATGCAGTGATGGAACCATCAACAAAACCAAGTTTACTCTTGGCATCCAAAGCCATTCTCATTACTCTAGCCCAGGTAGGGTAATTGTCCTCAGTTAAAGGTTGAGCAACAAGGATCGCACCAGGGGATTCACCATGGTATAAAAAGAATGGACTACGTGGATCTTCCATTGGAGAAAGCTCGTGCTGAGAGAAAGAAGATGAAGTAGTTTCAGTGTTTGCCACCATTGACAAAGGCTCAACCCCCTGATACCATATAAGAAAGCATAGAGAATCTAAAGGAAGAAATAGAGAGCTCAAGAGAGAATTGGAGTTGAAGAAACCTGTATTCAACTAACAGAATGAATCTGTACAAGTAATTGAGTCTATATACAAAATAGAGCATAAACAAATATCCCAACTTATACGGGATTAGTTACAGCACGTGTGTAGGTTAGTTATTGCACGTGTGAAAGCATTCTACTTAAATACACTACTAAGCTACTTGTAGTTTAGTCTACAGTACTTCAGCAATTGACTATAACACTGTCGTTTAGCTCAGACTTCATCTCTTTGCTTCTTTCTTCTTTTGATTCGTTTCTTTTCTTCCTTTTTGACGTGATTCTTCAATTTTACAACTTTTCTACCTCAATTTATTTCTTCGACACCAGATATACCATGCTGTAGTAACAAATAACTCCATTGCTTGCAATTTTTGTCGGATAAAACGGATTAGTTCTTCAAATAAGAGACCAGCAATGTGAGCTCTGTTTACCCACCTGAAATGCAGAGTCCAAACAGCCTGTATTGATTCACACTCCTATAAACGCATGAGTAATGGATTCTGGACACCTATCACAGTTCTAGCATGTATTAACTTCCAGGATTTTTCGTCTCACCAAATCCACTTTTATGGGGAGGGCACTACGGCACGCTTTCCACATAAAATATTTGATCTTCCCTGGAACTTACAATCTCCAAATTCCCTTCCAAAACTGCCTAGTTGCATCTGGGATTGGGATTGAAGCTTCATCACCCTTATACAACATCTGGTACCCGGACTTAACGAAGTAGCAACCATGATTTTTCAACGGCCAATACATATGGTCTTTTTGGGGGAGAGAGCACAACGGGATTGCTTTGATTGCCTGGGCGTCACTTGGGAGAAAAATTGAATCAATGAGGCTAAAATCCCATGCCTTTGTAGTCGGATCAATGAGATGAGAAACTGTTCTAGGGGTAGGTAGGGACAAGTTTTGTGGAATCACACGATCTCCACTGTTTCCAAGCAGCCACTAGTCTTCGAAGTTTTTATTTCACATTCATCACCCACACGCCACTTTGTACCTTGCACTATAACTTTCCAAGCTTTCAGAATACTTTTCCTGGCATATGACCCCGACTTTACTTTTGCTTCAAAAACCGAGTAATTTGGAAAGTATTTTGCTTAAAAAACTTTGTAGAATAGAGAATCTGTATCAGGAATTAATCTCCACACCTGCTTTGCTAACATAGCCTCGTTAAATTTATAAAGGTCTTTAAATCCAAAGCCACCTTCATCTTTGGCTTGATATGAATTTCCCACTTCTTCCAATGAATTTTCCTTCGATTCCTAAGTTGGGCCCACCAAAATTTCCTAATCATCATATCAATATCCTGGCAAAGACCAATTGGTAAAAGAAAGTAGCTCATAACAAAAGTGGGAATGGCTTGCACCACTACTCTGAGGAGAACTTCTTACTGGCTTGAAATAGCATTTTTTTCCTTCAATCCTTGGATTTTCCCCCAAACCCGCTCTTTGATAAAATTCAAGCTAGCTTTTTTGTTTCTCCCCACCACTATTGGCAAATCAAGATACTTTTCATATTCTTTTATTTCTTGGACTCCTAATAGCACTTTGATTGTTTCCTTAGTTGCTGGAGAAATAGATTTACTAAAGAAAAGTGTGGTCTTGTCTTTGTTAATCTATTTCCTTGAAGCTCTTTCATACACCTCAAGAATATTTTTGATACAGTTTATATCCCTCAATTGAGCTCGACAAAGCACAGTAGAGTATCATCAACAAAAAAAATTGTTGTGAAATCTTGGGCCTATTCTTACAAAGAGAAAATCCACAATTTTTATTTTTAGAAACTTCCTTTTTGATGAGACCTGTTAGTCCTTCAGAACATAACAGAAGGAGATAAGGTGAGAGAGGGTCACCTTGTCTAATACCTCTGGTTAGGATTATATTGCCCGTTGGTTCCCCATTGACTAGAACAGAATACGTTATTAAACTGATGCATGCCGAGATAAGCCCAATCCACCTTCTATGGAAACCCATCTTCCCCATCAAATGAAGAAGGAAATCTCATTTCACCTTGTCATAAGCCTTACTCATATCTAGCTTCTTGGTCATAAACTCGGATTTTCCGGATTTCTTAGTCTTCATATGGTGAAATGTCTCAAACGCCATCAAGATATTGTCAGATATTGCTTTGTCATACTAAAAAGCACTTTGGGACTACGAAATAATTTAGGGTTGGATTCTTTTCAATTGGTTTGCCAGGACTTTGAAATCATCTTATAAAGAATATTACACAAAGCGATGGGCCGATATTCTATGACATGCTCTGGGCTCTTGACCTTTGGAATTAAGGTGATGTAGGTGTGAATAATCCCAAGCGAGATGCAGCCCGTATTGAGGCATGAAAGGACAGCTTTAGACATATCATCTCCAATACTTTGCTAGTAGTGTTGGAAAAAATGGGAGGCAAACCATCAGGGCTTGGGGCTTTGAGAGGTGTCATTTGCTTTAGAGCTATTTTCACCTCTTCTCTAGTGAAATCATGGGTAAGCAAATCATTCATCCCATTTGTGACAACCTGTGGAACAAACTAAAGCACAACATCAATATCAGATGGGTAAGCAGTAGTAAACAAGGATTTGTAATAATCCACTAGTAAAGAAGCAACATTATCATCACCACAACAAAGTTCTCCCACTTGATTCTGAAGACCATGAATATAATTCCAACGGAACCTTTAGGATGCCCTGCTGTGAAAGAAAGCAGTATTTCTATCACCCGAAGAAATCCAATGGGATTTAGACCGTTGCTGCCGTAGTTGTTCTTCCTTCATCAATAAACCTTGGATCTCCCTCTTCAAATTCAAGATGTTCTCATAGTTGCCCCCCTTCTACACGAAAATTTCTGCAAGTTTCAAAAGCTTTCTTTTTCCTACTAGCTCACGTGTAATGTTGCCAAAACATTGCTTACTCCATTTTTGTAATTTTATTTGACAGTTTCCAATCTTGGCTTCTACCTAGGCAATAGGCAGACTTGGTGATTTGATGTTTCATGCCGAGTTCACCGTGTTGTGGTAGCCCTCCTCTTCCAACCAAACCTACTCGAATTGCTATGGTTTTTGTCTTCACTGTGGAATACCAAGGGGGTGAATAATGATAGGCTTGTGGTTAGAGGATCCACATTCCACATGCACCACCTTAGAGGCTGGAAACAAAGTTAGCATTGCACACTACTCTATCCAACCACTCCCAAATAGTACTTCCATCGGGATAATTTTTACACCATGTAAACTTATTCCCCACAAATCCTAGATCAACGAAAACAAATTCGCCTAAGATATCACAAAAATCCTGCATCTGCTTGTAAGGTTTGTTTCTGCCTCCATACTTTTCATGACCCCAACCAATTTTCGTTAAAATCACCTACACACAACCAAGGGATTGAAAGTTTTTACACCATGTAAACTTATTCCCCACAAATCCCAGATCAACGAAACCACATTTGTCTAGGATATCACAAAAATCCTGCATCAGCTTGTAAGGTTTGTTTCTGCCTTTATACTTCTCGTGAGCCCAACCAATTTCGTTAAAATCACACACACACAACCAAGGGATTGGAAATTTATGATTTAGGCGACGCAAAATATTCTAGGAAATATGATGATTATGCATCTCTAGGGCTCCATAAAAACCAGAGAGACGCTTAGAATTTTCTTTGCCACTGTTGAAAATAGTATCAATAAAGTTAGGGGATGAATCATCAACCCTTATATCAATATCTTGCTTCCACAATAAAACTAAGCCTCCACCTCGATTTACTCTGGCTACCTTATGCTTATGCCCCATTCGTAACTTTTCACAAATACCATCTAGCCTTGCTATATCCAACCATGTTTTGGCTAAAAACACAACTGCAGGATCATGTGCTTGTATTAAATCAACGAGCTCTTAAACTATCTGCTAGTTCCTAAGCCCCCGATGGTTCCAACATAGTAGAATCATTAGTTCTAGTAGGGTTAGGAGACAACCTCTGCCAATATTTTGAGATCAGGTTCATCACAACAAGAAACCAGCCGTCGCTTAGTAGGTAACTCGGATTGAACATAGGTTGGAGGTATAGGGCGCTTAGCATTAAGAGATTCACCCAAGGGAGAAGCAGTGGAAGATTTTGATTATGTAATATGTTTTCAGTTTGTACTCACTGGGGTGGGCTTAGTTGTGGAGCCGTGACAAACTGTCATGCCCTGAACCCAACTATAAAGATAGTCACGTGACAACTGCTGCACGCTTATAAAGTAAGCACCCTACAAGTGTGCAAGGCCTTCTTAGCAACTAAAATTTATCCTCAAAAATTAAATCAAAATAAATCGAAAATATCTCAACAATTTCTTTATGAATAGATCTCCAATAATTTAATAGGAACAAAATCCAAACCTCATGTACATAATGACAATTGGCCAATAAATATAAAACTATTAGAAGACCATTCTAAAATCACTAAGCTTCTTTTCCTACTCACAACACAATATCAAAACTCCCAAAACTTGCTATTATCCACAATCTGAAACTGGAGGGGAAAAAGGTGGTGAGATGACAACTCAATAAGTAACCAAAATTCTAAGAAGTTTTATCAAGCAATAGATCTGTAAAGTAATAAGATGTAATATGAGTCTTCAAAAGTTATAATATACTATGAGTTTTCAAAAATAACTAAAGAAGTTTCATAGTCTTAAAATAATAAGTTGCAAATAAATCACATACTTTAATCTTACAAATATATCATAGATGGTTTAGAAAGTAGTCAATTTTCCATATATCAAAAGCTATATAACTAACAATAGGTTCCAAAAATACATAAGTAGTTTTAATGACTCAAAATAGTTCAAATACTCAAATATTTCCAAAATCACATATGTAGTTTTAAGGACTCAAAATAGTTCAAATATTCAAACGTAATTCATATTCTTAACAATCTTATAACTATGGTCACGCTATATCCTCATGACTGGGCATCAAAGTACCAATGAATAACACTCATTGGCTGGATATTAGAGTACCAATGAATAGCCTCCATTGGTTTGGGTATCAGAGTACTAATGAATAACCCCATTAGTTGGGTATCAAAATCAATGATCATAGTCAGATTGTCCATAATCATATATATGAAATCATAGTTTCTAACAAAAATATATCTTATTCAAGCATGTATATAAAAATCATATACTTACTATTAAAATATATTTGTAATAATCTTTTACTTGAAATTAGCAATACAATAGAAATAAAAATTCTAACAATTATAAACAATTTTCAGTAGTTAAAAATACATTAATATAAATAAAATAAAATCCAATTAGCATAAGGTTACTTACCTCTAAAAGTCATATCAAAAGGAACTTCTCCCTAACACATCCTCTAAAATCCTTAGATATCACCTAAACAATTTTTCAAATATCATTTACTCAATAATCTAATTTTTTTAATTAAAACTTATATGAATACCCGGCCAAAAGAGAGAATGCTAAAAATATCGAATAATTTTCCACTATTATCTCATAGTTAAAAATCCACGTATTCATAATATATATATTTCCTCCACTTTTTGCCATTAATAGTACCTAAGGATAAAGCCTATAGGGTCAAAAGTACACCACCTAATCTTCTATACGTGTGTGTATATATATATATATATATTATCTCCATTCACCCCTAGTTCTCTTTGAAATGAGGACAAAACTAGGAAAAAGGTACTATATTCAATATCATACAAAATCAAGCCTACATGGACACCATGACCTTTTGCTATTCGCCAAACCCCAATTCGGTAAACCTGTGCAGAATCGGACCCAAGAGCCTTCTTTTACACTTAATGCAACACAAGGTATAGAGAAAATAAATCAAATTCCTTCTACATTTACATCGTTAAACTCATTGGATATATAAACAGTCTCACTATTGGCCAAAATACTCATATAAAAGAAAGAAAAAAAAATTAATTTCATATAAAGCCTAAATTTGTTAAAAACCGAAATTTCTTAGGCTCTTACCTCAAGTGTGCCATCAATTTTTCACTACTTGAACAAACTCAGAAGTCCTCCTCCAAAATATCTATCGTTATACTCTAACTTAATTAACTTATATATATAATTAGAGTTTCAACCAAATTTTCTAAAATCTCTCTCAGTAATATTAATTATAAAATTGACCTCACAAAAGATTTATTTAAATACCCCTAGCTTCCTTTTTTTTCTTTCTCTTTTTTCCGGGTATTACACAAACTTTTGTGAAATCGTGGATGGCAAGGTGATGGCTATGGGTGTTTCTTATGTCATGTGAAGATGGATTAGTGATCACGTGACCACCTAGGGTTTCAGATGAGACCTGATTCGTGTAGGATTCTATTACCGTTGAAGTTGTGCCATGAGAGTTTGAAGCCGATGCCTCAAATCTTTTAAGCTCTCTATCAATCTTATTAATCTTCTCCTGCAATAAATTCCCCCCAATAATAGGAATCGGATTAATAGGGATGGATAGGGTATTGATGTCAGGATACGTTTTAGAAAAAGTATTCGTATCAAGAATTAGAGAATCCCCCGGATTAACTTCACCATTTCCTATAGCGGTTTCCCTGTCAACCACTGATTTCGTAGGTTGCTTCTTCGGTTCAACTTCGTCAACCACCTCCTCTGCTGCAACTGTGGAGTTTGTTCTTGCTTCGTCGTAAAAACCCGGAACCACCACAACATGATGCCTTGAAGAGAAGAACAGACGAGCGCGGAGACTCGGGCCAAATTGCTTCGAATCATCAGATAGTGTGCCTTTACTACTAATCCAAATAGAGAAATCTTTGTCGTTGTGGTTCAGACTGCCACACTAATAACATAAGTTTGGTAAACGTTCATATTTAAAAGCCACCCAAAACTGTTGTCCATCCTCCATGGTGATCACCCTTCCCCTACATAGAGGTGAAGTAACATCCAAAGTGACTCTGACACGCATAAAACAATCACCATCACACTTAGCATCGTCTGTGGAATTGCAGACTTTCCTGATAATTCCACAAATTTCCTTAGTCACCTCACAATTTATAAATTTGATAAGTTATGGACTTGCACCCAAAAATCAGCCCTCTCAAATTTCAATTCTTTGCTAGGCACATCCTTTTCATAGTATTGGACCACCACCAGATGCTTATTGAAACTCCAAGGTTCGTTCTGTAAGATCTTGTCAACCTCCAGCTTATTATCAAAAATAAATCAAATAATGTGATCTCCCACACTCTTCACCTTGAAGCCATTCCTTGACCTCTATAGTAACTTGAAAGTTCGTATTACTACCTTAATACTAGAATGTTTCGTCAAGAACTTTACCGCAATAATGAAATCTTGAGTTCGGAGATTATTGTTCAACACAAATCCAGGACCTTCTTTTTTCAGATAAAGAGAGAAGACTCCATTCTTTTTGTGATAGCCTCCATGGAAAGAACGGATATAGAGACCCTAGAAAGTTAGGAAGAAGCTTGCAAAATAAACTGTTTTCCTTTCCGACAAGCCCTAGCAATAAAGTTATTATTATTGTTGGAAAATCTGGTTTTGTATCTCATACAAAGCACACAGCGGAAACAACAACCACAGATCTACTTCAATAATGAAAGATAACATGTAACCATGAATTCTAGAATAAAGAACAGAAAGCGTACCTTGATGTAGTGAATTTCAAAACATGACTTGAGAATACCTTCAATCTTCATCTCAATTCCACATGGTGCCCAAGATGTGTGGTTCTTTTTATCATACGTACGTTAAAACTATTCTCTTAGTTTCTTTATTTAATAACTCTTATTAAATAATGACTGATTATCTAATTGGGTTAGCCTTTTGACCCTACTCAATTGGGCTTTAGTCTGTGGCTTGAGATGGGACCAAATGGAACAAATAAGACTCTAGCTCCAATGGGCTTTGGGCTTTGGGCTTTTCTGTCAGCTCTTGACAAGTCCAAAGTTATCATTAATTATATTCAATACCACTATAAGAATATAATTGAACTCTAGGTCTTATTAATAAATTATATCTCAAGACTTTATTATACATACAACTCCTTCATAAAAATATTCGTAGTAATACAAAGTCATAAAATAGATTGTCACTTTGAAAATTACTACATCTTAATCCTTGAGTACCCGGTTTAATTCTTTATGTTATTCATCATATATTTATGAAATCCAATTCCATAAATATATACTTTAGTAATTCCTTACTAAAGTGGTTGGGCCTAACACTCTGAATAACTAAACCTATTGAAGTTATCTTAATGGAATATTTTATATCTTCGTTAAGAGATTATGAATTTCATCTTGAGAATATATGTTCCATCAATATTAAATGTGGCTGCCCAATATACTGAGGTTTTGACCGTAACTTATAGATCTCACTCCTGATATATCAAAGCAACCTATATCTCATGATCAGGTCCATTATTCTCTCAGGATTTAGAGTTGATATAAATAGAAGTTGTGAGATTTATTATTCAATTGACAGTCGTTAGGAGAATAATAAATCTCACAGCGGTCCAGTTCAATATGTCTTAACTCTTAAAACATATCAACATATCAACTAGAAGTTTCCATTTTCATGATCAAGACAAATCATCTTAGTTGATATATTATAGTTTTCGCAAATGAAATGCACAATTTCATCACCGACTACGAACTAAAATTCTGAGTTTACAAAAAACTTGTAATTTACATTTTCTGTGACTTTTCACATAAATCACATTCTATGCATCTCATGGACTAAGATAATGTCCCATTAGTTCATAAATAGATAGTCTCATATAATTAAATAACTTAATTATTTATGACATGCCAATAAATTGGATTTTAGGGCACAAACCTGAACAATTATAGGGACACAATGACACATTCCAAGGGAGGGACTTCAGTTCTACAACCTAAGAGGAGATGGGAAACCAACTTTCTCAGCGACAGAGAAAATTAGATGAGACCCTTAGCCAACTTTGCATCTAATAATTCACTTGACACACAAATTTAAAAATTAGATGAGACATTTGGCTCAAAATTGGACTTAAATTTAGAATTTAATTGGATTTTTTCTCAGCTTTGGTTGTCTATATATATATATATATATATATATTAATAGCCAAAGCTAAGAGAAAATCCAATTAAATTTTAATTGGATTCTCAATTTTGCACCATGTGTTTCATTTCATTTTTAATTTTGTGCCAAGTGAATTATTTAGTGTAAAAATCAAAGAGTCCAAATCTAATTAGATTCTAAATTGAATTTCAATTGGAGTCCAATTTTCTAATACGTATCCATCTAAGTTTTTAATTTTTGTGGCAAGTGAATTATTGGGTGCAAAAACCGAAGAGTTTAAAACTAATTATATATATATATATAGAAATTTATGGTTTTAAAAAAATGTAAGCTAATTCCATGTATAATTTGAACTTCTTTTTAAAAAAATGGTATAATTTGAAATATAGTATAAATGTGATTATTTTTAATTGTATCCGTGCATATGCATAGGGTTACACACTAGTTAATATATATATATATATATATATATAAAATTTAGAATCTGATTGGAACTAGACTTTTTCAGTTTTGCACTCAATAATTCACTTGCCATAAAAATTTTAAAAAAAAATTGATGGGACACATGGCACAAAATTGAATTTCAATTAAAATTCAATTTAGAATCTACTTAAATTTAGACTATTTGATTTTTGCATCTAATAATTCATTTGACACATAAATTTAAAAATTAGATGAGACACATGGCGCAAAATTAGACTGCAATTTAGAATTTAATTGGATTTTTTCTCAGTTTTGGCTATTAATGTATATATAGATATGATAATATTTTAGATTCTTATTGGCAAAAAATAGCTTTTTTACACTTTTTTTTTTAAGGGGGAAAACAAGAAATTTTGATTAACTTGAACAAGCTAAATCAGTTTGAAGTACGGAATAAAACTGTAGTAGAACATCCTTCATCCACACAAAAAAATCTGAAATGTCAACAGCATATCTTGTCAGACTATGAGCAACTAAAATGCATTCTCTTAGTATGAGAGTAAAGTAATTGATCAAAACTTTTAGAACTAAACTAGGCATCTTCAATCACTGGGCCTATTGGAGAAAGAGAATTATGATCATCTAATGAAGCTTTTATAATCACCATTGAGTCGCCCTCCAACACAGCTTTGGTAATGCCAATCTCAGCAGCAAAAGATAGTGCCTGGGTAGCTGCCAAAGCTTCAACTTCGTTACTGCTATAGGCTTGTGGCAATATTTGGGAACAAGAAGCAATAATTAAGCCCAAATTGTTTCTAATGACCACCCCAATACCTGACTTATTTTATGTGGAAAAATAGCTCCGTCGAAGTTGATTTTCATGAAATTCGTAGATGGAGGTTTGCCAACAAACTCTGGTTCGAGCTTGTCTTTTTGTCATTGGTGTTTGGCAAACCAAAAATTATGTGAACCTATATTTGGAAATTTGAGCAATTTGATGAAGAGCACAGGCTATTTGATGGAGATGAACTTGATTTCTTTGTGTCCAAATCAACCAAGCTGTCATAGCAAAGAGCTCCGCACTGTTTTGCTACAAAATGATCCATGATAATAATTCTTTGAAGTCCAAGAATTGAACTTGTCATCGAAAAGTCCATAATTCTGGGTCATCCCAGATCGTATTAAGCTCCTTGCATGACCAGAGAACGTGTAGAGGGTGTCTCGTGGACTTTATACCAGTGATCACACAATGGCCATCGATAATTGTACGTCGAACTAAGCTTGCTTTTTTGGCATAGCATTTTGGCAAGCACGCCACATCAAATTCTTCACTTTGTTTGGCACCTGGAGAGACCATATGCCTTTCCACAGCTTTGTATTCAGACTTAAAGGCAGCTGAGAGTAACACATATCAGCTTCCTCCCTAAGAAACCTATAACCCGATTTGCAAGTATACCTCCCATCATGCGAATGAGGCCAAGTAAGAACATCCTCTGAAGCTACTTGGGCTAGAGGAATTTTTTTCATAATGTCAGCTTCATCTTGAGAAAAAATACCATCTATCAACCCTTCATTCCATTGTCTTGTATTTTCATCAATCAACGTCGCCACAGTAGAATTTTCCATAGATTTAATTGGATAGGACACCACCTGTGAAGGATGTTTTCTTGGGAGCCAAAAGTGCTGCCATATTTTAATTGATTCCCCATTCCTAACTCGTCATCTAGCACCCCTTTGTAAGACATCTCTACCTTTGGGTATGCTCCTCCAAGCATACAAGTTGGATCTTGAATCCATGACCTCTATAATGGAACGATTTGGAAAAACCCATGCTTTGAACACCTTATAAAAAGAGAGGACCTATTGTATAGTAGGTGCCAAGCTTGCTTTGCCAGATGGGAATCATTGTAAAGAGCCAAATCTCTAAATCCCATCTCACCCACCATTTTTTATTTTGTAAGTTCATCCCATATTAGCCAATGAATCTTCCTATGGTTACCTTGTTGGCCCCACCAAATTTTTTTTATCAATGCCTCAATATCATGGCACAAACCCAATGGAATCTTGAAGCATCCCATGGTATAGGTCGGGACAGCCTGAATTATAGATTTAATCAAAATGCTTGTTGTGGACGCCCCCGGTTTTTCCCCAGTTGTCGCACATTGGATCCTTGGCAACGTGACTCGCATGTGATTGTGTATCTAGAGCGGGGTGTGTGAGTGTGAGTCCCTTTTTCTTATTTTTATTTTAAGAGTTGCCACCAACCATTGGTTTTGTATTCGGTGTGATTGGTCACCTAGATGTCTAATTTTTTTTTTTTTTTTTTTTTTAGGTTACCTAATTAACTACCAAATTTTAAGGGTCCATTGAATGTGGTAAACCAAAAGTTTTTGAACCAAAGTTCTGAGACTTGAAAGTTTGGTTATGTGTGCGGAAGGTGTTAAGCACCCCACAATGCCTATCCGAAAATAGTAACTCATTTTAATTTATTCCCAACACTAAACTTTTTCAAAGAAATGGAATACTTGGCATTTTGATTTTGTTAAAAAGGTTTTTGCAAACAATATATATATACACACACATGTGAGTAGATATTTACGTATAGTATTCATGTGAATAATAACTCCATCAAATTATACAAGCAAAACATGTAAAAAGTATATACATAATTAGCAGGTGACAAGGCATACATATACACTATACAAGTAACATGTTAGTATTTATTTACTATGTAACTAGCATGTGAATACTATAACTATACAAAGAAAAAACAACATGGAATGAAAAAGGAGGGTTGGTAGAATAGCACCTCGTTGTCATTCACCATTTTCATTTGTATTCATGCAAAAAAAAAAGAATGACAAAAAGAAAGCTGTTAGTGCCAAATTTATTAGGGACATTGTATGCTTAGGGGATGTTCAAGAACTCAAGAAAGTGAGCCTTGAACACAAATCCACAAACCACCACCATTCTAAGAAAAATGCTTAAAGAAGAAAAGTCATAACGTTAATGTTATTGTTTTAGAAAAAAACACTTTCATTTTACGTGGCACAAGGGTTCATGAAAACCTTTTTTTTTTTAAAACCCTTTTTGAAAGTCCCCCTTTTTTGAATCAAAAACAAACTTTTCAAGAATTTTTTTTTTTTTTGAAAACATTAGAAAACATTTTTGAAAACACTTTTTTTTTTTTTTTTTTTTAATCTTTGATGCTTCGGCCCTCCCCTAAAAAAAACAGATTTTCGTTTTACTTGAAAACATATTTTCTTAAAAAAAAAAAAAAAAAAAAAAATTATATAGCAGAAAACAGTTTTTTATACAGTGCAGAAAACAGCTTTTATACAATGCAGAAAACAGTTTTTATACAGTGCAGAAAATATTTTTTACAAAATATATTTTATTATTTTTTAAAGAAGTTTTTTGAAAGATATTTTGGGAAACAGACCTTTTAGAAAAAAAATAATTAATTCAAAAGGTTTTGAAAAACAGATTTCTGTTTTGAAATTTTCGGGTACCCCTAAAAAGGGTTTTTATTTTTTAAAAACACCTTTTAAATAAATTTTGAAGAGAAAAAAAAAAAAAAGTTTGTGAAAACAAGTTTTATTTTCTAAGTTTCGGGTTTCTCCTTTTTTTTTTTAAAAAGATTTTTCTATTGAAACTTTCTCTTTTATTTCATTTTAGAGGAGGGAGAAACATAAAGAAAAATTGTGTTTTGAAAACTTTTGAAAGACAAAAGGCACTTTCTAAAAAAACCTCTTTTTTTTTTTTTTTTTTTTTTAAAGAATAAGGGGGTAAGGAAGATGCATTCCCAAGCATTTTCTTTATGGCACATTATCAACATGAAAAAGATAAAGAGGCAACAATAAGATAAAGATCATAGAAAGTAAATCTTGAAATTTGAATGACAAGAATGTAAAGATTTGGAATTTAAATGACAAGAAAGTAAATGACTTGAAAGTAAATGACTTGAAATATTGTAAAGTTGATTTTTTTTTTTTTTTTATAAATTTCCTCTTTAAATAGATCCTAATCCCCTTCAAGCCTTATGGATCCTTCAACACAATGAAATATGAGTTCTTACGCCATAGCCACTCTTGTGACACATACCTATATTGTGCCCTAATAGGGGTTTAAACACCATTTAAAGTAAAAGACGGAAAATCTAAGCAATAAAATCCTAGATGCCTAGGTGGATGGGACTTCTTCCCCCTAAGGGTACTTCCCATGAAGAGCCTAGGATGATGGTCCATTACCCATCTTGGATGAACAAGATAAACATAACATCCAAACATTAATATTAAAAGCTCGAAATAAAGGGTTAGATCCAAACACAACATATAAGAACAACTATTTACAACAAGTAAAGAAAAGAGACCTTTTTTTTTTTTTTTTTTAGATATGCAAAATGATTAGAAAGGTAAAAGGGAGGGATGGGTTTAATTATCAAGAAACTAAACCCACCCCTAATCCTTACCCACAAAAATTACAAGATTGGAGAAAGGATGGGGCTTTTTGTGTGGGGTTTCCTAAAGAGAAAGAGAGATTTTTTTCTAGGGTTTTTGATTTTTTTTCTTTTCTTTTTTTTTTTTCTTTTTTTTTTTTTCTGATTTTGCTCTTATTTTTTTTTTTTTTTTTTTTTTCTATTTCTTACACAAATCCTACATAAAATTTCTACCTCTTTTTCTAGTCTCTCCCCTCATGATTTTTCCAAGAGTTGGGGGGGGGGGGGGGTATTTATAGCAAAAGATGAAGGAATAGGGGGTTAGCATTGTTGTACCATGGTACACTAGTGCTAGCCACCCCTTCAAAGGGGCAGCTAGCATTGGTGTAGCCTGGTACACCAATGTCAGCTCCATCCTTATCCGTTTGTTAGTACCCTGTCAGCATTTTTTGTCTTTTTCACGACTTGTGGTTTGATGTTCATACGGCTGTTTGGAGGCCTTTCCAAGCTATTTTCTCTAGATTTTATATGCACGAAAAGCTTTGGATGTCTAGTTTCTAATGGTCCTATTCTTGCTAGATTTGGAGCTACGGTCATCGAGATATTGCACTTGGAAGGGAGGTGACACAAAGCTGAAAAAATTCTGGACGTCTTCTTCTTGAAAAATTCATATCTTTTAACTCGGAGCTGATATCATCGAGCCCTTTGTGTGAAAATTAGCTAAGACCTTATTCTTCAAGATGGTCTAGCCTATTCATCTTAGTTCTTGCCCAATCAATACAATTTATTGCGTGAAGTCAAGTCACAAACTGTCACTTTTTCCTTTTTAAAAAAAAGTGAAGAATTTTTTATTAGGGTTTTTTGTATTTTTGTGATATCTCATTCGTTTTAACTCCAATTTTGTCCCGTAAATTATCTTTTCGAAGGGAAAAATATGCCCTTCGAGATGGCCCAAAATTCAACATGATCCAACGGTCAGATCAAAAAGTCAACTTTTTGACCACACTCGATTAAGGTTTTGGTCAAATTTCAGTAAAAAAGGTTTTTCAAATGTTGTGACTTTATGATTCAACTTTCAAACATGTATTTATTTTTTCCCTTTTTGGTTTTGAAATTCATGTTTTTGCACTTTTTCTAACTTTTTTTTTTAAAATTTTTTGGTCTTTATTTTGACGCGTGAATCGGGGCCGGACAAAATATGGTATCGACACTTGTGAGAGTAACTTGCCTTCCCAAGCTTGTAGTTTTCACCAAACCCTTTCTTTAATGTTGTTGAAACTTGCTTTCTTCCCTTTCCCTACTAAGGATGTGCAAGTACTTCTCATATTGCATAATCTCCTAAACCCCTAAATCAAGTTTGATGTTGGATTTAACGTCATTAGAGGTAGATTTGCTAAAAAATAGGGATCTTTTACTCCTATTCACTTTCTAGCCCAAAGCACCTTCATAGGCTTCCAAGATATGCAACACTTTGCCACAATCTTCCACTGTTACACTGTAAAATAGAAGATTGTCATCTACAAATAACAGATGTGTTAGTTTTGGACCCGATGGGTGCAATTGAAAAAATCTGGGGGGGGGGGGGGGGTCGCCACCTAGTTATATGGTCTAGGAACTATGAATATAACGTCCTTTTGAGGAAGGACCTTTAATCTTACTACTAGAGTTTGGGTTCACAATTTAGGTATGCTCTTGGGAAGGTGTTAGGCACCCATGACAGCCCAACCCTAAGGTTGACCTCCCATCATTGTGTCTTATACCTTAACCTCATTAAAAGCACTCTCAACATTTGTATCTATAATCCACACACACTAACATACATCTATGCAAACAATCATGGTATCCTTCATCTGAAAACAAACATACTTATCAATCTAAAACAAAAGGGAGCCAAGGCACAAAAGAAAACCATAGCATTCATCTAAAATGTGAAAACCTGTCATGCATCCACAACAAGGTAGCAAGCAAACATATTACAAAACCCTAGTCTTACATCTAAACATGTTCTATCATATCATCAAAGTGAAACTCTAATACAATGCTTGAACATCGCTAATGCAATGCATGACTTATCCTTTACTTACCTCTCAGTAGTACAGCAACTATTGCATCAATGCATGAACATGTGAATGAATGGAATTAACATTAAGAAACCCTAATCTACACATGTGATAAGAGACAAACATGGTAAAAGGCAAACAAATAGTTATGGAGTTTGAAACATATGAAAAGGAGGCTACACAGAATACACATGTGAGTGCACAAACAAAACAAACAAAAATTAGGGTTTCTGAGTAACGGCATCATGCACGCTAGAACAGGTTTGTGTACGCATGAGTTCAGCCTGCATGCGTAGTCTATATCATGCATACGCAAATCCTTATCCAAAAAACCTAATTTACATAGAAACAGAATAGAAGCCAAACAAAACATAAAAGGTAAAATCTAGCAACCTAATACTTAAAGACATAAAGAAAACCTAGAACTAACCTAAACAAACATGTTTAAACATAAACTTAACAACAGAAATAGATTAAAATAAAGATTAAAGATAGAAAATAAAAGGAAAAGTTTAAAAGGATACCTTAAAGCAAAAGCTACTAGGTTTGATTTTTGACCGTTTCCCTCAGTCAAATCTATCACAATTCAATAAAATAGTGATTAGTAATCTTAAACTCAAAGGATTGGGGCCAGAAAAGGCCCTAATCAAATAAAACTGACTTGAGGGTGTTTTATGAAAAACTCCCTTTCGATTCACTATTTTCTAGTGAATCTTAGATTTTTCCCATAGGATTTTTGTGTGTCTTGAAAATGTACCATGTAAGGCTTTATATAGTGGAAAAATAGGGTTTGGAACGGCTCCTAAACAATGTGGGATTCATTCCAAACCTCAGCCATTATTGCAGAAAACTTGCATTTCTTATGCTTCTGAAACCCTAGCTGCATGTGTAGGAATATGCCTGTGTACGCATGCATTGGATCACGTACGCAGGCCGAGGGCTACTTTAGTCATTTTCTTTCCAAAAATAAAATTTTTGATCGTTATAAAAGGTTATATTTTCCATTTTAATACTCCTCAAATCAATTCAATATCTAATTGGGCTCTAAATTGGCTTTAGGCCTTAGAGTTCAAGCATCATTGGGGAATGGGGGCCTGAGTTATAAGGGGTACAAAATGCGGTGTCTATAGATGCCCCTCTTTTGATTCGTGAGCTTCATTAATGGAATCAAGAGAATAAGAGACAAAACATTTTGTTTCGACGTATGGCTCGAGCCATCACACATGCATGAGTAAAAAAATCTATTTTTGAAAATAAAATGACCAAAGTAGCCCTTGGCCTGCGTACGTGGGTCACAGCTTGCGTACGCGAGCTTTTAATACTCCTTAAGTCAATTCAATATCTGATTGGGCTCCAAACTAGCCTCGGGCCTTAGAGTTTGAGCATCATTAGGGAATGGGGGCTCGAGTCGTAAGGGGTGCAAAATGCGATGTCTAAAGATGCCCCTCTTTTGATTCTTGAGCTTCGCTAACGGAATTAAAAGAATAAGAGACAAAACATTTTGTTTTGACGTACGGTTTGGGCCCAACCCATGCACATGACACACATCACGCATAAATGGGGTGGGGTGCAACTCCAAAAAGCCGTGCGGGATTCATATGTCCAAAGTCTCATCTTTGTTGCTTAGGAAACGAGCAACGACAGGTTCACTATCCCAAAACCTATTTTGCCACTTGCAAACAAGTGGCGAGTGACTCGCTATCCTAGAGTCACTAAAAAGAAAAGAAAAAACAAACAAAGGGTGCTCTTAGGAGCTAACCCAACAAATAACAAAAGGATATAGTCTCTGTGGTGTCCATCTGGGGCTCTTGCCTTAAACTTCTTTGGGTGACTTGTTCCTCTTGTTTTCTTCACTTCTTTCTCTACCTTTTCTAGTGAGGCTCTTGCCTCGAGTTGGCCTTGTTAGGACATATGTGAATCATGTTAGGAGCATATGTCAATTTAAAATTGTCTAATCCTTTAACAAAATGCACTTTACTTGTAATTGGGTAGATCTAGGATGTGTTTAATGCTTCAAGAAACAAGGTTTCAAGATCAAGTGTTAAAACCATACAAATCTGTCCAAGAAACAAGTGAAGAAGTGCTAGACTTTAAATCTCGACAACTAGCATCTATCGAGGTTTAAAAGCTGTTGAAGCCTGTGGCTCGACAACTAGCTCAATAGATGGCTATCTATTGAGGTTTATGAAACTCAGTTTTTCAGAGCTGGTTTTCATCCAATCCGTGGGTATGTGTTTAGGCTTTCTTTTCTCACAACCTTGAACATATATAAGGATTATTTTAAGGACCGTCAAAGGTTGCACAGTTGCACAAGTGTGAAGCAAAGTTTTGTTCATGCAAATTGTTACTGGGGACGAATTTTGCCCTTGTTCATCTTTCTCTTGAAGAAGCTGCTGTGTTTGTACACTGTAGGGTTTTGTGACCAAGAAGCTTCGTGATCTTCATCGTGTGATGAACTGAAGAACTTTGCAGACAACATCTTTGTGAAGTTGGTGATTAAGTAGCGTACTGGGATCCGTGCATCTATTGGTTAGTCACATATTGGGAGTTGTACATTGAAAAAGAGAGATTGTCACTATAGAATAAGTTCAATTGGATATTAGGGTAAAAGTTCAACTGTAGGTTGGTATAAGGTACTGGGATTCCATTACTTGTTACTGCTTGTTTTGATAATAGTGGATTCTCGAGAGTTGTGACCTTAAAATCACCCAGTGGGGTTTTTGCTGTGTAGGTTTTCCCTATTCGTAAAAAAAATCACCGTGTCAATTTAATTTCCACTGTATACATAGTTATTTGGTGATTTGTTTATGCTGCTAGGTACATTGCATGTTAATTTGGTTAATTAATAAACTTGGCTAATTAATCAATTAATATATCACAAGGGGTCAATACATTCTTGGCCTATCAAGTGGTATCAGAGCAGGCACACTCTAATTAGGTTTTAATATTTGTTGTGTGATCCATTGACCCCTGTTTATCATAGATAGAGGACAGTCTCTTATTATACCTCCTTTATTTGATGAAACTAACTATACATACTAGAAAGTACGCAGTAGAGCTTTCTTGCAGTCATTAGATGAAAAGGTGTAGCAAGCTGTGGAGATAGGTTGGACCAAGCCTACGGAAGCACCGGCCGACTGGGATGATGCTAATATTAAGGTGGAAAATTTCAACAGCAAGGCATTGAATGCTTTATTCAGTGCAGTCACAAATGAGGAGTTTAAGAAAATATTCTCCACTGAAACTAGAAAGGAAGCATGGACCATCCTCCAGACAACCTATGTGGGAACCAAGGCTGTTAAGGATTCAAAGCTTCAGAGGCTCACTACAAGCTTTGAAGAGATCAAGATGGAGGAGGATGAGTCATTTGATGAGTTTTATGCAAAGCTCAAGGACATAGTGAACTTAGCCTTTAATCTTGGGGAAATCATTCATGAACCCAAGATTGTGAGAAAAGTGTTCAAATCTCTACCTAAGAGATTTCATGCCAAGATCACCGCGATTGAGGAATCAAAGGATATTGAGAAAATTCCTTTGACAGAGTTGGTTGGCAATCTGCAGACCTATGAGTTGGATTTGACAAGGATCAGGAAATCGAGCAAGAGCAAAAACATGGCATTGAAGGCCAAGAGTAGTGATACTGATGAGTCTTTAGACAATGAAGATTCTAAAATGAAGTCCTACATTACAAGGCAATTCAAGAAGTTCATGAAGAATGCCAATGGGAAGGACTTCGACAAGGACCGCAGGCAATCCAATTCCTCACAGTTCAAGAGCCAAGATAAAGGGAAAAATGATGTTAGGGATGGCGGTAAGTACACTGTTCCCTCAGGACCAAAGTGCTTTGGGTGTCAAGGCTTCGGTCACATGAAACAAGAGTGCCTTACTTATCTTAAGACCATCGGAAAAAGCAAGGCACTTGCTGCTACCTTGAGTGACACTGAGCCTGAGGATGACTCCGATAATGAGGATAATGGAATCCTAAATGCCTTTACTGCCACCGTAAATCCTACTGAAGGGATTGTTGAAGATATGGATGAAGAAGAAGACTTGGTGGAGTCTAAATTTGAGAAGATGGATGAACATGATGACATCTACACAGCCTAATCAAAGTTATACAAGGTCTCGAAAAAGCACAAGAAGTTGTATAGGTTGGCCACCAAGAAACTTAGTGGTGTGGAGCTTGAGCGAGAAGAAATCTCCACAAAGTTTGATGAGCTTGAGCATGATATGCTTGATTCACTGGGGAATTTTTTGATGTGCGTGATCCAATAGGGAATTTTTTGATAATTCATGTCTAATTGTGGAAGTCTTTGAGATGTCCTTCCCTTTTTTGAAAGAAGATTTATTATTATTATTATTATTATTATTTTACTGTTCATGAGTAAACTACACGTAGTTTAGTGGTGAGGCCTAAACTACATGTAGTTTAGCCATCAAGTGTGTTCCCGCCTTTTCATTTTCTCCAACGATTGCCAACCATTTCTTTCCTTCTTCTCTATTCTCTTCATCTCCCTCACCTCTTCACATTCTTCATAACCCCTCTCTCTTTTCTCTCTACAAAAACCTCCCTCCCTTCTTTCTTTTCCTCACACTTTCTGATTCTCTCAGACTCTCTCATTTTCTCATTTTCTTTCTTTCTCTCATCATCTTCTCCAATGGCACCCAAGGCCAAGAAATCTTCTGATTCCTTCCATCTCACCCGCTGGAGTAGAGCCATAAGGTTGGTGGTCCTCCACCATTGACATACCGGCTAGAGAATCACATTCCTATGGATGAATCTATAAGTTTTTCAATTTTTTTTTCTCATTTTCAAGTTTCCCTCTAATCTTCGGTTTAAATGTGTTTTTCACTATGTGAATGCTTGGGTTTTGTTGTGGGATGAGTTTAGATGAAAACTTGATGTCTTAGGAGGGGTAGGAACATGTCTAGGATTGATTTTGGATGATACTTCTTTGAAAATTTTAAAGAACTACTTTTGTCTGTGTTCTTGCGTGCGTGGGCTTGGGCTTGCGTATGCAGCTTGTATTCATGTGTATGCAGCTCTGTTCTTGCGTATGCAAGTATGTTCTTGGGGTTCTATGTACGTGGGTATGGACCTGCGTACGTGGGGTCTTGTTTGTGTGCGTAGGCTTTGGCCTGCGTATGTGAGATGCTTGGCAAAAGCTCTGCTTTGCTCATTTTTACTTCTTTTTCACCTGTTTCATCTCCACATGCAATTCAGATGCACCTTTTTGTCATTTTTGCATTCGAATATCACTGTATCATCCTTTTTATCTCCACTCATGCATCATAACACTATATTCCTCGAATTTCACTTGAATCATGAATCTAATGACATCTTTTTTGTAGTCATCATCCCCTTATGCTAGTACAGGAAGCACTAATAAGGTGGTGGAATGGTTCAAGTCGCCTGTCCCCGAAACCAAGGGTTATATCTAGGAGGTGAGCTTTAAGCCCATCATCAATCTTCTTTTGGAAAAGTCTATGAGTGCCACCTTGGCACAGTGCCTCATTAAGCAGTGGTGGGATACTACCTACACCTTTTATATCGCCGAGTAGGAGATGACAGTGATTCTCTATGACTTTTATCGCATGACTGACATTAGCTTTGAAGGGGCCATCATCAGTTTGGATGGCATTTACGGGTGTGTAGCTAGGCATTGACATGCTGGGGAGGAAGTACTCCATGGAGGAGTGTGTCCATATGGCTAGGGCTTTCCTTCTCCACTTGCTAGGAGCCTACCTCTTTGCCAATGGTGGGTAAACGGTGTCTTTGAGGTGGCTAACCATCTTCCAGGATTTTGGGGAGGCATGGAGGGCCAACTGGGGGTAAGCATATCTTGCTTATCTTTACTCTACCCTCGACACTCTCAGCTAGGGCACTTTATGGCAGCTTATGGGGCCTTGGAAACTCATTGAAGTTAGTTCTCTTTTCAATCTTTACACTTTCACTTGTAGCTTGTAGTCTTGCATACTGTATCATCTTGCATCTTGTCATCTTGAATCTTACTTGTGGCTTGTGTTTCTTTTTTACAACAATGGGTGGCTAGTTATGGCCTCATAACTCTGGCCACCGACCTAGTTCTAAAGTATTTTCCCCAAGTTAGGGCACATCTTGCAGGGTTGACTTCAAATGAAGTAAATTTTAAGAGTTCCAGTTGTTCATGATTCTTTATGTATTACCCTTAAGAATACCCTTCTTCTAACCTTGTGTCTTTATGGGTAAATTGGGCCCCATGGGCCGACCAGCCCCTTCCTGCTACTTGAGACTTGGAGCTTGCCACTCTCATTACTTTAGAGATCACTCGACCCTTTGAAGGAGCAGGCTTGAGGGTGCTATATTTGGCGGAGAGGGTGCAGTGCCAGTTAGTGGGTATGGATGACCCACAGATTCTAATTGACCCTTCTGAGTTCATATTTACCCCACACTCCATGACTGATGCTGAATAAAACTCGTGGAGGTGTGGTGTCTCCTATGCCGGGCGGCTCCTTGAGTGGTTGGACTACGAGAAGTTCAACCTTACACGCCTCATGCCTTCTCTCACTATCCAGGTATATGTTCAAACTCTTCTTCTTCTCTCTTTTCCTTCTTGGTTTGTCGTGACTACTAATGTGAGGAATTGTAATAGGGGGGACTTGTTGCTGGTGAGCCCATTGATCCTCCACATCTCCCTTGGACGGTCTATGCCTATGCCCTGGATGGCTTTGCTCGAGAGAGCGTCGTGCCTCGCAACCATAATGTTATGGGCTATCCTTTCCCTCCCAACACTCACGCGGTGAGTTCTTTCTTCCTTTTGTTCTTTCCTCTTCTTCTTCTTTTCTCCCAATTTCTTTTTTGGTTTTAGTCATTAAACCTTCTACCTTCAAATTGCAGCCCACTATCTAAGAGCATGAGGAGTTGGTATGGTTGGCCGAGAATCTCAAGTTTGAGGTGACCAACTACTCAAGGGAGCTATACAGTTCTGAAGGAGTGGCCCACCCAGGCAGTGGTGGCGATGATGATGATGATGGTGGTGGTGGAGATGAGGAGGACTCAGAGGCCACCCTTAGCTACCAACCAAGGAAGAGGCGGCACCGTTGATTACTTGCAAGTCACAGCATACAACAGACAACATGCAGCTTTTTCTTTTCTTTTTTACTTTTAATTTTTTTTCATTTCCCTTAGCAAACATTTGGATTAAGTTTGAGACAGAGGATTGTACTAAGAAAATCTTTTTACATTTATGTTTTTTATTGGAATTTAGCACTTAATTTACAAGATAATGATAAATTGTACGTTTCTATACAAATTTGCTTCTTTGATGCTTGCAATCTTGTGCTTAGAACATGTCTTGAATGGTTCTTTAGGTCATAGGGACCCTAGGAATGTTTGGGAGTAGGAAAAACTCTACTCAATGTAAGGGAACATAAGCTTTTGCCAAGCATCGTGCGTATGTGGAAGGAGCCTGTGTACATAGCTTTGACTTTGCGTATGCAGGGTTAATCTTGCATACGTGGGCCACAAATCAGAAAAACCCTAGCCAACTTACTTAGGTATAAAAGTAGCCGTTTGAGTCCAAAACCCTTACCAACATATTTCCAACCCAGAGAACACTTTTTTAAGGTCTTTCAATGGTAGAAAACTCTCCTCTTGATGTCTCCACTAGGATTAAGAAGTTTAGTCCCGATTTCAAGGATTCTGTTGCTTCCTATGGCCTTTCTTGCATCTTCCCTTACCATCAAATTAGGGTGGATAAGCCTTTTCTTCACACTACTACCAACTATTGGGTTCCTTCTCGCCATGTATTCTGCTTCAACGGAATAGAATTATGCCCCACTATTGAGGAATTTGCTGCTATTATGGGTGAATCAGAGATTGATGATCTTATCTTTACTTCCATAGGTGGGGATCTTCCGTCCTTGCTACAAGTTGTGTTGGGTGTTCTTGAAACCACGGCCAAAGGTGGTGTGTCTTTGGCAAACTCAATCTTAGGCTGGTCTTTGATTACTTTCCTGGTTCGGGCCTTCCTGAGGGTGAGAGGCCACGATCATACTACCTTCATGCCTTTTGTTTATGTGCTCTTGCAAGGTATTTCTTGGTTCAACATTCTTATTGCGTGGACCTTCAGATGTGTATGGTGGCTTATGAGCTAAAGAGGGTTAATCTAGTTGGTTTGATCTTGGCGGAAACTTTTAATGGTTTGGATTCTTTTCAAAGGAGGGAAGTAAGTTTCTTTGCAGGAAGTCCTCTTCTTCTTTAAGTATGATCCCTAACTTTTGCCTAGGTTCTCAACCTAGCGGGATCCCTCTAATTTTGCATGGATTGCCTGGTTTTCAACCCATCAAGGAACCTTATACCGTCTTTCATCTTAATTATTTTTTTTTTCACTCATGCTTTCCACTTTTTTTTCTCTCTCTCTCTCTCTTCTGTCCTCCTCCTTTTTCAGATATGGCTACGAGAGAGACTTCAGTTGCTTCATCCTCCTACTGTGCCCTTCAGTACCTACCTTCCTAGGCCTCTTAGGGATGACCATCTTCAAGATGTCCTGGGTTTTAAAGTATATGTGGAGCTTATGGGTCGCCTAAAAAAGACCGACATTCAGTGGGTCGTGGAATGGTGGCATATCTCAAGCATTGTCCATAGTTGCTACAAGGATCATTGTGTGATTTTTCTTGGGCTTCGTTGCTGCTCTTACTACTCCACTTGTTGTATCTTAGGGCAATTTGGAGAGCATCAAGGAGATCTTGATGATGTGGGTGCCTTCCACATCGCGGTGTTCACCAACAGAATCTTGGGCAGGATTAGTGAAGCTTGGCCTTACCGTAAGCTACAAGCAATGGTTGGCAGATGACATGAACTGGAATTTGAAGGATGAGAAGGCTCACATGAAGACTAGCAAGAAGATAAGAAGGATTGAGTGACCACCTTGATATGCCCCATGTTTTACTTTCCTGCAATTTTATGATTCTCATTTTTTTTATGAATTTAATAAAGGATTGGAATGTTCCAAATCCCCTATGAAAACAAACTTATTATCTTTTAATTTGAGCAATGAAAGAATTTTCCTTTTTATTATCTTTGCTTATTGTCATCTCATTTATTCAAAAAAAAAAATTTTCTTTTCTTTTTCCTTTGCCGTGTAATTTTTTGCCCATGATGTCCTTTGAGGAATTTTTGCCATGCCCATGGTCTTTTCCCCTAAATTTTTCCTAGTCCGCCCTTTTAGATTTTCAATCTAGCGGGGTTCTTTTGCCTTAATTTTTGCCTAGGCTGCCCTTTCGGGTTTTCAACCTATCAGGCTTTTTTCTTCCTTTTATTTTTTTTTAAATGTGGTATTTCTAGAATCTATCCATGTTAATGGGGCAAAACATCTCTTCCCCATCCAAATCTGTGATTCTTGTAGCACCTCCCGACATGAACTTCTTGATAAAAGGTCTAGACCACCTAGGCTTCATTTTTCCTCTTGGACCAAAAGTTTCATCTCTAAGCACCTTTGAGACCAAGTCCCCCTTCTTTAAGGTTTCTTGGTTTCACTTTCTTGTTGAATTTCTAGCAATCCATTTTTGGTATCCTTGTGCATGGTATTGTGCCCTCGCTCTCTTCTTATCTATCAAAGCCAATTGTTCATATTTGGCCTTAGTCCAATCCTCCTCTAGGACCTTAGTCTCTACCAATACCCTCAAAGATTGTATCTCCACCTCAATAGGAAGCACTGTCTCACTACTAAAAACCAAAGAGTAGGGTGTTGCCCTAGTCGATGCTCGGATAGAAGTTCTATAACCTCATAGGGCAAACAGAAGTTTCTCAACCCAGTCTTTCTATGTCACTACCATCTTAGCTATGATATTTTTCACATTCTTATTGGCTGCTTCTACGGCCCTATTAGCTTGCAGCCGATATGGTGAAGACTTGTGATGCTCAATGCCATATTCTTCCATGACCCTTCGGACTTCGCCTTTAAAATGGGAACCATTATCGGAAATGATCTTTCGGGGCACCCCAAACTGACATATGATGTTGTTTTATAAAACTGGGCCAATGCTTAGCCTTCAACACAGAGTAGGAGGCTGCTACCACCCATTTAACGAAGTAGTCAATTGCAACTAAAATGTACTCATGCCTGTTTGAAGCCTTAGGAGCTATTCTTCCAATCACATCTATACCCCAAACTAAGAATGGCCATGGAGAAGTCATGCTATACAACTCACTAGATGGAACATGGTTCAAGTTGGCATGTGTTTGACAATTAGAGCAGCTCTTCACATAGTCCACACAATCAGTCTCCATCATGTTCCAGTAGTACCCTACCCTTAGGATTTTCTTGGCAAACATTCTTCCATTCATATGAGGGCCACATATTCCTTGATGAACTTCTTCCATTATCCTCTTGGCTTCTTCTCTCTTCAAGCAACGAAGGTGTACATTGTCATAGGAACTTCTATAGAGTTGTCCTCCACATAGGATGTATTGGGTTGCCATCATTCTAATGAAATGACGTTCTCTCTTGTCAGCACCATCCGGATATGCCCCTAGTTCCAAGAACTTCATGATGTCATAATGCCATAGAACTTCCTCTCCTCTATGGCCATTACTGAAGCTTCGGTCTTCCTTTTATGCACTTCCTCATAACTTTGTTCAATCTTGATAGGCCAAGAATGTATTGACCCCTTATGATAAATTAACCAATTAATTAGCCAAGTGAGTTAATTAAGTTAATTAACATGCAATATGCGTGGTAGCACAAACAAATCAGCAACTAAGTTAATATGCAGTGGAAAATAAAGTTGACGTGGTGATTTGTTTACGAATGGGGAAAATCTCCAAGGCAAAAACCCTACTAGGTGATTTTAAGGTCACTACTCCTGAGAATCCACTATTATCACAACAAGCAGTTAAAAGTAAAGGAATCTCAAAACCTTATACCAACCTACAGTTGAACCCTTACCCCAATACCCAATTGGACTTGTTTTGTAGTGATAATCTCTCTTTTTAATGCACAGCTCTCAATACGTGATTAACCAATTAATGCACGGATCCAAGTACGTGACTAACCACCAACTTGAGAAGAATGTTGGCTTCAAAGTTCTTCAGTTCATTCACATATTAAGGATGACGAAGCTCCTTGGTTACAAAACCCTACAGCGTACAAACGCAGCAACTTCTTGGAGAGAAAGATGAACTAGGGCAAATTGTCTCTGGTTACAATATGCTTGTGAAAAACCTTTGCATCAAGTTGCACTCACTTGCATCAACTGTGACAGCCCTTAAAATAATTCTTATATATGTTTAGGGTTGTGAGAAAAGAAAGCCTAAACATGTATACATGGATTAGAGCAAAATTAGATTTGAAAATCTGATTTTCTTAAATCTCAATAATAGGTATCTATCGAGCAATTGTCGAGTATCAGGCAAAAGTTGCCTTTTAAATCTCGATAGATGCTATTTGTCGAGCTAGATGTCAAGCTTTAAAATTCAGCACTTCTTCACTTAATTCTTAGACAGATTTGAATGGCTTTAACACTTGGACTTGAAACTTTGTTTTTTGAAATATTAAACACATCCTAGATCTATCCAATTACAAGTAAAGTGTGTTTTGTCAAAGGATTATTCAATTTTACATTGACATATGTTCCTAACATGATTCACATATGTCCTAATAAATCTCTAAGGGTCATGTCCATACCCTCTTTGGTATTTCAACCATGGAGGCTAAAGTAGCTAAGGCATCTGCAAACTGATTCTAAGCTCTAGGGATGATTATGTACTCAATCTTGTTAAAGGTCTTAGTTAAGGTGGCATTTGGATACAGATGAAAGCCAGCGTCTGTGTCTGGCATTTCTTTCTTCTTCTTTTTTTTATTTTTTTATTATGCACGCGGATTACACTATTCAGGAGACATTATGCACTGTTCATGCATTGTTCACGGGACCCACAACCACTTTATTCAAAAAAATATTAAAAATGGGTCCCACGGCACTATTCACACATTTAAAAATTATTTTGCTACAGTGTTTTCAGTTTTCAGCAAAATAAGTGGTATCCAAACGGACCCTAAGTCCTCTAGGTATTGTTGATAGGGCTTTAAGTGTTCTTCCTTCACTTTCCACAACCTTTGCGGTTGGGCTATAACCAAAGTTGAATCCCTAAAGACTTCGGCTTCTTTTACCCCCAATTCTTGAAGAGCTTCCATTTTGGTGATGCAAGCTCCATATTCAGCCATGTTGTTAGTCACTTTAAACTTCAATTTGATTGCCAAAGGTATGTGAGATCCCTCAAGGGTGATCAAGATTATCCCTATTCCATTTCCATGTTGGTTTGCGACTCCGTCAAAGTACATTTTCCATGTCCCTAATTCAACATCCAAAATGTCCTCATTTGGAAAGTCTTCTTTACTATCCTCCCTCTCTATAGGATTCTCGGCATAAAAATCTGACACGACATTTCCTTTGATAGCTTTCCTAGCCACATACTTCAAGTTGAATTTTGCCAGCAAAATCAACCATCTTGACAAACTTCCACTCAAAGTGGCTTCTCAAAGAGGTACTTCAATGGGTCTATTCTTGCCACCACCAATATTTGGAAGGGTAAAACGATATGCCTCAATTTATGTACAGCCCAAACAAGTGCGAAGCATGACTTTTCTATGGGAGTGTACCAAGTCTCGTAATCATGGAATCTCTTGCTGAATTAATATTGCTCTCTCATTCTTCTCATCATCTTCTTGTGCAAGCATACTTCCAACTGCATCCCCTATGATGGAAAGGTATAGGAGTATAGGGTTTCCATGTTGTGGAGGCACTAGGATAGGTGGGGGGAGGAGATATTCCTTGATAAGTCCAAAGGCTTTTTGGCACTCATCGTTCCATATGTGTGGTTCATTCTTCCTTAGGAGTTTAAAGATGGGCTAACAAGTGGAGGTGAGCTTGGCAATGAAGCGACTAATGTATTGTAGCCGACCCAAGAAACCCCTAATCTCTTTCTCACTTTTAGGTGGAAGCATCTCTAATATGGCTTTGATCTTGGATGGGTCAACTTCTATTCCTCTATCACTCATTAGGAACCCTAACAACTTTCCAGCGGTTACTCCAAAGGTGCACTTTTATGGGTTCAATCTTAATCTGTATTCTTTAAGCCTCTCAAAGAACTTCCTCAAGTTCACAGTGTGGTTTTCTCTATCCTTGGATTTCACTATCATATCATCAACATACACCTCTACCTCATTATATATCATATCATTTAGCAAGGCCGTAGCCATCCTTTGGTATGTTGCCCCAGTATTCTTGAGGCAAATGGCATTACCGTGTAACAATAGATTCCCCATTTGGTAGCAAAAGTGGTTTTGCTCATATCTTTAGGAGCCATCTTGATTAGGTTGTATTCTAAAAAACCATCCATGAAGGACATCAATGTGGGGGAAGGGGAAGTTATCCTTAGGAAATGCCTTATTCAAGTCTCTAAAATCCACACACATCCTTACCTTTCCATCCTTCTTAGGTATGGGCACAACATTGGCTATTCATTTGGCTTGGTTTACAGGTTTGATGAACCCTACCTTTAGTTGCTTAGTGACTTCCTTTTTGATCTTTAAAAGCCATTCGGTCCTCATTCTTCTCAATTTTTGCTTGACAGGCACCATGTGGTCATGAGTATCAATGTGATGTTAAACTATCTCGGGGTCAATTCCAGGTATATCCTCATAAGACCATGCAAACAATTCTTGAATTTCGATGAGGAGTTCTTGAAGACTTTCTTTTCTTTTTCATTTAAAGTTAAGCCAATTTTAATTAAGCATGGATTCCCATCATTCCCCAAATTAATAGTTTCAAGAGTTGGTTCCATAGGTTCAATTTTCTTTTTCAGTTGTTTATTAATTTCATTTTCAAATTCATTTGAATCATTTAAGGGCAGAATTTCAATGTTATGGGACATGTCAAAGTAAGCCAAATCAGAATTCATCTTGTGAGAGATCTCGACAAAGTGTGCCTCAAAAAAGAGATTCGGGTACCATTTAGGGCACCTCTCTTTTTGGGTAAGTGGTGTGGAGTCGCCACTTATTTTTCTTATACAAAAAAAGAAAAAGAAAAAATAAATACATGATTGAATTATTCTCTTCATTGATTGAATAAAAGAAATTACATATCTTGAAAACTTTAAAATTACAAAGCTTTGGGTCCTATTTACAATCTACCAAAAATACATGGCTTTTGTCCTAGTTACATTCTACCCAAAATAAATAAATAAATAAAGACAAGGCTAGATCTACTTAGCCACAGACCTAAATCTGGAGGCTATATTATGGAATGGAAACACCTTCTCATTCCGCTCAGACAAAGTCTAGTCTTCTAGACTCTTGTGACCAATGTACTATGCTATGCATGTCATGAATGATTTGTTGAAAATGTTAAATAAATCACACAAAACCATTTATGAATGTATCCTCCTTTTGTTTAAAAAAATTCAGATATGTTTTAATGATTAAAAAAAATTGATTTTGACTTATAAAAAAGATCAGATATGTTTTTATATGTGTGAAAAAACTGGTTTTTTGAAGAGAAAATTCAGATCTGTTTTAATTTAATAAAACAAAAAGTCTTTTGGTTTGTTAAAAAAATTCAGATATGTTTTTTAAGAGATAATAATAAAAATAAATAAATAAAATAAAAAAAGGCTTAGAGTTTTCTAAAAGCTCAAATCTGTTTTGATGACGATTAAAAAAAATGATTTTTTATATAACAGAAAAATCAGATCTGTTTTTATATTTGAAAAAGAATTTTTTTGTGAAGAGGATCTCATTCACAAAATAATTTCATGTTACATGACTCAAACAAAACAAACAACAAAACAACAATTCATGATCTCTTTCTTTATTTCAAAAATCTGCATGCATAAAAAAATCAGATCTGTATCTAAAGAAGATACAAAATCCATTCTTTATTTTAAGAAAAATTCAAATCTACATCTAAAAAAGATGTAGATCCATTTTTTGATGAAAAATTCAGATCTACATCTAAGAAAGATGTAGATCCGTTTTATTTTGATGAAAAACTCAGATCTACGTCTAAAAAAATGTAGATCTATTTTATTTTAATGAAAAACTCAGATCTACATCTAAGAAAGATGTAGATCTGTTTTATTTTGATGAAACACTCAGATCTACATCTAAGAAAGATGTAGATCCTTTTAATTAAAAAAAAAATCAATTTAGTACATGCAGATCTCTAAAACTAAGAAACAAATTATAGTAATGATAAAATAATCAAGAACATAGTTTGATGATCTGAATTAACAAATCAGAACATGAATATTTAAAACAAGAAAGCATGCATCATCATGATGAAAGAACATAAGAACAAAAGGCTTAGAAAGCAACCTCTTGCATGAGCACTCTTCTACTTGAGGGGATGTTTTAGGGTTCAAAGAAACTTGTTTAGCTATCTTTGAAACCTAAAAACCCTAATTCTCCTAGCAAATCTCAGAGAGGATCAATTAATCTCAGCAATTTGTGGGTCTCCAAAACGTATGCCTCTCAGAGTGTAAAAAAAAAGGTGCTGAATTATGAGGTTCAGTATCTATTTATAGAGAATAGAAGACTCTAAAAAATAGGTACGGACGATTAGGATTTGAATCCAAACACATCCTTTTGCAAAAATATCGAAAAAGGTGTGCCTTATAGTCACCCGAAGGTCGTTGGGCCAAAACCCAAAACATGTGAATTTGGCACTTTTAGAGTGTCGTTCGGCACTCCAAAAGTGCCATTCGACACTCCAAAATTGCCGAATTGGCCCTATAGCTCTGAACGCTCTTTTGTGTTCGGGTGCCATTTGGATTCCTCTTTTAGGGTTTTTTGGCCGGTCCTTGTACCTAGACACATTTTCATCCTTCGTCTATGATTTTTTATCTCTTTTCTAGATAATTTAGGCCATTTAAGAATAATTATCTTGAAGATAAATACCTTAAAATAAATCTATAGAAAGTTCAGATTATCCATAATTTTATTGTTATCCAATCATCCATTTTATTCCTATGCATGCAACCCTATTTTAAACACTAATTCTCAACCAATCAATAAATTATTTAATCAATTTCAATTTTTTAACCAATCAGAATTAATTTAAACTGATCATGTGTGGTCGACCTTACCTTGACACAACGTATGCTGACCGTGCAAACTGGACCATGCGATATCTTTTGATCCGATGGTTCGATTTGAAAACCGGAAACACCGTTGTGACCGTTAGAATCTCAAGATCATTTTTATGATATGCAATGAATGAATTGATGCATGCAATGCAAAGACAAACTAATGCATGTAATGCAAGAACAAATTAATGCATGTAATGCAATTATGATTTTTGGGGTACATGGATTGGTCATTCAAGTCATTCTCCTTGATTAAATCATGGGTACAAAATTGAGTGTCTATAGAATGCCCCTTATTGACAAAGCTTGAAAAGCGAATGTCAATGTGAAACAATGACACTGATTTTAGCGACCAAGATTTAATTGAGGTTGAATTTTCAAAGATTACCTAGCCCTTGAACCTAAAATCTTGGAACATAGAACTAGCCATATCTTTTGACCCAAAAAAAAGGAAAATATCGGACTTAGCTAGTAGGTTGATGACTCTGGAAATGATTCTTGGCAACTAGGGTGACTAGGAAACTTTCTTGTCCTGATCTTGAAAATGGAGTTGTTTGGGATGACAATCAAAGGTTTTCTTCTTCTTCTAACTGGAGTTGCTGGAATAATGATCAAAGGGATCTCCTCTACTTTGATCTAAAATGGAATGATGATCAAAGGGATCTCCTCTACTTTGATCTGAAATGGAATGATGATCAAAGAGATCTCCTCCACTTTGATCTAGAATGGAAATGTCGATCAAAGGGATCTACTCTACTTCAATCTGGAATGGAATGATGATCAAAGGGATCTCCTCTACTTTAATAATCTGGAATTGAAATGATGATCAAAGGGATCTCCTCTACTTCGATCTGTAATAAGAATGTCAATCAAAAGGATCTCCTCTACTTCGATCTGGAATGAGAATGTCGATCAAAAGGATCTCCTCTACTTCGATCTGGAATGAGAATGTCGATCAAAGGGATCTCTTCTACTTCGATCTGGCATTGGAATGATGATCAAAGGGATCTCCTCTACTTTGATAATATGGAATTGAAATGATGATCAAAGGGATCTCCTCTACTTCAATCTGGCTTTGGAATGATGATCAAAGATCCTCCTCTACTTTGATCTGGAATGGAAATGTCGATCAAATGGATCTCCTCTACTTTGATATGGAATGGAATGTTGATCAAAGGGATCTCCTCTACTTCGATCTGGCTTTGGAATAATGATCAAAGGGATCTCCTCTACTTCGATCTAGAATGGGAATGTCGATCAAATGGATCTCCTCTACTTTGATCTGGCCTTGGAATGATGACCAAAGGGATCTCCTCTACTTTGATAATCTGGAACTGAAATGATGATCAAAGGGATCTCCTCTACTTCGATCTGGCTTTGGAATGAAGATCAAAGGTCCTCATTTACTTTGATCTGGAATGGGAATGTCGATCAAAGGGATCTCCTCTACTTCGATTTGGCCTTGGAATAATGAACGAAGGGATTTTCTCTACTTTGATAATCTGGAACTTAAATGACAATCAAAGCTTCTCCTCTACTTTGATAATTTGGAACTGAAATGATGATCAAAGGGGTCTCCTTTACTTCAATCTGGCTTTGGAATGGTGATCAAAAGGATCTCCTCTACTTTGATAATCTGGAACTAAAATAATGATCAAAGGGATCTCTTCTACTTTGATCTGGAATGGAATGATGACTAAAGGTCCTCTTCTACTTTGATCTGGAATTGATGCCTGTAAAAAGTCAAAATTTAGAATTAGACTTTAATTGATAGGTGCTTCGTGATCCCACTATTTCTGAGATATGTGATTTTCATTTGCTCATTCTTGATTTGAACTTTATCAAGAAAAACTTGATTGATTTTTGGCGGTTCTTTGAAAAAGATTTGATCTTTAAAACTTGAATCTTTGAATTGGAAACTAGAACTTTTGAATTTTGAGACTTTGAAAATTGAAACTTTGAAATTTTGAGGCTTGGAATTTGGAGTTTGAAACTTGGAATCTAGGATTTTGATTTTGAAATTTGGAATTTGAAAGAAAAAATAAAGTCAATCTTTTGAAGATAGGAGAGCCATTGTTGATCCCTTAAAGGTAGGAGAGCTATTGTCAATCCTACAAGGTGTAGGAGAACTATTGTCGATCCTATGAGTTTTGGGAGAACTAAGGTCGATCCCTTAAAGGTAGGAGAGCTACTGTCGATCCTACGATGTATAGGAGAACTATTGTTGATCCTATGAGTTTTGGAAGAACTAAGGTCGATTCCTTAAAGGTAGGAGAGCTACTATCGATCCTACGATGTATAGGAGAACTATTGTCGATCCTATGCATTTTGGGAGAACTAAGGTTGATTCCTTAAAGGTAGGAGAGCTACTGTCGATCCTACAATGTATAGGAGAACTATTGTCGATCCTATAAGGTATAGGAGAACTATTTTCGATCATATGATGTATTAGCATGTATGAAATTATTTGAAAGAAAATTGTACTTGATTCAGAAAAGTTTAGTGTTTGGAATTTGCAATTTGAAATTTGGAAATTTGAAATTGAAAATTTTATGTTGAGGCATTATCATTGTGTTGTTGTGTGATCTTGTTGGAATTTGGGGCATTGCATAATTGATCATGTTGTAATGTTGGTTTTGGAACATTTTTGAAGTGTTGTATCTTTTGGTCATGGTGTAATTTGGACAATGTTGGTGGCTTATGGAATTTTGGCAATGTTGGCAATTTGTGATGTTGTTGGATGAGTTTTGGCTTGGATTTTGGGAGCTTTGAAATTGTGAAGTTTTGGCAATGTTGGTAATTTGTGATGTTTGTTGGATGAACTTTGGCTTGAATTTTGGGAGGAATTGAAGTCATGAAAAATTCGTTGTGTAGGCTTGGTTGAACAAAATCATGATGAATGTGGAAGATTTGTTGGCATGTGTAATTTATGGCAAAATTTTGTGGGTATGAGTATGGAAAAATTTTGCTGGTACGGAAAATTTTTGTGGATATGGAAGAAGTCTTATGAGTACGAAATTTTGGCTATGGAAAAATTTTGTTGGGTATGTGATGTTTGATCCTGGAAAATTTTGTGGTTATGAATTTGGATATGTGGGAGTTTTCGCGGTTATACATGGACATGGTCATGTGGGAATTTTTTCGATGGCATGGTTATGGGAAAAATTTGGTAGTTGTGTATGGACATGTCAAAAATTTTGGTTGTGGTAAAATTTGGTAGGGCATTGATTTTTTTTGTTTGTGGGACATTAATTATTTTGGGTGCATGGGAATTTTTTGGTCATGGAAAATTTTTTGACATGTGGTTTTGGTCATGCAAATTTTTTGGACATGTGATTTTGGTCATGGGAATTTTTGATCATGTGGAAACTTTAAATGAGACAAGTTTAGAATTCACCTAATGAGGTTTTGTAGTACGAATTTAAACTTATCTTGATTGGCTCTGATGGAGTTTGCTCTTACTAGAATGAGGCGGAGCCAAATGCCCCTAATTTAGAAATGAATGCATGATATTTTTGAAATCTTGAAATCTTGGTTTTTTATGAAAAGATGATGATGGTGGTCCCCCTTTTTTTTTTTTTTGAAAATGAATGAGGCATGGCCGAATGCCCCCGATTTGCAGATTGATGCATGACTTTTTGAAAACCTTGATATTTGAGGAAAAGATGATTTTTTTTTTTTTTCCCAAAATGGATGAGGCATGACCTAATGCCCCTAGTTCAACAAACAATGTGAATTTTGAAAATCTTATTGTGTAGGGACCTCAATAAAGCAAAATTTGAGTAAAACAAGATCAAAATCACAAAACTGGGTAAAACAAGGACAGCTGGGATGATGAGCCAATGGGCTCTATGGGCTCTATGGGAGTGCCAATTGGCACATCTAAACTGAAGATTGATGGTGATTTTTGAGTAGATGAAAGATCCATGTCCACCTCCTGCAAAAGATTCTTTCCATGAGCTTGTTAGTAATCAGTTATTATGAAAATGTTTTGGGCCAATGTCCCTAGTTTAGACATGCCTGCACAGAAAATTGATGATATGCTTAATGCAAAACAGATGCTCCTAGCCTAAATTGACACCAAAAAAAAAAAAAAATGTTTTGATTTTGAGCCTTTGAAATTTTTTTTTTGAGTGATTGTGACCGGGCCTTTTGAAAAGGCTACCTACGTACCTCTCTCATAGAGGATCAGGTCCAAACGTAGTTCGAAAACAAAGTTTTGAAAAAAATGAAGTTTTGAAAAATCTTTTTTGAAAAATGAATTTTCTAAAATGAGTCTTTTTTTTTCCTTTGAAAGCAATTTACTTAGAATGAGATTTTTCGAAATTTTATCTTTTTCAAATGAACAAAAGGTGTTCCTTTTAACAACCTCTTTGACCAATCATAATGAGTCTTTTTGTTAACTCGATCTCATTGGCTAGAAAGGATTTGAAATCATTAAAAACATGTAATCAAATTTGCTTCTTCATTCTGAATTTTTTTTTAGATTAAGTCTTCAAAGACAATCAAAGAAATGAAATACTTGGGAATCAGACATGTTGGTAATAAGCAAGAAAGGGGAAAATCTTAAGTTTGAAGATTTGAAAAATTTTGAGAATTTGGAAATTTGTTCTCTTGAGAGTTATTTTCTGTTAGGAGCAAACAAAGTGAGTGTTTGGGGCTTAGAAAAAAATTTTGGTCACTTGAGAATTTGTGAAATTTATCTTTTAAAGATATCAGCCAGTGGGGCTTGATAATCTTGAGCAGTTTCCTTCTTAATCCAAGAGAAAATATCATCAGAGCTAAATGTGTGCTTTCAATCAGCAAGACTTCAAGGAGGGCTTTATTCAAAGGTTGTAATGTAGGCCGGGTTCAGGTTATCAAAAGGAAGGATATAAAAGGCTCAAAAAACCCTTATGATGTTTCCCCAAGTATGCAATACGTTAAATATTTAAGCATTGGAAGATTTTTCCACGTCTTTTGTCATTGAATGTTGTGCTAAAATCTTTGTCATCTTCTCATTGGTCTTCATTGATTCCTTTCATTTGGTGTTAATCTTTTTAGCTTGATGACTTCCTCTTTTTGGTTTTCTTAGCATCCTATCTTATGATCAGATCACTCACTTTCATTTTTTGTGAAAGAATTTTATTTATTTATTTTTAAGTTTTATTTTTGCCCTAATTCTACCTAGACCGCCCTTTCGGGTTTTCAGCCTAGCAAGCTCTCTCTCTTTATTTTTGGCCCTAATTTTTGCCTAGACCGCCCTTTCAAGTTTTCAACCTAGCGAGCTTTTTTTTTTTTTGGTGGAATTTTATTGGCTCTCATTCAACTGCATTTTTTTTTTCAATTTGAAAAACTTTCATCTTTCCTGAATGAATTTTCATTTCTCCTTGATACCCTCTTATCCTTTATAATGCACTTTCATTTTTCTTGACTTGATTGAACACACTTTTTTTTTTAATCAAATGTGTCTTATTTTTTTCTTTTCCTCATCTTTCTCAATTTGATTAAATTTTGCTCTTGATGAGTCTTCATTTTTGCTAATCCTTCTCAACTTGAATGATCTTTCATGGAATCTTATGTCTTTTGTGTCTTGTGATGCATCAGTATTCTCTCACAACTTGATGAAAATTCTTGCATTCACTTCTCTCTCTCTCTTTTTTTTTTTTTTTTTTGGTTGAAGTCTTTTCTAGCTTGATGGTCTTCTCTTTTTTCTCATAGTTTGATACTTTCTCAAAATCTTATCTCTCCTTAATGGATTTCCTTTCTACCTAGCTTTGATGAACTCTCTTTTTTGAACTTGATCACTCTCATTGTCTTCCTTGAGGACCTTACCAAATGGTGCTGAATCCATAAGGTCAAAACTTCCTCATCTTGAGATTTAAGCATGAATACTTAATTTTCCCACCCAAGGTTTAAGTTTTTAGTGGGTTCATTGAAAAACAGGCTAACTGTTTAAAGGCTCAAGTTGGCTAGCAATGGATAATTATTGTAATAGGTGTCAAGGAATAATGTGGGTTATCGAAGGCAGCCTCCTATCCCTAGTGATGCTTTATTGTAAGCATAGCAACCTAAACTCTTTTAATAAATTATTCTTGGAATAAGAGTTCAAATGCTTCCATGATATGACAAAATCTTGAGACATTGGGATTGAGCGTATGTGGTTTAAGAAATTGGGGTGAATGGATGTATTTCTTTGATTGCCTTTTAGGACCTTTTCTTATCATATTTTGAATGTTTAGCAAAAGTCCTTACATGGATTGAATGAAGTCAAATCCCTGTTTGGAACAAATTGATTGATTGAGCAATTAATCATCACAATTTGGAAGAAGCTTTGTCAAAGGGATCTTCTTGTATTCTCTTGAAAAGAAGGCTTTTGAAAAAATTTTGGAGTCTTTGAAGGAACAAAAAGAAAGGGTTTTTAGAAAAAAGGTTACTAAGAAGGCCCAATGCCACTAGTGCAAATTTCTTTTTTTGTTGTTTTTTGAAAATGGTCTGAAATGACTTGAGAGCCCAATGCCCCTAGTAGAAAAATCTTTTTTTTTTTTTTGGACTCTTTTCTTTTCTTTTTTTCTATTTTGATTTCTTTTTTGAATTTTTTTTTTATGTGAATAACATGATGAATCAAATGCATCAAACACAACATGGACTTTATTGAGCAAATAACCAACTAGAAAGAAAACCTAAACAATAAAATCAGATAGCCTATCTAGAAAATAACTTGTAAAACAAAATTCAAACAAAGTCAGGATTACTAGTTGGCAAAGGCAGAGTGATGACTTGTTGATCAATCAGATCTTGAATGGCGTGCCTTAAGCTATGACATACATTAGTTGTATGGCCTTCCCCTTGATGATATCTACAATGAGCATTAAGATTGTATCTTCTAGGCACGGGATTTGGTATTGTCTTTGGATCCAATGGCTTCAGTAATCCCTTAGCTTGTAGTTTCTCCAAGGCTTCACTTAAAGTCATGTGTAGTTCTGAAAAATTTCTTCGACGCCTATAATTGCCAGTCGATGGTTTCACTGCACCGTTACTGATGTGATAAGGCACTACCTCATTGGGGATTGAGTCCATTTACATGTTCTGGTTGATTGGAGAGGATAGTTGGAAAGACAACTTGTTGAAATCCCTAACTCTTTTCTTCAGAAATTGGAAGTGTAGTATCTCTTCGAGTTCTAGTGAATTATCCTTGCACAAGGTAGAGAGCATAGATTAATTGGCTAAGCTGACTTGTAATGCAGAGTTGGTTATCTAGGAGATTTGGGCTAGCTCTTCATTTATCCTCTCTTGACCTTTCATAATGGAGTTGAGAACATCTTCAATTCTTTCTTGGCTCATTAGGATTGAACCTTCCTTGGGCTTGAACTTATGATCCAAAAGGTTGAAATCTCGGTGGACTTTGGCTTTGGATTTTTTGTCTCCAAATGTGGGGGTTTGAAGTGTCTCCCCCCATTTGAAGGTATTGGGTTGCTTAATTAGGGTTTGAAGTGTCTCCCCCCATATGTTGGTGCTGGGTGGTTTGGTTGGAGTTTGAAGTATCTTGTAGGTCGGATATGGGGTTGTGATGTTGCAGCAGCGGAGTGTCCTCTATGCTCATGGGCTCCAGTGCCGTGATGGGGGTGATGGGCTTGGAACTGGAGCTACTATCTTAAGTGTCGGCCTTAGATTCTCTTTGCAACCTTCCTTCAGATCCTGGCCAAATTCTCCCCTTTTTCTCTTTCTCTCCCTTTCTCTCTCTCTAGAACAAGCTCTCTTGAGTCAATTAAAGCTAGGTCACTATTTGCATAAAACAACCAAGCAAAACAAACACACACAACATGCAATGCAATTTTATACAAAAAAAATAATAAAAAATAAATACATGATTGAATTATTCTCTTCATTGATTGAATAAAATAAATTACATATCTTGAAAACTTTAAAATTACATAGCTTTGGGTCCTAGTTACAATCTACCAAAAATACATGGCTTTTGTCCTAGTTACATTCTACCTAAAAAATAAATAAATAAAGATAAGGCTAGATCTACTTAGCCAAAGACCTAAATCCGGAGGCTAGGTTACAGAATGGAAAGGTGTTAGGCACCCATTCCGCCCAGACAAAGTTTGGTCTTCTAGACTCTAGTGACCAATGTACTATGTTATGCATGTTATGAATGATATGTTGAAAATGTTAAATAAATCACACAAAACCATTTATGAATGTATCCTCCTTTTTTTTTTTTTTTTTTTAAATTCAGATATGTTTTAATGATTAAAAAAAAAAATGATTTTGACTTATAAAAAAGATCATGTCTGTTTTTATATGTGTGAAAAAAAATAGTTTTTTGAAGAGAAAATTCAGATCTATTTTAATTTAATAAAACACAAAGTCTTTTGGTTTGTTAAAAAAATTCAAATCTATTTTTTAAGAGATAAAAATAAATGGCTTTCAGTTTTGTAAAAGATCGGATCTGTTTTAATGACAATAAAAAAAATGATTTTTTATATAACAGAAAAATCAGATTTATTTTTATATTTGAAAAAGACATTTTTTTTTGTGAAGAGGATCTCATTCACAAAATAATTTCATGTTACATGACTCAAACAAAACAAACAACAAAACAATAATTCATGATCTCTTTCTTTATTTCAAAAATCTACATGCATAAAAAAAATCAGATTCGTATCTAAAGAAGATACAAAATCCGTTCTTTATTTTAAGAAAAATTCAGATCTACATCTAAAAAAGATGTAGATCCGTTTTTTAATGAAAAATTCAGATCTACATCTAAAAAAAATGTAGATCTATTTTATTTTGATGAAAAACTGAGATCTACATCTAAAAAAGAAGTAAATCCGTTTTATTTTGATGAAAAACTCATATCTACATCTAAGAAAGATGTAGATCCATTTTATTTATATAAAATAATAATAATAATAATAATTTAGTACACGCAAATCTCTAAAACTAAGAAACAGATTATAGTAATGATAAAAGAATCAAGAACATATTTTGATAATCTAAATTAACAAATCAGAACATGAATATTTAAAACAAGAAAGCATGCATCATCATGATGAAAGAACATAAGAACAAAAGGGTTAGAAAGCAACCTCTTGCATGAGCACTCTTCTACTTGAGAGGATGTTTTAGGGTTCAAAGAAACTTGTTTAGCTATCTTTGAAACCTAGAAACCCTAATTCTTCTAGCAAATCTCAGAGAGGATCAATTAATCTCAACAATTTGTGAGTCTCCAAAACGTATGCCTCTCAAAGCGTAAAAAAAAGGTGTTGAATTATAAGGTTCAGTCTCTATTTATAGAGACTAGAAGACTCTAAAAAATAGGTACGGATGATTAGGGTTTGAATCTGGACGCATCCTTTTGCGAAAATATCGAAAAGGGTGTGCCTTGTCGTCACCCAAAGGCCATTGGGCTAAAACCCAAAACATGTGAATTCGACACTCCAAAAGTGTTGAATTGGCCCTATGGCTTTGAAAGCTCTTTTGTGTTCGAGTGCCATTTGGACTCATCTTCTAGGGTTTTTTGGCCGGTCCTTCTACCTAGACGCACTTTCATCCCCCGTCTATGATTTTTTTATCTCTTTTCTAGATAATTCAGGCTATTTAAGAATAATTATCTTGAAGATAAATACCCTAAAATAAATCTAGAGAAAGTTTAGATTATCCACAATTTTGTTTTTATCCAATCATCTATTTTATTCCTATGCATGCAACCCTATTTTAAACACTAATTATCAACCAATCACAAAATTATTTAATCAATTTTAATTGTTTAACCAATCAGAATTAATTTAAACTAATCATGTGTGGTCGACCTTACCTAGACACAATGCATGTTGACAATGCAAACTTGATCATGCGATATCTTTCAATCCAATGGTTTGATTTGAAAACCGGAAACACCGTTGCGACCGTTCGAATCTCAAGATCATTTTCATGATATGCAATGAATGAATTGATGCATGTAATGCAAAGACAAACTAATGCAGGTAATCCAAGAACAAATTGATGCATGTAATGTAATTATGATTTTTGGGGTACATGGATTGGTCATTCAAGTCATTCTCCTTGATTAAATCATAGGTGAAAAATTGGGTGTCTACACATCTTATTGAAAATATTGAAAAGTACATTGGAACTTGCATTACAAAACATTTTCCCCCATATTCTTAGAAAACCCAACCAAAGTCCAATTATTAATGGGCCTCGTTGTGGGCATGATGAATTTGGAAGGATAACTTAGCTCTTCATTAGAATGGCAAACACGTCTCCACTCGTCTTCATCATGGTCTTCATTGCTTCAACATCCATGTAGTTCACCCAATCGACCTCTTCTTGCACTTCTTTGACCACCATGGTAGGCTTCTCCTTAAAGGTAAGTTTTTCATTAAAAAACATTTCCCAACCCAGATATACTCTTCCATCTTTACCTACCAAAGGTTCGGGGAAGCCATAATAAGGGAACTTGCACTTCTTTGACCACCATGGTTTTTCTTAATTCTGTCGCAGCCTTCAAGGAATCGTAGACCCTCTTTAGTCACTTAAGTCTTGATATTGGGGAACTCAACTACCCCTTTTCCTTCCTTTCCAAGGCCTATACCAGGCATGTATCTCATGTTCCTTATCATTGCAATCACCTCATGGCTACAATATGGGAAAAAATTGGTAGTATACTTTTCATCCTTCAAGTCGGCCATATTCACGAACTCAAAGCCACTCATTTAAAGCTCACTCCCTCCTTCCTCAAGTCCACAAACCGGTGCGAGGATCTCACCATCTCCTAGCACTATGGCAATCCCTCATTTCCATGGGATCTTCATCTTTTGGTGTAGTGAGGAAGGAATTTCCCCATTAGGGTGAAGCCAAGCCCTTACCAAAAGAAGGTTGTAATTTTGGGCGATGTCCATGACATGAAATTCCACTAAGGTTTCCTTTGGCCCAATCTTACAAGGAGCCTTGAAAGTGCTCATGACCTTTCTTGAAGTGTTGTTATATGCCCTTACAGTCAAGGGAGAAGGAATGATGTTCTCCATGTCTAGGCCAATAGCAAGGGTGGTCCTAAAAGGATAAACATTCAAGGCGGATCCATTGTCAATAAGAACCGTTGGAACCTTGGCACCCATGCATCCAATGGTGATTTGCAAGGGTATTGTGTGAGTAGCTCCTTCAAGAGGGAGATCTTCATCAGAAAAAGTAAGGAGAGGGTGTGAGGAACCTTCAACTCCCATGAGAGACAAAACTTCTTATGGTGTAATTTCTATAGGTACTTCTTTCCATTCAAGGCATCCAAGAGAGCCTTACGGTGTTTTTGAGAGGCCATGCACAAGCCCCATACGAACACATGAGCTTGGGTCTTTTTCAATTGCATCAAGACCCTATCTTCTTCTTCTTCTTCTTTTCCTCTAGGTTCTGTAGTCTTGGATCCTTCCCTTAGATCCCTACCAGAATGATCCTTTTCTAAAAAAGATGGCTTGTAGTGCTTCCCACTCGTAGTGTTATTTGCTACATTGTCCTCCAAAACTCTTTTCTTTTTCTTTTTTTTCAATTTCTTCACTTCTTTGGGAAGTATTCCCCATATTGCTATCGCTTCCTTTTCATCCTCTTCATGCCATATTCATTGAACTTCCATGACATTGATATTGACATTTGTAGTTTCTATCAACTTCAAGCAATCCCATTCAACTTCATCTAATTGTACCCAATTTTGATATGGAGGGGGAGCCCTATGTTAATAGGGCAAAGGGTTGTTTCTAATGTTAGGTTTTGTGATGATGTTAGGGTTTGGGAGGGCTCCATTGTCTACGAGGTCTTGTATCTCGTGTTTAAGACGAAAGCAATTGTCAGTTTTGTGGCCAAATGTTTGGTGGTAGTGGCAATATTCATTGAGGTTCCAAGAGGGAGGTATGGGATTAGGCATAGGTGTGGCGTCTAAAGGCTTGATGAACCCTTTAGAGGATAGGCTTTCATATGCTTGGGTGAGGCTCATTCCTAGGTCAGAGAATTCTCAGTGAGCTTTCTTTGGGTTAGCCAGTGTTGGTTGGGATATGATGGCACTTATATTTACGGGATTGGGTGCTTTAGTAGTGGTCCCCCCTCCATATGTCTTCTTGGTTGGAGGCTTGCTTTCCCCTTTCTCTAATTTTCAATTATTGAGAGCATCTTCAATTCTTGTCCCACAATCACATAATTCTCCAAATGAACGAATAGGCAATGACAAAAGCCTACTATTATAAATCAGAAGCAAGTTCTTGATGATCATGTTGATTTGATCTTTCTCATTTGGTCTATTGACCATTCTAGATGCCTTGTTCTTCCACCTAGTCATGTATTTGGAAAATGTCTCCCTACGCCTTGTTTGATAGTCTCTAAAATCTCTTAAAGTCACATCAATCGTGGTGTTGAAGATGAATTGGTCCACAAACAACTCCACTACCTTATTCCACACCTTGGTTTTTCTTAGATCAAGGCTATAGTACCACCTCGATGCACCTCCCTTGAGTGAAAGGGGAAATGCATGCAAAGTTTGCCTCTAATCTAGACCTTTCATTTTCGCAATGCTTAGGTATCTTCTTATGTGTTGCTTTGGATCCCCAATCCTATCAAAATTTTCCGCATTAGAGATCTTAAACTTTGGAAGCAACACAATAGGAGCATTTGAGCTTACTCCCCCCATGTTATAGGGGTAGTCATCCATCCCTTATGCATTTTGGAAGGCAAGTTGCATCTTCTCCATCTTTTCCCTCATAGCTATGGTTGCCACGATGAGCTTCTTAAATTGCTTGCTTCTCTCATACTCCACTTTGGCTTTTTCATCCCATTCTTCATCTTCCTCCTCATCATCGTGGATTTCCACATGTCTGGTTTTCTTGAGCCTAGATTCTTCCAACCTAGTGAGGCGTCCTCCCATTTTCTAAAGAGCTTCTCCATGTTCGTCTAAAGCCTTAAGGATCCTTTGTGCCACTGGGTCCTCCGTGGATGTAGCCATTGTCTCTTGGGGGTTTTCTTCTCCTTGGTATGTATCCTCTAGCTTGATTAAGCTCTTTCCTTTCTCTCAAATCCAAATAGGAATGGGGACGTGTTTTCTTGACTTTAGCGGTGCAATGATGCCTGAAAAGAAACCCCATTTTTATTAAGCTCATGTGCCTTTAGATGTTCTTGGAAAATTCTTAAGTTCATTTTAATGAAGGCCCAATTACAATATCACTCCCTTTCCTCTCATGGATCCTTGCCCCTTGTTTCATTGGGCTTTGGTCCATTTACAATAAAGCTCTCATCTTACTCTCATAGGCTTTCATTAGAATGTGCTTAGGAATCTTCAACCTTTTGTCTCAAACATGGGCCTACAATGTATTCCTCACCTTTGGGCTTTTCATTTTTATTCATTATTTGATCACTCTTTTTGAAATAGCCCTCTAGCTAGAATATTTTGTAGCCTTCCTTTCAAAGTCTATGAAATTCTCATCATTTTGGGCCTAGGCATACAACAAAGAGACCCAAGATTAGGGAGTTTCATTTTGGCTTTTGTAAGGTTAAATTTAATCAACCATCTAATTGGCTTTATTCCTTGACCATTTTGCTTGTAATTTAGCACTTAGTAACCCTGTATTTAGGTGGGAAAATTGTAAGGGTAGTGTGTGAGAAGATGTGAAGAAAAGCTCAAGAGCGTGCAAGAAAAACAGAGTTTCACAACTAGGTCTCGCGGGTGGATCGCGACTGGAAAGCCGCCAAACTCTGGCACGTGAGAGGCACACTGGGAAGCTGAAGGGTCGCGCCAGCTGTCAAGCTATAGGACAAAAGTTCCAGGCTGTCCAGGCCGTTACGTCGCGACTGGAACTCGCGACTTGGACAAGCTGCGAGTTAACCCTGTTTGGCAAAAACTGACGTTTTGCATTCCCTTCTCACCCTACTATATATACACCCTTATACCCACTAAATTGAGAGAGCTTCCAGAGAGAATTTTGTGAGAGAAACCCTAAAGAAAAAACAAGATTGCCTCATCCCCAATCTTTACCTTAGAGACTCTTCAAATTCCTCTACTCTCTTCCTCCCCATTGTCATACCCTCGAGAGGTCTTTTACCAAATCCTTATCTCACCACAACCACATCTATGAGAAGGTCCATTTGGTGCTTAGGGAAGCAGTTTGGGAAGGAACCAATATACATTGGTTGATGCTATGGTCAAGTAGCGGAATCCGGGAAGCTAAAGAAGAAATACGTTCGGCGTAACCTCGTTGGAGCAAGAAGCTTGGAGGGCTTAGGTACTTGGGTAGATTAGGCTTGGAGGGTCTTCTGCTGTTCATGTATCCCAACTATATTCTTTAGTGGATTTTATCACCGCTTGAAGGGCGGCGGAGAGGTTTTACGCCGAGGACTTCGGTTTCCTCTTCGATAACACATCGTGTGTTGTCCGTGTGTTTGCATCTTCTTTCCCTTTATCTTTGCCTTATATTTACTGCTGTGGATGTGTTTATGTTTGGCTTAGATTGTTTATCAATTCTGTTATAAGCTTGTTATCATGTTTTGCACATTAGTTGTTTGATATAAAGCTTGAATTGGTAATTTTATTATTTGGGGTCTAAACGTTCAAGGGTGTTTCATACCCATTTTGAACTTTCAGCTTTGAAGGACATTGGATGCTAAGTCCATAGCATGCTTGTTACCTGAAGCCTAAAGTCCGCTTTTCCAGAAGGCCTTTTGATTCAGGCCCATGATAGTAATTAGGCTATGGTCTTATGAACCTTTCAAGTTAAGATATACCTTTGGATTTATGGACAAGCCTCTTATATGTGAAAACTTCTTTTCTTTTGTCCCCCAACATCTTTAGGGTATACCATAACTTTAGGGTCATCCCTTCCATTTTTATACTTTTTATTTGTCCCTTAGAATTATGTGAACACATGATATATAGTTGAACAAACAATAGATATATAAAGGGTACACTTCATGGAAGGATCTAGGATCTCTCTAGTATGGGTAGGCTCCCTAAGGCTAAATGGATAGATAAGTAGGTCACTCACAACTAAGTGGGCTATGATTCCAACCAAGGGCTTAAGTGGACCCCATAGTGGATTGGTAGCAAACCTTTAATGTACTCAAGGCCCATTATAGGCGATGGAACCAATTGTGATTTAGTGGGATAAACTTCGAAAAATTTGGGCCCGAATGCAGCCTTCCATCTTCCCACTCATCACCAACCAAGGTTAAGGGACAAAAGAATAAGTGAATGTATGTGCAACAAGTATTGAAAATGTTTTTATCAAGGTTAAGAAATAAGACACATAGGAATTAAACTCACTATTTCCAGTGGAGTCACCACTATGGGAGCAACAGAAAAAAAATGGGGGGGGGGGGGGGGGGCGGGGCGAGGGAGGAGTCGCCACCTAGTTATATGGTCTAAGAACCATGAATATAGCGTCCTTTCAAGGAAGGACCTTTGATCTTACTACTAGAGTTTGGGTTTGGAGTTTAGGTACGCTACTAGAAAGGTGTTAGGCACCCAATATCGCCCAACCCTAAGGTTGGCCTCCAATCATTGTGTCTTATATCTTAACCTAATTAAAAGTACTCTCAACACTTGCATCTATACTCTACACACACTAACATACATCTATGCATACAATCATGGTATCCTTCATCCCAAAACACACATACTTATCAATCTAAAACAAAAGGGAGCCAAGGCATTAAAGAAAACCTTAGCATTCATCTAACATGTGAAAACCTATCATGCATCTACAACAAGGCAGCAAGCAAACATATTACAAAACTCTAGTCTTACATCTAAGCATGTTCTATCATACCATCAAAGTGAAACCCTAATACAATGCATGAACATTGCTAATGCATGGCTTATCCTTTACTTACCTCTCTGCAACACAACACCTATGGCATCAATGCATTAACATGTGAATGAATGGCATTAACATTAAGAAACCCCAATCTAAACCCTAATCTACACATGTGATAACAAACAAACATATTAAAAGGTAAACAAACAGTTATAGGGTTTGAAACATATGAAAAGGAGGCTACACATAATACACATGTGAGTGCAAAAACAAAACAAACAAAAATTAGGGTTTCTAGGTAACGGCATCACGCATGCTAGAATAGGTCTACGTACACATGAGTTCAGCCTGCGTGCGTAGGCTAGATCATGCATACACAGATCCTTACCTAGAAAACCTAATTTATACAGAAACAGAGCAGAAGTCCAACAAAACATAAAACGTAAAATCTAGCAGCCTAATACTTAAAGACATAAAGAAAACCTAGAACTAAACTAAACAAACATCTGTAAACATAAACTAAACAACATAAACATATTAAAATAAAGATTAAAGGCAAAAAAGAGAAGGAAAAGTTTAAAAGGATACCTTAAAGCCAAAGCTCCTAGGCTTGATTTTTGACTGTTCCCCTCAGTCAAATCTATCACAATTCAATAAAATAGTGATTAGCAATCTTAAACTCAAAGGGTTGGGGCCAGAAAAGGTCCCAATAAAATAAAAATGACTTGAGGGTATTTTATGAAAAACTCCCTTTTGATTCACTATTTTCTAGTGAATTTTAGGTTTTTCTTGTGGGATTTCTGTGTGTCTTGAAAATGCACCATGTAAGGCTTTATATAGTGGGAAAATGGGGTTTGGAACGGCTCCTAAATGATGTGTGATTCTTTCCAAACCTTAGCCATTATTGTAGAAAACTTACCTTTCTTATGCTTCTAAAACCCTAGTTGTGTGCACAAGAATGTGCCTACGTACGCATGCGTTGGCTCGCGTATGCAAGTCGCGACCCATATACACAGGCTGAGGGCTACTATGGTCATTTTATTTCCAAAAATAGATTTTTTTTTCTCATTTTAAAAGGTTATATTTTCCATTTTAATACTCCTCAAGTCAATTCAATATCTGATTGGGCTCCAAACTGGCCTTGGGCCTTAAAGTTCGAATATCATTGGGGAACGGAGGCCCGAGTCGTAAGGGGTACAAAATGCGGTGTCTACAGACCCCTCCTACAAAGAGAGAACCCATGAATATCTCCATTCAATTTAGCATGTTTGATCAATCTATTCAACCCTTCAATGCAAAGCAAAAATAGAAAGGGGGAAAAAGGATCACCCTATCTAATGTCTCTAAGGGGATGGATAAGGTCCCTAGGTTCACCATTAACCAAAATGGAATAAGTAACTGTCTTCACCCAAATCATAGTTAAATTGATCCATCTCTTATTGAAATCCATTTTCCTCATCAGGTTTTTAAGAAAATGTCCACTTTACCTGATCATAGGTCTTACTCATATCCAGTTTAAGGGCCATAAATTCCGAAGTATCGGAATTATATTTATGCATGCAGTGTAAGGTTTAAAAGGTGACTAAAATATTATTTGTAATCAACCTATCTTTGGTAAAAGTTGACTGGTGCTCAGTGATAATTGTAGGGAGTAAATTTTTCAAATGATTGGCTAAGACTTTAGAGAAGATTTTATACAACACATTACCAAAACTAATAGGATGAAATCGGTGCACGTGTTTAGGGTTATTTGTCTTTGGTTGAGTCTAATAAAGGTATGATTTATGGGATGAGGTAAGATACTTGTATTTAGCCATGACAAAATAGAGGAGGTAACATCCTTGTCCACTGTACTCCAAAAGTGTTGGTGAAAAAGGGGGGCATCCCATCCGAACCAAGGGTTTTGAGCAGAGCCATATGTTGTAGAGCAGCCGAGACCTCACACTCCATGAACTCACAGGTTAGAGAGGAATTTATCTCATCCGTTATAATTTGAGGAACATGGGCGAACACATTGCTTGAGATATTTGATGGAGATGAGGAGAAAGGTTTTGGTAGTACTCTGCCAACACTGAAGAAATCTCATCAGGTTGGACCTATGAAATGACCAATTTAATTTCTCCTCAAACTTGGATTTGTTGTTGGTAACAAAAATAGGATGTCTACAACCTATAGTCTAGGATAGATTAAATCCAATCTATTAGAGCATTTGCATCAGCTTATGAAAATTTTCTTAACCTACTTTATTATAAGAACATATATATTTTTTTCTATTTTATACAACCAGTTTTAAAAAACACTCATACCATATCATCTATTCTACATTCTATTTTATTCAAATACTTATATTTATTCTTTTTTTTTTAAAATTTTATTTTTGTTATCTCAACTATCTCTCTCACGTTTACCCGTTCTCTCCTCTCAGCCCTCAGGTCTTTCTTATCTCAGTAATTAGCTCTCTCCTCTCAACCCTTAGCTCTCTTTCTCCTATCAAATATCTCTCTTATCTTAACTCTCTCTGTGGAAAATGGAAAAATTTCTCTCTATCGCACTTGTCGAAGAGTTAAAGGGCCAAAAAATATATATATCTCTCTCTCTCTCACACACACACACACACAAACAGCTTGTCATTGTCAAATCTCTCTCATCCAATCTATTTTAGATGTTCAGCCACCACTAGGTTTGGGTCTTGAAGACTTGTGGGATATTGTGATGCTGATTAATTTTGGGTTTGGGTTATGGGCTTTCCATTGATGGTTTGATTTTGGGTTGATCGAGTTATCATGTGTTGTAATGGGTTTTGGTGGTAGTGGTTAGGTGCTACTGGGTTGTGGTGGTGATTGTTGGGTGGTGCTAGGCTGTGGGTTATGTGAGACAGTGAGAGAAACAAGAGAGAAAGAAAGAGTCTATTGAGAGCATGAGAGATTGAAGAAAAAATTATTAAAATATTGAAATATACAAAACAATAGTAATTGTGTATATTTACACAGTTATTGTAGCAGCAATGAAATTTTACACAATTTTAGCTCGATTGATGTGAGTGATTTCGGAGCTTGGATGTGTAAAATTGAACCCTTATGCTATTTTGTAATGTTGGATGCGAATGTTCCTAGTATTGAGTCGGTTTTGATACAAGCACCATGAACAGGATTTGTTCAATTTGAGCTAGATTTATTTAATATGAAGATTGTGTAGAATAGATCACAACCAATTTAACTAGGATGAATGTAAAAACATTTATATTTAAATTTAAGTTTTAGTAGGAATATACAAGTGAAAATACTAAAATTTTAATTTTGGAGGGAATGCAAATTTGAAAGAACCTTTTTTTTTTTTTAATAATTTGATATTTGGAGTGGAGATTTGAACTTTGGATGCATTCATTAGAAGCATTACAAGGTGAATTACGAGAAAACCAAAATTAAAAATACTGTCTTAAAATAAATATAACTAGTGCAATAAATAAATTTTAAAAAAATCAAACTAAAAACAATTACAATTAATTATTTAATTTTTTAGAAAAAAATTCTTTTTGGTAAAGTCTAGGACACTATTATAGCTCATAACATTTTCAAAACACAGTTACATCACTACATGTCCTATCCCAGTTAAGCACAATAAAAAAAACACCTATGCCTTTCATTAAAAAAGATTCCAACTTGACATAATATTGTATAGACCACATTTTATACCCTTTATGACTCGGGCCCCATTCCCAATGATAAAATTCTAAAGCCTAAGATTGGTTTAAAGCCCAATCAGATTGAAATTGATTTAAGGAAAGTATTTTTGGAAAATATAACTTTTTTTATGAATTAAATAAACTATTTTTAGAAAATAAGGACTACAGAAACCCTAGAGCATTCGTACGCATACACGCGTATGCTCAAGCTCTGCGTACACATGCTTCATGCATGCATATGCATACACTAGCATGCATACGCATGTTAGGGTTCCATAAACTATTAAAAGCAAGGTTTCTACATTAAAGTTTGGGTTTTGGAACGAATCCCACATCACCTGGGAGCCGTTCCAAACTCCCATTTTCAAACAATAGAAGGCCATGAAGGGTTCCTAGAACATAAAAAATGCAAGTTTTCTACATTAAAGACTGAGGTATGCAACAAATCCCACATCATTTGGGAGTCATTCCAAACCCCTATTTTCACAATATAAATAGCCATACATGGTACATTTTCAAAACAGATGGAAATCCCACAGGAAAATAATAAAATTCACTAGAAATAATGAATCAAAAATGAGGTTTTTCACAAAACATCCTTACGACAATTTTCTTTTGATTGGAGCTTTTTCTGGCCTTAATCTTCGAGTTTAAGATTACTAATCACTATTTTTTTTAATTGTGAATAGATTTGACTGGGGGGAACAGTCAAAAATCAAGCTTGAAAAGCTTTATGTTTGAGGTATTAGTCTAAACTTTCTTTTTCTTTTCTTTTCATTTTTTACTTTAATCTTTCTGTTTGTTTTAGTTTCTTTGTTATTATATGCTTTAATATGTTTAAATAGCTTAGGTTTATGTTGCTATCATATTTTAAAGCATGTTAGGATGTTAGATTTAGTGTTTTGAAGTTCCACTCAGTTTGCTGTGTTCCTAGGGTTTATTGGTTGAAATCCATGTGCACATAATATTGGCTATATGTGCAGGCTTGATTATGTGCACACAGGCTTGTTCATGCATGCACATGATCTTGCAAAGAAACCCTAACCCTAAGTATTCTGATTTTGTTTCTTATTTCATGTGTAATGCTTCTATTTTGGATCTTTCTTTATGATTTTAAGCTTCTGTTTCACATGTTTGATTGATTGTTTGTTTTTCATATGTTAGAATTAGGGTGTATCTTGTATTTTCTTTGTTGTAATTCCATGAACACACATTCACATGTTCATGCATGAATGCCATAGGTGCTGAGTTGCTGCAAGGTAAGTGAGGTAAGTCATGCATTCACATGAACATGCATCTTTGAATAGGATTTTGTTTAATGATAGACGTAAACATGCTTGCTTGGATGAGTTATGCTCAATCACATGTTTGATTAGATCCTTTTTTTGTGCTTCTACCATGGATGTGATATGATGACATAGTAACATGCTAGGGTTTACGTTATGCCATGCTAGATGAATGTTAGAAGATGTCATGTATGCTAGATGTATGTTAAGGTTTATGATGTGATGATATGCATGATTAGATGTATGCTAGGGTTTGTGATGTGATGAAAAGCATGATAGATGTATAATTAGGGATGTTTGATGCCATGTTGATTGTTAGATGAATGCTAGTGTGTGTGTGTGAGTTTAGAATAACAATATTAAGTGTGCCTTTAATAGGGTTAAGACATAAGACACAATGAAAGGAAGCCAACCATAGTTGGGCGGTTTTGGGTGCCTAACACCTTCCGAAGAACGTACCTTAACTCCGAACCCATATCTTTGGTAGTAAGATCAAAAGGTCCTTCCTAAGAGGACGCTACATATATGGTTCCTAGGCCATTGCAAAAACTAGGTAGCGACTCCACATTCCATTGTGCCCACAATGGCGACTCCACTGGGGATTGTGAGTTTAATTCCTATGTGTCTTATGTCTTAACCTTAATAAAGGCTTATTCAATACTTGTTTGCACACACATTCACTTGGTTCGTTTGTCCCTTTACCTTGGTTGGTGATGGGTGGGAAGATGGAAGGCTCCATTCGAGCCCAAGTCTTTCGAAGTTCATCCCACCAACTCACAATCGATGCCATTGCCTATGATGGGCTTTGAGTATGTTAAAGGTTTGCCACCAATCCACAAAGGTCCACTTAGGCCATCGGTTGAAATCATGACCCACCTAGTTATGAGCAACCTACTTATCTATCCCTTTAGCCTTAAGGAGCTTACCCACACTTAGAGAGATTCTAAATCCTATCAAAAGAGGATACCCTTTATATATCTCTAGTTTTTTCAACCATACATCTTGTGATCACCTAATTCTAAAGGAAAAATATTTTTTTTAGAAAAAAAATGGAAGGATGACCCTAAAGTTATGGCATACCCTAAGACAATTGGAACAAAAGAAAATAAGTTCTCACATATAAGAGGCTTATCCCTAAATCCAAAGGTATATCTTTACTTGAAAGGTTCATAAGATCATAGCCTAATTGCTATCATAAGCACAAATCAAAAAGCCATTTTGAAAAAGTGGACTTTGGACCTAAGATAACAAGTATGCTATGGATTTAGCATCCAAAATCCTACAAAGTCAATATAAACTTCCCTAATCTTGGGCCTCTTTGTTGTATGCCTAGGACCAAAATGATGAGAACTTCATGGACCTTGTGAGGAATGCTACAATATATTCTAGCTAAAGGGCTACTTCAAAAAATGATGATAATGAAATGAAATAGGAAAGCCCAAAGGTGATTGTTAGGACATATGTGTGTTCACTTGTTAAGAACATATGTCACTTATTTATGTAAATTGGCTAATCCTTTTGACAAAACGCACTCTACTTGTAATTGGGTAGTTCTAGGTGTTTTTAATACTTCAAGAAACAAGGTTTCAAGATCAAGTGTTGAAGTCATCAAGTCTGTCCAAGAAAAAGCAAGCTGAAGTGCACATTCATTAATTCTCGACACTTGCTCGATAGCTACCTCGACACCTACTATCTGTCGAGAATTACAAAATAAGATTTTCTAATCTGATTTCCTTGGGATCCGTGAATATGCTTTTGGGCCTTCTTTTCTTCTAACCCTAAACATATAAAAGGATTGTTTTAAGAGCCGTCAAAATGTACACAAGTTGCAAAAGCATTGAGCAATCTTTGTTCAAGTGATTTGTAATCAAAAGATGAAGTTCTTGACCTAGTTCATCTTCTCTCAAGAAGTTGCTGTGTATTTGTACCAAAGGGTTTTGTAACCAAGCATCTTCCTGATCTTCATCGTAAAGGATGAACTGAAAAACTTTGCAGCCAACCTCTCCTTCTTAGTTGGTGTTTGAAGTCGCGTACTGGGATCCGCGCATTGGTTAGTCACGTACTTGGGAGCTGTGCATCAAAGGTGGAAATTGTCACTACAGATCAAGTCCAATTGGGTATTGGGGTAAGGGTTCAACTGTAGGTTGGTAAGGTATTTGGGATTCCTTTACTTGTAACCGCTTGATTTGATAATAGTGGAGTTTCAGGAATGGTGACCTGAAAATCACCCGGTGGGGTTTTTGCCGTTAGGGTTTTCCCCATTCATAAACAAATCACCGTGTTATTTAATTTCCACTGCATATTTAGTTTTGGTGATTTGTTTGTGCTTCCACGTATTTGCATGTTAAATTGATTAATTAATAACTTGGCTAATTAATTAATTGATTTTATCACAAGGGGTTATTCAGTTTGTGGGCTATCAAGTGGTATCAGAGCAGGCACACTCTGATTAGGTTTAATCTTTGCTGTGTTGATCCATTGACCCCTGTTTGTCATGGATAGAGGACAGTCATTAATCATACCTCTTTTATTTGATGGCACTAACTATGCATACTGGAAAGTATGCATGAGAGCTTTCTTTCAGTCTTTAGATGAGAAGGTGTGGCAAGCTGTAGAGATTGGCTGGACTAAGCCAAAAGAAGAACCGGCCGATTGGGATGATGCAAAGATCAAGGCGGCTAACTTCAACAGCAGAGCGTTAAATGCCCTATTTAGCGCAGTCACCAATGAGGAGTTCAAGAAGATATGCTCAACTAAAACTGCTAAGGAGGCTTGGACCATCCTCCAGATAACCTATGAAGGAACAAAGGCTGTCAAAGATTCAAAGCTTCAGAGGCTCACTACAAGCTTTGAAGAAATTAAGATGGAGGAGGATGAGTCGTTTGATGAGTTCTATGCCAAGCTCAAGGACATAGTGAACTCAGCCTTCAATCTTGGGGAAACCATCCTTGAACCCAAGATTGTAAGGAAGGTGCTCAGATCTCTACCTGAGAGATTCCATGCCAAGATTTCGGCAAAAGAGGAATCAAAGAATATAGACAAGATTCCTTTGATTGAGCTGGTTGGAAACTTGCAAACCTATGAGATAGGGTTATCTAGGATTGGCAAGTCAAGTAAAGGCAAAAGCATGACCTCGAAGGCAAAGAGCAGTGATACAGATGAGTGTTCCGATGATAAAGATTCCAAGATGAAGTCCTACATTACTCGGTAGTTCAAGAAGTTTATGAAGAATGCCAATGGAAGGAGCTTCGACAAGGACCGCAGGCAGCCCAGTTCTTCTCAGTTTAAAAGCCAAGACAAAGGGAAGAAGGATGCTAAGGAGGGCGGTCAGTACACTGTTCCCGCAAGACCAAAGTGTTTTGGATGTCATGGGTTCGGACACATGAAACATGAGTGTCCTACATATCTAAAGAGAATTGGGAAAAGCAAGACACTTGCTGCAACCCTAAGTGACACTAAGCCTGAAGATGATTTCGACAATGAGGATGACGGAATCTTAAATGCCTTCACTGCCACAGTCAATCCTACTGAAGGGATTGTTGAAGAAGTGGATGAAGAAGAAGAACTGGTGGAGTCCAAATTTGAGAAGATGGATGATCAAGATGATATCCATTCAGCCTATAAGAAGCTTTACAAGCTCTCTGAGAAGCATGAGAAATTATATAGGCTAGTCACCAAGAAGCTCAGTGATGTAGAACTTGATCGTGAATAGTTGTCCACAAAGTTTGATGAGGCAAATCAAACTATTGGAGCACTGAGATTTGAGAACAACTTTTTGGCTGAGAAGACCATGAAGCTTGAAGCGAAGCTGTTTCAAGTCAGAGCTCAACTGGAGAGGACTTCAAGTGCAAAGCTTGATGAGATGCTTAGCAATCAGAAATCTGCTTTGGATCGAACTGGCTTGGGGTATGGTCTTTCTTTCTCTAATACTGCTTCTACTAGCAATACTGTTTTTGTTTCTCCTGCTAAAAACACTGAAATTGAGAACACTGAGGTTAAAACTGAATTAGCTAGTGAGAACCTAGACAAGAGTAAATCTATCTTAGGAGCACTCCCTAAGCAAGATAAAAAAGATGCTAAAAATCCTAGGGCTAAGAAGGTTAACTCTCAAAAGCCTAAACAAAAGAAGCAGCATCTCTGTCATCATTGTGGAGCTACCGGTCATACTCGACCAAATTGCTATAAGTGGTTAGCCATTAAATAGAGCAATGGCATGATAGCATCTGGAAGCCAAAATCAGCTTCAATCCTCTCTTGCTCATCTTGGAGATCTTCTGAAAGCCTTCATGTTCCTTTCAAACTTGAAAGGTTTAAATTCGTCCCCCTCACCGCCGGTTCAAGGGTTCAATCAAAGGAAAGGCTCTTCCAAGGTGTGGAAGAAAAAGGACTCTAAGTGATTTCATCACTTTCTTTCCCTTCTTGTTTTTCTTGTTTATTGCATTGCTTGTGTGTTTTGCATTTCTGTTGAGTCAGTCTAATTTTTGCTTTGCTTTGATAACATGTTTTTGTTTGTTTATTTTCAGTTTTGTTTCTTTTGTTTTTGATATAAAAATAAATAAATAAAAATTGAAAAATCAGAAAAATACAAAAACAGTGTGTGTTTTGTGTACTTTGGTATTTGTGTACCAAGATGGCCAATGAAACAACGTTTTCTAAACTTTTTATCTTTTATAGCTTAGATGAGCATCTCTATGCACAACTAAGCAAGTGAGCTTTGTGGCTCTTGTTTGTGATGAGTAAGATTAAGTTATCTCTTAAACTTAACACTCATATCACTCTTTTTGACGGGTAGGACTAGAAAATCCTAAGAGAAAGGCATAAATGACCATCTCACCACTGTTGCCCACCAATCATAGTATGACACCTGTATACTTCGGCATAGTAAAAGTGCAGTGTCAAAGACATCGGTATGCTTCGGCATAGCAAAAGTGCAATGTCTATGCTTAACATGTTGGGTATTTCTTTTCTCTCTTTTTATGCCTATGAATGATATGCTTAAAAGAAAATTTGCAAAGAAAAAAAAAAAAAAAAAAGCAAAAAGATTAAAATGCTTTAAATATGATTGCAAGCGTGTTTTCTAGGAGATGTGGGAGTCATAGAATGTACCTCAAAGGTGATAGTCCCCATCAAACAATTATTTTTGTGTGTGAGTTAAAGTTATTTTCTCATATCTCAGATCGTCATAACATGTATACACATATGCAATCTTGCGATGTTTTTCACACACAACACGCAATATTCTTTGCTACTTTTGATACATGTGCAGGTACAATGTGATTTGGCTGTTTACATGTGCTAATGTATGCTCACTAAACTGTCTTGACTTGTTTTTGAAAAATAAAATTGGTTAGACTTGTTTAGTGTGTGTGTGTGTTTTTGAGGATCCATGTGCTAAATTCTTAATTGAGAGATGATTTTGAGAGCTTAAAATGTTGATTGGATCAATGGTTGAGGTGTACGTTGGATTGCATTCATGTCTGTGTTTTTCTCTTCTCGAAAAACTGCTTTTAACTGCTATCTCGACACCTCCTCGACACCTCCTTGATACCTGGTCATCTGTCGAGCTTCTCAAGCCGTTTCTTATCGCAATCTCGACACCTGTCTCGACACTTGGTGGATCAATCGAGAAATCTTATGTCTTCTCGATACCTTGTTGATTGATCGAGCTTCTGTTCTTTGAAATTGGTCTTGTACCGCGACACCTCTCGACACCTGAAGCTATCGAAGGCCAAATCCTCGACACCTTTCTCGACAGCTTCCTCGATAACTCTCGACACCTCAGCTGTCAAGATTTACTGAGGTGTCTATATAAGGATCCGTCGCGATTTTTCTCTCATTCTCTCGATCTGTCTGAAGGCTTTTCATCTCCCAACCACTTTTCTCTCACTCAAATCTTCAAACCCTCTTCATTTTCAGTCTTCCCTTGGTTTCAATCACTTGGTAAGATCATTTTTCCCTTCCTTTTTCATGCATTTCATGTTTTGAAACCTAGGTTTTGGGATTTTTGGAAAATTTTGGGGTTTTTCAAAATTGATGATTTTTTCTTCAAATTTTGGGTTGGGTTTGCACTTAAATGTTTTCAAAATGTCATACATTGTATTTCATGTGCATTAGAATGGTATTTACATGCATTTAGATGTGTGCTCTATGTTTGTGTGTTGCTAGGATTGGTTTGGGCTGAGCCCATGATGTTTTTTTTCCTTTGCATGTCACATGTTCATGCATTCCTATGCATAAGTACTTGTTGTTCAACATATCTCATATATATGAACTGTTTTGGGACTTTTCTGATTGTCTCCCTCTCTATCTCTTTCTCATTCTTTTACGTTAGTAGTGTCTATGGCACCCAAACGTAAATCCACTCCGGCTCGGAACCCTCTACGTTCTAGAGCTTCCTCTTCTTCTGATTCTGCTCCTCTTAACCTTCGGTTCCGTGATGGAGATGCCCACAAGGCATTTTCTGAGAACTTTTCTAGACGAGGTGTTCATTCGGAACGCCAAGTTATTTTGGCGGACTTCGCCGACACTGACCTTCCCTCTGTCATTCACAGTAGGGGATGGGAGTCACTATGTGACATCCCGGTCACTTGTCCTCTCGTGCTCATTCAGGAGTTTTACTCCAACATGCACGGGATTGATCGTTCAGTACCTCTCTTTTTCACTTGCGTTTGAGGTACGCACATTCCTATTACACTGCAACTAGTTGCAGATGTACTTAGGGTTCCTAGGATAGATTTTCCTGACTATCCTTCCTGTGAGCATTTGCGGACTGTGTCCAAAGATGAGCTCATCTCTGCCTTTTGTCAGCGTCCTGCTGATTGGGGTGAGCATCAATACACATCATGTAGGCCTTTTGCTAAAAGTCCTAGATTTCTAAACATGGTGATGACGTTTGTACTCCATCCACTCTCTCACTACAACTCTATCACAAAGCTTCGTGCTCGATTTTTGTTATCACTTCTAGAGCATCTTACTATAGATTTTCCTTCTTATTTCATCCTTTCTATCATAGATGTCCATCTAGATTTGACGTCCCGCGATAAGCTCATCTTTCCTTCAGCTATCACGAGGATCTTACTCCATTTTTCTATCCCTTTTCCTATGTCCGACCACTTTACACACATTTGTGCCATAGATGCCGCTACTGTAAAATGTAGTGAGGCTCAGTTTAGGTCGCGACAGACGGATTCCACTCCTCTCTCCCATTCGGCTCCATCCAGATTAGCTCCATCTACATCTACTCCTTCTTCCTCTACAAGTGATGTATCTCAAGGAGACATTATGGCGCAGCTGCAGCGCATGGACACTCGCCTCGATACACTCTCCACTGAGTTGTATCAGGTGAATGTTCGTGTTGGTCGTATTGCACGACGGCAGGCGACCATGGGTGGTTTTGCTCCCAAGGCTACTTCTTCACCACCTCCTCTAGCAGCTTCTGACTCTGAGGATGATGATGATGATGATGATGATGATGCTTCAGATGATGATGATGGAGATGCTAGCTCTACTGATGAGATGTCTACATCACACTCTACCCTTTGTCACTCGTGACAAAAAGGGGGAGTAGTTTTGGGTTATGAGAGTAGTCATCTTAGGGGGAAAGTTAGTATAGGACATTTTGATAGGGGGAGTGTTGATATTTTTGAGGGATGTAGTGAGGTTTTGTTGTATCTTTTCCTTTCTATTCTTTATAGATACATTGATCTTGTATATGAGGTCTTTTGACCAGTTTTACATACATTGTATTTATTTTCTATATATGTGGATGTATGTTTCTTTTACCTCTCTCTTCATGTGTTGTTTCTTCTCTATCTTTATACACATGTTCTTTATACTTGTATGCAATCTATTTATTTCTGTTTCACACAAGATGTCTTAATGAGTTTTGTTTAAAGTGTTTCAGAAATACAGGTTGTCAAAGTCTACTTGCCATAAACTCTCTTCTTGCAAAGTTTTTCAAGAGTTTGTGTTAGGATAGATTTTATTGTATTCAACAAGTGAATATGAGTTGAGTGATTTATGACTTCTCTCATATGTTCATTTGTTTGTTGTGGTTTTGTCACAGATTGCCAAAGGGGAAGATTGTTAGGACATATGTGTGTTCACTTGTTAAGAACATATGTCACTTATTTATGTAAATTGGCTAATCCTTTTGACAAAACGCACTCTACATGTAATTGGGTAGTTCTAGGTGTTTTTAATACTTCAAGAAACAAGGTTTCAAGATCAAGTGTTGAAGTCATCAAGTCTGTCCAAGAAAAAGCAAGCTGAAGTGCACATTCATTAATTCTCGACACTTGCTCGATAGCTACCTCCGCGACACCTGCTATCTGTCGAGAATTACAAAATCAGATTTTCTGATCTAATTTCCTTGGGATCCGTGAATATGCTTTGGGGCCCTCTTTTCTTCTAACCCTAAACATATAAAAGGATTGTTTTAAGAGACGTCAAAATGTACACAAGTTGCAAAAGCATTGAGCAATCTTTGTTCAAGTGATTTGTGATCAAAAGATGAAGTTCTTGACCTAGTTCATCTTCTCTTAAGAAGTTGCTGTGTATTTACACCAAAGGCTTTTGTAAACAAGCATCTTCCTGATCTTCATCGTAAAGGATGAACTGAAGAACTTTGCAGCCAACCTCTCCTTTTTAGTTGGTGTTTGAAGTCGCGTACTGGGATCCGCGCATTGGTTAGTCACGTACTTAGGAGCCGTGCATCAAAGGTGGAAATTATCACTACAGATCAAGTCCAATTGGGTATTGGGGTAAGGGTTCAACTGTAGGTTGGTAAGGTACTTGGGATTCTTTTACTTGTAATTGCTTGATTTGATAATAGTGGAGTTTCGGGAGTGGTGACCTGAAAATCACCCGGTGGGGTTTTTGCCGTTAGGGTTTTCCCCATTCGTAAACAAATCACCGTGTTATTTAATTTCCGCTGCATATTTAGTTTTTGGTGATTTGTTTGTGCTTCCACGTATTTGCATGTTAAATTGACTAATTAATAACTTGGCTAATTAATTAATTGATTTTATCACAAGGGGTCATTCAGTTTGTGGCCTATCAGTGATGACTATATCGTAAGCTCATGCTTGAGACAAAGGGTTGAAAATCTCTAATCACATTCTAATGAAAGCCCATGAGAGTAAGATGAGAGCATTATTATAAATGAACCAAAGCCCAATGAAACATAGGGTAAAGTTCATGAGAGGAAAGGGAGTGATTTTGTAATTAGGTTTTCATTAAAATGGACTTAAAGATTTTCTAAGAACATCTAAAAATCTAAAAAGGAATATTTTAAATGGGACATGGACTTAATGAAAAAATTGGATTTCTTTTCAGGCACCATTGCACCACTAAGGTCAATAAAACATTTCCCCACTCCAATTTGGATTCAAGAAAAGCACAGAAGGTGTTTGGTCAAGATTAAGGACACACATCAAGAAGAAGTGTTCCAAGTAGGGGAATCAGCTCAAGTAACATTGGCCACTCCAATTAGCAATGAGGTCACACAAAATATATTCAAGGCAATGGAAGAACAAAGCGACGTTCTCAAAAAGATGGGGAGTCGCCTCACCGAGCTAGAAGAAGCCAAGTTAGAAAAGACCCCACATGTAGAGGTTCTCAATGATGAAGAAGTGGAAGATTGGGATGAAAGGAACAAAGCTGATTATGAAAAGAACAGGCAATTTGAAATACTCACGGCAGAAACCATAGCCATGAGGGAGAAGATGGAGAAAATGCAACTAGCCTTTCATAAGGCCCAAGGGATGGATGATTGTCTCTAAAACATAGGGGGCATAAGCTCCAAAACTCCCATTGCACTACCTCCAAAGTTCAAAATTTCTTATGTGGAAAATTTTGATGGAACTGGGGACCCCAAGCAAAATGTTAGAAGGTACCTAAGCATTGCTGAAATGAAGGATTTGGATGAGAAGCAAACTTTGCATGCATTTCCTCTCTCACTCACGGGAAGTGCATCACGATGATACTATTGTTTGGATTCTAGCAAGACTAAGGTGTGGAATGAGCTAGTGGAGTTGTTTGTGGATCAATTTATCTTCAATACTATGATTGATGTGACTTTAAGAGATTTGGAGACCACTAAGCAATGAGTAGGGGAAACGTTTTCCGAATAAATGACAAGGTGGAAAGGAAAGACATCTAGGATGGTTAATAGTCCAAATGAGAAAGATCAAATCAACATGATTGTCAAGAACCTACTTCTGACATATAATAGCAAGCTCTTGTCATCGCCTATTAGTTCTTTTGGAGAGTTGTGTGATTGTGGAACTTGGATAGAGGATGCCATCAACAATGGACAATTGGAGAAGGGTGAGAGCAAACCTCCAATCAAGAGGACATATGGAGGAGGAGAAACTGCCTCTAAAGCACCCAATCCTATGAATGTAAATGCCATCATACCTCAACAAACCTTAGCTTACCCAAGCTTCACAAAGAAGGCCTGCCAAGAATTTTTCGACCTAAGAATGACCCTTGCCAAAGCATATGAAAATATGACTTCCAAAGGATTCATCAAACTTCTAGATCCCACACTTATGATTAATCCTGTGCCTCCTACTTGGAACCTCAATGAATATTGTCACTACCACCAGAAATCTTGCCATAATACCGACAATTGCTTCCACCTCAAACACAAAATACAAGATCTCATAGACAATGGAACCCTCCCAAATCCCAATATCATCACCAAGCCTAGCATTAGTGAGGACCCTTTGCCTGATTATAATCTCCTCCTCCATATCAAAATTGGGCGCAAATAGATGAGATTGAATGATGTTAGGTTCTAAAGATTTAGGATTTTATGTATTTAGAACTCTAATTTGTATTGTTGGCAAACCATGATCAAAACAGGTTATTTAGTCTTGTTTAGACTTGCTCAAAGTTGGGTCTTTCATGTAAAGTTGGAATCGAGTGGCTGCAGATGCATTGGTGCATTTCGGCTTGGCTCGATCAATCGAAGGAAAGGCTCGATCGATCGAATCTCGGGTAGAATGTTTTTCTGCAGAATATTCCAACTCAGCCCTAACTCATTAAACGTTTTGGGTTTTCTGTTTTTACCCTAGGTATATAAAGAAAAACCCTAGCCACGTTTTTAGAGTTGCTCCAGTTGTATTGTTGCTCATACATTGCGGTTTTGTGTAAATCTCTTGTGAGATCTAGAGGAGCTTTCCTTTACACAAAGCTTAGGGTTTTCGAGATAGAGATAGTATCAACATCTTGATGATCAACTTGGTTGCTACCATTGAAGCTTAAAGAATATCAAGCGTGGGTGCTTGTAGCTGATTGAAGAATTCAAGAAAGAAGGAGTCCGTGGATTCGGAGCTAGCACATGGTCGTGTCAGTAAATTCTACTAGTGGGTAGCATTAGGAAGTCGAGCGGGGAGCTTGTAGTCCTTCTGTATGAACTTCGATTCTTTCATAGTGGATTCAGGTTTACCTTGAGGATAGCTAGGTCAAATCCTCCCCAGGTTTTTACCGTGTGGTTTCCTGGGTGATCATATCTTGTGTTATTTATTATTCCGCTGCTTTATATGTTTGATATGATTATTTGATTGTTTTAACCTAGGATTGCATAATTTGACTAAGTAACAACTTGGCTAATTAACCTAGGCTAACCAATCTGGTTGTTTTAAGGGGTCTAAAACCGTTCAAGTGGTATCAAAGCGGGTAGCTCTCTTGTAAGAGATTTTTGGATCTCTGAGCAGATCCTTGACCCCTGTTGTCATGGAGCATGGACACTTTCTTGTTGTTCCTCCTCACTTTGATGGGAACAACTATGCTTATTGGAAAGTAAGGATGAAAGCATTCCTGAAATCTATTGATGAGAGAGTGTGGAATTCCGTTGAATACGGATGGTAGAAGCCCACTACTCCTGTGAGTGAGTGGCAAACTTCTGAAAAAGAAGCAGCAGGCTTCAATAGCAAAGCTATGAATGCCATCTTCAATGTTGTTTCTATGGAGGAATTTAAGAGGATCTCAAATGTCGAGGTTGCTCATACTGCTTGGAAAATCCTCCAAACTGTGCATGAAGGCACAAAGGCAGTTAAGATAAATAAACTGCAACAATTGACTTCTAGATTTGAAAGCATTAGAATGTCTGAGGATGAAACTTTTGATGAATTCTATGCTAAATTGAATGACATTGTTAATTCTGCTTTTAATTTGGGTGAAATCTATGATCAACCTAAAATTGTTAGGAAGATTCTTAGATCTTTAACTGAAGACTTTAGACCCAAAGTGACTGCCATTACTGAAAGCAAGGATGTGGACTCCATCCCTGTTGATGAACTTGTAGAATCTCTTCAGTCCTATGAGTCTGACCTACCCAAAGTGAACAAATCCAAATCAATGGCTCTTAAGTCAGTTGATAATGTTGATGGTAGTGGATTTGATGATGAGCTCTCTGCTACAGAGATTGCGTACCTTGCCAAAAACTTTAAAAACTTTCTTAGGAATACAAACAGAAAGGCAAAAGGTACAAACACTGCTGAACCTAGAAATTTTAGGAAGAATGATCCCACTAAAATGAATAACTTTGAAAAACCTAGAGAAAAAGTTGGTCAATCTTCAAATAATTTATTGGGTCCTCAGTGTTTTGGCTGTCAAGAGTATGGTCATGTGAAATCTGAATGTCCTACATTCTTAAGGACTAAGGGTAAAGCTATGGCTGTAACCCTTAGTGATAATGAGGTTTCTGATGATAAGTCCGGATGCGATGAGGATGGAAACTTCATTGCTTTCACTGCTACAGCTGTAGTCAATGAAAGCGTATCTGTTGAAGAGAACATTTCTGATGAGGAACTCTCTGAGGATGCAGATCTTCAAGAGGCCTACAATAAACTTTGCAAAATTGCTGCAAAGGATGCTATGAAGGTTGACCTTGGCTTGAAGAAAATTGAAACTCTTGAGCTTGAAAAGAAAAATTTGCTTGTTAAACTGTTTGATGCTAATGATCTTTTGAACAATGTTAAATCTATGTGAACCCACTTCATGACAGCCTCTAAGTCATTTCTTATATCCTGAAGTTGGAAGAAACAATTGGAGCCTCCCATATGGCCATATCTAGAAAAGGTAAAAGAGAAGGAGAGAAAGCGTGGGTGAAAGGAAAAGAAAGAGAGTAAAAAATAAAAATAAAAAAATAAGTTCAAAGACTATATAAGGAGCCTTGATGGGTTGAAAACCGAAAGGCAATCCATGCAAAAGTTAAAGGAATCCCGCTAGGTCAAGGACCTAGGCAAAAATTAGGGATTGAGAGAAACGATTCACTCATTTTGACTTGATGGTATAAGAACAATATGAGAGAGAGACCAAAAGGAGTGAGAGCCTCTTTTGAACTAGGAAAGATGAAGGAAGGCTAGTAGAACCAAGTTTCCCCTGTTTTGAGTATGTTTTCTCCCAAAAGCTTCTCCTATAAGTTTTACAGCCAAAAAGACTACTCAAGGCACAATTCAAGCACAAAATTTTCAAGAATAATAGAATTGCATAAAGTTTCCACAAGTTTGTAATTTAAGTACATATCCTAAATAAACACATAAATGTGAAAGATGTTCTTAAAATACAACCTAATGTCTCAAACCAAATCTAAAGTGCAGGCATGTATGCTAAAAAGAGAAAGATAATAAAAGAAATAAAAATGGAAAGTATGCTATGCTTGGCTATGTATGTGTCTATGTATGTCTGTTTGCAGGGTCACCGAAAGTGCCTTTTCCTCAGCTGATAGCTTGGAGTCAACTCTAAACATCCACCTCCATCACCACCACCATCACCATCATCGTCATCATCATCGTCACCAGCATCCTTACCACCATACAGCTACCGGGAGTACTCTATCACCTCCAACTTAAGATTCCCCACAAGCCAAACAAGCTCCTCGTGCTCCTGAACAATGGGCTGAATTTTGAAGAAAAGGTTGTTAGGACAAGGGTTGAGAGGTGCAAGAAAGGAAAGAGAACAAGAATGAAAAAGGACTTACCGCCCGTGTGCCATCAAGAAAAAGGTAGCCCGTGACATCTGTATTACGACCAACAGGACGCTCTCGAGCAAAGCCATCAAGGCCATAGGCATAGACTGACCAAGGCAAACGGGGAGGGTCAATGAGAGCACCAGCAACAAGGCCAGCCTAACACAAGTGTTTCATTTGAATGTTACTAATGTACAAGAATGCAGATGATGACTTATTAAAGAGAAATGAGAGAAGCAAGAGCATGCCGCAGCAATGAGGGAGGGCATAAGGCGAGTCCCACTAAACTCGTTATAGTCTAGCTCATCTATGACCCGATCAGTAAAGAGGATGCCCGGCTCCCACAAGTCATACTCTACAGTCGTCATAGAGTGAGGAGCAAGCATGAACACTAGAGGATCCATGAGAACCTAAGGCGCGTCCTTACTTGCCAGCCGGCAGCACACCCTCTCCGCCAATTAGATCACCCTCAATCCACTGCCCTCAAGGAGCTGGGAGAGCCTAGAAGCAATGATAGCAGCTGCCTCCAAGTTTGAATCTGCTACAAGATCAACACCAACCCAAGGACTCCATACAATCTGTGACAACACATGGGATTAGAAAGAGAAACCCAAAAAGCATGCAAATAGTGGAACGCAATATATTCCTAACTTACATCATCAGTAGAAAGCCTATCAAGGTGGGCCCGAATTGAGGTGATGCTCTTCATGTCCACCTAAGTCCCCCAAGCAATGAGACCGTACTCCACAGCCTAGCGCTGGAAAGATATAACAGTTGACAAGATAACAGTTTGCAAGATTCAAACATAACAGTTTGCAAGATGATAGTTGGCAAGAGAATATGCTACAGTTTGCAAGATGTTATGGTATAGTTTGCAAGGCACAGACATGGCAGTTTATCAAATGACAGTTTGCAAGATATAAGGATGAATGCAGTTAGCAAGAATATGGTACATAAGTCTTAACCAAAAACGGTAAGAATGCATGAGCTACAAGTAAAAAGGAAAGAAACTAACCTCGAAGAGCTTCCAAGGTCCCACTAACTGGCGTAGAGTCCCCCGGCTGAGCATGTCCAAGGAAGAGTAAAAGTAGGCCAAGCATGCCTGCCCATAGTTAGTAGTCCAAACCCTCTCAAAGTCCCAAAAAAGGGTCAGCCATCTCAAGGACACCATTTTCCCACCATTGGTGAACAAGTACGCCCCCAAACCCTCTCAAAGTCCCACTAGCCATCCAGGTACACTCCTCAGCAAAAAAACCCTAGCCATCTAGGTACACTCCTCAGCAGAAAGACCCTAGCCATCCGAATGATGCATGAAGTCCACCTCAAGATCGGTGTAATAGATCGTCTCCATAACATACCTCCTCCCAAGCAATTCTGCACCCAGTCGAGTGCCCGACTCGTCCTCTAGACTTATCAGGACTCCGTCAAACTGCAAGCCAGTTATGCGGTGGAAGTCATGGGGAATGATAGTCATTTCCTGGTCAGTAATGTGGAAGGTGTGGGTAAGAGCACTCACATCAGTAGGTGCAAAATTGTGCAAAATAGATAAAGATGCAAAATTTACACAATATTTCCTAAATTTGCTCTACATCAGTCTGGCTATTGTTGTGTAAATATACGCATTTGCTATAGTAACCGTGCATATTTGCACGATTACTGTAGATGTGTATATTACTATTTTATTAATTTTTTCTCTCACCTCTGCTCTCATCAGTCTCTCTTCCCCCATATACTCTCAACACCGCCTAAACACCACTCAATCACCACCACCACAACCCATCACAACCCATGATATTCCAATCACAAAAAAAAAAACCAAAAGCAAAGAAAAATTAAACCAAAAATCAATCCAAACCCAAAATCAAACCTTCAGTGGAAAACTCAACAATTTAGAACCCAAAATCAAACTTTCAACAAAAAACCCATCAACCCAAATCCAAACTCAAATCGAAGCCGTCGTCATCGCTGCCATGGAGAGCTTGCTGCTTTCGTTGCTCATGGAGAGCTTGCTGCTGCCATTAGAGAAGAGAGAAACAAGTGCTTGAGAGCTACAACAAAGGAAAATATCAAAAAATAAAAAGTGAAGAAAAAAGGCCGTGGAAGTAGAGAGAAGATTTGATTTTGTGAGATAAAAAAGGGAAAAAGATAAAAATAAAATAAAAATAAAAAATAAAAAGAGGGTCAGATGTTTTAGTGGTGGGGGTTAAAAGTGAGGGGAAAGGAAGCTTCCTTGAAGCTTCCTTACTTGTAAATATCTCTACAATATAATTTAATTATAAAAGAATTATAATTGAGTTTTTTTTTTTTTTTTTTTTCAAACAAAGCATGATTTTATTTGGAATTTTATTAAAGTCTATGTTAAAATTTTTAATTCAAATCAATGCCTTTTTTTAAAACTAAAATCATACTAATAGTAAATAATATATATATATATATATATATCTCCAATATGTAAACCTGAAATGACACACCAAAATATTTCATTGATGGCAAAATGATGGTCGAAGACACCAATTTGTCGGCTGTCGCCAAAGCCACTATTTTGGTGGTCTGGCCACTAGTGCTAGCAGCACGGTAGGCAAAGACACCAATCTAGCGACGGTCGCCGGAAACACTATTTCGACGGTTCGACCATCGAACCTCCACCACAAGCAGCTCCATTGGCCGAGACACCGGTGTTGGTAGTTTACTTAAAATATAAGTTTAAATTAAAAAAAAGTATGACCATTAGGGAAAATAATAAAAAATTGATGAAGAATGAATATTTTATTAAAATATCTTGTAAAATAGATAAATTGATGTGGGTGTTTTGTAAAAGTGATGATGTAAAATAGAAAAATTAAGTTTTTTGTGTAAAATAGACGGAATCTTTTAGAAAAGCTGATGCGGTTGCTTTAATCTCCCACCACCTCTCAGCTAAGGTCTGCGCCAAGACAGCATTAGCAGACCTCTCAGGCATCAAGGATGAGCTCAAAACCCACAACACAAATGTGACCCCGAGTCTCCTCAGTAAGGATGTTGTACCACATCAATACCCGACTGGTACTTCCCCTACCAAAATATGGGGCTGGAACCTACAAAAATAGAATGGGATTAAATTCATGATTAGGAGAAAAGAATGGTAGAAAGGAGATATTGGATTCACAATAGGATGAGATATGACATGGGACATACAATTGAATGCAAAAATGGTGAAGGATGATGTTGAAATTGCAAACAGATGAAAAAGGAGTTCAAATGCCCAAACTAGGGTTTCTACCTAACAATATGCATATGCAGGAAGGATCCTGCGTACGCAGAATTCTACACACGTACGCAAGTTGGAACCTACACGCGCATAAACTGAAGAACAACTACACACATGCAAGAACAAGCCTGCGTATACATGAATATAGGCTGTACGCGCAAGAACATGTCTACGCACGTAGGCCCGAGCCTACGCACGTAGGAACGAGCACAGAAGGGTGTTCTTCAACATTTACAAAGTTTTCTCAACCTAAGCATGTTCCTACCCATCCTAAAGTGTCAGGTTTTCATCTAAACCCATCCTACAGCAAAACCCAAGCATTTACAAGCCTAAAAACAGATTAAAACAGAAAATCAAAAGAAAAACTCGAAAAAGGAAAAAAAAAAAAAAAAACACACTCACCAATCCGGCCTTGCACCCTCAGAAAGATGTTGTTGTGATTTGTAGGTCAAGGGAGGAGCCGCAACCAGCCTTACCACTTCATTCCAACGGGTAAGATAGAAGGCATCAGTGGAGACGATGTAGGAACTCTTCTTGGACTTGGGTGCCATTGAAGGAGATAAGAGAAGTTGAGGTTAAAGAAGAAGATGAGGGTCAGATTATGAGGGAACAACAGAGAGGAAGAAGGTTTTTGTAGAGAGAGTTAGAAAGAATATGAAGAGGTGAGGGAGATGAAGAGAATGAAAAACAAGAAATGGTTGGTAACCGTTGGAGAAAAAGATGAAGAGACGGGAACACACCTGATGGCTAAACTATATGTAGTTTAGGCCTCCCTGCTAAACTACATGTAGTTTAGCCAAAAAAAAAAAAAAATTATATCCCCATGAAGTTCCCAGGAGGCTAGAAGTACAAAGGAAAATTAAAAAATGCATTAAAAAATGATAGAAATGCCCTTAGAGGCGAGGAACATAAGACCCTAAAAAGCATCCCTAGTGGATCAAAAGCATCAAAAGCATTCTCAGTGGATCGAAACCCTCAAAAGCATCCTAGTGGATCGAAAGCAACAAAAGCATCCCTAGTGGATCGAAACCCTCAAAAATATTTCCAGTGGAATGAAAGCATCAAAAACATCCCTCAGTGGATCAGAAATCTTCATGAACACTCCTTTATGAGTCAAGATCATCAACGAAGTCCCCAAGCGAGTTTCAATATCACACGAGGACTCCCCTGTGGGTCCAAGACATAGAAGCAGCCCCCTCGAGAGTTACAAAATGAAATTTCCCCAACGGAGTTGATAAAACCCCCTTGAGGATGGAGTTAACATCAATCCCTAGTGAGCCATTAGAAGGAAGAAGATAATTATTCTCGAGTGGAGGAAAGCTCCCCAGTGAGCAACACACCATCAAGAAATCCCCCATAAGCTACCCACTCCCTAGTGGGTTGTACACCATCAAGACATCATAGTAGGTCAAAATCATCACCAAAACACTTCTCAGCAGATCACACTCCCCAGTGAGTTCTTTCGCATCCCTAGTGGATCTTTCATCCAAGAGATAGTCAAGCAAGCCAGAATACAGAATTCGTGCACATATTGCGAAGGAATTGAACATGTAGGCAAGAAACCCCACATGAATCAGAAAAGAACAACACAGAACTTGTGCACATATTCCGAGGGAATTGAATATGTAGGCACATAATACAGAAATTGTGGACATATCTTGAGGGAATTGAATATGCAGGCACAGTGGAAGAGGTAGAGGTAGAGATAAAAATAGAGACCAAGATCACCCTGAGGCAAGAGCCTCACTAGAACAGGTAGAGATAGAGATGGAGAAGACAAGTATTACCCAGAGGCTCAAGCCACCCAGAGAAGTTTGAGGAAAGAAACCCAAATGGAAACCACAAATATATATCCTTTTAAGCTCGTAATAGCACCCTTATTTGTTTGGTTGGTGGTTGCAGTCATTGGCCTTGTTTGTTTTTCTTTTTTAATGACTCTAGGATAGTGAATCACTTGCCTTTTGCTCGCAATTAGCAAAACAATTTTTGACGTTGTGAACCTGTCACTGCTCTTTTCCCAAGTAACAAAGGTGGGAATTCGAACATAAGAATCCCACGCAACTCTTCAGAGTTGAACCTTGCCCCATGTATGCGTGATGTGTGTCCTGTGCGTGGGTTGCGCCCAAGCCGTACGTCGAAACAAAACATTTTTTCTCTTATTCTTTTGATTCCGTTAGCAAAGCTCACGAATAAAAAGTGGGGCATCTATAGACACCGCATTTTGTACCCCTTACAACTCGGGCCCCCATTCCCCAATGGTGCTGAAATTCTGAGACACAAGGTTGGTTTAGGACCCAATCAGATGTTAAATTGACTTGAGAAATATTAAAATGAAAAATATAACTTTTAATGAGAAAATAAATCTATTTTTGGAAAAGTAAACCAAGGAAACCCTTGACATGCACACGCAGGAATTAGCCTATGCGCGTAGTCGTGCTGCATGCGCATGCAGGCCCGTTCCTGCGTACGCATGAAGGGTTCCAGAAACATAAAAAAATGAAGGTTTTCTACATTGAAGACTGAGGTTTAGAACGAATTCCACATCGTTTAGGAGTCATTCCAAACCCCTATTTTCACAATATAAATAGCCATACATGGTACCTTTTCAAAACACATGGAAATCACACAAGAAAACACAAAGATTCACTAAAAATAAAGAATCAGAGAGAGAATTTTTCACAAAACATCCTCAAGTCAATTTTCTTTTGATTAGGTCCCTTTCTGGCCTTGATCTTCAAGTTTAAGATTACTAATCACTATTATTTTTAATTATGAATAGATTTGACTAAGGGGAACGGTCAAAAATCAAGCTTAAAAAGCTTTTTGTTTGAGGTATTAGTCTAAACTTTCTTTTTCTTATCTTTTCTTTTTGTACTTTAATCTTTCTTTTTATTTTAGTTTCTTTGTTATTATATGCTTTAAAACATTTATATAGCTTAGGTTTATGTTATTTTCATATTTTAAAGCATGTTAGGATGTTAGATTTAGAATTTTGAAGTTCTGCTCTATTTGCTGTGTTGCTAGGGTTTCTGGGCTAAAACCCAAGTGCACTCTTGGCTGCTTGCGCAGGCTTGATTATGTGCATGCAAGCCTGTTCTTGCATGCGCATGATCCTACCCAGAAACCTTAACCCTAATTTTTTTTATTCTGTTTCTTATTTCATGTGTAATACTTCTATTTTGGATCTTTCTTTATGATTTTAAGCTTCTATTTCACATGTTTGATTGCTTGTTTGTTATTCATATGTTAGAATTAGGGTTTATCTTGTATTTTCTTTGTTGTAATGCCATGAATACACATTCACTTGTTCATGCATGAATGCTAGATGTGCTAAGTTGCTGCAAAGTAAGTGAGGTAAGTCATGCATTCACATGAACATGCATCTTTGAATAGGATTTTGTTTAATGATAGACTTGAACATGCTTCCTTGGATGAGTTATAATTATTCACATGTTTGCTTAGGTCCTTTTTTTTAAGCTTCTACCTTGAATGTGATATGATGACATGATGATAGTAACATGCTAAGGTTTGTGTTATGCCATGCTAGATGAATGTTAGGAGATGCCATGTATGCTAGATGTATGTTAGGGTTTATGATGTGATGATATGCATGATTAGATGTATGTTAGGGTTTATGATGTGATGAAAAGCATGATAGATTTATGGTTAAATGGATGTTTGATGTCATGTTGATTGTTAAATGGATGCTAGTGTGTGTGTGAGTTTAGAATAACAATATTGAGTGTGGCTTTAATAGGGTTAAGACATAAAAGACAATGAGAGGAAGCCAACCTTAGGGTTGGGCAATTTTGGGTGCCTAACACCTTTCCAAGACCCTACCTTAACTCCGAATCCATATCTCTGGTAGTAAGATCAAAATGTCATTTCTCGAGAGGACGCTATATATATATGGTTCCATAGTTCCATGAGATTGGAGTATGGACGACATACGTGCAATTGTAGACACCACATTTTGTACCCCTTACAAATTGACTTGAGAGGTGTTAAAATGGAAAATATAATTTTTTACAAACAAATAAATCTATTTTTGGAAAATAAAAGGCTAAGGAAACCCTCGGCCTGGGTACGCAGGTCTGATGCATGCGTATGCAAGCATAGACCTGCGCATGCATTTAGGGTTTCAGAAACCTATAAAAGGCAAGTTTTCTACATTAATGTTGAGGTTTGGAACGAATCCCATATCGTCTAGGAGCCATTCCAAACCCCCATTTTCTCAATATAAAAAACCATACATGGCACATTTTCAAAACACACAGAAAATCCTAAGGGAAAACCTAAGATCCACTAAAAATAGTGAATCAAAGAATGAGTTTTTCACAAAACATCCTTAAGTCAATTTTATTTTGATTGAGACCTTTTCTGGTCTTGATCCTCGAGTTTTGAAGTTTACTAATAATTTTTGTTTGGTTGTGAATAGATTGACTGAGGGGAACGGTCAAAATCAAGCTTAAAAAGCTTCTTGTTTGAGGTATTGAGTTCTAAAACTTTTCGTTCCATTTCTTCATTTTGATATTGTTTTGATTTGTTTTATTACTTTGTTTATATGTTAATATGTTTTTCTAGTTTAGGTTTATATAGTTTTCATGTTTTAAAGCATTCTAGGTTATTAGAATTTTCATTTTAAGTTCTGCTTTGTTTCTATGTTCTTGTTTTTTGGGTTAGGGTTCTTCAAGGCGTGTTTGCGTACGCGTGTAGCTAGTTTAGGTTTATATAGTTTTCATGTTTTAAAGCATGCTAGGTTATTAGAATTTTCATTTTAAGTTATGCTTTGTTCTTGTGTTCTTGTTTTCTGGGTTAGGGTTCTTCAAGGTGTGTCTGCGTGCGCGTGCTAGCTCGAAGTATGCATACGCATACAATTGGCTGTGTCAACAGGCATATGTATGCGCATGCATACTCGTGCCCAGAAACTCTAATTTGAGTTTTTCTGCTTCTATTTCTTTGTTTCTTTCATATCAAATGCTTCTATTTTGACCATTTTTTATGTTTTTAAGTCTCTCTTTCTCTGTTTGATTGTTTGTTTGCCTTTAACATGCTAGATTAGGGTTTTCTTTGTATTTCTTGCTTTGATGCCATGAACATGCATTCACATGTCCATTCATTGATGCATAGGTGCTGAGATGCAGTAAGGTAAGTGAGGTAAGTCATGCATTCACATGAACATGCATTTGTTTGTTATATGGGCTTTATTTGCCTTTGATGAACATGTATATGCAAGTCTATATGCCATGCTTTGGATGATAACACGATTTGCTTGTTGCCCTTGTTTCTGCTTTGAAATGTACATGTTTCTGCCTAAAATTGGAATAATATGATATATATTAGATGTATGTTAGGGTTTGTGATGATGAGATGCTTTTAATAAGAACATGTTATGGTTGATCTATGTTAGGTTTGATATGTTTGCCACGATAGATGTATACTAGGGTTTGGGATGAAATGCCATGTTGTGTGGTTAGATCTATACTAGTGTGTGTGTTTAAGATTCAATGTTGAATGTGCCTTTAATAGAATTAAGACATAGGACATAATAAGTGGAAGCCAACCCACGGGTCGGGCAATTTTGGGTGCCTAACACCTTCCCAAAATTGTACCTAAACTCCGAACCCATACTTTGGTAGTAAGATCAGTCCTTCCAAGTATGAGCGCTATATTCATGGTTTCTAGACCATAAACTAAGTGGCGACTCCTTGTTTCTCCGCCCCGATCCAATCGGCCAAGGTGTACTCCCCAAACCACGCATTGCACCCATAGCCATCAAGCAAAATTCCTAAAGGGACTTCGAGTCTCATGTGTCAAGAACAAATGTGAACCTGCACGAGATTTGTAGGAATTAGGCTTGATGATACAAGCACACATAAGGACTCATGCATGAACATGTAGGCAAATGTGCAAAGATGCAAAGAAGCAAAGAAAGCCAAATGGGGGCACAAAGCAAGCAAGGCAAGAATATCATTGCACAGAGCAGAAAGAGGTATGCCTCAAGCAAACCAACATCATGGAGATATATCTCACAAGCAGTTACATCACAATAAGCCACAAGAGGGACAGATGCAATCATACAAGCAAATAGCCCCAAAGACCAACAAGCACAATCCCACGAAGGGTACAAAGCATGGCAAGAACCTAAATCTAGCCAAACAAACATAGATATAAAGCATAGAAGCAAACAAGCATACACATGCATAAAAGAAATTATCCAAACCTTTTGATGTAGGCCTAGGTGTATGGATTTGGGCCTAGACCACAAGATCTAGATCTACACCCTACCTAAGGGTCAAAACACAAGAAAAATGCATAATAAGAGACAAAAAGGATAGAAAAGCACAAGGCATAGCATCCAACATGTAGATCTAAACACAAACATGGCAAGGAGCACATGAGCATATAGATCTAGGCATAAACATGCAAAGGAGCACATAGAAAAGGCAAAAAGCACATAGACATGAAGATCTAAGCACAAACATGGTAAAAAGCACCTAAACATGTAGATCTAAGCACAAACAAAGTATTTAGGCATATCCTAACCCAAGAAGGCTAGGCTAGGAAACAAGATAAATCAAGAGATATACTAAGGAAAGCAATAAAACATGTTATAAAGCAAGATAAAGCAAAGGGTGAAGATTGTAGCTAAAAGCTACATCTACACCCTTAAAACCTCAAATTCAAGGTCCTAAGACCAAGGAGAGGAAAAAGAGTGTAAGAACACTAGCTCTTGACTGTTGAGACAAGAGACAAGTCAAAGGTTTTTGGATGTGTTTGGGAGAGAATTTAGAGAAGAAATGAGAGAGAATCTGTCTAGCAAAGTGCTCCAAAATGCCCAAAATCTTTTTTTTTTTCCTTCTTTATTATTATTATTTTTATTATTTTTATTATTATTATTATTATTATTATTATTATTTTATTTATTTATATATTTTTTTTGTCTATGGGGGTTTGGGGGTTAAATAGCTGAAAAAATGACCTTTCGACCGCCAAGTCTAATGTTGACATTAGCAATCTCGGCTTCTTCCCCGATTCAACTTCAAATGCATATTTGAAGGTTTCCCGTGATCCTAGTGTCTCTCGAAAGATCTGGATTTTTAGTTTCTAGAACACTAAAGAAGTTGAAATTCCAACGGTCAGATCAAAAGTTATGACCTCGAGAAGCATGCTGATGTGCTCCATTCCATTTCAACTCCAATTTCGGCCCATTAATAGTTGTTGGAAATTGAATTCCATAATCTTTGCAATGACGCTGGCCTCAACCCGTTTTGAAGGATGAATCAAAATTGCGGTTTTTGGTGCCTCCAAGAGTCAACCTCATGTCAAACTTGGTCAAAATTGACAAAAATCTCTGAGTAGCTCGGGTTTGATGTAGAAATATGAAAAATGTTGTTTTGTAATAATTTTGACCAACTTTGACTTTTGGTCAACCTAGGGTTGACCATGAGCATTTTGGTTAATTTGACCTGAAACAGCACTTCGAGTACTCTAATGAGCAAACGAGTTGTGCCACGTCAATCTAGGTGTTTCCACGGGAGAAAAGTTAATATTTTTGGAATTTTTGGGGTCCCACACGCAAATCGAGAGCAGACAAAATACGATATCTACAACTGCCCCTTCTTTATCTAACATCTTGATTGCAATGAGAGATGTTGCATAAATAACGTAATTTCGCATTTTGTTGCCCCAAAATTATATGCGATAACTACACCATTCCTAGGTCAAAACCGGTCTTACCCTGATAAGGCTAAGCTACTATGGCTGATCTGAGAAAGATTTCTTCTAGATTGGCTCCTTGGCATTGAGGAAAAACTCCTCTCTCTTTTTTTTTTGGCCAACCGGTCAACACTGACCAGCGGCCCTTCTTTGTGCGCCGGGCAACTGTAATGACAGCTAAAACATTACAATTCAAGAACCAAACTACATCATGATGTGTGCAACAACTAAGAAACATAAAAAATTTATCAAATATGCATAAGACAGCAATTGCCTCCATACCAAAGACACCCTAATAGCCACTTTGTAACTACTGCAACATCCTGTCACTATTTAGGCTCAAGCTGCCAGAAGCTAGCACCACGTACTGGTTAGCTGTCCCCTGAATGAATAGAGCATGTATAAGCTAGAATCTGCAAGAACATATAAACAAAAGGCTTACAAGACACAGACAAGCAGGGAAAAGAGGCTAAACAAAAAAAGGCAACTAATTGGCCTACATAAATACATTGATCTAACCCATGTTAATAACTTGACGGGAGGAAAAGAATCTACTCTAGCTTAGTTGAGAAGGCTGAGTCCAAAATCCAAATAGTAATACTCCCATGGACAGAATTGCGAGGAGAACCTGCAAAAGGTATTCAACGCAACCAATAATAGTTGACAAAATTAGACCAATTTCCCAACCCCCACCCCCGGGTGTAAAAAAAAAAAAGCGAAATCATTGTGAAGCATATAAAAGAAAATTTGATTACATTAAATTACACTAGGTATATATGCCAAAAAGGAATCCTAATCTTAGCCATATAATGGACAGATTAGACATTAAGGTAAATCAACTGCAAAATAAGGCATGCTTTTCATTATGCCTAAGCTACTTATTGCGTCTGGAGGTTTAAGGCCCATCTAAGCATGGCAATAGTCACAAATATATTACAAATTTGTAATAAGACCTAATGGCCTTCTGGTGCCAAATACAACCTTTCCATTTAAATTGCAGAATCAAGAAGTGGACATGACAACAAAGAAAAGCTTAACTATGCATCAAAACAAGTTCAGAATGAATACCTATGGTTATTCACCGAATTACTGGCGTGCTATATAAATTAAAATTTATAATCAAAGAAATGACATGACTTGTCACCATAAAGACCTTGTGTAGTTAGAAAAATATCTAATCATTTTAAAAGCATTACATTTTAGTTTCATTGCCCTCTCCGAATTCAGATTGAAAAAAATATAATTATTAAATGAGGACTCAAGCTCAATGGGTTGCAAATTTGCAAATTCTCTCTTTTGCCTTTTTTTTTTTTTTTTTTTTTTTTTTTTCTCTTTTTTGGGTACCTGAAACTTCTTAGGAGTTCATTATATGCTAACACAATAATATCCCAGCTACCCCATAAACAAGAATATGCTCATAGAAAATTGAACACCGAAAAACAAGATCTTTATTTTTTTCACAATTCAATTTTAAGCCTAATATCTCCAACTTTTTTCTTCATTTATTCATGTCTTTAGCAGAAGTATTGCACCTGTTCTGCCTTGAAATTCCTCCTCTTTAACCCAGGCCTCTTTCTGGTAACGTAAGAGCATTAGCTTACTCCAATGTTCAGAATCTTCAGATTGTTCAAAGCTGACTAATAAGCAAAATTTAAGTCAAAATAAAACCAATTAGCACAACACAACTATAAGGAACAATATTAACAGAAGGATTTCAGTGAAAGATGAGAACATGAGTGGATTTACATTAGAACTTTAAAAACAAACTATGAACCAGAAAGAAGTATAATCCTATCAGAATCAACATTCATAAGCAGGATAAGGAAGGAAAAAGGGGGAGGGGGCAGAACATTCAAAATGAAACCAATGAAGATTAACAACACCCCCCACCCCCACCCCCCCCCCCCCCCCCCCCCAAAAAAAAAAAAAAAAAAAAAACTGAAAAGAAAAGAAAGGATGGTAATTTAAGCGATGATATAACGAACGGATAAAAAAGAAGGGTGGAGAAATTTGAGCCAGAGAGAGGACTTAAGCTGTCAAGTGTTAACATTTGATTACTGGTGGATTAAACAATACATCATTAGATACCTAGCTAATAAATCAAAATCAGTGATATTATTGATGAGTCCTTCTACAACAATGAAGACAGCAAAGAAATGGAGACGGCAACAACAGCACGGGGTTGGCAACAACAATGATTAAAGATGCAGGAGAGGAGAAAGGTGATCGCAAGAGAGAAGAGGGAACTATTTGGTTTAGAAATAATGAAAAAAAAAATGGTAACCATCTTAACTGAGGTAAGGTAATTAGTTCTCTTCATGTACCATAATTTTAAGAGTTAGAAATGTATGGTTAGGATTATTTGGGCATCATACGAAAATATTAGAGGTCCAAAAAAGGGACCATATCAAATCAACCGTTATTAAACTGTTATTTTGCTGTTATGATATCCATCATGTTCCAAGTTCCAAATCATATAGGTTTATTAATAAGATATATAAGCTGATAAATTCCAAAACCTTTTCTCTTTTTATTTCAGTGACCTATGAACATTATTACATATAAAGATAGTTATTTTAATAGGAAAAACTATTTATTTAACTATCCTAAGGAAACATACAAGAATAAGTTTGAAATTGAATATTTGTAATTATTTATGTGAATAAATTTACATATATCTTAAGTAAAAAAGAATGATAACATGATAGAAGTAGCAGAACAAAGGGATAGCTTTAAAGCAAAGACTGCTTTATCTGTGGTGTTAAATGGGCCCCTAATTCCTCAATTAGAATCCGTAGCACTTCAATCTTTGTCCCCAGGGGGGAGGGGGTGGAGAATCAAACCACATCAAATGCAATTCCCAAGTAATAGCAGCAACTCTAGCGAGTACTTGTAAACTCCCTACGGACTGGCTTCCTTCATTTGCTTCACCAATCCATTCAATGTATATTCTATGCTCTTAATTTGAGGATATGATGAGCCCACAAGAAATTCATGAACAACACCATTGATGCTAATCCAACTACGTCCTGGCTGCTTCTTTACCCCCTTTTCCCTCATAAGCCACCTCAGAGCTGAGACACCACCCCAGCAATGATCAACCGCAAATGCATTAGCCAACATCACATAGCCCGCAGAATTATCTGGATCCAATTCAACAAGCCTTCTAGAAACATATCGGGCCAACTCAACTCTAGAGTGGAGAAGGCAACCCCCAAGCAAAGCACTCCACACAAACTTATTAGGCTTAAGAGGCATGGAAAAAACAACCTCAAGTGCTTCTTCAACAAGGCCAACTCGTGCAAGGAGATCAATATAGCAAGCATAGTGTTCTAATTCAGGTGAAACAGAAAATCTTGAGGTCATGTCTACAAATATTTCTCGTCCTTTCTCTGCTAAACCTGAGTGACAGCATGCACATAATAGACCAAGGAAAGTTCCAGCATTGGGTTGTAAACCAAACTCTTGCATTTTGGAGAAAAGCCTCAATGCCTCCTCTCCATCACCATTAACTGCAAGACCCATAATCATAGCATTGAAGGAGACAACATCTTTGGAGACCATCTGGTCAAAAACCTCTTTTGCCCTCTCCAAGCTCCCACATTTGGAATACATGTCAATAAATGCTGTAGCTAGTATTTTGTTTGATCCAATAATACCTTTGGATCCTTTAGATTTCAAATATTCATGCACCCACCTCCCAAGATCTAAATCACCAATTTGAGCACAAGCTGAAAGCACGCTGACCATCGTAACATGGTTGGGTTTATGATTGGGATCTTCAACCATTAGGCGGAAAATACTCAAAGCTTCCCTAGGGCAACCATTTTGTACATACGCACCAATCATGGCATTCCAAGAAAGAACACTTCTTTTAGCATTATGAACAATTTCATCAAATATTTCCCTACTTTTCTCAATCCTTCCCCATTTCCCATACAAATAGATAAGAACAGTATTGACTGCATCACAACCAGAATTCTTAGAATCAAAATTTTTGCCAATTTCTGCTAGAACTGTAAGCCATTTCTCAATTTTTACATTCTCAAGGTTTGAACATGCAGATAATACACTGACCAAGGTATCATTTTCCGGCTGCAAATTCAGCTGAACCATCATAAGAAAAAACTGTAAAACATCCTCAGTCCGATCTGACTGAGCATAACCAGAAATCAACGAAGTCCAACAACAAACCACACCCTTATCAGGCATTTCGTCAAACAGCTTACGAGCAGACACCAAATCTTTAAGACTCTTACCATATACTGCCAGAAAACCATTACACACAAATGGATCCCCACGAAACCCCATTTTCACAACATGGGTATGAATTTGGTTGACATAATAAGCATTATTGGACCTAAAACACGCCTTTAGGAGAAAAGAAAAGGAAAAGTCATTAGGTGAAAGGGACCTCTGTTTCAAGGTTTTGAAGATGAAAAAGGCATGGGAAAAGAGACCCTTTTCAGCTAAGACTCTGATAATGGCATTGTTGGGGAAGATGTTTGGATTTTGCAGTTGATGAAAGACTTTAAGAGCGACATGCAATGGGTAGTGGCCAATGAGACGAGTGGCAATGAGATTGTCTTGATGGGCACCAAGTTGAAATATTTGGGCATGGATTTGTAGGAGACGAGAGTGTGAAACTTGGCCTTGTAGGTTGGCAGAGAGATCAGTGAAGTTAGCGGAGGTTGGAGGATTGGAAGAAAGAAAGCGTACAAGGTGAAGAGCTAATTGAGCTGAGTCGCAGTTTTTGAACTTTAAAAAGTGTGGGAATAATGAAAACATAGTTGGAGGCTGAGATGTTCTTTTTGAAGGAACGAGGGAAACTCATAGTTGAAGACTTGAAGGTTTTAACACTCCTTTGGGAAAATTACAAATTATCCTGCACGTATGTTTTGAAGGTTACATTTTTTTTTTTTTTTTTTTTTTTTTTTTTTTTTTTTTTTTTGAGGTTACGTACTTACATTTTGACCTTTAAAATTTGAAGGAAAATAATATTTTATATATATATATATATATATATATATAAACACATACCATAAGATGAGCCGAAGAGCACAATATTTTAAGTTCAAGTAATTAAAAAACAATAAAGTAATGTTGAGATTTTAACAAAATATAGCTTCGATAAAAAATTAAAACACTTACAGGATAATAGTAGTTACAAGGTTTGAAAAGGATAATAGTTGTTACAAGGCTTGGAACTGGAAAGGGAAATGTTACAAGCTTAGATAGCAATTTGAAAACTAAAAGGGAGAATTTTTTTTCCATTTAACCTTACTTTGCTAACAATTTCGTTAATTGCTCGGATTTGAAACAATGTGAGAAACTAGCATCTCGAGTTTTAGAAACTCGAGCTTCTAATACTTGAGTTAGGGCTTTTGTCATACAATGACGTGGACAAATTTTTCCACGTGGATATTGAGTTTATAAAACTCGCTTTTAAACTCGAGTTACAGAAACTCAATTTCTAGCCACTTAAAACCTAAAATCCAGACCTCACTCGTCACTCTCCCTTTCAAACACTCAAACTTTTAAACACTCACTCTCAAACACTCCTCACTCAAGCTTCTCACTCTCAAGCTTTCAAACCCAAACTCCCTCTCACACACCCAAATCTGTCACTCTCCCACTTACTCTCAGACACCCAAATTTGTCCTCCTTCAGACACCGAAACCCACCCAAATCACTCACTCTCACCCTCAAACACTCCTTCTTCAAACATCCTTCAGACACCGGCAGCCACACATTCAGACATTGTTTCACCGAAGATGCTCCTCTCATCGGTGGCCCGAAGACCCTCAGTCAAAATCCTCCTTTAAGGTATTGTCAATGATCTTCATTCAAGTTCGTCTTCAAGTCCACTCATCTTATATAAAACACAAACAAAAGATTTTGAATGAAATGCCCATAATGGAAAATTATATTCTAGAACGATCTTTGATTGTTCCTAATTAAAGGAAAAAAATATTATCTGAGGGACACTAAAGAAAAATAGGGAACACAATATTTATCTATGTACTACTTTTTTTTTTTTGGTGAAACTGTAAATGTGGATTAAATTAAAGAAGAAAATGAATTGCTTAATGCAAGTAGTGTCGGCACATAATGTTCATCTGGGATACAATTGTGGGGATTCTGAAGTGATGTAAGCCATGGGAACATTAATCTGAAACCAATTTCCTGTTTGGACAAAAGAGGTTATTTATTGTGGGGCCAAGAAATCCTACGGCCCAGCCCACTTCATTCCTGGGTCGAAGGCTTGAGCCGAGGAGGCACCCAAAATCCGATGAGGACATGAAGAAGCCCAGGGGTACAGCTAGCCAGGCCGAGGACGACCCCATCATCGGACATCCGAGAACCTAAGGCAACTAGCAAACACTTCCAGGGAAGCCTTCATGACTACTCAAAGGGTCGAGGGGGAATACCCCGAGCCTGCAATGTAAATCGGACGGAGGGATAAGCTCATGACAAACAGTCACCTCCACATTAAATGACCCTGACTACCGCCCTGGCCGCATTAATGAGGAAAGGACTCCACACCAGTGCCACCTTGGCTGCCGCGACTCCCAAAGAGAGTGGGAAGGCGGCTGATGGGACAAGCACCTGAGTAATGTCCTGATCACTCAACAAGTGTAGGGCTAGGATTGATTGGGTAAAGGGTATATAATGTAAGGGAATCCCTCCTGAGTGGGGGGGATGGAGGAGAGAGAAAGAGAGGAGAAGCCTCCTCGGTCAGGAGCCGAGGAGAACCCCCCAGTTGTAAAACGTTCTAAGTATTACTTCAAATAAAAGAGAGAAAGGAGTTCACACCTCGTGAACGCCGGCCAGTGCCTAAACCTTCGATTCACTCTCTACAAATTCATTGTTTTTGGTTCGTTGAGCCTTTGACCCACATCCTTTGGGCCTGGGCAACAAAAGCAAACCCTACATTTATGTCATAAGCTGTTTTAAAAGGCATGAAGTAGAATCATCATGCATTTCATCTGAAAATTGCAAGATAGTATTCGCTTACAAGAATTTGGCTTCTCTTGGTTAAGTCTGTCGGTGGTCATCGCTGGAAAGTGAGGGAATTAATAAGTATGCTGTGATTGTTTTGTCTCACATTTAGCAATTAGCTAGAAATTGCATATTCTATATGATGAAGTAGATACAGAAACATGTGTTAGCGAAATTCGTCGCCAACCTAATTGCTTTCAAGAAGAGAGTATCATGCAACTTAGAAGTCTGCATTTGGTAGGTACTCCTATATATGTACAGTATTACTTGTACATATAAAGCCAAGTTTTTTTTTCCAGAAAACATAAAGCCAAGTTTTTTTATTTTTCAGTCTATGTCTATGACTAGTGTTACATAATGACAACAAGTTATTTGCCCCCACACTATAAATGATCTCACAGTAGCATTCTTTGCAATATGGACCCTCGAATTGATGAGTAGCTAGAGATCGTGTGCCCTTGTCCCATCAATACTTCAGTGCTAAAGCAACAACCAAATCATCGATCAACTGACATTTGGAATGGCGAGGTGAAATATCTAGTTCTAACAACCGCTTTAATTTTTACGTTCTCTTTTGACTTTTAGCAACTTCTATCAAAGTTGTATATCTAGCTAGGCCCACTTCAATGCCATGGTCGCTCTAAGGAGATGGCAAACATATCTATGCAAGACAATCGAGTAATAGACATTATCAAGTTGGTGGGGCTAGAAGGATTGTTTAGGGCCCCGTCCAGAGAGATAGATCATGGCCTTATATCGGCCCTAGTTGTGCGATGGTGGCCGGAGACTCATACGTTACATCTTCCGCATGGTGAGATGTCAATCACCCTACAAGGTGTGGAGGTCATTTTGGGACTTCCTATAAACGATGACGTCTTGGTTGGGCCGACTAGTGGGGGGGTGGGGGGGAGGGTTGGAGTACTCTATGCGAGGACTTGCTTGGTTTTCAAGTTCCGGCGAATGACAAAAAAACTTTGATGGGGCAAAGAATTCTCATCAGTCACCTTGTTGAGCGCATTGTAGAGCCAATGCCTCATGATGCGACAGAGATTCAGATACATCAGTATGCCTGGTGCTATATTTTAGCGCTACTAAGGGATAAGATTTTCATGGACAAGTCGGGAGATAGGGTGTATCTGATGTTCTTGGAGTTCCTATGGAATTTTCATGATCCACTACAGTATAGTTGGGGTAGTGGTTGTCTGCCATGGTTGTACAGAGAGTTGTGTCGGGCAAGCCATAAAGATCATTCGCAGGATTGGTGGGGCGTTGCAATTGGTCCAGTATTGGGCATGGGCGAGGTTGCCATTCATGTGCCCAAAGATAGAGCCCCCACCTGGATGTGATTATGGCCCATAGCCAAAAGCTCCTCTTGCATTTAAGTAAGTATTTTCATGATATTCAATGTGTTATACAATGTACTCTTCTTAGTAACTAAGTGGTATTATCTTATCTTATGTTATTCGCTCGTAACTGTAGGTGGGTGCAGGTGCCAAGCCCGAAGAGTAGGCCACCGGCATGGCATTGGTCCACTATCGCGAGCAATTAATTAGAATGCAGCCGGGCCAAGTAATAATATACCAAAAATCTGTTTGGTTATGTGAATATGGAGTGTGAGTTTCCAAAGAGTCATGATGGCTTTCTTCAGTTATAATCCTTTCTAACATGGTAAAAAAGGAATTCTATTTAGGGTTTTGTGTGTGTCATTGCCCTATGCTGGTTTCTCCCCTCATCCGGTCACAACAACATTGTTCGCGTCCTTAGCCTTCTTCCCATTACCATTTGGCCTCTTTTTCTTTTACTAGTGATGTGATAGAAGTAAATGTTAGAACTTGTCCTTGTGCCTCAAAGCTGTTTTGTGTTGATGGATGCATGTCGGCGTTGGGTGAGCGTTGAGATGGAGGACTGGGTGGAGGCGTGGATCGGCGGCTTGGGTCGGCTTGGGCCGGTGATGTTGAGGCCGGCAGAGGCGTGGGTCGGAGACATTGAGACAGAGAGGTGAGAGTGACTGAGAGAGAGAGAGGCACGGTGTGGGGTGAGAATAAAAGAATGTAAAAAATGGAACCAATTTTTATTATTTTAATCAAGCCCGGTGTAAATTTTTTTTTTTCTTTTTGGTTTAGCTCTCAACTACAATGCACATCTATCTATAGATGTGCACTGTAGCAATGAAGCTAAAAAAAAATAGCTTTAACTCCACTGCTGGATGGTGGTTTTTTGTGTTTTGGTGGAGCTGAAATAGCTATATAACTATTTAGCTCTACTGCTGCAAATGCCATTACTTTGGATGTAGTTTTATTCATAGTAACATGGGAATAATTCTGATCACAATGTGATAATTGTCAGTCTAATTCAGTTTCTTATACCAAATTGATCATTTTTTTATTTTATTTGTGTGAAACATGAATAGCAAATTTTATTCATGGTAATATGCGGAAGTTGCAGGCATAATAACGGAACTCATTAGCGTTGATTTCCACTGGAAATTTTCCTGTGAAATCTATTTCTATCTAGTATAGGAGAGAGATTAAAACTGAGTACTTCTTCTATAAGAATGGGAAGAAATTCTAGAAATTGGAATTGCATGGGAGGATACAGATCTAACCATCTCTTCAAGGACCATGAATAAGCAATTAAATGAAAACAACAAACAGCTAATACTCATTGAGAATATACTCTTTTTGGTTTCCTAATAAAAGACCCAAATTTTAGAATTGGGCGTCAATTCTCAAATGAATTTCACCACTCAAGTGGAATAGCAAATATTGGTGCAAGGAATTTATTAAAATGCTAGGTTATCAGACCCTTTTGAATATCCCAGTCTGAGTACCACATGCCAAAGCCACCTTAGTTTTATGTTAGATTTTCATTGCAAAGTCCTTTTACTTCACAGAAAGGCCCCTATGGTCCATCTTTTTTTCTTTTTCACTTTCTCCCACAAAACCAAATGATACAAGATAGCCTATCAAAAATGACTTCAAGTACAGGCAGAACAAGAAGATAGTGGCTAAGTAAAGACTCCACACTTCTACAAAAAAACTTTCCTTGAGGATCACCATCATTTTGGCCAAATGAGCTCCTAGAGTTCTATTCTTCTTTTCTCAATTAATTATCATGGTTTTCTTAGTTCTTGTTGATAAGGTAAAGTTGTATAAAGTACAGGTGTAAAGTACTTCCAGCTTCTGTCTTAATCAAACAATAATTAGGCTATAATTGTGTGGAAGGAGAGAATGTGAGACAACTTAGAGAAAGGACATAAATGGTGTGTTGATTCAACCCAATATTTGACTACTGGGAAGCTGGAATACTAGAATGATTCATGTTGCTATTCCAACAACTGAAGAAGTATATCTGTTACAATATGCTACGCAATACTCCTATGGATATTGCAGCTTTGTACTGATTCATTTCTTCTTCAGCTTGGTTTCACACAGTTCTCACAATTATAATACTTAAACATAATTTGCACAGTACTTTTGAAGAAGCAAAAATTGACAAGAACTATGTCGGGTGCAAGATGGAAAGATTCTAAGATGATAAACTGCCACAATTCAATGCTTTTATGAATTTCTAATGCACTTGAGGTACAACACTGGCTTGCCTTAGACTTTCAATCATATGTCTAACTTAAGACATCCTCTCCCATTTACTTAGAAGGTCTTTGGCATTGCTGCAATGATACAGCTATTTAGCTCATAATCTTCAAATGATTAGAAATAAAAATTGAGTGCCAGAATTCTTGTTGAATGACAGGTTTATTAAACTAGCATCTCCTTACAACAAAGCAACCGCCTCAGACTATTTGACTTGCAAGTTATTATATTTTTGCTTACAAATTACATCTCTAACAATCTTTAATACATTATTAGTTTGTCAATCGGGTTTTTCTGAACCCACTCGACTCTACTCTATATAAGAAAGCTCTACAACTCAATTCCTCAAATATGGCTACACCAACTCCATCTTTTCTAGATGCTATCCTTTAATTATATTATAGGTCATCATGCCTGGTAAGGGTAAAATTGTAAGTGTAAGCTCACTAATGGGAAGGCATAAAGCGATGTTCCAAATAAACCAGTCGGCTTTACCTGTGTCCATCAACAAGTGAAAACAGTAAGGAGTCTATGGCTTTAAGCTGACGAGGTCAATGTAGGGAGGATGGAAAGCTAACGCCACTAAGCTGAAAAAGATACATGAGGCTGACGGGTTTGACATAATCTTGACTTGGCCATCACGCATGTGTGTATTTGGAAATGTCTTGTGCCCCATGCTTATTGTTAGTCTCCTACAAGGAAAGGATTCCGCAATATACGCTTATAAGGATTCCGATAAGGAAAATACTCTTAACTCAAGGAAGAGAGGTCAACCGTCTACTACTTTAAAAGCCCCAATACCCTCATAAACCAAAGTACGCATAATTCACCCTAACTCTGGCACTCTAGAGTTGTGAGTAGTTTTGACTTGACCTTTGGAGGGTATTTGGCCGGCACCACACCGATGCTCTCTGTAAGGTCTTCTCTTTTTGTTGTGCAGATTACATTATGAGCACGTAAGGACCGTGTGACTTACTAGTGGTTTTTTCGACATCATCAGTTGGCGCCGTCTGTGGGAAGCTGTGATTTGTAAGCCATACCATTGCTTCTCGGACAAAAAGTTGCATGGTGCTCACTAGCTCAATGGCAACCACCAATGATGTTCAAGGAGACGAACCACCCACGACTGCCCTCTAGAGACAGGTTCAAACTCTCGCTGCTGCTGTGGAACGCTTCACCAAGCAAAACCATAACCTAGAAGAACAGCTGCGCCAAAAAAACGCAACATTAAACACCCAAAAATAAGATCAAGAAGGAACCAGTGCTGAAAAAAGGAACCAAGAAGGGCCGGAAGGCAGCAATGCCCCAAGCAGACAAGAGCAACAGGATACCAGCCGACCCTTCGACTTAGATACGACTTCCCCTTACATAGTCGCAGAGATGCAGATGATGAAGGAACGGATGGACCTTATGATGAACGCCCTTAGAGGACAGGTGTCTAATGACCTTGATGACCTGGTCCATCGAACTGACTTGCCCTTCACTGCATCCGTCTCGTCCTACCCCCTTCCGCCAAAGTTCTGTATGCCGCAGATGGAAAGCTACAATAGATCTAAGGACCCCTTAGACCACCTAGAGTCCTTCAAGACCTTGATGCACGTACAAGGAATACCAGACAAGATCATGTGCAGAGCCTTCCCTACTATGCTGAAGGGTCCTGTAAGAATTTGGTTTAGCAGATTGACGCCTAACTCCATCAGTACTTTCAAGGAGCTAAGCGCCCAATTTACTTCGCACTTCATCGGGGGACACAGGTATAAAAAGTCTACTGCATGCCTGATGAGCATCAGGCAACGGGAAGATGAGACGCTGAGGTCTTATATAGCACGCTTTAACAAAGAAGCACTTGCAATCGATGAAGCGGATGACAAAATAATTGTAGCTGCTTTCACGAATGGCTGCGGAAGGGTAAGTTTCTATTTTCACTATATAAGAACGATCCAAAGACTATGTTGGATGTGCTTTACAGGGTGACCAAATACATGAACGCTAAAAACGCGCTTCTGGCACGAGAGGAGAAACCCAAGAAAAAAAGGTAGGACGACACACGACAAGACAAAGGGTGGAAGATGGTGAGAACTGGAGAACGAAAGGATGACAGGCACTCTAAGCCCCCTACGGGGAGATTCACGAGCTTCACTCCATTTACTGCCCCAATCGACTAAGTCTAATGCAAATCAAGGACGAGAGAGCCTTAACTTTCCCCGGAAAGCTGAAAGGAGATCCTAACAAACGGTCTAGAGACAAATACTGTCGTTTCCACCACGATCACAATCATGACACAGCCGACTGCTACGACTTGAAACAGTAGATCGAAGCCCTCATTAGGCAAGAGAAGCTGCAGAAGTTCGTTAGTAGGGAGAAAGCAGATCCACCTCCTTAAGAGCAGGCTCCCCGATGGGACAACAAGCATCCCAGACAACCCTTAGGAGACATAAGGATAATTGTGGGAGGCACAATGACCACTGGCTCTTCCAAAAAGACTCAAAGGCTTACCTCAGAATGGTTCAAAATGTTCAACTAATGGGCACTGTCCCAAAGATGCCACGGGTAGACAACCCCATTATTGGTTTCTCAGAAGAAGATGTCAGACGTCTTTACCACCCGCATGATAACGCGCTCGTCGTTAGCATCCAGGTAGGAGACTATAACACGTACCGGGTCTTGGTTGACAACGGAAACTCCGCAGACATTCTCTACTACCCGGCATTCCAACAAATGCGGATTAATTGAGAACGACTAGTTACAACCAATGCTCCACTCGTTGGGTTCGGAGGAACAAAAGTATACCCCCTCGGCGCAGTCACATTGCCTGTCACAATTGGAGATTATCCTCAGCAAATCACTAGGGATGTTAGATTCCTTGTCGTTGATTGCTCCTCTGCCTACAACGCCATCATAGGACAACCTACCCTTAACTCATGGAAGGCCGTAACTTCAACCTACCACTTGATGATCAAATTCCCCACTGAGTATGGAGTAGGAGAATTATGAGGGGATCAAGTAGCCGCGCGCGAATGTTATATTGCGATGCTAGAGATGGATGACCATCTACAAACCATGAATATAGAAGAACACCAGATAGGGGCGGAACCCGTAGAGAGGCTCGAGGAGATACCCCTCAATAGCAACAAATTAGACAGAACGACGAGGATCGGCACTCTCGCTAGCCCAATGGTTCACCTAACACTCGTAGCTTTCTTAAAAGAAAACCAGGGCGTGTTTTCCTGGAGTCATGAAGACATGCTAGGAATCGACCCTTCAGTCATGGTACACAGGCTAAACGTGTCGCCCTCCTTTCCACCCGTCTGTCAGAAGAAGCGAGTGTTCGCCCAAGAATGAGACCGAGCAATAGCAGAAAAAGTCGACAAGCTATAGGAGGCAGGCTTCATCAAAGAAGTGTACTACCCCGATTGGCTAGCAAATGTGGTAATATGGTAACATCTTGTTCATTTGTTACCATTCAAGGTCTTTTTTGTTACAAAGTGATGCCCTACAGCCTTAAGAATGTAGGCGCGACGTATCAGAGGCTCATGAACAAGATGTTTGCAAACCAAATCGGAAGGAATGTTCAAGTCTACGTCAACAACATGCTGGTAAAAAGCCAAAGAGAGGAGGACCATTTGAAGGATCTCGAGGAAACTTTCAACACCCTTCGCTCCTATAACATGAAGCTCAATCCAAGTAAGTGTGCATTTGGAGTGACAGCAGGAAAATTCCTTGGTTTTATGGTGTCTCAAAGAGGTATTGAGGCCAACCCGGACAAAATCAGAGCCATAGTATAAATGGCCCCCCTAAAGAACGTAAAAGAAATGCAGAGTTTAAACGGAAAAGTAGCCGCCCTAAACGGGTTCGTATCAAGGGCGACGGATAAGTGTTTACCCTTCTTTTGCACGTTGAAGAACTCGTTAGAATGGACTGCCGAGTGCCAACAAGCATTCGAAGATCTGAAGGCTTACCTCTCTTCCTCACTGCTGCTGAGTCCTTCACAACTGGGGGAAGAGCTCTTCCTTTATTTCGCTATCTCCCCAGCAGCCATCAGCATGGCCCTGGTCAGAGAAGAAGACAAGATTCAAAAGCCTGTATACTACCCCAACCAAGCATTTCGTGGTGCAGAGAAAAGGTATCCACCCATGGAAAAGCTCGCCTTCGCTTTAGTTATGGCAACCCGCAAACTTAAACCATACTTTCAAGCCCACACGATTATCGTCCTAATTGACAAACCCTTACGACGGGCAATGAGCAATCCCGAAGCTGCTGGTCGATTAGCACTATGGGCAATAGAGTTGAGTGAATTTGACAATCAGTACCACCCGCGTATCGCCATCAAGGGACAAGTCGTCGCTGACTTCATAGCAAAATTCACCAACGAGGAAGACAAGGGGGCAGATGAATGCCCTTAATGGAGTATATATACAGACGGGTCATCCAATACAGACGGCTCCTTTCTCTTGAAGGAGACAAGATTGAATGTATGGTCTGCCTCGACTTTTCTACCACCAACAATGAAGTAGAATACGAAACTTTAGTGGCAGGACTTGATCTCGCAAAAGCAACAGGAGCCGCAAGCATGGTTCTTTACTGCGACTCTCAGGTCGTCACCAACCAAGTGAATGGGGATTACGAGTGCAAAGGCAAAAGAATGAAGAGATACTTGGAGCAAGTAAGGAGAAGGGTAGACGAGCTGAAGGCTAAGATCATCCAAATCCCCAGAGGAGAGAACGAACAAGCCGACTGCCTTGCTAAAGCCGCTTTGGCAGAACATATGATCGCCCTTGATAACGTACTCTCTTTTGTTCAGCTTTCTCCTCTAATAGATTCCGTTGATGTGCAGGAAATAGACTCTGAAAACAACTGGACCACACCATTAATCTTTTACTTAAAAAATGGTGTCTTACCAGACGGAGGGAGGCTGCAAGAAAGCTGAAGGTCCAAGTAGCGCAATTCATCTTAATGAGGGACATCTTGTATAAGAGAGGCTTCTCCTGCCCATACCTAAGGTGTTTCGGTCCTGAAGAAGCAGACTACGTCATGAGAGAAGTACACGAAGGGATCTGCGGAAACCATTCAGGGTCACAGTCGTTGGTGCATAAACTCGTCCGAGCAGGGTACTACTGGCTCACCATGCAGAAGGATGCTCAAGCTTATGTAAAGGCCTGCGACAAATGTCAAAAGTTTAGCAATGTCATCAGACAGCCGTCCGAAGAATTGACCCCAATGACGGCCCCATGGTTGTTCGCTTAGTGGGGATTAGACATCATGGGACCGTTTCCAATAGCGGTGCGACAGCTGAAGTTCCTGATAGTGGGCATAGACTACTTCACAAAATAGGTGGAAGCTGAAGTCTTAGCCACCGTTATGGAGAATAATGTGTGAAGCTTCATTTAGAGGTCCATCGTATGCAGGTTTGGGATCCCTAGAGTCTTAGTATCAGACAACGGGAAACAATTCGACAACGACTTTTTTCGAGACTTTTGCTCGCAGTTAGGAATTAGAAATCACTACTCCTCCCCCGCCCACCCTCAAGCTAATGGACAGGTTGAAGTTATGAACCGATCCTTACTCAAAATTATCAAGACTCGGCTCGAAAGAGCAAAAGGTATATGGCCTGAAGAACTACCAAGCATACTATGGGCATACAGGACAATAGCAAGAACTCCTACAGGAGAGACACCATTTCGACTAACATACGGGAGCGAAGAAGTCATTCCAACCGAGGTTGGACTCACAAGCTACAGGGTGGACAATCATAACGAACGCGAGAATGACGAGGCTATGCGTCTACAGCTCGACCTAGTTGACGAAGTTAGGGCAACGACCGAACAAAGACTCGCACGGTCCCAGGACTGCATGGCCAAGCACTACAATTCTCGGGTCCGACATAGAGACTTTCAGATTAGAGATCTTGTTCTCCGGAAGGTCATGGGCGCCACTAGAGACCCTACCCAGGGGAAGCTCGGCCCCAACTGGGAAGGACTCTACCGAATCATGTCATGGCAAAGGAAAGGCACCTACCACTTGGAGACGCTGGACAGATAGAAATTACACCATCCATGGAATGCCAAGCACCTACGGAAGTACTACCAGTAGAGAGGATGGCATGAAAAGCAGTACCCTTTTATTTCTAGTTTACCTTAGTTAATTTTAGTCATACTCCTCAGTTTTTATATTTACTTTAGTTTTGCTGCATTAACTCTTTTAGAGCCCCAAGGGCAGGTCTTCTTCTTTTAAAGAACTACTTTTTCTACAAATGCATGGTTTATCATAATAAGAGGAGTTTATTCAGACATGGCTAAAGTGTTTGTCTACAGAAAATTGTCCACAAAGTGGACGACGTCATCCTAGAAGGATGAAATATTATGAAGTCCACAAAGTGGACGAGCTTATTATTATTGCACATAAAGTGGAGGAATTTATTAAAGTCCATAAAGTGGACAACTCCATCCTAGATTGATGAAATGATATCAAGTCTACTAAGCAGACAAGTTTGTTATGTCCAACAAGCGGACGAGTTCAATAGTGAGCCCATAAAAGGGACAAACTTAATTCTACAAGGCAGACGGGTACATTGGTCCACAAAGTGGACGAAGTCCATTGCTTAATAAAGTAAACAAGGTCATTGAAGCTGACAGCTTTATGAAATTTTCATTACTGAACAAGTTAGACGAATTTAATAATAAGTCCACCAAAAATGGACAAGTCCCAAAAAGTGGACGGACCTAACTAAGTTGACAGGCTTAGAAAAAGCTAGGAAAAGAAGTCAAGTATACAAAGTAGACATCCCTAGATGAACGAGCCTATCGTGTAAAGCAGACGGGATTGTCTCTAACGTATGAAAACATATTATACAAGCACGAGAAAATGGGCATATAGATAAAGAGCAACGCATACATGTTAAAAGTGACGAATATACCATAAACAAGTAGAGTTTTTACAAACAAAACCCAGAAAATAGAAAGGGCATTGTCCAAAAATTAGATTACAATTATAATAAAAAGGAAAGAAAAATCCTAAGTTCATGAGGCCGGGAGGTCTTGGGGGGTCCCGTCACCCTTGGACTGATCTGGAGCATCCTGAGTCAAAGGGTCGTCAGCAACAGGAGGATTGGCCGACGGAGTCAGAGGAGTGACGGGAGGATTCACGGCAGGCTGAGCAAGAATGACGCTGTCATCTTGAGTACCCTGCTCTAACTCGGAGGTGCTATCAACGTCTTCATGAGTAGCATCACCTGCAGGAGTTGTTGGCAAAGGGTCATCCATTGAGACCTTCACCAAATCCAGGTGAGGATAATTGGATTTAACCTGTTTAAGGCAATCCTCGAACCCCAGACCATAATATTCGGCGTAGGAATCAATGAATGCTTGCGAATTCTTAAACTCTTTTACAGCGTCAGCCTTGGCTGTCTCCACCTGGCCCAGCAGAGCTGACAACTCCTTCTCCGTGTCTCCTTGGCCTCCTGATCTTTTTCCCTCTGACGACTCTCCTCCTCCAATTTCTCTTTCAACTCCTTCACCTCCTTGTTAAGGGTATGGAGGGCTTCCTTGTACTGAGTTTGCCCGTCTGTCAGGTTTTTGATATGCTTTTCCTGACAGGCAATCACTCCCTCGTTGGCAGCACCCTTGACCTATAAAGCTTTCATACGAACCAGTGCCTACAAGAAAAAGCAACTGTCAGCTGGCAAGCACGGAAATGAATAAGTAAAAGGAAGAATGAAAAATACTTACCCAAGCAAGGTCGAAGAGGCCTAACTCCCCCAGCTCTCCCATCGCCTGGCCAACACAAGGATCTGCGTCTTTATCTTTGATAATGGACTCAAGCATCTCGACAGCATAATCCTTGTGGGTAAGGAGACGACACTCAAAATCTTGAGCGACAGGGCCAGGCGTCATCATCAACCCCTTACCAACCTCGTGCTTTGGAGGTGACGGTTTCTTAGGAGGTTTCTCTTTAGGATTGATAGACGCCTTTTTCGATAGACGGTCGTCCTTCCCGTCATTTTTCCTCTTAGCCGCACCCTTACCAACAACCTTAGGGGCACACGAAGACTCCCCTGCCTTAGTTTTCTTCTCTTCCTCCTTACGAGTAGTAGCTGCCCTCACCCTTTGCTTAGCTGCCTCCATTTCTATAGGAGACAACAGACGTGTGTTAGAAAGGCAAACGGTAAGAATAGAACTGACGAGGATGGTAGAAAGTCTACTTACGAGGACGAGAGTATTCATTCAATCTGCGAGCTTCAGCCGTCGGCTCCGGGCCCCCGCAATACAAATGAAGAGTGTCAAAGGTGATTAAGTCCCTACATTTTCGTTGCTTAAATGGGATGTCTAGAACCTGACGGATGAACTCCTTCTGCTCATCAGTTATGTGGGGACGAGCGCTAGTTGAAAAGAAAAACAAAATGATGACATTAAAGGGCTTCAAGAATGAATGAAATAATACAAGCAAATACTGACGAGGATAAAAGCTGTCGAGGCTAAAACTTGAGTCTTTAACTATTCCCCAGGTATTGTCAAAACCATGGGGCATTGTAACCCATTCTTCTAGACGGCATACCCAATCCGTCCCCTTAATAAAAAAGTATCTACTTTTCCAGCTCTTATTAGAGTTTGGCATATTGGACACAAGTCTCAAGTACTTCTACCGGGCAGCAAAATGGTATATCCCTTGGGAAGAGATGATGTGCTGGGGTCTGTAACAATAGAAGAACTTGTCCAGCAAAAGCTGACGATTCCCACCACTCAGACGACCCCAAAGGATCTCAGCACTTATGAAGATCCTCTAGGCATTCAGAGCGATTTAGCTGACGGAAAGTCCCATGAAATCAACCAGCTGACGGTGCAAGGCCGTCGATGGTAATCTTAGTCCCATAGCAAACATAACGTCGTACATGCCGACATCTGTGGTCCTCCTCGAGTAGCATCTTTCTTTTTTTCTAGGGAGACAAATTGGGATATGGTCTGGGATCTGATAACAGGTACGTAGCTCCTTAAAGACCCTATCACTCATCTTTAATAAAAATTTATTGACGGTCCAATCCTCTGGAAGGATGAAGGAGCGGTTGCCTCCAGGATTTCCTAAGGTTCCCTCATAAGATTCCTTGTCACCTTCATCTCCATCTCCATCACTAACTCCTTCTCCCTCCTCAACTTCGTCTTCCCCACTTACCACTTCTTCCTCACTTACTAATTCTTCCTCACCTTCCTTTCCATAACTTCCAACTTCCTCGTCAGGAGATTGGGCTGATGTTTCCTTCTCTGACGACCAGGAAGAGCTTTCAGGCTCATGACCTGAACCAAAGACCTCGTTGTAGCCCGCTCCATCGTGGACTGATGACTGCTCACTCAACGCTTCTCTAGACATCTGACTACCCACAAGCGACAAATTCATTCTAAGAACCTATGATTGATGGCCTCACTACTGAATCAATTAATCAAAATGAAAAATATAAGGCGAAAGAAAAAAAAAAAACTTACAAGTAAAAGTCTCCTTAGGAAAAAGAGACGGCGAGAGTGACGAATTAGGGGGCTGACGGGGATGAAAATCACAAGGCAATGAGCTCTCTCTCAAAGATCAGCAAGGTTGAAATGAGAGAAATGAAGGTAGGAAACGAAGTATATATAAGGAAAAATATGCACGGAAGACGAAGCGACGCCCTCGTCCAGCAACGGAGCCAACCGGAATGCGCCACATATTCGAGCATTTAATAAAGGTTGCTCGAGGAACTGCCCATGGATGGTTTTCTCTCTCTTGGCGAAAAAGGGGAATTAGCAATAAAGAGTTCAACTCCATAACCCGTCAGTTTAAGCTGACGAGGATATGGAGTGGGGGGCAGCTAATAAGGGTAAAATTGTAAGTGTACGCTCACTAATGGGAAGGCATAAAGCGATGTTCCTAATAAACCTGTCGGCTTTACCTGTGTCCATCAACAAATGAAAACAGTAAGGAGTCTACGGCTTTAAGCTGACGAGGTCAATGTAGGGAGGATGGAAAGCTGACACCACTAAGCTGAAGGAGATACACGAGGCTGACGGGTTTGATATAATCTTGACTTGGCCACCACGCATGTGTGTATTTGGAAATGTCTTGTGCCCCACGCTCAGTGTTAGTCTCCTACAAGGAAAGGATTCCGCAATATACGCTTAAAAGGATTCCTATAAGGAAAAAACTTCTAACTCAAGGAAGAGATGTCAAACCTCTACTACTATAAAAGTCCCAATTCCCTCACAAACCAAGGTACGCATAATTCATCCCAGCTCTGGCACTCTAGAGTTGTGAGAAGTTCTGACTTGACCTTCGAAGGGTATTTGGCCGGCACCACACCGGTGCTCTCTGTAAGGTCTTCTCTCTTTGTTGTATAGATTACGTTACGAACATGTGAGGACCGTGTGACTTACTGATGGTTTTTTCGGTATCATCAATGCCTCTTCCCCGTCTCACCCTATGTTTTTACCCCTTGTAGCACTATTCATTTGGTATAAATGATTTGCACATGACCAAGCCATCTTACGTAGTATCCGTAATCAACATAGTCAGACTACTAGAAAAACACTGGAGATAATTTCAATTGCTATTCTATGCAATCCTCCAATGTCACTGACATATCTATAGATTGAGAAAGGGGAAAATTTAAGTTGACACATTTAAAGCCTAGTAAATTAAGTTAGACATATTCAAATACTGGACGACCCTACTATTATATAAGACCTATGTAAAAAAACATTGAACATGAATAAAAGTTGTCCCACATGACTATCTCCACCAAAATGTGTCCAACAAACTATAGCCAATGCCCAGGTTCCATGGTTTATCAAATTGAAAGTGCCTTGGACTCACTTGAATAGTACATACAGAATCATGTAACCCTATCAATCATTCAACAAATTGCTAATACCAAAAAAGCATAATCTGGCGAACAATGAAGAAGTTAACACATGGAAATTCTTTATCAGCTTCACCTAACTATGAGCAGCATAACATATACAATTCTGTCGTAACTAATTTCATATTGTGCAGCAATGAACTGCTTAGAAATTCAGAATTCCATTGCACTGCCTTAATTGACCTGCATCAAGCCATAAACTTTTGCCTCCATGCCTTGTTATTACCTTTCTGCCTTTCTTTCTTTTGCAAGTAATTTGGAAGCAGTGAATGCTTAGATCAGTGGCTGTGGTTTGCTGTATTTTTTGTCTTAGGGTGCATGGTTGAGATTATTGCATAATGAAACAAAGAGACATGAAAGAAGCAATTTTGCATACGTCACAGCATAATAATGCTTTGCAACAAAAATTGAGAACAATAATTTGACAAGCTAAAGTAACAATTTGACATTTAACAAATCAGTTACTCAGCCCAGAAAAAGAGTTCAACCATGGGTATTTACTTCACTCTCTTAATAAATTTTTTCGTTTATCTTAACTTTCATGTCCATGAGTATTTACTTCAGTCTGAGGTCCCTCTACCCATTGTAGATGCATCTCCTCAACCCGAGGTCCCTCCACCCATCATAGATGCATCTCCTTAGCCCGAGGTCCCTTCACCCACCTCACCTTCATTTGACCCTTCTATGCACCCCGAGACACCCTCATACCCACCCATCAACTCCAGTGCACCCATTTTGCCCATAAACTCTCCCCGTACTAAACCCATGACAATGATCCCTACTCCTAGCCTTTATACAGAGCATCATTACCCACCTACCTCATCCTCATCCTCATCCTCATCTGACCCTCTAGGACCTCTAGTTGGGATTAACACTCTACAGCCAGATACTGATGTACTAGACGAGCATCCCCCTCATCAGCCCTCACCCCCACAAGGTAGACCGCAATGCGCTAGAAGAGCACCCACTTGTGGGACAGGTGGACACAAAGACACAAAAGGCAGCTCTATGGTATGATAACATTAATTACAATGTAATGATATATTTTGCAGTTCACTTTATTCTTTTTTTTTTTTTTTTTTTAGAATCACTTTATTCTTATCATTACACCAAATATTGATTGTATTCATCTAATGTCTTTGCAGCACGATGATGAGCCTGAGGATGATGCCCCGCAGCCTCCTCCCCTGCCCAAACATTACACAAGGGTTAAAAAACGTAAAATTGGTTAGTCTATCATTTATTATCATTTCACGCCAAATAGGTGATAACGATGTATGTTGGTAACTGAAAAATTTTTACGCATTCTTTAGCAATAAGTTCATTCTATTCATATTCCATTATTGTTGACATAATTAGGATATGCCTTGCTCTACATAATTTCTGATATTTTTAAGTTACTCATCTGTGGTTCACTTAACTATGCCCAAGTCTTTAAATCTGTATTGTTTATGTACAATCTTGATTGACAAATAGCTCTATATGTGACAATTTCTTTGTTTGGATTAAACTGTAAGGCAAGGCAACATGTCCACTCTCAGCACCTTGATGCACCTTTGTGTATGTGTACACATTATATGCCCATATCATAGAAGCACAGTCCTGTGACTTTCATTTCATATGGCTAAACTGAGCTGACATACTTTTCTCGACTTGTCTCTAGTTGGGTTGGCCTCTTATCTTCGTAGGTGTAATTTTCAAGGTTAATTTTGTTTATTCATGTCTTGTCGTTTGTTAGGATTCTCATTTCATCCATGGTAAACATGTTAATGCAAAACTAAATCTTGAAGCATGTCTAGTTTTATATTGCGTTGATCTAATCCCAAAATTTTCATCATAATGTATTTCATAAACAAGCTGTTGTCCTTGTTATTGAAGTTCATCTTAACAAATTCTTTTTTGTCAAACAGTTTTTTGTGGTGATATCTCACAAACAATAAGTCCTTTTCACTGCCAAAGTACCATAAGTCTTTATATCATATCTAATATGAAATATGACTGCTTCTCAATATTGCAATTGTTAATTATTGATACATGTGCCTAAATTGTCTTAACAAACTTTCCTTTGTCTTGTTCTGTAACTTATATTTTCTCTAGAATGCATGGACTTCCTTTTTGTTTTTCAGTCTTGTATTTCTATAGTTTGTTGTCAACGATCTAACTGTATCAACATAAGTTTTTGAACCGTGTCATTGTTTGACTACCAAAGATATAATAAGGATATGCCTTGCTCAGCATAATTTCAGATATTTTTTACTTACTTATCTGTGGTTCACTTATGTAGTTTGAGATAGATTTTACCTTTTCAAACTATGAAGAGCTGCGTTCTGTTTGCAGGTGATTGACATGGAATATGAGTTTCGCGCACTAAGGGCTCAAATTTGGGAGAAATCTTCATTTTCGGTTAAGCTTGAAAACAAGGTTTGTTAACTATCTTGTTTATGGTATCTGTGAAATGTCTCTGGTATCTGTTTTCCTGGAATTTATTGCACTTGTGAAATGTCTGTGATTGGTCATGGAATTGTTGTGTTTGATTGTCCCTTAACATTGACAAATCACTTGAAATTGCAGTACCATGGCCGGTTGCAGCAAATCCGGTAAATTATGGTAGACCATGTCAACTATCTTGTGTGGAGGCATTATCTGCAGCTCTAATCATTTGGTACCCAAACCTGTTCCTAAGTTATACAGTTTTCTTAAAGTGCTAAACGCGTGCTGAAGTTTGTAACTCTCTTTTTACATTGGTGCATGTTTTGTTGTATCAACCAGCTCTTAACTATATGTGATCTGTAGATTGCATTATAGATGCGGGTTTTGACGAGGAGTTCTTATCACATATTATATACATAGTCTAATGTGAGTAATTATTGTTTGTTTGAGAGATAAAGTTACTGGCTCATTTCAGTTTTGGTAAGAGGCAATATGAAGTTGCTATTATTTGTATTCCTGTAGCCAAAAGTTCAGAGATACTATAATGAGACTCCTATGGTAGAATAGATTAACAAGACTTTAAAAGCCTAATAATGTTTAAGCCTATGAATGTTCAGGGACAACTGATCCCACCATAAGGCACACCCTCTATGGAAATAGCCATTAAATCTTGCATTTGATGGAACTTTTCTGAGATCTGAAGGAAAATGCCCCAATTTTCTGATACTTTCAAGACACCCAGTCCTTTTTAGTTTTACTTAATTTTTTTTCCCCTTCCCAACTTAATTAGGTTGAGTCAGACATAATCTACTTCAGCAGCATCTCTAATTTTGGTGGGTCACTGTTCTAGTATGCTTGATATCTCTACCTTCTATGTTATGAACATGTCTTATTCTATTGCACCCAAGATCAAATATGTTCTCCAGTAGAGGAATTTAAACATGTTCTTACAATTCTATTTATATGGTTTATCAGTGAGGAAGAGGAAACTGCAAATCTGTTGCTTGGCAAGTTCAAATGGGGCCATGCTATCCCATCCCTCAACAGGTGTGTCTCTGTTCATTTCTCAAACTTATCTTTTCCTTTTGAAATATGAAGATACTTATTAATTGGAAGTGTGACCCATCTATACGAGTAATTTGAGATTAACTTGACCAGGCCTAAAAATTTTTAACCTCATGCACTAAAAGATGACCAAGATGTCATTATTGCGCGTCCCTATCCCCCTTAGAAGTTGTGGGCTTCAACTCCTTAAATGAACTTCTATTTCTTTTTTATAAATTGATCATAAGAGTGCAGAAAGTATAACCACACAGCTATCCGACATATCTTTTAAAAATCCTAATAATCTTGAACCTACATAAATCTTTGCAATTAATTTCTTCTTTTGGATAAATTACTTTGTAGTTTTATGCATGATATAAATTTAAATTGCATAAACTAATTGCCTGGGGTTTTTAATACCTCAGGTCAGTTGATTGAGTGTGCCTGTCTGCACAAAGTTTTACCGTAAAACAGACAAAACCTCATATCTCAAACACCTAGTTGAGTTGGGATTAAGATGATATTTTCTTCCCTTTGGACCTGGCCTGTCTCTTAATATTTGAGTTTGACCTGGGTTCTTAATCTTAAGAGGATCTGTTTGTTGGGTCTCAGGTCCCTGCTGGAGTGAATGAGTTAATTATTATGTTCTAGAAGGTTAGTTACAGCATAGGAATTGCAATCACAACAACTATAACCAAGTCTTAGTCCCAAAGAATTGGGGTCGGCTATGGATTCTTAACATGCTAATTAATATCAAGGTTGGCCACATGAAAAGAAAAACAAAGAAAGAAATAAGAAAGAAGATTTTTAAATCTCTATTGACATCGTAAGAGATCTTTTCAATAAGTTAAGATGGCACAAGTTATTAGTTTATTGGATCTACAGGACAGGTTTTATATATAATTATTTTATATTAATTTATTTTGGGTTAGAGAGAAGAGTATGTTAACATGGACTTCACCCAGGCTTCTTAGGGCCTGGCATCCTAACACGTAAACATATATAAACACAGTTTTTTTAATAAATAATTTAAAATGTATAATTTTTTATTTTTTATTTTTTCTTATTTTCATCTTTCAAAAATTTGTTTGTGAGGCAGGCTCTGTTCTGCAGGCATGTCTAACTCTTCTTAGTAGAAGGGCTCTGCATAGGGCTACGCTAATATCTTGTCTAAATGCAGATGGTGCATGTTGAAGATATTGGTGCCAGGAAAGCGGCTTACATGGAAATCCCAAATCAACTCTCAGAAAACTTGAGATCTGCACTTAAATCTATGGGAATTGCTAAATTGTATAGTCACCAGGTACTGATGTTTCCTATACTTCGCTCCTTCCGATAGCAATATTTTCTTAATGTTTTTCCATTTCTTTTTTAATATCCATAGGCAGAGTCTATTCAAGCCTCCCTTGCTGGGAAGAATGTTGTTGTGGCAACAATGACATCCAGTGGGAAATCTCTTTGCTATAATCTGCCAGTTCTTGAAGTCTTGTCGCAGAATTTGTTATCATGTGCTTTGTATTTATTTCCAACAAAAGTTTGTTGCAACATGTAAATATCTAACTTCTACATGCTTTGGAAGAACCCATCATGGTTTTTGATATTTGGTAGTAATTATATGAAGAAAATATTTCATGTGTGCAGACCTTAGCTCAAGATCAACTTAGAGCTTTGTTAGATATGACAAAAGGAATTGATGCTAGCTTAAATATTGGTATATATGATGGTGACACTTCTCAGAAGGAGAGGACATGGCTGCGTGATAATGCTAGACTGGTAATTTAGTAAGTTCTGGTTGGCTCATAGAGGGCAGTTTTCTTAGGCTAGTTGGGACTCACCTAAATTTCTAGGACTCTTGTCTGCTTGCATGCAGTTGATCACAAATCCAGACATGTTACACATATCAATCTCATTGTCAAGTGAGGGAGGCCAAGCGGTCTTTACTTAATCATTTTTATACACAAGTGGGCAAAAAAGAGGCACCAAACAACACTCCCCCACCCCCACCCCCCTCTTGTTAGATTTGATTTCAATCCTATTTGAAGCCAGAATATTGCGAATTTATAATGAGGCATTTGAATAGATTACGGTTTCCCTAGTTTTGCTCCTAGTCAAATCTGGAATCACGTATAGATGTGCCTGATATGATATGATCATATAACTAATCCAGAGTTGCTTAATGTAAAATTTTCATCTTTGATCAAACTCAGGCAAATACAATACAGTTCAGATCTGAATGCATGCCCATTATTTATCCTACTGTTGGTCACTTAAAAAAATGAATTGATGAAATTGTGCAGGGATGGCATCTAGATTATGCTAATCTTAGTACTATTACTAAATTGTGAGGGAATTGTAAAAGGAGTACAGTTAGCATTTTACTGAGTTTGTTGTTTATTCTGTAGGCCAAGCAACTTGCAGAATTGTTGGATGAAGACCCTGCATTGATGGATAGGAGGCAGCAATGTGCAAGGCCGCTTGCGTTATACAAGTCTGCAAGGGATGAGATTGATTCGGTCTCATGGTCCAGATGAGGTGAATTATGAATGCGTGTTTAGAAAAATTTTGTATAAAATCTATAATAGCACTGAGGGACATGCTAAGAATGAATAGACTATGGTTTTCTCTGCTGTCTTTTTTTTTTTTTTTTTCAAACGTTGATGTGATATATCTGTATTGAAATTCTGGGTTTTTAGTTGATCGTGATTCTCTTAAATTTAATCATCTTCAACTCTCAATTAGTTTAACAAAAACTTTTATGCTCTAGACCCAAGTTTTATCCTACCTCAACGTTACATGGAAGAAGAATCATTTATTGCTCTTGGGAATTTCATTGGCTATGAAAAAAATAATTGTCAAAAAAGTAATTTTTTTTTCATAAATTTTTTTTGAAAATTTTCATAAAATCCGTTAACTTTTTTTTTAATATTAAAAATCTAGCCCAAAAAAAAAAAAAAAAATCAATTCAAGAGAATGCTTCAGAAATTGAAACGTGCACACAATATTCCATGTGCCATCATTGGTAACATGGACGAGACATAATGATATTGGTTGAATATTGGATAATATATTTTCCATACATGATACAACCATAAAGATTGGAGGAATTTATTTTATTTTAAAGAAAGATGACGGATGGAGTGAAGTGTAAAAGTATTCTTTACTATTAGAGCATTCTCATCAAGTGTGTCAAATGCCAAATATTTGGCATTTGACACACCAAACACCAAAAAACTACTCTCATGAGGTGTTCTAAATGCCAAAATATTTGGCATGAGTGAACAGTTCCGTTTCAAATATAGAAGCGTACGGACAACAATTCTATAAATTTTATTATCTTTTCTCTCTCCTCTCTCATCACTTTATTCCTTTTTTAATTCTTACTTTTCTCTATCCCATCTGCCTAAGTCTCTCTTCCTCACTCATTCTCACTCTCAGCTTCTCCTTTCTTCCTTTCTTCCTTTCTCCAGAGCACACCGCCATCCTCATCAAGTCACCGCCGATCTCACCAAGTAGCAGACCTCACCAAGCCGCCACCTAGCCATGACCCACGAACCCGACCACCAACACAGCCACACCGACCCATCCCAACTGCCACAAGCCGACCCACCACATCCACAACAACCCATGGCCAGAGCTTCAAGCTAGGCCGATCTCTATGGAAGTAGTTTCTCTTTTTTTTTCTTTTTTCTTTTTTTCTCTTTTTTTGGTTTTGTTGTGATTTGATGGTGGATTCGGCACCGAGTGGTTGTGGGTTGATTTTCATGGGTTGTGATGGGCTGATGTTGGTGGGTGGCAGCGGTTGTGGGTTGATTTTGGATTTTGGTTATGGTGGGCGGTGGTAGATCCCTCTTCCCTCTCCCCTTTGTTCGCCTTTCACTTTGCCTCTCTCTGGTTGTGGGTTTTTTTTTTTTCTTTTTTTTTTTTTTGGCTGCAATTTGGGCTGATCTGATATTGGTGATTAATTGTAGTGGTTGTGGGTTGATTGTGGTGGTTATTTTTTGGGTTGTTGTGGATTTTTTTTTTTTTTTTAATAAGGTGGTGTTGGTGGATGTGGGTTTGTGCCGGTGGTGGCTGTCGATGTTGTTGCCGGCAGTGGTTGTTGGTGGCCGTTGTTGCAGTGGTGGTTGTGCCGTTACTGTTGTTGATGATGATGATGGGAACTGGGGAGGAGTTTAATATATTATTTTAATATGTTGTAAATATTATTTTAATGTATAGAAGTGGAAAATAAAACATCTGATAAATGAGATGTTGTAAAATGACGTGGTAAAATAGTAAAGTAGATTTTTGGTGTGTCAAATGGCATTTTTTATAGAAGAGCTGATGAGAATGCTCTTAGATTGATGGTATCCGATTGATCACGTTTAAAGCATGTAGACGATATATCCAAATATTGTATCTGTGTGTACTATATAATTACCTATAGCTAGGTACGTTATAAAACTGATGTCAAACTCATGTACACAAAGCAAGCCATGTTTGCAATTTGAATGAGCATGATGGGGTGGAAAAGCAATTTCTCAGTGTTCTCTAGTTTTAGGAACATTAATCGTTAGGCCCTTGATCCTTGAGAGGGGTGATTACATGTGTGGCACCTTCCATCCATGCCAACCACAAAGAAACTCATGGACATGAAGGAAGGAAGCATATCATGGGCTGAGCAACATTCATTGAGGAAATAGAAGACTATGCTGCTTCACTCATTGTGGTGCATGCATACTCGTGTTTGATTTTAGAGGCAATGGATTTGTTGCCTTGCAAAGGTAATGAATCTGTGATCATGGTTTGGTAGAGTATAAGCTATGCGTGTGCTGTGCTAGTGTGATCTAATTGAAGCACCTTAAACTCTATACAGGTTTATTTGCATCCCATGCAGGGGCGAAGGGAGGGAGGGAGGTGCCCCCCCCTGAACTTTCAAATCTTTTAACTAATAATGACTTGAAATACCATATTTGCCCCCCCCCCCCCCCCCACCACAAAAGACAAAAAAAAAAAAAAAATCCCAATTAAGTGAATTCACGTTACCTTTCCAGCTTTCCTAGTAGTAGTAGACTTCTACTCCTAGTAGTAGTACAATTCTATATATAAAATCAATGGGTCCCACTTAGTAAACATGATGGACTAGACAAAGCCTCCTGTAGAATTTTTTTATGCTCTATACCAAGCCGCCTGTAGAAGTCTACTATTCAATGAATTCACGTTATTCAATAAAACCGTGGGTCCCACTTGGTAATGATTAAAAAAATTAAAAAATAACAACTTTACTACACCTTTTCGGAATAGAAATCAGTGCTAGCATAGAACTCAAAAAAAAAAAAAAAAAAAAGGATATATAATGCAAACAAGGCACGGCCTCCCATCAAAAAGAAAAAAATTTCTTTTCAAACCAGTCTCTTTCTTTGGACCTCAGAGTTTCTGTGCAATTTTTAAAAGCATTCAAGTTGGATTTTTAAGTCACACATTCAAATATTCATAGGTATGCATACTCTTAATACTTTTGTTTTGATTTATTTGTTTATTTAATTTTTTAAAGAATCAAATTATATGTTTAAACTGTTTATATTTAGATGGATCTCTTGATTTGACTATTTTTAACCATAAATTTATAATTCAAATTATATGTTTAAACTATTTGTATTTATAATGATCTTCTAATTTGATTATTCTTAATCATAAATTGTAATTTTTTTTCTTTATTTTAATGATATGACTTATATATTTGTAGTTAATTGAGATTATGGAGAATCCTGATCATAATAATGAGTCCGGATCAAGTCCTAAACGAACTCATATCGAAGTGGATGTTGCAAATCTTCCCACGGATCTTGGTTTAAGAATAAAAATTTCTAACTATCATCCTAATGAAAGAGATCAAATTAGAAGGCATTATCTACAAAATAACCATGATTTTCCACAAAGTCAATTTGGCAAAACAAAGCGTCGATTTAATCTAGTGTGGTTCAAAGGATATCCTAGTTGGTTGGAATATAGCATTGCGAAAGATGCTGCATATTGTCTATATTGTTATCTATTTTGACTTGATACTAGTGATCAAGGAGGGGGAGACTCATTTGTTACTGAAGGATTCAGAAATTGGAAAAAAAAAAAGGAGAAATTACAGAATCACGTTGGGGATCACAACAGTGCACATAATATAGCTCAAAGAAAATGTGAAGCTTTGTTAAACCAGAGATAAAGTATTCAAACAGTTATAAACAAGCAATTGGATGTTGAGAAAAAGGAATATCGGACTCGTTTGAATGCATCAGTGGATTGTATTTGTTTTCTACAACGGCAAGGATTAGCATTTCGTGGCCATGATGAATCTAAAAACTCCAATAATCAAGGAAATTTTCTTGAATTATTACGGTTTCTTGCAAATCACAATGAAGAAATTGATAAGGCGGTCCTTGAAAATGCTCCTAAAAATCATTAAATGACCTCTCCTGATATCCAAAAAGAAATAGCAAATGATGCAGCCGTTGAGACAATAAATGCTATTATTAAAGATATTGGAGACTCATTATTTGCTATTATAGTTGATGAATCACGTGATATGTCTACTAAAGAACAATTGGCAATTGCTTTGCGCTATGTGGACAAATTGGGACATGTGAATGAGCGCTTTTTAGGCATTACACATGTGTAATAATACATCAGCAGTGACACTAAAGAGTGCAATTGAGGAAGTATTTAATAAACATAGCTTAAGCATTAGTAGATTGCGGGGACAAGGCTACGACGGGGCAAGCAACATGCGAGGTGAGTTAAATGGACTAAAAACTCTTATTTTGAAAGATAATCCTTCTGCCTATTATGTCCATTGCTTTGCACATCAACTTCAACTAACATTAGTTGCAATAGCAAAAAATCACATCCAGATTGCAACCTTTTTTAACTTGGTTGCAAAGGTATCCAATATTGTTGGAGCATCATGCAAACGTTGTGATATTCTTCGCGAAAAACGTAATGCTGAAGTTATAGAAGCACTAAAAAATAATGAAATTTCAACTGGTCGTGGCTTGAATCAAGAAATGAGTCTAAAAAGACCTGGAGATACACGTTGGAGTTCTCATTATGGTGCACTTGTTAATCTTATTCACATGTTTTCTTCTGTAATTGATGTGATTGAAACTATTATAGAAGATGGTTTAGATTCTGATCAGAGAGCAGAAGCAAATATCTTAATTGGTTTACTCCAAACATTTGAATTCATGTTTGATTTACATTTGATGAAAGGTGTGCTTGACATAAGTAATGAGTTGTCACAGGCATTACAATGAAAAGATCAAGATAGTGTGAATGTTATGAAGTTAGTTGACATTTCAAAGCAACGTTTACAGGTCATGAGAGATGATGGGTGGAACACTTTGCTAGAGGAGGTTTCTGCATTTTGTGCAAAAAATAATATTGATGTTCCTGATATGGATGATTTATATCAACCTCGGCCACGACGAAAAGCTCAAAACATGAAAAATTCACATCATTATCAAGTGGAGCTTTTTTATACTGTTATAGATATGCAACTTCAGGAACTTAATAGTTGTTTTGAAAATTCTGAAATATTAATTTGTGTTGCATGTTTGAACCCAATTAACTTATTTTCATCATTCAACAAGGAGAAATTGATTCAGCTTGCCCAGTTTTATCCAAGTGATTTTTCAACAATTCAAGTTTCTTTCTTGGATAACCAACTTGAGACATACATCCATGACATGCGGTCCACTGAAGAGTTTTCAGCACTTAAAGGAATTGGACAGCTTGCTGAAAAGATGGTAGAAATGAAAAAGAATGTTTCATATCCATTGGTTTACTCATTAGTGACTTTGGCATTGACCTTACCAGTTGCAACAGCTACTGTTGAAAGAGCTTTTTCAGCAATGAACATAATTAAAAATCGATTGCGCAATCGAATAGGAAATCAGTGGATGAATGATTGCCTAGTCACATATATTGAGAAAGATATATTCAAGACTATTGAGTGTGAAGAAATCATGCAGCGGTTTCAAAATATGAAAAATCGTCGAGAGCAATTGAGTAAAATAAGCTAGGTGTGAAAAAATAAATTAAAATTTACATTTTATGTTAGATTCTGTATGACAATTACATTATCATATAGTTGTTTACTTATTTTGTTATTAATATTGATTAATTTTTTTAGATTAATTTTTTACTTCCAATCTTGTCTTTTAGTCTTGCCCCCCCGACCTAAATTCCTGGCTCCGCCACTGATCCCATGATTCGTGATGCACATGGGCGCAAGATTTCTAAGTCCTTGAGAAATGTCATTGATCCGCTTGAAGTAATAAACGGGATATCCTTGGAAGGTCTTCATAAAAGGCTAGAGGAGGGTAACTTAGATCCTAAGGAACTGACTGTTGCGAAAGAGGGACAGGTGAAAGACTTTCCTAATGGTATTCCTGAATGTGGTGCAAATGCTCTCTACTTCGCACTTATATCTTACACAACTCAGGTTCATTTATTTATTCAGATTTCTTTCACTCATTTGGCTGTTTCCGTTAATTGAATTACTAATATGTGTAATCATTTTGTCTCAATCTGACAAAATAAATCTGGATATTCAAAGAGTGATGGTGTATCGTCAGTGGTGTAATAAATTGTGGAATGTTGTACGATTTTCTATAAGCAAGCTTGGGGATGATTATGTTCCACCCACAAATGTAAATCCAAATGACTTGCCATTTAGCTATCAATGGATACTCTTAGTATTAAACAGAGCCATATTCAAAACTATTGCAGCTTTAAAGTCGTATAAATTCTTAGATGTAGCAAGTACTGTGTATTCATGGTGGCAATACCAACTGTGTGATGTTTTTATTGAAGCAATTAAGCCTTTCTTTGCTGGGAGTGATCCAAAGTTTGAGACTGACAGGTGTTTTGCTCGAGACACACTTTGGTTAAGTCTTGACAATGGGCTACGATTGCTTCATCCTTTTATGCCGTATGTTACAAAAGAATTATGGCAGTGCCTTCCTTCATCAAGGGACTGGACAAACAAGGGAGCTCTTGGAGCTTTGATTTTGACTATTTCCTTCCCAACTAATGTGGGATTAGCTTTGCATGAATTTTACATTAAAACTTTCCTTACAGGGCACCTAAAACCCTACATGTGCATGCATACGCGAAGTATGTGTGGGCGCAAGCACTGACGTACCCCCTTTAGATAATATGTCAGCATGCCAATTCCTTCGATTCCTTCTCGTGAAGATGGGATACACGGTACTCAATCTCCTTAAAAGCAGTCTTAGGCTAAAACTGGCATGAGCTTGGGAGTACACGATGCCTCTTAAAAAGAACAGAAGGAGTCGCCACTTGGTTATTACACTTGGACAAAGTTTGGCTATAAATTTGGTTGTAGTTAATGACTACAACTCACATTAAAAAAATTAACATGATTACATATTTTGTTTTACTAATCACTGATTGAACATTCTTGCTGTCCTTAACACGCACGATAATTTTCTTGTCAATTGGATGTTATTTACAATTCAATCCATAAATTTATTTTTTATGTATAATTTTAGACTACAAAAATTTGAAATTTAAATATTTAATTGATAACATAGTCTTTAATGTATTTATTTTTTCTTTTCCCTCTATTCTTGTTTGATTTGTTTTGTTTTATTTTCTCACAAATTAAAATATATAAAATAAAGGGGGTATCAAAATTAATATGAAGTGTTTTGTCTCGTATGACATTCAACTTATAAAATCTATTTTGTTTTACAAATTTTCTCAAAAATATTTTACTTAATGTGCTACCTTCTTTTCTATGTACAGCTACCTTCCCCAGTGTTTTATTTTTATTTTCGAAAAATATACCCCACCTTAAATGGCACTAAGCAAAAACATTAAAAAAAAAAAAAAAAAAAAAAAAAAAGCGAGATTTAAAAAAGAAAAAAAAAAATCAAGAGAACTCGAGCCTTTGAAACTCGAGTTCTACAAAGCGTGTTTTAAAAACTCGAGTAGCTAAGAAAAAAGCTCATATGTACCCAAAAAAAAAATCAATAGAACTCGAGCCATTGGAACTTCAGTTCTACAAAGCGTGTTTTAAAAACTCGGGATAGTACTCGAGGACTGTAACATTGGGGTTTCAGGAAAAGAGCAGGCAGAGAGCATGTCTTGTGTTTTGAGGTTTTTACACTCAGTGGAACTCGAGTGTATGAAACTCAAGTTCTTTAAAAGCGAGTTTTACAAACTCGAGATCTATAGCATTTCCTGTTTGTGGCAAAAATACTCAGTGGAACTCAAGTCTATGAAACTCGAGTTTCACTGGGAATTTTTTTTTTTTTTTTTTCTAGATATGCAGGCAAACCAAAAACAGAAATGTATGCATGCACCTACTGAGAAGCTGAGAAACAAAGACAGAGAAGCTGAGAATGTAAACCACAAACATTCATTGAGAGGCAGAGAAGCTAAGAATGTAAATGCACTTAAATTACATCAAAAGGCATTCTCAATAGGCACTAAACTATAGAAACTGTTACGCTCTTTGCATAAACATAGCTCTACAATGTAAATGCACTTAAATTACAGCAAAAGGCATTCTCAATATATCAACATTCTAAACATGTCCAACCATGCTTAATTTGCAGATCTAATCATACTACTCAAACCACAAACTTCAAACAGGTACATTGAATAGAGAATTACTAATACATTCAGCAAAAACAAAAAAATTAATTGTTCCAATACAACGTAGTCAATTTTCCTATAATCGACGGTCAATACAACAAAAACGTTGTCTAGGGAAGCATGCCTGAAAAATGTAGACTAATCACATTAGGAGACAAGATAGTAAACATTAGGTAAACATAGAATGAACAACGATTATTTAACCGATCCAGAACTTTTTGCCATCTTTCACCTACCTAGTTTGGAACATGATCGCTTGTGGAAACGCCACGAGATTGCGGACATTTTCTACGGTTATGCCCGGAAACATGACACAGTCCACATGTCTGCTTAGGTTGACTCTCTATCAAATCTGCGTCCTCCCTCCACCATCCTGGTTCTCGATCCTTATTCTTCACTCCATCCATCTCATTCCTTATTCTTGACTTCATTGGTTGACCTTTGGCCCGCAACAATGCTAGATTAGGCAACCACTTTGGCCTTATGGGATCTCTCCACAACGACTCTCACTTAGGAACCGCAAATGCATGTGAATAAGTATTAAGGGCATACTCCAAACTATAACATGGGTGAATATATGTGGTCGAATCAATGTTTAGCACATAACATACTCTAATTGCATGTGAACACGGGATCTTAATGTTTTTCCATTTCCCACAACTGTATGTTCTTTCCAGTAACCGAAGTTTTCCCTTCCAGTGCTATGCATGTTGTGTGAAGTAACTACTTGATATATTCTACGTTCATTGCTAAATGCCCTAGTGTTTCTCAAATTTACGCCTATTTTCCAAATACATGGACATGGCATATGTACTCCATCTCTTACCCTCCAACAAATCACAAGTAATTTCTTTGTGCCGATCATGGAAATATAAAACAAATTTGGACCAAGTGAACTCAACCATTGCGGCAATAGGAAGGCCCCGTGAACCTTTCATTACACCATTGAAGCACTCTGATATATTGGTGGTCATTGCCCCAAAACGTCTCCCACCATCATGTGACTGGGTCCACATATCCACAAACTCCCTCATTTGGTATGTGTATAGAAGAAAATCTTTTTCCCTACCATCCTTCCCCGTCACCTTCTTCTTCTTCCTAATGGCCTCAATTTCCACCTGCTTAATGGACTCCATTATGCTATCAAATTTAACTACCTAAGTAGCATATCCCGCTTTCAACGCCATTGACTTTAGTGTCGAGTTCTAAAAATGTGTGTTGAAGTTGCTAGCAACATGTTGAAGGCAATATCTATGAAATACCTGTGTTCTTCCATCTCTATTGCTAGGCCAGGCTATAATGGCATTTTTGATACCAAGATGTCGGTCAGAAATTATGCAAAAGCCTTCGTCAGATATCACATCACCAATCGTATCTCTGAGGCATTGTAAAAACCACCTCCAACTGGACCCTAACTCACAATCCACAATAGCAAAGGCGAGAGGGAATACCTTGTTATTAGCATCTGTTACCATTACGATCAACAACTTTCCTTGATATTTACCATATAGATGGGTCCCATCAATACTAATAACCGGTTTGCAATATTTGAATCCATCAATGCATGGACCGAAAGACCAAAACACATAATGCAAAAATACAGTGTCATCTACACTGGTGGGTGTGCTACGATAGGACACTTGGGTATCTGGATCCTGATCAATATATGCCATTAGCAACTTTTGCAACCTTTGGTAAGACTCTTTCCAATTCCCAAATATCTTCCCAATCGCCTTTTGTTTAGCATCATATACCTTATAGTAAGAAGGCTTATGGCCATCATATTTCGACTCTATCATAGATCTAAGATGCTTAATTGGGGTAGTGTGATCCTCATATAACTTCTTAAGGATGTCTGATGCAATAAAATTACAATTCATCATTCTACCATCATTTCGCAACCCAATCAGTGTACACGTGTGAGGACCCACATACACAGTGACCATCCATAGTCACTGGAGATTAGGCTTCATGACTGCCGCGACATACCACTTGCATGACTCATCCACGCATTTCGCACAAAGTTTGACCTTCGTCGACCTACTGATCATAAAATGTTTGTTTTCCTTAAGGGCACAAATTGTTAATATGCGCTTCACCTCCACTTTATTGGCAAAAGTCAACCATTTGCACAAATTCATCCCCTCTCTCCAAGTAGACATAAATGGTATCTCAATATTTGAAGGATCAACCATATTTGCCCAAGTATTTGTAGAAAATGACAAGGCATGAGATGCGTAGGCAAGGATTGTGTTTGTAATGTTTTGGACACTAATAACATTGTCTACATCAGGTTCTCTACCGTCAAATGTCTCATTGTCATCAATGTCTCTCTTAATTTCCCTCTCAAAGTCCCCTCGTTCAATCCTCTCTTCATACTCATCTCTATCGACAAAATATTCACCGTTAATGGCAGTCTCATCAACATAGTCATCATCATCATCGTCACCATCATCATCGTCATCATCATCCTCTACATGTGTAGAATACTAATATTGAGCATCTAGAACTGTAACTTGTAAACTTGTGGTTGTTTGTTGGACTTCATCAATACCAACTTCTGCACATGGCTCCAACTGTATGTACAACTCAATACCATTTACTTCGGGTATTCTCTCCAACTTGTCAAACATGATCTTTACATGTTTATCTGCTTCTATCGCCATATACTTGTAATTAATCCGGTGCTTCAGGACTTCATGTGGCATACGATAAGTAATTTGTGTAAGGTTGAAATTTATCAACTATCTTGATGGCTTTATTCCGTGCCAATTTACTTGTAATTTAGCACTTAGTAACCCTGTATTTAGGTGGGATTCATGTAAGGATAATGTGTGAGGAGAGTGTGAAGAAAAGCTCAAGTTTGTACAAAGAAGTAGAGTTTCGCGGCTAACTCGCGGCTGGCAAGCCGCCAACTGCAGGCACGTGAGAAGTACACAGAGGAGCTGAAGGGTCGCGCCAGCTATCGCTACAGGACAAAAGTCCCAGGCTGGCCAGGCTGTTAACTCGCGACTTGAACTCGCGACTTGGACAAGCCGTGAGGCCAAGCCGCCAACCAGCCCTGTTTGGCAAAAACTATCTCTTCGTATTCCAAACACACACCACTATATATAGACCCTTATACCCACGAAATGTAGAGAGCTTCTAAAAAGAAAAATTGAGAGAGAAACCCTAAAAGAAAAACAAGATTGCCTCATCCCCAATCTTCACTAAGAGACTCCTCAAATTCCTCTACTCTCTTCCTCTCCATTGATACATCCTTGAGAGGTTATTGACCAAATCCTTTTCTCACCACACCCACGTCTGTGAGAAGGTCTTTTGGTGCTAAGGGAAGCAGTTTGGAAGGGACCAATGGTTATTGGTTGATGCTATGGGCTATAGCGGAATCTGATAAGCTAGAAAAGAAAAAGGTTTGGCGCAACCTCGTTGGAGCAGGAAGTTTGGAGGGCTTAGGTACCTGGGTAGATTAGGCTTGGAGGGTCTACTATTGTTCATGTATCCCAACTACATTTTCTAGTGGATTATTGACCGCTTAGAGGGCGGCGAAGAGGTTTTACGCCGAGGGCTTCGGTTTCCTCTTCAATAACACATCACGTGTTGTCTTTGTGTTTGCATCTCTCTTCCCTTTATCTTTGCCTTTTATTTTCTATTGTGGATGTGATTATAATTGGCTTAGATAGTTTATCAATTCTGTGTTTGGCTTTTGTTCATGTTCCGCACATCAATTGTTTGACAATAAGCTTGAATTGATAATTTGTAATTTAGGGTCTAAACGTTCAAGGGTGTTTTACACACATATTGAACTTTCAATTTGTATGTTGTGCACAGTAGGATTCACACACAATTCTTCCATAACTATCATCTTTAATTCATCAAGGGTCTTCAACCTACGACAAATTTGGGTATAATAGCACTTTATACTCGGCCCTTCAAATGGAAATCCCTTGTTCACATTGGCATTCTTAAGCGGACTATCGTGGTATAGGATTATATCAACTATAGTCATTGTGAACTTGTTGTAGTCAAGTTACTATGTTAGTTAAAAAACATTTTATCTAGTCAAACTACACAAAGTACAAATTCCAATTCATTCAAAGGGCATGAATTTCATTACACATTCGTTACACATTTCATACCCAAATCTTTTTTCCGTCATGCTAAGACTACCCATTTCATACCCAATAAAAATAAAAAAATAAAAATCCTTGTAAAAGTATACAACTTTTTATCTAATTACATACCCATTTCATACCCAATATTAAAAAAGTCATTTCATTACAATTCATTCGAAGGGCATGAGTAAGTCACTCATTTCATTACATACCCATTCAAAGGGCATGAATTACATACCCATTTCATTACAATTCATTCATTTACCTATTTCGTACCCAATAAAATGATGAATAAAGTCAAAATTCTTGTAAGATCATGATAAAGATAAGAGCCAAGAAGTAATGAATAAATTTTGATAACAAAAACCATGAAAATAAATACTCAAAAAATTTACACTAAGAAAACAAAGTTCTATAATTCACATTATTGGTATCTTAACTAAGTTATGCTAACTATCTACCAAATAAATAGTCAAACTCTTTAACCCACACCTAACAACAAATAACACCCAACTACAATGACAATCAAATTAAAAAAACCCTTACCTGAGATATAACTTTGTTGAGAGGGAGTAGTGACAGAGAGAGGCAATGTGGTGTGAGAAGTGTGAGAGTTATGGGCGAGTGAGGTAGTGAGTTACTGAGGAGTGTGAGGCTGAGTGTTAGAGGCTGAGTGTAATGGGTGAGAGAGTGTTGAGTGACTAATGCGTATCTGTATGTTATAAAATTTTTCCTAGCAAAACTCAAGTCTATAAAACTCGAGATCCAAGTATATTTTAATTAAATTTAGAGCCTTATAGACTCGAGATTTATGTGGTATAATCATTTTTCCCTAAGAAAATCAAGTCTTAAAGACTTGGTTTTGATTTGTAGAACTCGAGTCTTTAAGACTCAAGATCTATGTGGCATATTACTGTCCAACTCATCAAGTAGGAAGCGAGTTTTTGAGACTTGAGTTTCTAAAACTCGAGATGCTACTTTGCTAAAACCTTTCAAACATGTGTTAACATACTATATTGTCTGCCCTTACTATGCTAGTCCCCAAATATCCCCCTAAAAGGGACTTGAAATTGGGAAAATTTTGTGATACCCCTTCTAAAAGGGACATCCCCCCTTTTATAGGCAAAATAAAACACTATTTAAATAGTGAATAGTGAACAGTGAACAGTAAAATTGACTAGAGGGAATGAATTGTAATGAACAGTAGGTCAGCAAGGTTGTCCACATGTGTTGTCTAGAGGGAATCATCCCCCGTGGGGAATAGCCATAGCAATGGCCATATCCTTATCAGGTAATCAAAATAGCTTTATTAACATCAACCGGGAATCAATGCAGATAGCAGGGAATCATGGCAGATCAATAGCTTTACCGGGTGATTCTTTCACTTAGCAATTTTGGAGTTTATGCCGACAGATTTAATCCTCACCTAAATCTGGAGTTGAGGCTTCATCATGTCCAAATAGCTCCGGATTGTAAGGGTAATAAGGATCATTATTAGTAACAGACGCTTCTGAGGATGCCTTGGATTCTTGGTCATCCTCTTCTCCTTCTGAATTAGAATTCACAGCATCTTCTTCATCTTTCATTTTTTGTCTTAATAGTGTAAAAATATCAAAACTGCTGAGATCATCAAAGGCAAAGCTTTTCTTTTTGGTCTTAGTAGAGGACTTAGTAGGTTTAGTAGCAAATGTGGTAGCAGGTGTAGTGGGTTGCCCTAGCGGGTATGCTAGAGCTTGATTTTTAACTTGAGTAGTAGTGTTAATAGCACTTTGAGAATCAACTAAAAATTCTTGGGTAACATTATCAATAATATCTTGGATGTGGGAAAATTTGTCCCACCATTTAACAAACCATCGCCGTGTAAGAACATCTCATTGCCATTTTAGTATCCAGTGCACCTTATATTTTTTTAACAAAATGTAGGGTAGCAGAAAACTTAGCAGCATGTGCATCTGTCTTAAAAACACTTGAAAAATACTTGAGGGAGCCAGTCAGAGGTCCTGGGAAAATGTCAGTAATAGGGCCAAATTAAGTCCACCAACGGATGAACCACAAAGGAAGCTGAGAACTAAAATCTTTATCAAACTTAACGAACCAGGAGTGGGTCATAGTAGCATCTTGGTGTAACATGAACTTGAGCCATGCTTGAATATAATCATGATATGAATAAGGAATAGCTAAACCAAGTAAAGGTTTTGTAGCAGCAGGATAGAGTCCTCATTTTTCTTTGGTTATCACATTGAGGATGAAAATACTATGGTAAATAATTTTTGATTTATCAATCTTATCAGGAATGGATTTCATAAGGACTGATTTTTCATGAAACAGGATAGCAGAGTAATAACTTAAATTTTTACCATAGTGTTCTGGTATCCAATGGAAGTTCAGGGGAAAATAATTTGTAGCAAGTTTAATTGGGTCTTTGATCATAGCTTTATTGGGTTTAATGGAGAATAGGTTTTGGAAATATTATTTTTTAACATATTGAGAAGTATTGAGGTTTTTGGTGAAGGTGGCTTTAACAGGTTGGTTAACAGGGACCAAAGCATAAAGATCATAAGAGGATGCTAACACAATGGAGTAGTTTGGTTTGGGGATAGTACCTAGGGTAGTAAAGCGGTTAGCAATGGCAACAAGGGAAGCAGGTTCTTGTTTGACAAGTTGCTTAGTAGTATCTGTAGTAGAGTGTTTGTCTTTGGACCTTCTACCTGCCATTTTGGCACTGCAGGAATTCACGGGTATGGAAATCAGAGATAGTATTTTGAGAACCTTTAATATATTCAATATCAAAATAAAAAACACTTAAAATAGCTTGCCATCAAGCAAAAATATGTTTTGAAATAATATTTTCAAAGTATTAATAGTAGGAATACCAAGATAAGGCAGAGTTTTAACATGGGACTTGATTTGTTTGACAAGAGAAGTATGAGTGTCAGTCCAAGGCAAAGGATTCTTCTGTAACTGATCAAATAGAGGTTTACATTGTTTCCTCAAGTCCTTATAGAAGTATGCAATGTAGTTTAGAGACCCAAGGAATCTTTGTAGTTGTGTGTTATCAATAATGACATCGGGAAACTTATCAGCAAAGTGAATGGCTTTGTCAATGGACAAATTTGTCCTTCAGAAATGTCATAGCCAAGGAAATGGACCTTTGTTTGAAATAACTTGATTTTCTTAGTAAAGACAACAAGACCATTGCGTTTGATGGTATCAAGGAATGAATACAAATTTTCCAATGCTCATCAATGGATTTGGAGTAGACAAGAACATCATCAATGTAAACAATGGTGAAATGACTAAAGGAGTTGAAGATATCATTCATAATGTTTTGGAATTCACTAGGGTCATTCTTGAGACCAAAAGGCATAATATTCCAATCATAATGTCCAAAAGGGGTAGTGAAAGCAGTTTTGTACTTATCAGCTTCACTAATTTGGACTTGCCAGAACCCAGATTTCATATCGAATTTAGAAAATACGACAGCATCACTAAGCCTATGTACTAGGTCATTCTTGTTAGGGATAGGATACCTAATCCATTCTAATACTTTATTCAAAGGCTTGTAATTAATAACTAAGCGAGGAGTCCCTCTTTCAATTTCAGCATTTTTTAGAACATAGAAAGTAGCACAAGACTAGGGGGACTTACTATTCCTAATCAGCTTTTTCTCAAGCAAATCATGAATTTCTTTTTTACAAAATTCAACAATTTCATCATTCATTTGAATGGGACAAGCCTTAGTAGAAATGTTTTTTTCATTAAAATCTTTAACATAGGGAAAATTAATAATATATCTTTTCCTATGCCAAAAGGCATTAGGGATATCAAAACAAGCATCATTGATCAATATTTTATGAAAGCTATCGATTTTGGACTGTAATAATTTATCAGAAAGTTGTTCAGCAATCTTCTTATATCTAACCTCTTGCTTAAGAAAATTTAGATGTTTGGTTTTAGCATGAATCAGGTTTAAAGAAGCATCAGTATCAATTTCAAATCTTGAAGTTGTTAGGTTCTAAAGATTTAGGAATTTATGTATTTAGAACTCTAATTTGTATTGTTGGCAAACTATGATCAAAACAGGTTGTTTGGTCTTGTTTAGGCTTGCTCAAAGTTGTGCGTTTATGAAAAGTTCGAATCGAGTGGCTACAGAAAGTATTAGTGACTTTCGGCCTAGCTCAATCGATCGAAGCTTAGACTCGATCGATCGAATATCGGGCAGAACGTGTTTCTTTGCAGAATTCCAACTCAGCCCTAACTCCTAAAACATTTAGGGTTTTATGTTTTTGCCCTAGGTATATAAGGCAAACCCTAGCCACGTTTTAGAGGTTGCTTAGATTGCTGTTTTGTGTAAATCTCTTGTGAGATCTAGAGGAGCTTTCCTTTACACAAAGCTTAGGGTTTTCAAGGAGGAGATGTTATCTACACCTTGATGATCAACTCAGTTGCTGCCATTGAAGCTTAAAGAAAAACAAGCACGACTGCTTGTAACTTGTTGGAGAATCCAAGAAAGAAGGAGTCCGTGGATTCGGAGCTTGCACGTGGTCATGTCAGTAAGTTCTACTGGTGGGTAGCAATAAGAAGTCGAGAGTGGGGGCTTGTAAGTCTTATTGTATGAACTTTGATTCTTTCAAGATAGTGGATTCAAGTTTACCTTGAGGATAGCTAGGTCAAATCCTCCCCAGGTTTTTACCGTGTGGTTTCCTGGGTCATCATATCATTGTGTTATTTAATTTTCCGCTACTTTATATTTTTGATATGATTGTTTGATTGTGATAACCTAGATCGGCATAATTTGACTAAGTTAATCACTTGGCTAATTAACTAGGTTAATCTGGTTGGGTTAAGGGGTCTAAAAACCATTCAGAAACAAATTTAAATTTTACTTTCTGAAGGGTTAGTAGTGATACCATCATGTTCAGTAAGAAAAGGATATAAAGAATTTATGAAGGGAATACCAAGAATCACTTTGTCAGTCATGTTTTTAACGAGAACAGAAGGAATTTTAAAACAAACATTGTCATGGCATACATGAGCATTATTTAATTCATATTTGATTTTCATTTGAGTACCATTAGCAGAAAACAGTTTCTCAGTGGATTTTTCATAATATTTGGAAGGAATTATTCCTTCTTGAATGCAATTCATATCAGCACTAGAGTCAATCATAGTGAAAGTTCAAAAAGCGTGTAAAACACCTTTGAACGTTTAGACCCCCAATTACAAATTATCAATTCAAGCTTATAATCAAACAATTAAAGTGCGGAACATGAACATAAGCCAATGACAAAATTGATAAACAATCTAAACCAATTTAAAATCACAACCACAACAGATAATAAACGGTAAAGATTAAGGGAAGAGAGATGCAAACACAAAGACAACATGCGATGTGTTATCGAAGAGGAAACCGAAGCCCTCGACATAAAACCTCTCCGCCGCCCTCTGAGCAGTCAATAATCCACTAGAAAATGTAGTTAGGATACATGAACAGCAATAGAACTTCCAAGCCTAATCTACCTAGGTACCTAAGCCCTCCAAGCTTCCTGCTCCAACGAGGTTGCGCTGAACCTTTTTCTTTTCTAGCTTACCGGATTCCGTTATAGCCCATAGTATCAACCAATAACCATTGGTTCCTTCCCAAACTGCTTCCCTTAGCACCAAAGGACCTTCTCACAGACGTGGATGTGGTGAGACAAGGATTTGGTCAATAACCTCTCAAGGATGAAACAATGGAGAGGAAGAGAGTAGAGGAATTTAAGGAGTCTCTTAGTGAAGATTGGGGATGAGGCAATATTGTTTTTCTCTAGGGTTTCTCTCTCAATTTTCTCTCTAGAAGCTCTCTCCATTTCATGTGAATGAGGGGTATTTATACTAGGATGAGAATGGAATGTGAAACATCAGTTTTTCCCAAACAGGGCATTTTGGCAACTTGACCTCGCGATTGGGTTGAGTCGCGAGTTCAAGCCGCAAGCTAACAGCTTGGCCAGCCTGGGACTTTTGTCCTGTAGTGCAACAGCTGGCGCGACTCTTCAGCTTCTGACATGCTTGGCACGTGTGCAACTTCTGGCTACTTGCAAGCCGCGAGTCACCCGCGAGATCCAGTCGCGAGTCACTGTTTCTTTACACAATCTTGAGCATTTCTTCACACTCTCTCACTCACTTCCCTTACAAGTTTCCCACCTAAATACAGGGTTACTAAGTGCTAAATTACAAGCAAATTGGCACGAAATAAAGCCAACAAGATGGTTGATAAATTTCAACCTTACACATAGCAATAACATTGAATTCATATTCATGGAAGACAAGAATTTTAACTTTTGAAAACCATTTTGGAGGGATCAATCTGTTAATAAGACTGAGTCTATTATCAATAAGACCAGTACTAGAAAGATGGGCTTGTTGGCTGAAGTCATCTTCGTCACTTTGCTCATTAAGCTCACTTTCAAGTTGTTTATCAATTTTTAAAAGTAACATTTCTTGTTTTAAGTCAAATTTATCATTTTTAACATTTTTAAAATCATTTTTTAGCTCAATGATTTCTTTCTTAATATTCGTAATTTCATGCTGTAAATCATTAACAGTTATCTCTTTGGACTTCTTTTTGTTAAATCTTTCCTAAGTTTCGTCAAGACTTATCTTTGATTTCATCTTTTTATCATTTTCATCCTTAACCAAGGTTTTCTTGATCTTTTTAAGATATTCTTCTTTTAGCTCAGGATTATCAATTTGGCTCATCAAATTTATTAACAAATTTTCTTCTTCTCCACTGGTTAAAACATTAATTGTTTTTCAGCCTTTGGAGAGAACATTAATAGTATTGCAACAAGAGTCCCTACAACCAATTTTAATATTGGGGGAATCAGAAGTTTCACTGCTAGAGTGATAGCCATAATCAGTTGAGGAGAGAAAATCATCTTCTGATGAATCAGATGAAGCAGAAGATCTTGATTCAAGGATTCAAAACAGGTCCTCTTTATCACTGTCATTGATATCTAACATATTAAGCTTATTCTTCAATTGAGCAGGTTTTTGTTTGCAGTCTTTACTAAAGTGACCAAATTTTCTGCAATTAAAATAGTTTCCTTTACCACATTTATGCTTATCATGTTTCTTATAGACATTTTTCTTTTTATCATAAAATTTATTAGGTTCAATAGAATGTCTACTATATTTTTTATATCTGTAATCTTTATGGACTTTATCATGTTTCTCATTCCCTTTTTGCCTGGAAGGGGCAATAGGGGGTAAATCATATTATTCATAGAAATTACCAATTTCATATTTAGCCTTTTTACTATTTTTTAACTGTTGTTTTAACATTTGTTTGGTTATTACATAGTTTTTTAATAGTGCTAAAAATATCACCGTATGTTAAATCATCATAATTAATAGTACCATTTTTATCAGTTAATTCTTCTTTTGACTTATGAGCAAAGAGAAGAGGTAGACCAGCAATAAACTTCTCATTCCAATAGGATTTCAAGCAATCTTTCCGAAGCATTACTCTAGAAATAAAAACATCTCAGTACCATCTGTAATCAGACAAAGTAGGACAACATAAATTGTTTAGATAGTCACTGATACGAGAAGAAATATTAGAAGGAGTTCCAACAAAATGTATAATAATAGTGACTATCTAAATTTTTATCATTTTCATCCTTAACAAAATGTTTAAAATGACTATGTAAATCATTTAAACCGATGCCTCCAACATTGGTTATGGAGGTATTCTGAAACAACGTTTTTCACCAGACTCATCTGAACAAATTGTTCATTTCCATTCAGGAGTCTGGAATAATGCACAATGTAGACACTCAATTTTGCACCCATGATTTAATCAAGGAGAATGACTTGAATAACCATCCACGTCACCTAAAAATCATGATTGCATTACATGCATCAGTTTGTTCTTGCATTACATGCATCAATTTGTCTTTGCATTACATGCATTAATTCATTCATTGCATATCATAAAAATGATATTGAGATTTTAATGGTTGCAACGGAGTTTCCAATTTCCAAATCAGACCATCAAATCGAAAGATATTGCATGATCAAGTTTACACAGTCAACATGCATTGTGTCTAGGTAGGGTCGACCACACATGTTTAATTTAAATTAATTTTGATTGGTTAAGCAATTAAAATTAATTAAATAATTCTATGACTGGCTGATAATTAGTGTTTAAAATAAGGATGTATGCATAGGAATTAAAGGGATGATTGGATAATAATAAAATTGTGGATAATCTAAACTTTATCAAGATTTATTTTAGGATATTTATCTACAAGATAATTGTTCTTAAAAAGCCTGAGTTATCCAGAAAAAAGATAAAAAATCATAGACGAAGGACGAAAACACGTCCAGGTGCAAGGATCGGTCAAAAAACCCTAGAAGGAGAGTCCAAACGGCACCTGAACACGAAAGAGCATTCGGTGTCCAAGAGCCAATTCGGCACTTTCAGCACTCTAAAAGGGCTGAATTTCCCCCTTTTGGGCTTTGATGTAACAGCCTTCGAGTGACAATAAGGCACACCCTTTTCGATCTTTTCGCAAAAGGATGCGTCCGGATTCACATCCTAATCGTTTGTGCCTATTTTCTAGAGTCTTCTAACCTCTATAAATAGAGACTAAACCTAATAATTCAGCACCTTTTTTTTCACACTCTAAGAGGCACATGTTTTAGGCTTTCAAATTGCTCATATTTTCTGATTCCCTCTCTGATTTTCTGTTGAAGCTAGGGTTTTTAGGTTTCAAAGATAATTGCATAAATTTCTTTGAACACTAAAACATCCTCTCAAGTAGAAGAGTGCTCATGCAAGAGGCTGCTTTCTAACCCTTTTGTTTTTATGCTTCTCTTGTCATGATGATGCATGCTTAATTGCTTCAAATATTCATATTCTACCTTGTTAATTTAGTTTATGAAAATATGTTCTTGATTCCTTTATTGTTGCTATAATCTGTTTCTTAGTTTTAAATATCTACATGTAATTAACTCTTTATCTTCAAAATAAAATAGATCTGCATCTTCCTTAGATGTAGATCTGAATTTTTTTTCAAAATAAAATAGATTTGCATCTTCCTTAGATGTAGATTTGGATTTTCCTTAATCAAAATTGGTTTATGTCTTCATTAGATGCAAATTCGAACATTTTTTATCAAAAAAAAAAATGATTTGTATCTTCCTTAGATACATATCTGGTTTTTTTAATGCATAGAGATTTTTGAAATAAAGAAAAAGATAAAACATGATTGTGTTTCTGTTTGTTTTATTTAATTCATGTTGCATGAATTTAAATTATGAATGAAACTCTTCTTAAAAAATCTTTTTTTCATTCTTTTAAAACATATCAAAAAACAGATCTAATTTTTCTATTTTCAAAAACCCTTTTTTTTATTTTATATATATATATATATATAATAAAAAAATAAAAAATAAAAAGATCAAATCTTTTACAAACCAAAAAAAACAAAAAAACAAAAAAACATTTTTCTTAGTCTTAAAAACAGATCTGATACTTTTTCAAATCAAAAGACTTTGTTTTATGTGATAAACACAGATCTGAATTTTTTATTTCCAAAAACCACTTTTCTCCACATACCAAAAAACAGATCTGGTATTTTGACAAATCAAAATCAATTTTTTTTACCAATCAAAACAAATCTGATTCTTTTCAAAAGAAGAGACTTCACTCATAAATAAATTTGTGTAATTTAATTTTGGTGTCACATGTTCAACATATCATTCATGACATGCATAAAAAGGTACATTGGTCACAAAAGTCTAAAAGACCAGACTTTGTCTGGGTGGAATGGGTGCCCAACACCTTCCCATTCCGTAACCTAGCCTCCAGATTTAGGTCTTTGGCTAAGTAGATATAAGCCTTGTCTTTACTTTTTATTTTGGGTAGAATGTAACTAGGAAAAAAAACCTTGTAAATATTTGGTAGTTTGTAACTGGGACCCAATGCCATGTAATTTTTCAATTTTCCAAATATGTAATTTTTTTATCAATGAAGAGAACAATTCAGTTATGTATTTTGTATTTAGTTTTTTTCTTATTTTTTTATAAAATAAAAAAATAAAATAAGTGGCAACTCCATACCACTTACCCAAAAAGAGAGGTGCCCTAAAAAGCACTCCAAAAATCTCTCTTTTTTTAGAGGCAAATTTCCCGGTCTCTCACAGTGGCAACTCCGCTGGGGATGTCGAGGACTAAGCTTCGTATTGGACTTAAGTGACCAAATATGTACCCTTGTTTTGCATGGTCTTGCATGATATTGTTGTTTGTTTGTTTATTTATGTTTGATGGGATGTTGTATGATATTTTGGTGTATGGAATTTGTTGTTTGTATTGCCATCCAAACAACAATGTATGCACCACTTTCAACAATTTTGTAGTGGTAGTAACCATAGATCACTGGTCTTCATTAGATTCAGGTACCTAGTGGCAAACTCACCAACTCATAGCCTAAAATCACTAGATCATTTACTGCTGATTATAATGGACAAACCATGCCGTTTAGACCAGCGTAATGTTCATTACATTACAAGTTGGGAGGTGTAACGTCCTAGCTATGGGAAACAATGAAACAACAAACCCACCATATAATATAATGACTTAAAACCTACCTTTAGGTCGGTCCTGGTTAAAGTTGCATTGCATGTTATTTGTGTTTGTTTTGGTTGATTGATGGATGTGGATGGGGTCTTAGCTTTGATTAACCTGACCAAGCCTGTCATTAGGGGAGAATCTGGTCAAGATCTAAAGGAAGGCTACAAAGAGAACCAAAGCCCGACACTCAAGCCAATGGCTCCAGTTCCAAGCCCGCCACTCCCATCACAATACTGAAGCCTTCAAGCATAGAAGAGACTCCACTGCTGCGACATCATAACCCCATCTTTGACCTCCGAGACAGTTCAAGCCACAAGAAGTTTGAAGCTCCCAATACTATGGCTGAAGAAGGAGAACACCCAAACACAGAGGAACCCATGAACACTGAAGAGCTACTCAACACTATGGTAGCCAGTTAGATTCAGCTAAAGGAAGACATGAATTGTATGATGCAACAATTTCAGAATTCGAAGAATAATCAAAAAGAGGACAAGACTAATAATAATCCATCAGCCGAAGATAATGAGAAGAAGATCAACAAGAGGATGAATAAAATGGAGTAGATGATTAGAAGAGCCCATAAGATGGAAGAACTTATGGACTACGATTCTCTCTCCCTGTTCCCCAATGCAAGGTTGCCACCCAAGTTCTTAATGCCAACCCTAGACAATTTAATGGGACTAGCTGCCCAAAGTTTCATTTAAAGATGTATATGAGAGCTATGCAGCCCCTAGGCACGACAGAGGAAGTACTTGCACAGATGTTCCAAAACACACTGACCGAAGCCGCTCTTAGGTGGTTCCTCAACCTAGATGATGCAAGAGTAAGAAGTTGGGAGGATATCTACCGAGAGTTCCACAAGCAATACAAGTACAATATGGAAGTGGATATCACAAGAAGAGACCTTGAGACTACCAAGCAAGAGCCGAAAGAATCCTTCTCTACTTTCATTACCAAGTGGAGAGCCAAGGCCGCACAGATGATGAGTAGGCCAAGTGAGGAAGAACAATTAGCCATGGTTGTAAAGAATTTATTACCTGTATACCATAAATACTTGTTTGCACAATATTTTCCCAATTTTAAAGCTTTAATTGCTGCTAGAACCCAAATTGAGGATGCTATAAACAATGGTACTATAAAGACTAATGACCTTCCAAGGTTTAGAAAGAATGTAGGATCTAATTCCAAGGCTGCGAAAATTTCTAATATACATAAAAATGATCCTTATCAATTGATTGCACCTATTGCACCTGTGCAAGTACCACAAGGGCCTAGACCTAAGAGAGAATTTCATGAGTTGTACATGCCCATGAGCCAAGTGTATGACAAGTTAAAAGCAAAAGGGTTATTGAAACCCTTAAACCCAAGACCAATTCCAAACCCTTTGCCCTCAAGGTTTGATTTGAATAAGAGGTGTGCTTATCACCAAGGCCCTAGCCATGAAATTGATTGTTGTTTCACCCTTCGTCGTGCAATTCAAGACCTAATAGACAACAAGGTGATTGCGCCACCTACAAGGCCTAGCATCACTAATAATCCCTTAACCAATCATAACTTTAGGAAAGGACCAATGATTAATTGCTTGATGACCGAAGAAGAAAATAAGGAAGACCCATCCGACTTAATCTATGACCTACCTGAATGCTTCATGATGACATTGGAAGAATTAATGGATAGGACATCTACTACCACCACAAGATATGACATGTGGAATGAAATACCAGAACCTAAGAACCACCAAATATCCACAAATGGGACACTTCAAACCCTAAGAGAATAACCAAACATCCATAAGTGGAGGGAGACACCTCAAACCCCAAGAGAATAACTAAACATCCATAGATGGCAAGAGACACTTCAAACCCCAAGTAAATAGTCAAACACCCACAAATGGAGGGAGACACTTCAAACCCCAAGACATCAATCCCAATTATTCAACCAAAATTACCCATATCACAAGGGGAGGGAAACACTTCAAACCCCCATATTTAGAGACCAACAACCCAGTGGAAGCTTTGAACAGATCCACCCAACAAACATCTGCCGAAGAAGATGAAGTCCTCAAGCAACTACAGAAGACATAAGCCAATATATCCTTATGGGGTTTACTCATGGCCTTATACAGACACCGACAAAACCTAGTAGACCTCCTCAACCAAATTCAAGTCCCTACAACCACAACCTCTTAAGATCTGAATGCTATGATTAGGTCCATAAATAGGGAACTCACCATTTCTTATTCTGATAAGGATTTGACCAAGAAGGGTAAGCACCACAACGACCCATTGCATATCACTGTAGATTCCATAGGGAAAAGGATAACAATGATTCTGATAGATGATCGAAGTGCTTTGAATGTATGTCCTTTGAAGACTACAAGCTGCCTGGGTCTAAGCATTGAAGACTTTGTGCCTACTGATCAACATGTGAGGGCATACGACAACAGTAGAAGAGAAGTCTTGGGAACCATAACATTAAAGCTTACCATAGGACCAGTGGTCAAGAAGGTGGATTTCCAGGTCCTTAATATAGCCTTATGCTTCAATATGCTCCTTGGATGACAATGGATCCATGACATAGAAGCCGTACCTTCTTCTCTATACCAAAAGGTTCGGTTTCCACATGAAGGAGCTATTGTGACCATCTATGGAGATACTTTAACAGTGCCTAAGCCTATTTACGACATTGATTCTAAGAAACAGCCATTGACCTTGGATGGCTTTGAGATTGAGAAGCCTGGCTTTGAAAAGAAAAAAGAAGAAATTGAGAAGATCCACTGATGATGACTTATTAGAGATGGAAGTAAAAAAGATGGCTCAAGCCAAAGCTAAAGCAAAAGGACTTCCTTGTCCTCTAGAACCTCTGAAACCCTACACTCCTACAATGAATGGGAAGTTCATAAAAGCTGGAGAAAGTCAACGTTATTAGGGATTCCCTGAACCAAGATTTGATCCTATAACAAAAACAATGGTGCCCGGTTTCAAGATACTACTTGATTGCAACAACAAGGCTCCAGAATTGAAGACGGAAGATGAAACTTGCGTTCCTACTAATTGGGCTGATTACATGAACCCTGATGTCATGACTACACTCCTTGGAGATCATATTTGCAATATAGAAGAAGAAGAAGAATATTGGGAGGCCTGCCAGCATACATTGAAGAGCCCATATGAACTAAGAGCCAATGATGGAGATGAAGAAGGGAGAACAGCCCCTAATGATGATCAGGATGGAAGTGAAGACAATAGTGATAGTAGTAGTGACAACAGTAGCAGTGACAGTGGACATGATGATGATGATAGCAGCACCAATAGTGATGACAATAGCAGTAGAAGTTATGATAGCCCATATAGTGGAGATGATTAGGGTGAACTCCCTAGTGATAGAGAAGATGAAGATGTAGACCTATTCTATGAGGAATATGACAGTGATGTGGACTACTATGATCAAGATATTGAAAATGATGTTGAAGCTAACAGGTGGAGCAACACTGATAATGATCAATACAAGCTGATAAATGTGCTAGAGAATGCAAGAGAGGAGAATGCATAAACCAATAAAATGTATCATGATGAATATCCCTATGGGCACCTTTCAGATTGGAGTGATATAACTAATGTTAGCTCAAGGTCTAGCCCTAGGTATGACAAGCATGGAAGAGAAGTTCTAGAATTGGGGTTGTATTATGGTTTAGAACCAAGTTCGCCAACCCCACATACTAAAAAGGAGGATGACATAGATGCCAAGTTGTCCACTTTAGACCAAAAATTTATGGTCCACAGTCTCAAAATCATGACACTTGAGAATATTGAATGTAATAAGGAGAAAATGGAAGAAAGTGAGTCAGAGCATCTCCCTCAATCCACTGACTTGGGCAACAGAGGCAAACAAGATCTACTTGATGAATGGATGGATAGCATAGAGAACCTAGATGCTTTTGTGACCAATGAGCCCACAAACATGGAGGTTGAAGAAGAAGTTACCGATTATATGGATGTAAATCCCATAGTAATGATGCTGAGGGAAGAAAGAGCTTACTGGGAGCCATTTGTCATTGTGGAAGCCATGACGTTGAAGAACTGGGCATGGGAGGGAGCCGCCCACCCCATGGAGGACTCCTTGAAAAAGATCAAAAATGTCAAGTTAGTCAATTTTGCCAAGAAGATCAAGACCACCCGAGCCAGTCACTCCTACCAAGAACATTGTTTTCATTCCTATAGAGTCTATTTCTACTAGTGTTTCTATTCCTGTTAAATCTATTTGTGATAGTTTTTTAGTTAAGTCTGTAGAGTCTGTTAAAAACTCTTTTCCTTTTAGTATGATTTCTGATTCTGCTTATTTGCTGGCTTTGAATGTTTTTATTTTTGAAATTGGTAAAGAAACTCTTAATAATAAGGAATTAAAACATGGATACCTAGAACCTATAAAAGAAAAAACCCAACCCATTAACCTGGGAACCGATGATGAACCCAAAATGATCCAAGTGGCCAATACCCTAACCACTTCAGAGAAGGATGCATTAGTGGCACTATTAACAGAGTTCAAGGAGGTCTTTGCTTGGTCATATGAAGATATGCCTGGGATTGATACAGATATAGTGTAGCACTGCATTTCAACAGATCCAACCATTAAGCCAGTCAAGCAGAAATTGAGAAGAATAAAGCCAGAGTAGACTCTCAAAATCAAGGAAGAAGTGGAGAAACAGTACCATGCAGGATTCCTAAGAGTGGTCAACTATCCAGAGTGGTTAGCTAATGTGGTTCCAGTACCGAAGAAAGATAGGAAGGTCCGAATGTGTGTAGATTTTCGAGATCTAAACTAGGCCAGCCCAAAAGATGATTTTCCTTTGCCTCACATTAACGTCCTGGTTGACAACACAGCAGGGCATGCTTTGCTCTCATTTATGGATGGATTTTCAGGATACAATCAGATTAAGATGGCTCTAGAAGATTTGGAGAAAACCTCCTTTATTACACCATGGGGTACATACTGCTACAAGGTCATGCCATTTGGCCTTAAAAATGCTGGTGCTACTTACCAACGTGCAACCACTACTTTGCTGCATGATTTGATCCACAAAGAAGTAGAAGTTTATGTTGATTATATGATATGATATGATAGTGAAGTTCAAAGACCGTGAAGGGCACATACCAGCTTTGAGGAAGTTCTTTGAAAGAATCTGGTTCTACAAGTCACAGTTGAATCCAAAGAAGTGCATTTTTGGAGTCACATCTGAAAAACTATTAGGGTTTATGGTAAGCCAGAGGGGAATCAAAGTTAATCTTGACAAAATTGAGGCAATAGTAGAGATGAAACCTCCAATAACTGAAAAGGAAATCCGAGGATTTTTAGGGAGAATACAATATATCAGCAGGTTCATAACTCAACTCCCCATGACATGTGAACCAATCTTCAGGCTACTTAAGAAAGAGGTCCCTACAATGTGGAATGAACAATGCCAAGGAGCCTTTGGGAATATCAAGAGTTATATGATGAAACCGCCAATACTTGTTCCACCCGTTCCTGAAAAGCCATTGTTGTTGTATCTCACCACTACAGATACAACAATGGGGGCTCTACTTGCTCAATACATAGAGGAGACTCGCAAGGAGAATGCAATTTACTACATCAGCAAGAAGATGTTGCCTTATGAAGAGAAGTATTCACCATTAGAGAAGACATGTGTAGCACTTGTATGGGCAACCCATAAACTCAGACATTATATGCTTGCTTACAAGGTTCTGTTGATTGCAAGAATGGATCCTTTGAAGTACTTAATGGAAAAACTTGTGCAAGATAGGAAGATTGCTAAATGGGTTTTGCTTTTGTCAAAATTTGATATTAAGTATGTGACTCAGAAATCTGTGAAGGGGAGAGCAATTGCCGATCACCTAGCCCATTGTTCACCAGAAGAAGTTGAAGAGATCCAAGGAGACTTTCCTGATGAAGACATCATGAGGATTGAAGTAGAATCATGGAAGATGTACTTTGATGGAGTAACAAATCAAAACGGAAGTGGAATTGGAGTTCTCTTGATTTCTCCAAAAGGGGCACACATTCAATTTTCTAGCAAACTCAACTTTCCTGCCACCAACAATGCCACAGAATATGAAGCTTGCATTATGGGCCTATAAGCAGCTCTAGACCTTGGAGTGAAAGAGTTAGAGGTGTATGGAGACTCAACCTTAATAATCTCTCAGATTCAGAATAAATGGAAGATCAAAGAAGTAAGGTTGATGCCTTATCATCAATGTCTCCAGAATTGGGCATCAAAGTTCAGCAAGATTCAATACCAGTATGTGCTGAGGATGCAGAATCAGATTGCAGATGCTTTAGCAACCATGGCATCCATGATGGAGGGGCCAAAAGAAGATGAAGCTAGACCAATAGTGTTGGAACAAAAAGAAGAACCAGCCTACTGCATGACAATAGGAGAAGATGAGGAAAAGAATAGGGAAGGTGAATAGTATTCAGACATCCTACAATACCTCAAAGATGGGACATACCCGAAGTCTGCAAACAAGAATGATCAATTGACCATCTGAAGGTTGTCTACTAATTCCATTATTTGTGGTGAAAGGCTTTACAGAAGATCATATGATGGAATTCATCTCCTTTGTGTAACCGCCAAGGAAGCATAGCAAATAATTGAAGAGGTTCATGAGTCAAGCTATGGGCCACATATGAATGCACACATGCTGTCAAGGAAGATAATGAGACAAGGCTACTATTGGACTACTATGAAAGCTGACTGTGTGGCTCATGTTCGAAAATGCCATCAATGCCAAGTCCACAGAGATCTAAAGCACATGCCACTACATACTATGACATCACCCTAGCCATTCTATACATGGGGAATAGATATTATTGGGAAGATTCACCCAACAACATCCAATGGTCATGAATTTATACTTGTAGCCATTGACTACTTTACTAAATGGGTAGAAGCTGCTTCATACAAAGTCCTGAATTCAAAGATAGTTGCTCAATTCATTCAGACCAATATCATCTGTAGATACAGGGTACCATATGAAATTATCTCAAATAATGGGCAGCGTTTCAAGGGAGAAACAGAGAAACTACTACGATAGTTCAATATTCAACACCACAAGTCTTCACCTTACCGTCCTCAGACCAATGGAGTAGTCGAGCCTGCTAACAAAAATATATGGCAAATCTTGAAGAAGAGCACAAAGAACTACAAGGACTGGCACCTACAGTTGCCATATGCACTCTGGGGGTATAGAACATCAATTTGATCTTCCACAGTAGCCACTCCTTATTCATTGGTGTATGGGATGGAAGCAGTCCTTCCCATTGAGATGGGTGTTTATTCACTAAAGATAGTACTGGAAAATGAAATTCCTGAAGCAGATTGGTTGCAAAGTAGATACGATCAATTGTGCGTGCTAGATGAGAAAAGACTAAAAGCCTTGTATCATATTCAAGTTTACCAGAGAAGGCTTAGGAAAGCTTTTGACAAGAAAGTGAGAACCAAAGATTTGAAGTTAGGGGACTTAGTGTTGAAAGAAATCAAAGCCCCAGTTCAAGATGCAAACGGAAAGTTCAAGCAAAATTGGGCAGGCCTTTACATTATCAAGCAGATATACTCTAGGGGAGCAGTAAGATTGATGGACTTAGATGCCAATCCCTTCACTAAGCCAAACATGGTCCAACTGAAGAAGTACCACGTCTGAAGTGGTTGTAAATTATGTTATTTCCCTCCCTAGGTTTGACTAAAAAAAAAAAGAGCTCGCTAGGCTGAAATCCCAAAAGGGCGATCTAGGCAAAAATTAGGGCAACCAAAAAAAAAAAAAATGGTAGGTTAAAAACCCGAAAGAGCAATCTATGCAAAATGAGAGTTAAAAATAATAAAAAAGGAGAGTAAGAGAGCCTGCTAGGTTGAAAACCCGAAAGGACAGCTTGGGCAAAAATTAAGGCAAATAAAAAAAATCAATGAACTACATGATGACCTGATCCTTCTATCAATGGGGTACATAGGCAACCATGCATTGGTTTGGTCACAATTTCCCAAAACCACCATTTGCTCATTAACTAAAATTACCAAAAATTCATCCATTCCATTAAACCATGTCATTACACAAAATCCAAAGGCCTGAACCCTAAGCCAAACCATAAAAAAAATAAAATAAAATAAAAAACCAAACCCCAAAAGCCTACACCTTAAACAAAATCCCTAACCTACAAATCCTAAATAATTCCTAAACATAATAGTTTTTACCTCAAATTTTTAAATAAACATGTCCAAAGCCAAAAAATAAGAAGGTCACTTTGTCTTCAATCTTTTATTTTTCTGTTGATCATTGATTTCTTCTATGATAGGTACTTTGTCATCATTGTCCCTTCTTTTGAATTCATAGTTGTCTTCATTGGGTCTTTCCCGGATGTCTTTAAGAAATTATTCTCTCATAGCAACCATCTCAGCTTCCTTGTCAACAATCTTGTTCACCAACTAGTTAGAGTACTCTGTAGTCATCCTGTGAAAGTGAACCTTGACAAAAGATTGGCCCACTCAGTCAGCCATCTCTAAACCCAATAGCACGTTCTTTACGGAAGTAGGATTTGGGTCCACAGGAGAGAAAGGTCTTCTTCTTTTGCCACTAGGCATTCCTTGCTCATATTTGAATTGCCTCAAGAGTCTATCTCCCTTATAGAAAGTTTCCCTCTGCAAGCCAACAAGGAAGATGTAGTCCGATCTTGGAGACCTCAGTAGAGGGGGTGGGCACTTCCACCAATAACAATCCCATTGAATTAAGGTACTGGATTTCTTGTCCAATAATTTCACCTAGTCACTCTCAGTTTGGCACTCGGTTTTGATTACAGACCTGCTAAGAAAGCTTCTAGGCCCATAATTACTAGTTATAGGCTTGGCAATCATGTCCAGTCGCTCCATCAGCCATATCTGCAAAGTCAAAGGACTCCTTGAGAAGTTCTGGGTTTCCCCACCATGAAATACAACATCTAGTCCTAGAAGAGTTTCTGCCAAGATCAAAGGAACAAGGTTATCACCATCCTTAATTTGATTCACAACACTTATGGCTTGAGCATCCATAAAACCACGTCTTCCAGAGCAAAGCAAAAGTTTTCCCACGATGCATAAGGCTAAACCGAAGTTTTTCTACATATTGTCGGTCACTCCATAGGTGCGTTTTTCAATCAGCCGAGAGATAATGGCACGAAGATTCACCATATGACCTTTAATCATACTATCAGTAATGAAAGTAGGAAGACCAAGAGCATCAGACAAAGATTCCTTATGCCTGGGATCACTATAAAATGCTATAGATTTTTTGCTTGGATCATAGCACAAGATAGCAGAAAATTCTGCAATTGTCGGACAAAGTTCAGCAGTGTTAAACCGAAACACATGATCTTCGGGGTCCCAAAATTTCACGGTAGCACAAAGGAAGTCCCACTTGATTTTCACATTCCTCAGAGCCTTGATTCCCTCTAATTTATAGGCTGTAAAATTGGTTTTAGATACTGAAATCAAAGCTACAAACCCATCTGTTGATATCATGAATTGTTGAATGAGAAAAATTATGATTGCTAGCCATGATGTCTTTTGCTTGTGATTATTATGTTTTACTAACCTTTATGCAGAGATTTGTTGCAGGAGAATTCATTTATATAAGTTGCATCAATTCCTAATCATGTTTGAAATAGGTTTCAGGGAGTTTGTAGCTGACCAGGAGAGTGTTTCATGATCACAAACGAAGTAAAATTTTTTCAAAAAACGCAAAACGCGCATTGGAAAAGCGTGAGGAGTCGACCCACCATGGCATGAGTGTCGCAGCATGGTCGGGTGCCATTCGACACTCCAAAAGTGGCAAACAGCACTCCAAAAATACCGAATGGCACTCCTCATGTGCCACGTGGCACCTACTCCGGCCATCACACATCCATGCAATTTTGTGTTCTCGACCATTTTTTTAAGATCGTTTAACATTCAAAAAGTTTTTTTTTTATTTTTTTTTTGGGTCAAACTAAGGCATTCTGACGTGTCTAACACACTTGTTTTCAAAAATCATCACTTGCATCATTGTTTTGAAAAATTGATCAAATCAAGGCTTTTTTTTTTCCCCAAGACTCATGAATTCATGTTCCAAACTAGGGGCATTCGCCCATGGCTCATTCATTTTCAAAAAAACCATCATCATCTGTTCAAAAAAAAAAAAAAATCATCATAACCAAGATTTCCAAAAATCATGCATTCATTTTAAACTAAGGGCATTTAGCTCTGCCTCATTCAAGTAAGTACAGATTCTATCAGAGCTAATCAAGATAAGTCTAAATTAGTACTACAAGACATCATCAGGTGAATTCTAAACTTGTCTTAGTTAAAGTTTCTACATGATCCAAGGTGACTCTAAGGATAAAGAGCTAAACATGGAAAATAATACAAGATTCCCTGAGAAACACTTCTTTTTCTTTTGTAGGAAAGATAAAAATACAAGTCATACATCATTAGGACTTCAAGTCCACCTGCGTAAAGATCTCCTTAATCCACCTCTAGAGGAGCCACCTTTAGTATTTCCTTCTTAACTTGCGAAGAATCGAAGGTCGTACTGACGATTTTCAAGTTCAAGGCTCCTAATCCTTTCCTCTAAAGATCTTCTGGTAATATCAACAGTTTCCATTCGATGTGCCTGAAAAGTTAGCAAACTCAAGCATTAATTCCATTGTCAAGCACAGTTCAAGCCAAAGACACTCAAAAAGCAACATGGCATACCCAGCGCGCATCATTGAACACATATTGGGAGGACTGAGTGCGTGCAAATGATTGCAAGCCTTCAATCATCCACATGCTCTCCTCAACAAGATCCACATCAACCTGAAGCATAAATTTGCCAGATCAAGAGTCATCAGATTAAGAGCCACTCATCAAGACAAGAAGAAATAAGGACAAAGAACTAAAAATTCAAGAACATACCAGATCGGGCCAAGGAACATTTGGTATGTACTCGGGCCTAGTCAAAGGCATGGAACTATATGTTCGATTAGGATTCATCACATCATACTGCCATGCCAAAAAATGAGGATAAGTCTCCTTGAAAGAACTAGAAGAGCTACCAGCATGGTGAGGAGAGGGAATCTCTTCCTCTTCCTCTCCCCCTTCCTCTCCTTCAAAAGATGGAGGCTGAAAATCCAACAAGCAAATATTGTTACCAAGAAGAAATATAGAAAAGAAATTTGCAAAATAAAAGTTTGATCTTGGAAGGGAAGAGAAATACCGTTCTGCCAACCAAGCAACCTTGCAGATGATCCCGAACAAATTTAGAATAATTTCCTTCTACTCCTGCAACAATATAGCCATCATGGGCCCGAGTAATCTCTTCATTAGCTAGAAAGTCAGCCAACCGAACAGTGTGACAAGGAGGAGTTGGAATTGTGGTAGGAGGATACTCATGTTCAACTTGGGGCAACACCAGATCACCAAGATACCAGTACTTTCCATGCCCACATTCAAACAATACCTGGCATCCATTCAGTTCTAGAGCCTGCTCACACTCTACATACCCCTCACATCCAGCCCAAGGATTTAAGTTCATCTAAAAAGTCACAAAGGAACTTAGAATGAGAAATGACCAAGCCATAACCAAGTGCCAAAGATTTTAAAAGGAGAAGGAAGAAAGAACTCACATCATCAGTAGTCAGATTGTCAATCACCAAGCTCCAAATTTCCAAAGAACGCCTGGAAGGTGTAGAAAAACGGTGCTTGGGAAACCAACGGAGAAATCTAGGAAAAATTCCAGCAACTTCCTCCCAGATTTCAGGACCAACCCCAAAGTATTCATACATCCAAACCTGAAAAAAAATCCACAACACCATTACCACATAGTCAAAATAATTTTCCAAAACCCACACATAGCCAAAATAAAAACCAAACCTCACCTGCCATACAAATGGAGCCCCACCCAAGCTTGAAAGGCTTCACCTGGAGAGTTGGGTCATGAAATGCATCAAAGTAGCATAGGCCATGCCACCTCAGTCATAATTCCGGATTTGTTCAATTTTTCTCAAGCTCCCCAAGTAGTGCGGATTCACAGTACTGCCTAAATCCGGACACAAAAAGGTCCCAATAAAAAGAAGCATGAACATACGACCACCCTTTGCCACAGTCTCACATTGGGGAATATTTTCACATAGCCAAGACAAAGGAATATTGTTACTTTTTATTCTAGAAGGCACTACACCTAGAAGTTTCTTGAGCTCAGCTGAAGTAAGGGAATCATTGACAAGAATTCTTTTACCACCCAACCTCAAACCGGTGATAACAGAGAAGTCATAAGGTGTCAACATTACCTCCCCAATGCCTGAAAATGGAAGGTACAGGTAGTGTCCCAGAAGTGCTCTGCCAAGGCAAGAAGTAATTGAAAATCTTTGTACTCATGTATCTCACGATTTAACAGATCTTTGAAGAAAGTGCCAAAGCCCGCTTCATTGTTGATGTTTTTTATGCTAGGAGACAACGCTGCCCATGCACTTTTCAACATTTGGAGACTACCTTGACCCTTGAGACTCTGCAACACAAAAGTTCAGCTCATCAATTTCCATGACCAAAAAATTCCAGACCCAAAAAAAATATATTCTTACAACCAATGCCCCACCACCACAAAATCAAATCAATGCCCCACCAAAATTTCACCACAATCAAAATTTTTCACATATCCATACAGCCACCAAATTTTTCCATCGCCATGAAAAAAATACTTTACATGTCCAAGATAAAAAATTCCCACAAGGTCATGCACAAATAAATTCTCACATAGCCAAAATCATAACCACACAAATTTTCCAAGAATCTACATCACAAATCCAACAAAATTTTTCCATAAGTCAAAATTTCATACCCACAAAATTTGCCCATCTCCACAAATATATCCATGACATACCCACAAAATTTTGCCAAGTCCATAAAACAAAGTTTACATATACCAATAAAATTTTCCCACATACATCATGAAAATATTCACATAAGCTTAACACAAAATTTTCACAATGCCAATACCCCCAAAATCCAAACCAAAATTCATCCAACAACATCACAATCTACCTACACTGTAAAAATTCCATAAGCCACCAACATTGCCCAAATTGCACCATTAAAAAAAAAAAAAAAAAAAAAAACACTTCAAGATTACTCCAAAGCCAACATTTTCAAACATGACGAATCATGCAATGCCCCAAAATTTTCAAAACAACCAAATGACAATATCTCACCATGAAACTTTCAATGAAACATTCAACAACATTTTTCCGAGCAAGGAAACCAAAGAAAAACTCACCTTGGTGTCTACATGACAATATGGAGCATGGGTCCTAGAGCCTTGAAGAAGTCCATCATCATCATGCCAATCAAATGTTGGATCATATTTCTTACCATGAAAAGCAAGAAAAAAAGATCCCTTGGAGGAAGAATCCATTTTGATGCAAAGAAAATGGGTTTAGAAAATGAGTTTCACCAAAAATGGGTGTGTGATGAAAATGCTCAAAACACAAGTGAAAGCTCGAAAATGTGTTGAAAACACAAGAGCTGTTTAGAACCCCAAATTAAAGTTACGGCTAGATTGCTTTTACTCTAACTTATCTAAGTGCGGAAACAAGAGTAAATGAAACGCAAACAACCAATATTACTCTAGTGCATAAACATGAACAACAAACAATAAAAGTAAAGCACAAGAGTAAGGGAAGAGAGAATGCAAACACAAGATAACACGTCGATGTGTTATCGAAGAGGAAACTGAAGAACTCGGTGAAAAACCTCCCCGCTGCCCTTCAAGCGGTAATCGATCCACTAGACAATCAATTGGGATACATGGGTTAGCAAGAGACTCTCCAAGCCTAATCTACCCGATATACCTAAGCCCTCCAAGCTCCTACTCTAACAAGGCTTCTCGGAACCGTGTCTTGTCTAGCTCTCTGGATCCCACAACAAGCTCCATGTTGCATCTGTCATCCTTGGCTTCTTCCAATGTTTCCCAGCAGCTCCAAACCACTCTCTACACTCTGAATAAGTGTGGGTTGTGTTTGGGTACAAATCTCCTCTCAAGGTATGACAATGGGAGAGGGATGGAGAAGAGGCTACAATGATTTCTCACTAAGGATGAGTAGCTCTCTCTCAAAAAGATGGTGTGTGTGTGTGTGTTGTAGAAAACCTATCTAGGGTTTTTCTCTCTGAATAGCCTCTGCTACATTGTGGGTAATGAGGGTATACATAGTATGGGTGAAGGGTAAGAAAGTCACACATTAAAATCCTCTAGGCAGAATGTTTCGCAACTATATCGTGGGAAGGCCTTACCCGCGAGACACTTGTGAAAACGACAGCCTGGCATGACTCTTCAGCTTCCAGTCATGTGCTCCTCACATGGCTCTTTCATAGGTAAGCTTCTCGCGAGCTTCTCATGAAATCCACTGATTCTTCACTTTAGCTTGAGCCTTCACCAACTTGATACTAAACCCAATACAATAAAATCCTACAAAATACAAGGAACAAAATTAAAGCAAATACAACACTTTTTGTCATGGAATAAAGCCAACATAAAACATAGTTGTAAATCACAACTTTACAATCTCTCCCTTTGGCTATTCCGTGACAAAACACCCTATAACAGACTCTAGACTTAAACGTGAGTTTGGGAACAGTGGCAAAACTCACTCACACATAAATCTAGAAGCTATGATGAACTTGGAACATGTATACCTGTAACCTAAAACACTTGCACAAAACGCATTAGACCCTCAAGGTAAATCAAGTGATAAAAGGACAAGTATAATGTAACAAGTAAATAGCGATCAAGTAAACATGATGTGAAACATGTGAGCAACTTGATCATACACCAAAACAGTCATATGGAAATTACCACAATGATCATGTAGCAAAGCAAATGATCATCCGAACATGCAACCAATAAAGCACAATAGCATAAGGATAAATGCATGTCCAAAACATAAGCACAATGCAATGAGAGCAATAAAGTATATCAAAGCACCATAAAGCAACGAGAAAATAAGCATAAAGTAAATCAAGATTTTCTCAAAAAAATGTCTTCTCCCCCTTGGTATATGCATCTCCACTATGGCTTTCTTCCCCTACGAATGTGCGCGAGGTAGAATTCCTCCCCCTAAGAGTGTGCACATGAGTCATATAGAAATGACAAAAATCTCCCCTTTTTTGTCATGAATAGACAAATGAATCAAGAGGAAAGAGGGAAAGAAAAGAAGATATGAAAAAGAGTAAAAGATGATGCATGAGGGGTGCAAGATGAATGAGAAAATGAAGCTCAAACTAAAGACCAAAAACATTTTAAAAAATGCTACAAAGCATAAAGAACATGACCTGCTAAGGATGATGGAACATGATATAGACCTAGGCTTGACAAAGACACATGAACATGTTATGTGTGCTAAAAGGTCTAAAAAAACTTAACTAGCATGAGTGAATGCAAAACATGTCAAGTGTTAGAGTGTGTGCAGCAAAGGTGCATCTAGTGTGCATTTAGTGTGCATGTGAGATGCATGACCAATGCATGAATAAGCACTCAAGGGGCAAGGTGTATAAAACACATAACCAATGATCAAAACATGCTAAACATGAATAATTATGGTGATCCCCAAAATTTGGTACTCATCGGAGTCCAAAACATCGAGAAAATGCAATTTTGGCATTTTATCAAACACTTAGAGTGCACACACTACA